>OY856309.1:21908750-22545000 GCA_963693445.1 Agonopterix heracliana
TTTTCGATTTAGGGATCCGTTAGCGAAATACTAAGCTTTAAGTCGAAAATTTTTGTTAGAGTCGAGTGTCCCCCCCCCCCCTCTGCCAGCTAAACGGTTGTTTCTGGATATGTGAAAAAATTCATGGCAGTAGTGTATATAATGAAATTAAAAGGAAAACTATCACCGCTAAGTTAGCTTTACAAGTTAACGAGTAATAGTCGACCAACTTAAAAAATTCACTTTTTAGACTTTATTAGCCGTCAAACCGTAGTATAAAACAAAAAGCCCCGTTCTAAGTTCGTATATTGTGACGGGCAACTACGGAACCCCACCCTGCGCGTGGCCCGACACGCACTTGGCCAGTTTTTTAACTTATTTTATTTGTAACTGTGACACGTGTGACAGACTATGTACCACGTCGACGAAGTTAATTTTAGTGATCGGTTACTGACTGACCCTTTCCAAATTGCTGAGGAATTTAATAAATATCTAATCAATACAACTAATTTAACAACAAAGCCTCTAAACTTTAATACTAACAACACCACTATCAAAAATAGCATTTATCTTAATCCATGTAGTATAACTGAAGTTGAAAATATCATAACTTCACTCAGTAATACCAAGGCAGAAGGTTTTGATGAAATATCTTCCCAGGTTTTAAAATATTGTAAAAGAGAATTGGCACCTACTTTGACTTATCTAATTAACTTGTCATTTGAGGACGGTTGTTTTCCAGATTTACTTAAAACATCGATTGTAAAGCCCTTGTATAAAAAAGGTGAGAAGAAAGATCCTGGAAATTATAGACCCATTACACTTATACCAGTAGTATCAAAAGTTTTTGAAAAGGCAATGCACAAGAGATTAACTTCCTTTATCACAAAATATAGTATCGTCAAAAAAGAACAATTTGGGTTTCAGGCCAACAAATCCACTACAATGGCATGTTTTAACCTCATTGACCAAATCACTAAATCTTTGAATGATAAAAAAAAGATAATGGTAATATTCTTCGATATGTCAAAGGCATTTGATTTTGTCCCTCATAATCTATTACTACGTAAACTGGATAATTACGGTATAAGAGGACCAGCAATAAATTGGCTGCGCTCATACCTCGCTAACAGGAACCAAATGGTGGAAATAAGAAAAATTGACAAAACATCAACATTAAGTCCTTTCAGATCTGAACAACTTATAAATAAATTTGGTGTACCTCAAGGCAGCATTCTTGGGCCTCTACTTTTTATTTTATTTATTAATGATCTTCCTGACATAACCCAAAATAATTGTACCCTATTTGCCGATGACATTTCCGTTACAATTACCTCTGATAAAAATATGGAAATCAATGACTTCATAAACGATATAAATATTACAATTAATTCTATTACTAACTGGCTAGATAATAATAACTTACGCGTAAATATGAACAAGACTAATTACATTCAATTCTCTAAATATGGCGAAAAAACGAGCCAACTAAATTTAAACTACAATGGTCAAAATATTAAAGAGTTAAATGAAACTAAATTTCTGGGAATTACATTGGACAAATTTTGTAACTGGAAAGCGCATGTTCTTAAAGTCTGTAGTAAAGTAAACAGTTATGTTTATTTATTAGGTAGACTCCGTAGAGTAGCCTCGCAAGAAGCTCTCCTTACGGCCTATTATGGTTATGTAAATTCAACTCTTTCGTATGGTCTGTTAATATGGGGCAACAGCACGGACATTGAAAAGGTGTTCATTGCTCAAAAGAAGTGCATTCGGGCTATGTGTGGCGTAGCACCTGATGTCTCTTGTAGGCCTCTATTTAAACGGCTAGGAATTCTAACACTTCCATCGTCATATATATTAGAGGCAGCACATTTTGTAAGAAAGAACGAAAATTTATTTCTAAGAACAAGAGAAGTTCATTCTAGGAACGTTAGATACAGAAATAATCTGGTCTATGATGTAATTCCTAGAACTGCAGTACATCATAAAAACTGTTATGCCATGTGTGTTAGGATATTTAATGCACTCCCCATCGATGTAAAAGAACTGCCCTTAAAAATTTTCCGGCGTAGGCTAGTAAAATGGCTCCAAGAAAAACAATTTTACGCACTAAAGGAACTACTTAGCCCTAATGCATGAAAGCTGTTGAAAGTATTAAAATAAAATATACATTTCAAAAGCAACTTAAAAATGTGCACTATTTTATTTCTTATATCTTATCTATTATTAATAATATTGTATGTCAGACATCTGACTAAATGTGCTGATCTATTTTGTAAGTTACCACCTATTTACCCAGTATGTACCACATTTATCGCAATAAATTTCATTTCATTTCATTTCATTTCATTTCATTTCACCCTTTTCACAGTTAATCTTTTGTAATATTGTTCGTGAGCGACCCTATGAACAATAAAGTCCCATCTTTTTCATGTTCTTAAATTACTTTAACAACATACCTACTTACTTTTACTTTATTGATTTATGACTGAGTATAAGTATGAGACTGAGTATATATTTATGAGTCTCTACCGCTTCCTGATCTGTTCACAGAGAAACAATGGTCTTTACGCCACTGTCATTGCTTTTAACATTAGTTTGGCTTGTATTTGTACAAATAACATAATTTACAGTCACATTTAGCTACAATTTTGTTTATTGCAGATACATTTACTCGAAGGTAATTTCTTCTCCATGTTAAGGATCTATTCAAGTTTCTATTCTTTACACTAAATTATCTTGTAAATTTACAAAATGAAAAAAAAAACTGCCAAACATTTCTCGTATAGGTATCTAGGTATATACAGCGCAGCCGCAGATGTGAACTGTAAATCACGCTACTTTCATTTTCCATGCCAACTGAATACTTATGTCATAACATAAGCCATAAAATTTCGCTTTACTACTTACCAAATCATAAATATTCCCATTGTATTATGGCAACTTAACTTGATCACATGTTTGTTGACCTCGGCTTCGCCTCGGTCAACAATTACATGAGGTCTGAGACCTTTCTATACTTTCCTGCCCTCGGTGTGTAATCTACTATTTATGATGGCTCTTTATTATACAATCAGTATAATAAATTTTCTCATTTAATTATGTCAATTTAACTTGACTTTTTAAGAAGTCTCGTGATTACTTAATTTGTTTTTAGTATCGTATAACTTACTCAACCTAATTTTATTGCAATAACTCAAGTATAAAGATCGATCTCCATAATTCGACAAAGAGTAGGTAAGGTTTTTTTTCACCCCTCCGGATGGAAAGTGTCAACTTCCGTCCCGCTGCGCTAAACAAAGTTGCCTCTCTCCGCCTCCGTCGAGGAGAAAAAAGTATACCTACTTAACCTATACCTACTAACCTTGGGCAGTAAATAAGAAAACCTCAGATCACATGTTTGTTGACCTCGGCTTCGCCTCGGTCAACAATTACATGAGATCTGAGTCCCTCGTGTCTCACTATTTATGATGGTTCTTTTTTATATAATGGACTTATTTTGCTCTCAGCTGTGCGCAATATAAAATATAAACATATTTTTCTAAACTTATTTAAGTAGGAAGGTATCGAAGTTTACGATCCACTTGTGATACAAAGACGGACTGCGGACTAGATTATTGCTATTGTGTGTTTTGTTGTAAGTTGAATCAGCTCAATTTAAAATAAATACCCTACACTTACTTTTTAAACCCAAAGCCGTGATGGCTGGTACAAAATTGGTTTGTGTTTCGTGAAATCGATTACTTATATTATTCCGTGGTGAAAGATCGGTCATTGTTTACAATTTGCAATTTACAATTTGCTGTCATAAGAACTTGTGTAAGTAGGTAATTAAATAAAAAGATTTTTTTTTTATTTCTGTTAATAATAGTCTTTCAACCGCGAATATCCCTCGCACAGTGCAGAATCAGAACATTTTTTTTTAAATTAAGTATTTTAATTTTAAAACTTTATGTTTTTTTAATTCTTAAATTTTATTATTCCTTCCAAAGAATATACAATTTAGTAATACACGGGTACCATTAATTGTAACAGAAATAAACATTTTAAATAGGTATGGAAATAAAATCACAATTATAAATATATTACATGAAATTTTAAATCAAAAGTATTATAGTTACTTAAATCAAAATACGAAAATGCCTTTACTCTAATTAACTATCTAAGTCTGTAACACGCCCTAACGCCACGCGCCTTCAGCGCGCCGCGCTATAATAATTTCGCTAAATAAAGGAAAAGCCACAGCCTAGACCGTAAGAGATAGAGAGGTCCGGTTTTTTTCAAAATGTAGCCCAACTCATTACCCCGAGGGGTTTTTTTCATTTTTTCGATATCGCTTTTTGTTATCGAGAAATAGGCGATATAGTGAGACAAGACCCCGAAAAAATGCGAAATTTTTCGACATTTTCACAATTTTCGAAAAAAGTTTTTGAATTTTTCAATTTTTTTTTAAATCATATTATAGTCCTTGTTGAGACACACCTTTTGAGACTTCAACCATTCACGTAGCCCTAAAACTCACGACACCAGGGCGATATTTCACTTTTTGTGAATCTGGATGCTATACAGAAGCGATCGAAAAAACATTTTCAATGTTAAAACATGGCTGATCGATTATTTAATTATGAAATACAATAATTTATGTGTCAAGATAATTTATTATGCAGTTATGATTATTAAATAAAATTACGAAAACCGACGAAGCCGTATGAGCTTGATGCTTCTGCAAACAAAAATGTAACTCTCTCTATCAATAATTGGACCAATGTTTCGAATGTTAACTTTTACTTTTAATTGTCATTATTTTTAATAAATCCATCCATCCATCCATCACAGCCCTTGATCAGTCCGTCTTCGGACATAGGCCTCCTCCATATTTCTCCATGACGTCCTGTTCCTCGCCCTCTGCATCCAGTTGGGACCCGCGTGTCTCCTAATATCATTAACCCATCTTTCTGGTGGGCGGCCTCTACCACGCGTGGTTTCTCTGGGCCTCCACTCCAGTGTTCTTCTGGTCCAACGCTCAGTATCCATACGTGCAACGTTTTAATAAATGCTTATCTCATATTATTATTGTGTAAATTTTTTCGCAAATGGTACGAAAAGTAGAGTATTTTCCTCGGTGATAAAGCTGTCTTAGTCTTGGGTGAACTTAAATCCCTCGCTACACTCAGGACTCGTCTTAAATCCCTCGATTCGCTCGTGATTTAAGTTTTTAACTGCCTCGCTACGCTCGGGAGTAAACCTCGAGTCCTTCATCACGCTCGCGATTTAAATCTTCACCCGCGACAGAAGACACTGCTTTATCCCCTTGGTTAATAATCTACTATTATAGTGCTATTTTGCAAAGTAATCGATTCTGTTTCGCTATCCTAAGTGTTCGATAGCGTCGTATCGCTGTCAAAAACATTGATGAGCTCACAAATGTCGAAGTTTTTACATAATTATAAGTTTGACACATGATTATTCTTATTATAAAAAAAAAATGGCTGCCATTTTGGGTATTTGATTATTTTGACAATGTCTAGTGTATGTAGCAAAAGTGCTTGACGTTGTACGGTAAATTTTTTAGGTATTTGGTGACTTCAAGGTTTGTTTTTCGAAAAGAACACTATCTTGAGCCACCACTGGAGCTTCGTTGTAGGCCCGGAAGGGGGAGCCAACAATCGACGAGCGACGTGACTTCCCAGTAGCAGACCCACAACGCGACTCCACATGAACATAACCTTAGCAAATACCGAATTGACAGCTCACCAATGTTTCAACGACGAAGTTAAGGTAGTGACGATGTTTGCGATTAGAGAATTGCATTGCTGATCGTATTGGTCTCCCGTTCCAGCAGGCAAAAGAGGTTACGTAAGGACATGAGAGTGCATTTTTGGTTTAGTGCGCACTTCAAAACATCCTACGTACCTGAGCTTTTCTACAAAGATTAGCAGTTTCCGTGGTCGAAATCATCATAATAAATTCTAACCAATATTCGTCAATAGTCCCCAGCCAGTAATATCGAATACCCACTAGCCATAGACATTATGTTTAATGATTTCCCATTTGGCAAAGTGAGATCCGTAAGTGGTGTAATCGGGATTCCGTAGCAACGTGTGAGCGGAGCGCCCTCTAGGGACCTAAGTTCTTAACTTCGAACGTAAGTGCTTATTGGACTTAGGTCTAACTTTGCTTAACAATTTGAGCGGTGAAATTTATTCGACTGATTAAATTTCCCTTTGGAATGGTTAACATTTATTGGATTACATAGTTCGTGCGTACGTAGAGAAAGCAAAACGTGTTTTGCATTTTTGTTTTTAACGTGAATAAAACTTTACACAGGGTCCTACTTAATATGCTGACCCTTTTTTAAGGGAATGATCAGACCATCAAACTTCTTATCGTGTCTACTTCAAATTCTGAACAAAATCGTTAAATAGTACCTTGCCAGAATCAAACCACCATCAAACTGAAAAATGTTCTTGATGGCACCTACATCGAAATGTCAAATGTATCATCTTCATCATCATCAGCCTATACAGGGTCCAACATAATATGCTGACACTTTTTTAAGGGGATGATCAGACCATCAAACTGAACAACTTTCTCTATGGCACCAACATCGAAATCGCGAAAAAAAATCTACTGTCCCATACATTTGGCGCGAGTAGGTTTTCAGTTTTGTATGGAGGGGCTGATTTTTTTTTCGCGATTTCGTTGTTGGTGTCATAGAGAAAGTTGTTCAGTTTGATCGTCTGATCATCCCCTTAAAAAAGTGTCAGCATATTAAGAAGGACCCTATATACGTCCAGTGCACTGCAGGGCACAGGCCTACCCTCTAGGAGGGTGCTTAGGCGTTAGTCCACCACGCGTGCCCAATGCGGATTGGTAGTCTGCACATAATGTATCAGAATTTCATCTTCTGCATATGCAGGTTTCCTCACGATGTTTTCCTTCACCGTTTGAGAGCAGTCGGTAATACGTACATCGTACTACATAAGTTAGAAAAACTCATTGGTACGTGGCATGTTGTCCGTGCGGATTCCAAATGTATGGGGCAGCCGGTTTTTTTTCACGATTTCGATGTTGTCGTTGTGAAAGTTGTTCAAATTGATGGTCTGATCATGCACTTAAAAAAGTGTCAGCATATTAAGAAGGACCCATTAAGAGGAATTAAATATAAGTTACATAAAATCGAACAATCTTTGACTTTCTCTATGGGACCAAACATTGAAATCGCGCAAAATAAAAACAGCCCCTCTCACCATAATCTCAGCCGATGGACGTCCACTCTTCCCCCAAGGATCGCCACAACGACCGGTCCTGCGTTACCCTCATCCAACGGGTACCCGCTGCATTCACCAGGTCGTCGGTCCACCTTGTATGGGGGCCTACTAGTATGACTTATTTTCTCTACTTTGGCGCGACTCAACTTTTTTCCAAACTACATGCCAGTGCCGGGAGAGATAGCAAAGCGAGATATTGGCAGCGAGTATTATGATATCCTATATTTAAAAACGATACAGGGGCTACCTGCCGGTTTTGGGTAATTTTGTAACCATTTTATTCATTAACTATGGCACTTTTTGAGCTGAAATTTAAACTGAACCATCTACAGGATATGAGAAGTGATGTGGTTTTTCTAGAAATCGATTTTAATGAATAAAACCGAAGAAAAGGGACTCTAAAGTCACCCCTTTTTTTCCAGTTGTAACCATTTTACTCTTACATTTTTAATCGGAACAAAATGAAAATTTACTATATTGTTCACAATACAATTTAGAATGATGTGGTTTTTTTACTTTTTCGAAATTAATAAAAACTCATCGAATTTTTCAAAGAAAACAGCAAAATTGTGACCGGAGCCACGCGCTCTTTCTCATCGATTAGTATGGAGTGTGAGTGAGAGGAGAGTGGTCCACGGCTGATACGCCTTAAGTTGAATTAGCGATAAATGTAACAACTCAGTTATCGTAGTACAGGGCCCTCTTTGTCAAGGCTCCCGGGACTGACTATAACATAAATGTCTTATAGAAAAAAGGGAAATAGAAACATGGGGATGGAAATCAACAGAGCGTCGCCTATAAAAAGCCAATGAAGATTTTGTCATGTGAGCGGGTTTATTGCTTCGGTTTACGACATTGTGTAGTGTAGGTATTGCTTCTGAGATATGTTCTAGTAAAACCTCCCCAGAGGTAGAGATAGGACTTGGGTAAAATATAGAAGAATACAGTTTCGCAGAAAAAATTGAGAAAACATAAATTACGAAGGTCAACGCGATATAGCGCTATCGCGCCTTACATCTCCTTCAATTTGCACGCTAATGAACGAGATAAAAGCTGCGCGATATAGCCGTATCGCGCGCATCATGCAGAACCACCATAATCACCGTTTCTATTCTATTATATTTTTAAGGTTATGGCATCCATCTTGGTGTAGATGATTTTGTCAATGTCTAGTTTTTGTAGCAAAAGTGCTTGACGTTGTACGGTTACATATATATTTTGGTGACTTCAAAATATCCTGAGCCACCACTGGAATTCCGCTGTAGGCCGGGGATGGGACAACCGACAAGCGACCGCCCAATAGCAGACCCACGACGCAACTCTCATAATCACCGTTATATACTTTTCTACATTAATATTAGTTAATAAATTCAAAATCATTTGTCAAAATATCTGATTAACATGGGTACGTAAATTTAATTTAACTGATACCATCTTGAAAATTGGAATTAAGAACTTTCTTTTTAAGTCGATTGAAACTATAGTAACTCAATGTTTAGTCATCACTATAGCACCCAGGCACCTAGACAGAGAAACACATACAAAAATTCAAGCTTGTAATTTTGGGAAACTTTGCAACACTACTAAAACATTTTTTAAATTTCAGCTCTCTGGAGCAAAACACTTTTAACATATTCGGTTACCCCGAACGCATTTTAAATACGTCCATAACAATTGAAATAGCATTGTTATAAAAAGCGGTAACGAGTGTGTTAAAGTTACTACTAAAACCTAAAACAACTGTGAAACTCGAATGAAAAACAAGAAAGATCAATTAAAAACTGCATTGAAACTCGAATGAACTACAAAAGTAACATTTAACAGTTGCACAAAAGGTAAGTAGTACTCCAGTTCAGTTATTCCGCAGGTCCTCGACAAACTTCTTCTTGTATTTGCATTTACTTGGTTGTTCTGCGAGTGGGAAACTCGTGGCATGTTTAAACGGACTTTCGATGTTTCTAGTTAAGTTTATTCAGTTTCTTATTGTTGTGTTTTTGTTGACATTCGGAACTGGTAGATGCGAATGGGTGACGGCAATAAATGCTAGGATTAAATATAAAATGCATGAGTCGTGAAGCCAAGTTCTCTGTACTGTAGTATTTATACACACACATACAACAAACGTTACAGGAAACAAATAATCTACGTACTGTAACTACAATCTGAAGGAAACAGCAGGATTTTCCTGGTAATTCCACATTACTAACATCATAGTATGTCGAGTATTTGTTCAATGGACCATTCTCTACGAAAAATATCCTTGTTTGTCACTGATATTGATATCTTTTAGTCATAGTTAGTTTAATTAATTAACCGTTAAAATGAGGTAAACAAGATAGGTACTTACTTATTAAGCAGTTAGAAACAGATTTTGAGTCAGTTTAAGGAAAATAATTTCTTAAACCTAAACTCTTGGCTGAGTTTTTACAAATGTATGTGGAATTTGTAACACAACTACCATTTCAGTTTTAATGTTGAGGTGTTTATTCTGTACACTGTCTGCGAAGGGCTATCCTGCCATATTGGATAGAATTTTATTTTGAATCCTACTACTGGATGTTAGGAAAAGTATCATTAACCCTACCCATCAAACTGAACAACTTTTACTATAAGGTATGGGAGCAAACTTGTCGGCGCAAAAAAAAACCGCTGTTCTATACTAAACCGTATGGAACTGCTGTTTTTTGTTCTGACAGGTTTGCTCCCATAGTAAAAGTTGTTCAGGTTGACGGGTAGAGTA
Source organism: Agonopterix heracliana (assembly GCA_963693445.1). Classification (NCBI taxonomy): domain Eukaryota; kingdom Metazoa; phylum Arthropoda; class Insecta; order Lepidoptera; family Depressariidae; genus Agonopterix; species Agonopterix heracliana. Next base: position 21,918,744 of record OY856309.1, read on the forward strand.
TATGGTTTAAAGGTTAATGATACTTTTCCTTCCTGTATTAATTTATCCCGCGACGATTATGCGACTAACAATATAATAAGGAGAGAACTTCGCACCGTAATTTAGTTAGCAGTGAAGTTGCTGCGAAGTGCGAACTGAAGAATGTCGCTCCATGCTGTTGTAATAAAGGGAAAAGTTTACCCCCTCCTGTTTCACCCCTTACATGCTCAGAACTTGAGGAATTTCTGAATTAACTTGTGAGTATAATGAGACTTTGGTGTTGGTAGGTACTGGGTGAAATAAAACGATCTGTTTTCCAGAAAATTTTGAACTAGACATTGTACCTACCACTGACATATACTCTAGCGATAGACAAGCTCGTTCGAATAAACCACATGTCACACAAAACAACACAAAATGACATATTGCGGTCTGTCATTGCCATAGTGACGAAGTGAACTCGGGAACATCAATGAAGTGCGCCCACCGCATTCAAGTGGAACATGTTGCTTCTTTGAAAGGGCCGGTCTATCGCTAGAGTGTAAGTCAATGGTACCTACACTGGTTCTACAATACAAGTATTGCTAATGTACGGTCCCTCTAATAGTATAGGAGATAAGCGTAATGCATCTCTCCGTTCAAAGGGCGGACATTTGAATGACTTACGCTCAGTTGCATAAACGCTCATTAGAGTTAATCCTCCATTATATCTTTTGCTGTCACTTTTTGTCGTGTTGACGTAGTAAAAGCTAGCAAGATATTTAATGTAGGATTAACTTTAATGAGCGTTTCTGCAACTGAGTGTGTATCTCCTAAAGCAACTGACAGAACATGACAGTTTTTGTACTGTTCGCATAGCTATAGTGCATGTTATTATTAATTACGCGCGAATCCATTTTCCAAGACGCATCGATCGGTCTAATTGACGTATCTGTATCTTCGAGCGTTACCGAGAAAACACATTTTGAAAGGTGACGTAACTGACTATTTATACGTAGCGCTCAACCGAAAAAAGCTTGTTCTGTAAAATCACCTTGATGTTAGTTACGTCGTTTAGTAAGGGTAGCGACGTTTTATACCCGAAATATCAGGAGCATACGCCATTTATCATTTTACTTTAGAAACAACCAATAACAAAGCAGGAAAAGACACATATCATGTCAGAACACCAGCTAAACTCCGTTCGAAATATTGACACAACAATTAAATGTTAGATATCGCGTCCCTTGCCACTACATGCGGCCCTGCATTTGAGAAGGGTCCTCACCAGGGGACCTCGGGTCGGGAGTCTCGCTGGCCCTAACGGACCTTCTTCTAAAGTCATGCATTGATAGAGGACTTCTTATTAAATGGGCAATTCCAGTGCAATATTTTGTAAGGCTAATTTAAGGTGGTTGGAGAGCTGTCAATTTCATAAAAAACGTTGTCGTATAACACTCGTAGACGGTGTTAATAAAAGTAATGTTTTATATATGGAAAAATAGCTTAGAAAATCTAGTTTGCGCATATCAAATAATATTTAAAATTTGTAATATAATTACGAAGATATAAGGGTTTGAAATTTTGTATGAATAATTTCAAAGTGTGATATCTTCGTAATAATATTATAAATTGTAAATATTATTTGATATGCGCAAACAAGATTTTCTACGCTATTTTTCCATTTATAAAACATTACTTTTATTAACACCGTCTACGAGTGTTATACGACAACGTTTTGTATGGACGGAAACCACCTTAACAGTCCGTCTTAACATACAAACAGTTTTTAGCTGATGATCAGACCATCATACTGAACAACTTTCTCTATGGGAGCACACGCGTATTGATTGGTGACTAATCGTGAACAGACTAGATAAGAATAGATAAGAGTATAATTATCTTCTACTTAGGTGTTTATTCAAACCGCCTTACGGCCTCTGACGTGGTTTTTATGTAACGACTACTACTACCAGCTATATAGTACTTACTAGTTTCATGCTACTACCAGAGATTATAGCCGGGACCAACGGCTTAACGTGCTATCCGAAGCACGGAATCATCTTTCTTTTCAGACAATCAGTTGGATTCAGCCTGCAATATCTTACCCAACTCGGAAAAAACGCACAAAGTGAAAATCACTAGGTGTCCCCCGTAGGAATCGAATCCACCTTCTCCAGCCCAATGCTATCAATGCTATTAGACCACGGAGGCAGTAGAGTACTTTTGTAGTTCTACGTAGCTAAAGCTAATTACAATAAACAGCGAAATGATAGGTAAATCGCTGACGGCGTGCGATGTATATTGCTAGAACCAATACAGCACGATAGAACGTTCATCGCGGTGCTGACATGCTGACCGTGCAGATGGCTATCGGCAGTTGACCGCATGGACTGCTAACGTGCTAACACCACGTAAAGACATAAACACTCTTTAGATTAACGAGGGTCCCAGGATAAAACACGGCATTACAGAAGACAAGTAACAAAATAAAGTAAGGTAGGTACTTATTCATAAAACTGAAATGGAACCATCAAGCGAACGTAGCTGTCTTGTTTAAAATGTGCCTGCTTTTTAGAGATATTATGGAGTTCGAAACTACCGGATATCCGAAATTATGTCGGTAACCGAAACCCTCATCCGAAATAAAGTAGGTATCGGATTTTATAACGAATAAAACTGCGGCGGTAGAACTCATTATCATCAACTCGACATTTTGGTCCAAATTATATATAATAACTACCTACCTATATCACTTGTTGATTTCACAGAGAGATTTCTTTATTTACGTTTATTTACGTTACGTCTTAAATTAGTGTTTTGTGTCAAATCCCTTCAAATTCAATATTATTATATCAGCCGCTGACCCATTGTTGGGCAAATGCCTTCCAAATTTTCAATAGATAGTAACAAACTTTTGCCTGCAACTTTGAGTGCAATGATTGAAAAAAAAAGTTGTCGTGTTAATCCAGACCATATTCCAGTTATTATCTATGTTCTAAATTTCGTGAAAATCCGCTGTGCCGTCTAAGCGTAGATAATTGAGTCACAAACATCCAAACATCGACAAAACTTTTGTAAGTAGGTACCTATTATATAACTTTAGTGTATTATTCAGTAAGTTCTGAAAGATTTCCCGTTTCTAACTGTATAAATTCAATGCTTTTTTGTGTAAAAATGTATTTACGATAAAAGGGAAGCCTCGAAAATGTTATTGTTAACATTAATATTTTTTTAAACCGTGTTTTTATTTTATTTTATCTCTATTTTATTTCATTTCATTATGGAATGGTTAGTTAAAAGGGTTATTATTTTCAACTATTATTGATTATAAACATGTTAGAGCCATGTTGTGCTATTTGAATCAAATTAAAGATTTAAAAAATTGTCTCGGGCGGGACTTGAACCCGCACTCTTCCAAACCGGGGAAGTGCGTTATCCAATTTGGCTACCAGGCCCACTACCCAGAGAACGAAATTTCAAACTATTGCGTCTTAAGAGGGCGTGGTTATTATTTAATGCATGGTTTTATGTTTAATTCTAGATTACCTACATTAATAATTTGGCTTCGAACGGTTTAAAAAATAAAGTACAAAGTACACGTAATTATTCGTTGTGAATTTCAACGGATTTTAATCTCGCACTCCTATATCCGAAACAGAACTCCTGTGACAACTCTACTGCTCTCACAGAAGCGGTGCTAGGCCTTTTTAGGGCTTACTTTTGATGGCTTCACGTTTAAAAAGCATTTTGTACTTTTATCGTCATCCATTTATAATCTGTCGACTCATTATGTTGGAGGTTTTTGAAAGTTTTTGTGAAAATAAAATTCTTGCTGCATTTTACAGATTTTTTTAAATGTTATTGAGCTTTGAGAGATCATTCGATACATTGTTTTGAGTATTCAGTTTACTCTATAGTAACCGGCGACTTAATCTAAGAATAACACTCGCGTTTGGTCGAATCGGGCCTAAGGACTGGTAACATTTGTATTGTTTTATTTCGGTACGATGACGTGTGACTGTGCGGACGAAGTCGCGGGTTAAAAATGTAGTGTCTTCTATTATACCGTGTTCTGTAGCTTACAGAAGACAAGATGAATAGCGACGTCAAAATGAAGCATCAAAACTTTAGAGACGTTATTATAATAGAGCAAAACTTAACTAAAAGTTCCAGTTAAAACAGTTTGTGAGGATTTGAAACTTGCTAGTGAGATGAGAGATCTTTGAGAGGCCGGCGATGCGTGAATCTGCTAAAAGTGACTGTTACGAGCTACTTTAAAAGTACTTGGAGCGAAAATCTTGTGTTAGATTAGACTTTTCTTATAATATAGTTATATGATGATGATAATATTAGCCATGTGTTGGTCCAGTGGCGAGTAACCTTGCCTGCCGTGCAGGAGGCGATGGTTCGATCCCCGTCCAGGCCGACTCGTACCAATGCGGTTTTTCGGCATTTATGTACGATTTGTAACACCACTGGCTTTTCGGTGAAGGAAAACTTGATGAGGAAACCGGCATGCTTCAATGTCGAGGCATGTATTGTGCCTACTGTCCATTACAAGTGGCGACGGTCTCACGTCGCACTGGACAGAGTTTCGGTACTAATGGTGAAACGTGGACGTTCTGAGGTTTCAGAATATCCCTGATTGCTCGGGGAATATAATCGTGAGCATAATGCGTATGCTACTTTATGCTTATGATAGTTAAATAATTTGTTAAAGTCTACACAAAACAAGCATCCGCACATGCTTCGTCAATCACACACAACAGCCAGCTACTCAGCTACAATATGCTTTGTCATAACCTTAGATAAACAGTTAGAGATTCGCAACATACTTCGTCAACTTACCTTGCTTTTGAGTGATGATGATGATGGTTCATGGCCGTATTCGACCGAAGCTGTTGATTTCTGAGATGATGTTTTTACAATTATAGGTACACCCTTTTAACATTTAAGAGGATTGACGAGTACAGTTTTCTCCATACAAACGTATTCCCCTGTTTTCTCCCTGGATAATAACACTAGAGCAAACATTTTTTTACCATACAATCTATATCACCTCTGCCATGTCCCTATGTTTTGTTTTTTTGCATTAATTAATTACTGTAAGAACTAGGGACCTTCGAAAATGACCCATTTTACCGCCCGTTTTCAGACATCCAGTAAACAAATTTGACGAATATAAACAAAACGTACAGACATAGCCAAAGTATTTTTCAATATTTATTGATTATAAACATGTTACAGCCATGTTGTGCTATTTTGAATCAAATTAAAGATTGAAAAATTTGTCTCGAGCGGGACTTGAACCCACGCTCTTCCAAACCGGGGAAACGTGCTAACCAATTACACCACCGAGCCCACTACCCAGAGAACGAAATTTTCAATCTGTTACGTCTTAAGGGGACGTGCGCGCCATCTACTGGAAGTATTACAACCAACTTGCAAGTCAAGCATTACAACTTGAATTCATACAATATAAATGGCACACCCTGTTCCAATATTATTGATTATAAACATGTTCAAGTTGTAATGCTTGACTTGCAAGTTGGTTGGTTGTAATACTTCCAGTAGATGGCGCGCACGTTCCCTTAAGACGTAACAGATTGAAAATTTCGTTCTCTTGGTAGTGGGCTCGGTGGTGTAATTGGTTAGCACGTTTCCCCGGTTTGGAAGAGCGTGGGTTCAAGTCCCGCCCGAGACAAATTTTTCAATATTTAAAGTCTGTTTCATATTATTTTTGAAAGAATTATTAAAATCGGTTTAGTTTTGGAGGAGAAAACAGGGGAATACGAAATGCAGATTTCGTCGATTTTTGTAGGTATATACAATCGGTCCGAGCTGCAGTTGTCTCTTTCGCACTCTAGTCGGCGAGGTGTATGGGTGGGCGGATCTGATGAATACGTATATAGTCGGAAAAGTGACCTATTCTCTAAATTAGTATTTCAGCCCGCCTATCCTCTTAAGGGTGTATTCAGACGATGAAACAATTTTCTCCAAGGAACATGGGTTGAAAAACGAAATAAATGTTAGACCATAGAAAATCTATTGGCTGATCCCCACATGATGGGAGGTCAAAACATATTTTTTGTTTTTCGGCCCATAAACCATAGTGAAAATTGTTTATAGTTTGATGTTCTATACCACCCCTTTAGTTGGGTTTTTAGTTACATCCTGTATATAGCATAGCATCATTTGCCTACATTTACGGCTACTGGAACAACGTTTTTCTGTTACATTTCTACAAAAATTCCTGCAAAAGAAAACAGAGTCATTTCCACGCTCTTAGTAAACAAAATAACAGTACATTCTCCCTACGATGAATGAAGGAAAAGGCAAAAACCTTCCAGCGTCGTCATCCCGGGACGGATATCCCGTTTGCTGCAGAAAAATCCTTCTTTATTCACATCTCCGATGTTTCCCTGGTGCTTGGGGCGGTAAATAATACCAAGATGTTTCTACTAACCACAGAAACATGACCCGTAATAAACAATATGGGGGTACAGAGCAACGAAAATAGCTATACTTACCGAAAATTTTCTAATGTTTTAATTATTTTATTACTTATTCACTTACGAGTACTAACGACCCACCCCAGCTTCGTCCAGATTTTAGAATAGTCCGGTTTAAAAAAAAAAAAATTGTGTTCATTGAATTTTATGCATTTTATTAATTTTAGTTTGTGAAGAAATCATTGTTTACATTATACAGGGTGTAAGTGACAGACACCCTAGCAAATACTAAAATGGTGAACTCAGACCATCAAACTAAACAATTTTCACTAAGGAGCCTACCTCAGGAAACGCGAAAAAAATCAGCTGTCAGCTAACAATTTCCCACCTAGATACAAAGAACGGTTTTGCACTACGTCCGATCAGAATCCGATCAGTCAAAAAGTATGAAGTTGGGCCACATGGCCATTATGAATTTGTGTATGGATAAAGGTCGTACATTCCATCCGAGACAGAATAATATGAATGTAACTGTAAAAATCCGTCAAAATCCACGGACCTGAAAAAAAGACGGACGTAATCTCGTCTAATCATTAAGTGAAGCACCCATTTATCTGTGTGTGCGTGCTGTCGCACAGTCGCACGGTGCATAATGGCGGCAGTTTGTAGGACCTGCGCCTAGAACTGTGTCTGTGTGAGTGTCGGTCCCTTGTAAAACAAACAAAGTTGTAGGACCTTGCATGCTCCACCACATCTTTTAGTGTCACCTTACGTCCGTCTTTTTTTCTAGTCCGTGTCAAAATCCATACTTTTTTTGACGGATCGGATCCGTATCGAACGTAGTGCGAAACCGCTCTTACTATCAAAGGGGATAGCAACAGCCGACCAAGCGATACATTTTCCCTTGCTCTGTAACAGCCGCTACGTCCAATATGTCGTTGTTTATTTGTGTCGGCATTAGGTGTCGGTGTTCGGCGAAAAATGTCGGCAAATTGTCGGTGGACAGCCTGCGATCGGCAGGATGGATGAGGGGTGGGATTAGGCGTCGACGCAACATGTCTCATTTAGCGGGCGATTAGAGATACGAGAGGGTAGCCCCAACCCTACCCTTGTCGAAAGTTGCACAATGTTTGGGGATTGAAAAGGATGATAAAACAAAGGATAAAACTATGGACAATGTCACGTCACTGGGGCATCGTTGTTATGCAATTTATGAGTTCACTTATTATGCTGTTTCCTGCAACTTCTGTGTGGAATTTTCTTGTCCGTCTTCTTGATGCAAGCTGATCTTTCGTGAAGATCATAAAGTAACAAACACAAAATAGAATATGCTAGTGAACTATATTCCCCGAGTGAAAAATACATTGAAATAATGTTTTGTTCAATATAACCAAACTTTTGTGACTAGTGAACTTTTTTGTAGAGGTTACTTACTTATAATATAGTTATTTGTTATGCTAGGCTGTAAAGTTGCTTTTTGGCGCGAGTACTTGCATTGAAACCTGAGCAAGCGAAGGTTTCAAAGGTACGAGACGCAGAATAACTTTGCAGCCGAGCGAAACACACAACTTTTCACCTCACAACAGCGAGGAAAAAAAGTGAATTGCCAAAAAGAACATTTTAAAAAGCTTTTTTTTTTCAAGCTGTCTTCGTGCTGGCCAGATATGAAATAGTTACTAAGCATTTTCAGTGGATTGGCGGTATAGAAAAATATGGAATAGACAGATTCGAATTTCAAAAACTCTTTCCACGTTAGCGGATAAAATGCACTTTTGCACTCAGATTTCGAATGATAAGCAGATTCTTTCCAAGCTTGTGAGGTGAAAAATAAATTATTCGAAAGTCACTAAAGTTTGGTGACATAAACGAAGTATTATGGTAGAATAGTAAAGAGTTGTAAGCTGAGGGCCTACCATGAGTTTTCCCTTAACTTTACTACTATAGTTACGTCGCCAATTCGTATGGCAGAAATTAGTTCTCAACGTAACCAATAATAGGAGCGCTGAACGAAATTAAATACAAAATTAGTGACGTAAAGTCTTCGATCAACAATATACAACTAGATAGCGGGTCGCATACAAAATCAAAGAGAAATTCTGTTCTCGTAAATATACAACATTTTTTGTTAACAAACTGAGAAAACAGTCCTAACACATTATAATTTCGACTTCAAAACAACCATAATTCCTAGTAATTTTTGAAGGAACACTGCGGCATTGCGAGACGTGCTTACGTTGGCTTTGTTCGAACGGAACTAATTCAAAATAAGACCTCACTTCAATAGTGAGGCGTTATTTGCCGGGACATGTTTTGACGGCCCGACAGCACAGTCTGTAGTGAACCTGCCTGCTGTGTCGAGGGTCGCGGGTTCGAATCCCGTAAGGGACAAATATTTGTATGACGAATATGAATATTTGTACCCGAGTCATGGATGTTTGTATCTATATATGTATTCTGTATCGTTGTCTAGTTATCATAATACAAGTCCAGGCTAGATTCTGGAACTTTAAATGTGACTAGATAATTTGTGTGACACTGTCCAAGATATTTAATGTAATATTTAATGTAATGTAATGTAATGAGCGCTGACGCGTTATCTAGTTGGATATTGTTGATCGAAGCGTAAAGTAGTAAAGTACGGTGAAAACTCATGGTAGACCTACAGGTACCTAAGTGCTTAGTAAACCGAAGGGGTGTTGAAAAATTGACCTACCTTCTATATTCATGGAGTATTAAACTTATCATTGTCACAATAATTATCAGTTTATCATCATCCACTGCTGAACATAAGCGTCTCCCAAGACGTGACAAAACTCTTATCATTTGGTAAGATATAATATCATTGATCCTTGGCCTAAATATTATGAAAGGCATTGCTCGTTCATAACGTGTCGTTCAAATCAAAATGATAAATGTTTTCCCTGAGGAGTGCTCAAATCTGCGGGTGCCCCAACTTATAAATGTACGTAGCTTAAGGATAAGGAAATAAAACTGGCCAATAAAATTTACTATTTCGGAGAAAGATTACTACAGTGATATCATATTTCTTATCTACTGGGAACTTTTCTTGGAATATTTTTTTTATTACAGACTTAGATTCGTTTATTGTGACCCATTTTTTTAGTTTCTTCGTCTTTATATGCTCACGAATATATTTCCCGAGGGGTATACAGAGATATTTTGTTACCTCAAAACTTCCACATTTCACTAGTACCGAAAGTCTGTCCAGCGTAACGGTGAGTGAGCCCGTCACAACTTATAATGGGTGGGTACAATCTTGGTACAATACATGCCTCAAAATTGAATCATGCAGGTTTCCTCACGGTGTATTCGATTGGGAACGAATAAAGAAAAAATCAGTTACTTATATTTAAAATACTTACCTGATGGTTGGACAACGTCAGCAATAGCCTCGTAAACTATCATCATCAGCCTATATATGCGTCCCACTGCAGGGGACCGGCCTACCCTCAAGTGTGTATGTATAGGCGTCAGTCCACCATGAGTGCCCAGTGCGGATTGCTATAATACTGAGTAATTTACCTACTTTTCGGGTTCCTATCCATTACTGGAGGTTGGCAGTCAGCTCTGCATATCCCTGTCTATCTCTCGCCAAACGAAACAGCTCTTCGACGCTGGCGACGCCTTTCACTCTTTCCGGGTTGCAAGCCATGACATTCGTGGCCTACTGATGCTTCTTTTCCGACCTACCTACTAACTTATACTTCATTCCAAATAAGGACGACGAGATTTTTCGATTCCTATTTAGCTTTCTGGCCAATTCTGATAAGCAAATATAATTGAGTTACTTAGCACAAAGATGTACTATCCGACATAATTATCTTGGACGTTACTATTTGAAAATCATCTTAAATTTTTGCCGCTAATTGGAATGCAGTATAATATAGAATGCCTATATTACCTACTTAAAGCTACAGCCGACTATACAATTACAGAGTATTACGTAACGAAGGTAGAGGAATACGTTCAACATTCATTCATCCATGATTAAAACTTATTCAGAATTCGAGAGCAACTAATAATTCTAGCCTACATAAACTAAGGCAAGGGTAAGAAAACTTAAACTTACATCTTGAGTTATTTAGAGGGTCTACCACACTTCTGGTCATAGTTTAATAATGTACTTAACGGATGAGACACAGGAAGATTTACTTATTAGGGGAGACCGGGGCAAAACGAGGTTCGGGGCAAGACGGAACAAGAGCTTGTGTGCGTGACTTTTAGACCCTATTGAGCCAACGGCAGCATCAGTCGAATGAACTTTAGATGCCTCACGTCAGTCCATGAGAAAAAAGCGTTTTACTACCTTTTTTGGCTTCACTGTGTGATAAAACATATTTTCATTGGATTTTTACGGAGTTTTATGATAAAGTTTTATCGACGTCCACAAAGGAACATACCAAAGTAACGGTGATATTTGTATCCTTAGATGGTTGCAGAAGTATTACATTTTGATATTAGATGTGGTTTTTGATAGATAGATAGATAAGATAGATAACTCATTTATTTCATCAGAACAATACAGGACAAACTTTTTGGCCTTCACTGTCTTCGGTTAGGAATATTGGTTCCATTAAAAAATATATCAGTTGGGGCAAAACAGTCGGGGCAAAACGGGATACTGAAAAAAGAAATTTGATAAGAAAAGTGATGAGCAAAAGACTGATAAAAAGATACCTGAACAGAAACAGCTTCAAAAGAGGAAAAAATTAAGAAGTGCAAAAAGATATTGACACGGACACTCATTCATCCCAAGAGGAAGGCGATTATGACTGCACTTCCATATAGGTAATAGGTACTCATGCTGAAGGTTGGGTGATTTTCATCGGGTGCTGTGGTCAGGTGCATAATTCCTTCTCTGGAGTTGAAGACGAGAGCGAAGAGGTACACACTTATGAACACTGCCTGCCTGATTAAAATTATATGTCTTCTTGCCCATACGGGGCCCCGATCCCGGGTCAAAACGGGAAATCTTGAATATTCAGTATTATTCCGTATTACCAAAAAATGTGTGATTAGCTAATGTTGCTTTCTATGTAAAAGATTTTCTCATAAACAATTACATTGTCTTTATATGATGAATTTTCTCTTAAGTATCCCATTTTGCCCCGGTCTCCCCTACATACACAAACACGTTCGGCGGAGTAACAACTCTGGCCCTATACCCGGACTTTCGATTTTCGTTATATCGCAACCGCTTCGGTCCAAACTTTATTGTAATAGAGTTAACATTGGACCGAACACGTTCACGCAATTGCGAAGTTCGAATGACCGGGTAGACCCCCTGTTGCGAACGTTTGTCGGTCTAGCTCCTGAGGATGCTCCTTGGCGATACCTACTACCTTTCTCTAGGCACAACTTTTGGGTACCTACTGCTAGTGAAATGAGTAAATAATCTTCTTAATTTAGAATACCTATCACTGACTTCTCGGGGAATATAGGTACGGGGTCCAACATAATTATGCTGATACTTTTTTGAGAGGATGATCAGATTATCAAACAGAACAACTTTCTCTACGGGACCAACATTGAAATCGCGAAAAAAAACTGCTGCCCCTACATTTGCCTCGAGTATGTTTGCAGTTTCGTATACTTATGTAATTCAGCTGATTTTTTTTTTCGCTGTTCCGGTGTTGATGCCACGGAGAAAGTTGTTCAGTTTGACAGTGTGAACTTACCCTTAAAAAAGAGTCAGCATATTAAGAAGAGATATTCATGAGTGCAAAAATATCAACAGAATGGTCTAATAATTATAAAGGTTCACTTCCGATCCCAGCGGCCGATGCGACTGACGCTTGGTTCTTTCATATTTTCATAGTACCTTTAAGAAGGACCCTGTTTTATGATGTGCAAAATATCGACAGAATCGTGGTCTATTCTAAACCACCAAACACGTATAATTCAAACAGAATCTCAACTAACTACGAATAAAGTTACCTAACACTTTGAATTTACAGTTAAATAATGTGAGGCTCGAATCGTGCCCTTAGTTCCCACATAACTCACTAGCGACCCTAATTCTGGACAGTATACACTACACAGTCATTATTCAACCAAACCCCAGCTATGCACGCAGTCGTCAGGTGTTTTGTGGCATGGTAGCCATTAAGCAGCGATGCCCGGGATCCCGGGATCGCTTGTCGATACCGCCAGCTAATCGCTCCCCCGGGCGACCCCTGCCTGTGTCTGCCCGCATTAGCCCAAATAGCACGTCTTCGCCTCGCTAACTTGATGTAAACGGGAACATTTCGATGGTAACGGTCCCTTGATAGCTATTTAAATGTTTATTTTATAATTTATACAAGGCAAAATTGACATCATTAGCATCCTTTTATACTAAGATTCTACGGATCTGTGACATTTTTGAGCACTTGCGCGAAGGACAGTTCAGTGAAATTTTAGACTTTTGCGCGAATGGCCCCGTTCACTCATGTATCCATTCGCGCTAATACCTAATGTCCATTCGTTCTAGTGTCCTTCGCTCAATTATGTCTCTTTTCGCGCAAGTCTTTTCGCTCAAATGTCCTTCGCTCAAATGTCTTTCGCGCAAAGGGATTTGCTCAAATGTCTTGATACCAGAGTCGAACGATCAAACTGAACAACTTTAACTAAATCGGAGCAAACCGATCGGAGCAAAAAACATCAGATGTTGATTCATTTGGGTCGAGTACCTAGGTACTGCAGTAGGGAATGGACACAGATGTATGGAAGAAATGATTTTTGTTGCTCTGATCTGTTTACCGTAGTAATTTTTTTTTCAGTTTGATGGAATAGACTCTTAAAAAAGTTACTTTAAAAGGATGCTAACTAATAATATCAACCCTGTAGTTTAAGTTGTTTGCGATTATTTAATGTCAAATTAAAATTCCACGAATATGATATTCCTTTTTAGGTAGGTACCTAGGTAGGTACGAGTGGTTACGTTTTTTCTGTATTTTTGAGAATGCAAATTAAAATGGTTGCCTCCGCGCAATCTGAACAGCAGCGTAAGTACTTCAATTTACATGTTCCTTTTAGGAAACCTACAATGTGCCTAAAATAAACACATGGTTCATTCAAGCATCCAATACACAAAATAATCACGTTCCTAACTCGTCCGAATGACGCAGACGCTCGTTCGCTCACCGCTCGCTCGCTCGATGGAATCCATTCAATCGTTCATTCGCTCAATCACTCACTCAGCTCGCGAGTGGATGCATGCCTTTATGCAGAATTATTGAATTTTCGAATTCAAATAGCGTCAGCTCCGCGAATCGGGAATGGGGAGATAAATCCATTTGCGCAAATATTTATTATACCTACACAACGTTGGCTTTGGCACTCGAAGCAGGAAATGGAAGAAAATACTTATGGCTTCTAAACACAAAATGGGCACGTGCATGGTATACATTAGTAGGTACCTTATAGTAGGTAACCCCTATTACCTATACAAGGTGTTACAAAAATACAAATAAACATTTAAGGGGGTGGTTTAGACCATCAAACTGAACAACTTTCACAAATGGGACCAATATCGAAATAGCGAAAAAAAAATGATGTTCCATACTCTACAAATCGACTAGAGCTAAAATATTTATGGGATATCAGATTTTTTTTTCGAGATTTCGATGTTGGTCCCATAGAGAAAGTTGTTCAGTTTGACGGTCTTAACAACCACCCTTAAGAGTTTTAAATATTTATGTAAACCTACCCCTATTTTTTTAACTTTAGTAGGTACCTAACCTATTATGTAGGTAGCTTGGTAGGTAGGTACCTACTTAATAAAACCGGTCAAGTGCGAGTCGGGCTACTCGCGCACCGAGGGTTCCGTACCACACCACCACACAACACAACACATTAACTCACAAAAAAACTTTTTTCTCCGGGACCATTAGCGCAAGACCGACTCACACTTGGCCAGTTTCTATTATTTGTTGTTATATTGTAGAGATTGCTCTATAATCACCCAAAGTTTGACGCTTGTATGTATTACCGATTTTACAATAGATCGAGAAGAAAAAACGTCGATAAAAATTAGTTTCTTGTTGAGAACCCCCATAATTTTTTTTTTTTCATTTTTATTATTTGTTAACAAATCCGCCGTAATAACACATTATTCTGTTAAAATTTCGACTATCTAGCTATTACGGTTCAAAAGTTACAGCCCTAAATAGGTAGGACAGACGGACGGACGAACAACGTAGGCTTAGTAAAAGGGTCCCGTTTTCACCCTACGGGTACGGAACCCTAAAAAGTAAATTAGATTTATACCTCTAACGTAGATGTTTATGATAGATGAAGTACCTACGTAAGTATAATGCATGTCTAGATGGTAAACTTTCTTAGGTTGGTGTGCGTGAGGCCTTATACAAATTATCTCTGTGTGTGTGTACACCGACAAGGTTTATCACCCAAGTAAAGAGTTCTCTGATATCATTCTGATATGTTTTTCGGCGCGTTCGTAGTTTCGAGTGTCAATCTTGACATCTCAAAACAAAGGTGTTCAATCAGTGCGTCCTGCCAGTCAGGGCCGGATTTAGGCCCATCACATACATGCGAAATTGCGATTCGGAATTCCGAATGCAAACCGGTTTTTCGTATGGAGGTTTCCCCCTCCACATTAGCGAACGGGATTTCAAACCTATACGAAAACCGGTTTGCATTCGGAATTCCGAATTGCAATTCCGTATGTATGTGATGGGCCTTAACTGGCAGCATAGGCCTCGCCTCGGAGCCCGCGCCACAAGGGGGCCCTCGCCACATGAAGAAATAACAAATAAAAAAATGGTAGATATCACTATGCCTCCGTGGCCTCATGGTTAAGAACACTGGGCTCTTGACAAGGAGGTCGTGGAACTTATTATTAATCTGTGGTCGTGGGTTCAATTTCCACGGTTGACAAACGCACGTTTTCATTGCTGCAAAAAATCGCTGTTGGTATAGGGCCGACTGGGGATCTTCTTGTGTATGTCACGCACTGCTGGGGCGAGGCCATCGAGAAACACGGTGAAGCACTAGCTGTGGCACTTGACATCTCGAAGGCCTTTGACAGGGTATGGCACGCCAGTTTGCTGAGCAGGCTTCCTTTTTATGGCATCCGCGCTGATCTCTGCAGCTGGATATCTGATTTCTTTAGTAAACGGTCGATTAGAGCTGTTGTCATTGAGAGCTGCTCTTGTGACCTCATATCAATTGATGCTAGGGTTCCTCAGGGGTCTGTTCTCTCTGCGACACTTTTCCTGCTACACATCAATGACCTCCTTATGTCAGGTATTGTTGGGTATGCAGATGACAGTACTGTCACAGAGAGATATCTATCCGGCGCTGGGGCCAGCGGGGATGAAATACGTTCGCAGAGGGAGGCCAGCATGGTGGAGTGGACCAACTTGTCTCCCAGTGGGGTGACAATAATCTAGTCAACTTCAACGCCACCAAAACACAGGCTTGTCTGTTCACCGCCAAAAGGAGTTCATTTAATCTGACTCCTACTTTCCGGGATACATCTGTCCCTGTTTCCGACAGTCTTGAGCTTCTGGGCATGAGGTTGACTACGAAACTCAACTTTGGTGCTGATATCGTGTCTAAGGCTCAAACTGCAGCCAAAAAGCTGGGCATCTTACAAGCTGAAGCGATACTTCACTCCTGGATAGCTCTTAATGTTGTATAAAGCTCAGGTCCGATCGTGTATCGAGTATTGCTGCCACATGTGGGATGACTCAGCTAAGTATCTAAGTATCGACTCGGTTGAACGCAGAACCAGGGCGAGGCTCATTGGCGACAGTAAGCTGGTGGAAACCAAGCTTCATAGCCTAGCCCACCGCCGCAGAGTAGCCTGCTTGTCGGTCTTTTACAGATTGTACTTCGGTGAGTGTGCACAAGAGCTGCATGAGCTCATCCCGCCTTCCCCTTTCTACTATCGGACTTCCAGACGCACCGCGGGATACTACCCCTTCTAGGTTGATATCCCACGTATCCGCAATAAGCACCTTTCTTATTATTTTATAACGCGCACAGCCAAGGATGGACTCGGAATGCCCTGCCTGCGTCAGTATTTCCGTGCGATTACAACCCGAATTACTTTAAAGTACGAGTGAATAGGCTTCTTCTGGGTAAGTTTGCTACATCTTCGACCCCATCTTTGTCCCCAAGACTAGATGAGGTCAAAACCCATTTTTTATAATAAAAAAAGGGCCTAGGTAGCCTACTATTGACTTCACAGATGACAGTTTGAATATTATGAAAAAGTCACTGAAAAAGTAAAGTTTTTTACTTTTTTTTTGTGCCATATGATTCTGGTCGACCTACACATACGGAATTCCGATTCGTAATTCCGAATCAGGATTACGAGTAGGTACCTAGTATGTGTGTGGCAGGTCTTAAAGTACCTACAGGTGATATTTTTTCGGATTTTAGTCGGTTCGGTTACCGGTTGACGAAAGTGATTTAAAAAATCTATAAACGTATCTATTACAGAAATATAAAAAACCTCGCCATGTTGCGGAAAATCATTGGAACAAATTTTTGTACTTGGAACACTGACAAGGTTATAGTCGATTGCAGCGCCCCCAAACCAGACCCTCTAGCATGATTTCTCTTCTTGAGCGCGACTCGGCTATTTTTCATACTACAAGTCGCGGCAAGCGCGGGTTTCGCTCTCCGAAAAGCGCGCGAACAGGTTATTTTGTATGCAGCAAAGGCGCGTCGCGCGCGTGTAGAGAAATCATGCTAGACGTGCAGGTTATTTAAAATAATATAGGTACAGGATGTTTCGTTTGTGTAAAATTTCCTATCTTCAATATTTAGGGTATGTACTTTCCCTCCAGGTACGCTGCGTTTCATCCACCCTGTTTATCTGCGCCATTTGAATAAAAAAACGTATTTTCCTAATTTTTCAAGTTGGTTAAAAATATGCAGTGGTTTTGATTCAAGGTCCAAAAAGTGCGAACCCAGTGCCGTCAACTGAACATCTTAAAAAGCTGAAAACGTCAAATTTTGATAAACGACGAATCAGTGTTGCCACCTTTGCCCTTTTGGGGCTAGATCGAGCTCTTTTTACTATAGGTGAACCCGTTGTCTAACGATTTAGCCCGGAAAGGGGTATCTAGCCCTTTTCATTTTCTTAAAAATATTGCACCAAAATCTGAAATTTGAGCCATGAACATTGCGATAACATCGAACTTTCACGATGTATGTCATTAGAAATTTTTCGAATTTATTAAATTGACAACATTTCATTGTAAGAAAATAAGAAAACCATTTTGGAGATTATGTGATTCAAAGCTTATAACAAATTATAAGATTTTTCTATCCATTATTTCTCGAGTTATTTGAAAAATACTGAATAAATATAATATAGGTTCAATGAGATTTTATTCCTTTGCCTGCTTGGCTTTTCTATTGTATTTGACAGTTTTCATTTTTAATGTCATTGAGGCCAAGGTATCTTGGCCATAAAGCCTACGTTTTTCAGAAAATTAAAAGTAAATTAAAAATAGAAATATCAGTCAAAAATTAAATCGAAAAAATACATATCTCTTATTTTTTTACCTATTTTTATATTTTTCATTAAAAACTGGTGGTTAAAAAAATGGAATGTTGTCAAATTGGTTAAATTTTTCATCAAATTTAGTTTAATTTTGAAAAATGTTATTGTGATTCAAACTAAAAAAATAAATACATGATATAATTCATTAGTAAAGGTGTTTTTTTAGCCTTTTTTTACAGAAAGTCTTTTTGGTAATTTGTGTTCCATCTAGCCGTATCTAGCCGTCAGCTAAAAGCTGCGTCAGCCGAAGCTACAAAGAGCTTCTTCAATCAACTGCCCCCATTACTAAAACTAAGGTGGCAACACTGAACAAATATCAATTTGACAGAGGAGTTTTTGGCGGGCTTTGGTAGCTGATGTTTAGAGTCCTCATATTTCATCGAATTTTTATTGTTTATAGTGAGTTTTGGTTCGTAAAATTGGTGTTGTTTTGCGTAACAAAGTGTCGTGCAAGTGAACAATATATAGTTCAGTGAAATATGATGGTGCATGGGTCGTAAACAGGAAAAGTGTTCCGTGATTTTAGCGCGGCAAAGCGGTCGGTTCACCTCTTTCCTGTGGACTTTTCTGCTTTTCCTTCGTCTTTCGATTGTCTCCAAAAACTCCAAAGAACCATCAAAACGTCGAATACCAACGTTTTAATGTGAAAACAGAAGAAATATAAAAATAAAATAAGATTTAGCCAAAAGGTCTAGTAACCAGGCTAGTAAATAAATTGAAAAAAAAAAAAAAAAAAAATCAATTTGACAGTTCAAGCCTCCCGCCCCGCGATGGTGGAGCGTCGCGTGTGTTTATTGTAAAATTTAATAAAATTTTCATCCAGGCAGCCTAATCATAGGATTAAAGTTCTTAGTGAAGTGTATTATTCGAACTAAACATGTTGATTCTGTTCGAGACCCCGGCGGGGTACGCAATTTTCAAGGTAATGTCAACACGTGTTCATTATAACCTCTTTGCCGAATATTTGTCCCAAATTGTGTTTTTACGTTAATAATCTTTGAAAGAATCGTAAATAATTGTACAAAAACACGTTCAGAACATAGTTTTTGTGTCCTAAATGATAATTAACTGATGTTTTGTATGGAAATTTTTAATGTTTACATACCATGCTTCCATGTTCCAAACCTAAATTTGTTTGCTGTAAAGGCTAACTAAAACGGTGTTAAACTGTTGTTTGAGGTTTACTGATGATTATATTTCTTTCTAGCTGCTGGACGAGTCCAAATTGTCACAGATCGATGACCTGTACAAGGAATTTTATACACCGGAAGGTGCATCATCCGTGTAAGTTTTTTTGCCACATTTTCTAACTTTCAACATGTTATTAATACCGATTCATCAAATAATTTGTAGTAACGAGTGCATTTGAAGACTGTGCTTGAAGTTAATCATGATTAATACCTGGGATAAATAATCCAGTTAGGTCAGACTTCTAGAAATATGAGGTTAACTGCCAAATAAAGGCAAAACAAGTTGTATTGCATTTGCCTGTGCTCATGACCACCTGAACATTGCGTCTATGCGGGTGACTCAAGTGGTGAGCCACTTTGATCAGTTCACCGTTACAACTATGCGCACGATGAGGATTAAGGGGGTCAATGTGTGTTGTTACATGTAGATGTTGATTATAATACAAAATTTGTATTACAGAGTAAAATTAAAGAACTTCATCAAGTTCGAAGACACAACAGAAGCTTTAGCGGCTACCACAGCAGCCATCGAGGGAAAAATATCTAAACCGCTGAAGAAAGCCCTAAAAAAACACATCTGCAAAGATGTCCAAGACCAACTGCTCGTCGGAGACGCTAAACTTGGAAGCGCGATCAAAGAAAAGTTTGATTTACAATGCGTATCAAACTCTAATGTCCAGGAGTTGCTCCGATGCATTCGTTCACAAATGGACAGCTTGCTCGCAGGTCTGCCGAAGAAGGAAATGACGGCCATGGCCCTCGGTCTTGCTCATTCTCTCTCAAGGTACAAGTTGAAATTCTCTCCGGATAAAATTGATACCATGATCGTACAAGCACAGTGCCTCCTCGACGATCTGGATAAAGAATTGAACAATTACATAATGAGGTGCCGAGAGTGGTACGGTTGGCATTTCCCCGAGCTCGGTAAAATTATCACCGATAACACACTGTTCGTTAAAATCGTTAAACTTATCGGTACTCGAGACAACGCGTCTCAGACCGACTTATCAGACATTTTACCAGAGGACTTGGAAGAAAAAGTGAAGGAAGCTGCAGAAATATCAATGGGAACGGAGATATCTGACGATGATATCATGAACATTCAACATTTGTGTGACGAAATCATTTCAATTACTGACTACAGAACGCATTTGACAGATTACTTGAAAGCCAGAATGATGGCTATGGCACCTAACTTGACAGTTCTAATCGGAGAGCACATTGGTGCCCGTCTAATCGCCCACGCAGGTTCCCTAATGAATCTAGCTAAACACCCAGCCTCAACCATCCAAATATTCGGTGCAGAGAAAGCTTTATTCAGAGCTCTAAAAACTAAGAAAGATACTCCTAAATACGGTTTAATATACCACGCACAGTTGGTAGGTCAATGTAGTACGAAGAACAAAGGAAAGATGTCCAGGATGTTGGCAGCGAAGGCGGCTTTAGCGACGAGAGTGGATGCGTTTGGAGAAGATGTGTCGTTTGAGCTTGGAGCGGAGCACAAGGTGAAGTTAGAGAGCAGACTGAGGCTGCTGGAGGAAGGGAATCTGAGGAGGATCAGCGGCACCGGCAAGGCGAAGGCCAAGTTTGAGAAATACCACAGTAAATCGTAAGTTAAATTTATTATTTACTTATTATTATTATTTATTTGTTTAGTATTATCCAGTAGTCCCGTGGTCTAATGGTTAAGAGCATTGGTCAAATGACACGGATGTTGTGGGTTTGATTCCCAGGACCGTTTTTCCCCAGTTCGTTAGGACATTGGAGGCTGTATCACCTGATTGTCTGAAAAGAATGATGAATTCGATGATGCTTCCGATGGCATGCTAAGCTGTTGTTCCCTAAATTTCCTACCAAGATGGGAGGTAAAAATTGGTGAAGGGATGTACTGCCTACTGTTTAGTACCATACTCTTTCTTGATCCATAATGTGCTTATAGTACAGGATAAACCACCCCATTCCCAGGTTTCTTTTGTGGTGTTCTGTGGGCTAGATACCTATCATCACTTGAGACACTATTTCATCCTGAATCCTAAGTAGGTTAAAGGTAAACCTTCTGTCAACCCCCAAAAGAATGTAAGTTTATGTTCCATTTACCCGCGACTTCGTCCGCACAAATTATATACCAGATTTTAAGTCAGATCATAAGCTATGAAACAAAAAAAGTTTCATCAATATTGGTTCAGTAGTTTTTGCGTGATGCGCGAACAAACAAACAAACTTGTCAATAGATGGCGCCACATGTCATTTAAATCGCGCTATCGAGTGTTATTTGAGTTTATATGAAGTGAACCACAACTTTTTTATTACTCACGATTTTTATGATTTTATAATAGTTAAAATTAAGATTAAATGAGAAATGTGAAACTGTTTTGTTTGGAGCTAAGGTCATTGATCTGACCTCATTTGGATATTGTTATTGAATAGTTAAATTAATGTATGCATGGTGTCCAAGCCAGTCAAATTATAATGCTCATGAACTAGTTGTTTGAATAAAGGGCTATTTGATTTAATGCGTAGGAGTATTACTTTCTAAAGATAGATTTTTAATTTAAAATGTTGATTTGTTTTATTATAGTTTTTAGGGTTCCGTGCCCGAAAACGGGACCATATTACTAAGCCTACATTGTTCGTCCATTTGTTCGTCCTTCCTATATAGGGCTGTAACTTTTGGACCGTAATAGCTACACTTGACTGGTTTTCATTGTATCTTAACTTACTTGTTGATTGTATTAAGACCTTTAGGTTCCAGTGTGGTAACTACCCCATAAATATTTCCATTTAAACAATACCCGATAGACCAAGTAATCCTCATTAAATGTTCTCAGACAGTTATTTAACAGTCCCTTACCTCCCCCAGCGAGGTGTTCCACTACCCGACGGCGGGAGACAGCACGCTCGGCAAGCCCGTCAAGCGCGAACACTCTCCGGAGCAGGACGGCGAGGAGCAGGTCTCCTCCAAGAAGATCAAGCTCGAAGGCGGTGCTAATGATGTAAGCTTTATTCTATTACTTTTTTTTCTCCCCTCAGGACGGAAAGCGTCAATTCTCGTCCCGCCGCGCTAAACGAAGTCGCCGCTTTCCACCTCCGTCGAGGAGAAAATAGTATACTAAACTCGGGCACTAAATAAGAAAGCCTTAGATCACATGTTTGTTGACCGAGGTTAAATTAAAAAAAAAACGTTGAATATACCGGTTTGTTTCGGAGATATTTTAGTTTTCGGAACATTTTTGGAAAATGTTGAGCTACATTTTGAGGGGGTTATTACAGAACGACACTCAAGTGGAGATCTCTTCTTAAGTAAAGATAGACAAGGATGCATGTATACGTTGTAAGTATTTGCATCCTTTTCTATTTATACTCAAGAAGAGATCTCCACTTGAGTGTCGTTCTGTAATACTCCCCTAAGTTTCGCTATTTGAGTTTGAGTTTTGACACAAGTTTTGTCTACCAATTTGAGAATATTGAGGCCTGATGACCATCAGCCCATACACTACTAAACATAAGCCTCTCCCGAGGCGCAGCATTAAACTATCTTCGGTCTTCCAGTCGCTACCCACTACCTATCTCAGGTCGTCGCTACGTCGAGCGACTATTCTATTCTATTCTATTTTTATTTAATTGCGTTTCCTTGTTAGATTTCACCAGTGTCAAGTGTTGAAGATATATTTATTAGATATTGTACGGTAATAGGATATTATGTCGATCTCAAAATCGCAAGCCGACGAAACGTCTACTTGTTACTCCCTCAGCCACGCGACTCCTCGCGCGACTATGCTAGATAATCATGTAGCCTTAGATGTCAAGATAGACAGTCGCAGCTACGAACGCGTCGAAAAAAATGTAACCGACCTCTTGGGTGATAATGATAAACCATGTCGGAACGCACACAGATATAAGTTGTAAGACGCCTCATGCACACCAACCTAAGAAAGTTGGCCACTTTTGTTTTATACTGTAGAAGCGTTAGGTTCTATCTAGACATATACTTTATCTAACCATGTAGCTTTTTTATTCACAATTAGTTCATTTTTAACAGGTCACACCCAAAAAGAAGAAAGTTAAAGAAGAGCCAGTAGAAGAAACCCCAGAGCCTGTCTCAGAGAAGAAGAAAAAGAAAAAGAAGAAGTCCTTAGATGCTTCCCAAGCTGAGGCGGAAGTGCCGATGGAAGAGACTCCAGTCGAGGAGCCCAAGAGTGAAAAGAAGAAGAAGAAGAAAAGACAGTCGCAGGCTGAAGAAGAATAACTACCTCTAGTTGCCCACCGGTTTCATTAGAAGAGATAGAAGTAAGCCTGCTTTCGAAATTTCAATCATAATTCAAATAGATTTTTAGTATTGAAAACATTGACCTCTTATATAACGGTCAATGATTGAAAAGGAAAGTGCTTTAAAATCGAAGTATGATATGCTCACGACTAAATTCCCCGAGGAGGTAAGTCTCTGTACTAACTAATATTATAAATGTAAAAGTGTCTTGTTTTGTAGCCCAGTCCTTTTACTGTTCGAACTTTGTTCCTAGAAATATACCAAAATAAAAAATAAACAAGTCCACAACAGCCAAAAAATTTAAAATTTAGCATATATCTCGATCTAAAAAACCTGACAGATTTTTTTTTGTCACCTTTTTAAGGCTTTACCATTATACAATCTTCAAACACGCAATCAATATTTTTGTCTACTCGGAAAGCTTTGCAAAATACATTTGTATTTTCGAATGAATACCTAAGTAATAGCTTTTTAATTTTCGATGGCTATTTTATTGCTCAATAGTCATTTATATTGTTGAATCTAATTAAAATGAGTGCATTGGTATTAAAATTATTAAGTTTATAGCCTTCTGGGAGGTAAAATTAGGATTTCTAAGTTCACTAGTGAATTTTTTAAAAATATATTTTCATTACCTAGTCTTCTTGTCACTAAATTGTACCGTTTACAGTTTAAAAGTACCATTTCTAATTAGTTACTCCTCCTAACAAAACTCCGTAAAATGACTGGGCTATTGTTACATTTTCACGGATTAATTAACCGCTGAACCAATATTGATGAAATTTGGTAAAGACATAGAAATTACTGATCAATGGTTAAGCATTATCATGAAATGCAGATAAAATCCCATGTAACAAACAACTAGTCTATACTAATTTATGTAGCGGACACTAGCGGGCAATCTCTGAAACTACTAAACCGAAATCATTTCGAGAATTTCTTCCGGAAATATATTGTGTAGGTACATAATACCGACATTTGTTATATTTATAGAACTCTAGGATTAAAGACTGATTTATGATTTAAATATTCGAAAGTGGTGTGATTACATCCAATACAGAGAAGTGTTGTGTTTATTCTTCTCATGAAACTTAACATACATTTTGTATGGCGTAAATTTTATTTTTAAGTAAAAAAATATGTTTGTTTTAAGATTTAAGTCTAAGTGATATTCTTTTGATGCATCGATGAATGTTACGAATAAAAGTTATATTGCTATGAAAATTTTGTTTCTATCTCACCCGTATAGACTTGTCACCTATAGAAACATCTACTGACTTTACTAATTGATTATACAGGGTGTAAGAAAAAGTATCATTAAGAGAAGTTTATTCCGAGAGCGCAAATGCGCGCTGCATAAAAACGTAGTCTGGTGATATTTTCAATACTATCCAATTAAAATCAATGAAATTTTTCAGAAACAATCTAGAAACTAATCTCTATGTTTGTATGAAGTCAGATTTTCTTTAAAATATACAGTTTTAATGCTAGGATTAATTTAAGATTTGTATGGAAATCTTTGAGGCACTGTAACTTTAAAACTATGCCTTTTAAACGAAAATCTGACTTCATACAAAAATGCGTTACATGTAGGAACCGTAGGTACAGACCAACAAACTGGAAAACTTTCACTTTGGAGCCAACTACGAATATTGGTTGTTCCATAGAAAACTTCAATGGCTCCCAAATGTATGAAACAGCAGATTTTTTTCGTAAATTAGATTTTGGCTCATCAGTAAGTACTAGATACCTACTCTTTCTGACTCTGTAGAGCCAAAATAGTTGTTTTGTTGTAACAAAACACCCTCGTAATATTTAAAGGGGTAGTTTAGATTAGACCATTTATAGAGCCAACTGCGGAAGCAGAAAAATTATCGGCTGTTTCATACAAAACTGAATACTTAATTCAAATGTACACACGGCGACAGATCAACCTACCCATAGTTGAACTCTATGTTCATGGACATAAGATCCAACTATGGGTAGGTTGATCTGTCGCCGTGCGTACATAATTATGCTGTTGTTTCTTTTTTCGACTTTGTCTCCTTAGTGAACGTAGTTCAGGAGTCGCGTGGCTAAGGGGGTAACAAGTAGACGTTTCGTCGGCTTGCGATTTTATTGGCCACGTGGCTCCGCCGCTTTATGGCGGTTTCGAGTGTGTGTTTTTGTTTAAAAACGGGGCTTTGAGATCGCCATATCCTATTAACGTACAATATCTAATAAATATATCTTCAACACTTGACACTGGCGAAATCTAACAAGGGAAAAATAGAATAGAATAGAACGTAGTTAATAGTCTGAGGTGCATATCCCCTTTAAATTAATACTAGGTATTGCATAGGTATAAACTAAGAACAAGAACCTACCTACTAGTTTAAAACATTCTCTTTGTAACGCATATTGACGCGTTAGTAACTAGTATCTGGTAGTTTGCTGGTAGTATCTAATCAAAACAATCTCAGAAAAGTAACAAAAACGTCTGCATATAATAAGATTTTATTCAGACGCGAATTTAAAAAGATTTGAGTATTAAAATGATCGCTCGCATTGAAACGAGAACTAAGTCTGTTCTATTATGCAGCGTCGTGCCGTTGTCCTTGTCCTGAACCCTGCGTTATTGTGGGATAATCTACCCTTGCCCGCGTCTCTTCTCCGAGGGTTGCTAGATTATTGGAATTCATAGAGGGATACTTACCTCTATGTTGGAATTCTACTTATTTGCTACATGCTAACCTCTTCTAGTAAATTTTTCTCTTTCTTTGAAATGACAGTTAGTTAAGGTATGATTTAGACCTACCGGCTCGCATTGGCCCGGCCCGGACGGCATTTTCATGCGGCAAATGATATTGAAATGTGTAAACAGGAATCGAAAGCCAAGATCAGATTTAATTAAAACAACGATCTGTAATTTTATTAACATAACACAGTTAACACAGTGAAAACACAGTTAAAACTATAGTTTTAGAATAATTAACAAATATCAGTAAGTATATGTAACTTAACTTATAGTTTGTATCAATTAACACGCAACTATTAAGTAATCTGTAAATAAAATTGTTAGCAGATAAATGTTGTAGTGCCCAACCGGGTTTCATGATTGGAACTACTTTACGTTATAAGTACCTATGTACCCATGAAAGCAACCAATAAATGAATATGAATTACAGGTCACATTTGCATGCAACAAGCATCTTTTCGCCGTACGACTGCCGCGGCACGCGTACGGCTCCGTTCCGCTCCGAGCCGATGCGACCCGGTAGGTCTAAATCGTCCCTAAGTATCCAAGGTGTGCTAGTAGGTACCTATCTATTCTGTTCTTATATGTAAACTTCTACCTACTGTAATATTAAATAGCCATGGGGTTAAGGCTTAGAATAAAGCACCTCATTTCTTCCCCGGGATGTCGTAT
The DNA here is from genome assembly GCA_963693445.1 of Agonopterix heracliana. Classification (NCBI taxonomy): domain Eukaryota; kingdom Metazoa; phylum Arthropoda; class Insecta; order Lepidoptera; family Depressariidae; genus Agonopterix; species Agonopterix heracliana. The sequence goes on from OY856309.1 coordinate 21,945,568, forward strand.
ACTCGTATATATACGGTTCACTACATAAGTAGGTAAGTATAAGCATATGAATCCTACACTATACAGGGTGTAAGGAAAAGTATCATTAACCTTTTAACCACATACTCTACCCATCAAACTGAACAACTTTTACTATGGGAGCAAACCAGTCAGAGTAAAAAAAATCTGATGTTCCATACTAAGGTGCAATAGTTACCTAGGTACTCGACTAAAATGTATCAGACAGCAGATTTTTTGACAGGTTAGGTAGAAGTTGTTCAGTTTGATGGGTATAGTATGTGGTTTAAAGTTTATTGATACTTTTCCTTACACCCTGTATTATCTACTCATATGGTACAAGTACAAGTACCTAATACCTTAGGTATTAAGGTCTCTTATTGCAGTGTTATGTTAGCGAACGACAGCTTGTTAAGTCTGGTAACCCTACGCTCAGTACTCGAGGAAGGCGAAGGGTCGACTTTCAATTTTCTTCAATAACATTCTTCTTTGCCTCTCTCATTTCTTGAGAGCTTGTTTTTGTTTTAGATATGAAAGACCGTAGAGGTATAGTTACTTAGTTAGTTCTTGCTATTTTAATTAACCTAACTACCGATACCGTTTTCAACTTCGTGGTAGGTACCAGTAGTAGGTATCCGTTTTTTTTAAGCGTTCGTTAACGTTTAACATGTCAGAATCAGAAAACCAGGTGTGTGAGTGTTTTGTTTTTTGATTAAAATATACTTAGATCAAAATAAAATTAATGAATAGGCCAAAAGCGCGGTAAGTTGAAGCACACTACTGGTGCACTTGGTCCATACAAACTGGCGCCTTATCTGTCAAATCTAGGGCACTTGCATACAAATTCGAAGTAAACCTTTCATTTGTTTTGCCCTAGGTTTTGCCTCATTTTTTGTTTGAAATGTTCGCGTAAGGCCTATCCATTAATTTAGCTATCATTTCATACATTAAAGGAAAAATGTGCAAGAGATGAGCATACAATATGTGCGATACCGAGGAGTGAGTGCGAGCGAGACAGGAATACGCAATTGCCTACATTTTACACCACGCTTCCTACCCATAGGGGGTGAGGTTAAAATTGGTGGGGGCAGGGAGTGTCCGTCCTGTATGTATCTAGTAACTGCCTATTATACTCTGAAATGGAATCCGAGATCAAAAATTTCAAACAAAAGAGGCTCTTTTGTTTGAAATTTTTGATCTCGCATTCCATTCCGAGTACCTAACTACCTCTTTCTCATACTGGGCCTAGGTATACAATACAAACCCTATATTCACCTAAGAATATCGTCATTTTTATTTCGCACTTTCAGCTTGTTTGTACCTATACAAAGGATAGTAAGTTCTGAACAAAATTTATTTAGTTACTCACGTACTTACCTATATACCTAACGACTAACGTAAAAAATTCTAGGTACGAAACAACAATAAAACTCAAACTTTGCTCAATAACTTGAGAATGAGAAGTTAGACCGTTTCAATAAACCAACTCTCGAAGTTATTAATTATTTCTTCCTGCGTTATTATTGTAACCCGTTTTCTTCGGTAAACTTTGTCTAGGTACCCAGGGTACCCTGAAACAGGGGTTCTCAAACTTTGTTGAACATGCCGTTACCTACCTCATCATCATCTCAGCCGATATAGGCCTCCCCCAAGGATCGCCATAACGACCGGTCCTGCGCTGCCCTCATCCAACGGTTTCCCGCCGCCTTCACCAGGTCGTCGGTCCACCGTGTGGGGGGCCTACCCACGCTGCGCTTTCCGGTATGCGGCCGCCACTCGAGAACCTTCCGGCCCCATCGGACATCGGTTCTGCGAGCAATGTACCCCGCCCACTTCCACTTTAGTTTAGCAATTCTTTGGGCTATGTCAGCAGAGCTACTCTGGTTCTTCTGCGGATTTCTTCATTTCTGATCCGATCTCGCAGGGAAACTCCGTGCATAGCCCTCTCCATTGCCCTTTGGGTGACTTTAAGCCTTTTTATGAGGCAACACACACTGATCGAAGACTTTCGTTTTAAGACACTGCGGTATTTGGCGTGAAGATACCTACCTATTTAGGTGATTTTTGTGGTAGATAATAATTGCAACAGATACATTTTACTTTCGTTAAGCATCTACTCGGTCGATTTATATCTAGCTGTCACGATTCGTGGTTAGACAATATGGTATTATAATTTGTTCAAGAACTGAATCCACCTTGCTTGACTCAACCTCGTCTGACTGAACCTCGGCTGCCGTGCAGGAGGCGATGGTTCGAACCTCGTCCAGGCCGACTCGTACCAAGGAGTTTTTCGGAATTAATGTAACGATTTGTAACACCAATGGCTTTTCGGTGAAGGAAAACATTGTTAGGAAACCGGCATACTTAATTCAATTACGAGGCATGTTGTACCCAACTACCCACTGTCCATTACAAGTGGCGACCGACGGCTAGAACGTTAAATCGTTCTAGGGCGACGGTCTCCCCGTCATCGTCACACTGGAAAAAGTTTCGGTACCTACTAATAGTGGAACGTTGATGTTTTGAGTTTTCAGAATATCTCTGACTACCCCCTCTGGAATTATAGTCGTGAGCATGTGCTTATGCAGAACTGACTCCAAAGATATTAGGTATTTGCTATTCGTCATTATTAAATCTAGGACGGGTTCGAGATTGTGAAACAATTTTAGTTGCGTATTCAAGTTCAATCGGTTCTCTTATCCCATTCTTTTTTTTAATCAGTATTGTAGTAGCCCTCAGAACTACAGCGAGTAATTTAGTGCTTAATTTCGAGTTTGCACAGTTTGAGAACCAGTGCACTACGAGAAGAGCAAATCGGTACGAGCGCCAACGATGTTACCTTTTTCCAAAGCTAGTAATGAGGCAAGTTTCCGAAGACCACTCCGTTAAACTTGGATAAAACTGAATAAGGAAGAGGAAACTCAACGCTTGTTTTTCTTGGAAACTTAAACTCTTGGACTGGAAGTCTGCTGGAAGAAAATCTCTTCAGCTAAATGCTCATTGAAAAGCTTTAAACGTGTAGGTAGGTTTTTACTATGGTATTTTTATCACGTCATAAATTATCACAATTTAAGTGTTAACATTCCAGAACAAACAAGTTGAAAATACCCTGATATAATAATTAGATTAGATAAGTAAACATTTTGCTAAAATTCTGTTTAAAAATGTCTCTCCTAAATAAATTGACTAAAATTATTGAGCCTCGCTACAAACTGCACACTTTCACTCCTACTACTATTCGCTACAAAAGTTTCTGACTATTCCAAAACGGAATGCGGTCGTGAATTATGCGTATGTAACTGTATTTACGTAAGATATCAAGTTTTTTAACAATGAACAAATTAATAAATAATAATAATAATAAATTGTTTATTCTTCTCCACACAATTTTCAATAATAAAATAGTCTTAAAATTATAGGTACAGTTTTTAGTATGTGGAGACTGGTGTTAGTGCTAAGAGCTAAATTAACTAAGTACTACGTAGTTAGCTATGTGAATTTGGTTCGCTGGACATATTTTCCTTTTACTCAGAGTAGGTATGAAATGGACAAGCCGCATCCTCCTCTTTTCGGTTTCATCTAAGTAACAAAATCAACGTTTTTAACTTGGAAAATCGTTTCTGAACAAAGATGTTTAGTAAACTTAGGTAATATAGGGGAAGTTATTAAAACTTGCGCAGTTTCGGCGCAGTTTTGCTTGTGTTGAGAATTTAGCTTGGCTGAGGCTTGGCTTGGCTCGGCTTGGCTTGACGTAGGTAACACATGAGCTTTCACTAACAACGATAGTTGCACCTTGTGGTGGGGGATTAGGGGGGATAGCAAACATAGTTTGCTTCCTACTGAGCTTAGTATCAATATAATTATACAAGCAGTAGTCTTTGTAGTGCTTTGATGTCTAAGATTATCATGCAATTGAATTATGGAGATGCTACTTGGGAATGTTCCTCCATTGAAAAGGGAAGATCTTCCACTAGGCTTAGTGTGAAGCCTTGGGGACTGGCCGTGGTCCGACAGTTCTTAGTCTTCTTATCGAGTGGGCTGCAAAGCCCTGGTGTCAGAGTTTATTCAAACCGCCTTACGGCCTCTGACGTGGTTTTTATGTAACGACTACTACCACCAGTGATACTAGCCGGGACCAACAGCTTAACGTGCCATCCGAAGCACGCAATCATCTTTTTTTTCAGACAATCAGGTGACTCAGCCTGCAATGTCCGAACCAACTGGGGAAAAACGCACAAAGTGACATTTTACTAGGTGCCCCCCGTGGGAATCGAACCCACGACCTCCGTGTCAAGAGCCCAATGCTTTAACCATTAGACCACGGAGGCAGTATATAATATCGAATCTCTGTGATTATTTCTCTTGCGCGATTTATGTCTCGCATTCGATTGTGAACCTTATTTGTAGTGGGTCACGAGTTACGTATTTACGGTGAACGTTGTCTTTGTATGGAGCATATTTCTGAGAGCGATGGTATCGCCATCTGTTAGCTTCTTTGCTATAACTTGTGGGTGTTGACATCTATGGCAAATCCCCACAGAATTCTAGCTACGCCAATGCTCTTTAGTGGGAGTAGTTACCTAGGTACTGCATCTTCTATCTTGTCGATGGCAACCCACCACCTCCTCATGACTCTTCCAACGTCACGGTTATTCGAGCCTAATCGAGGGTCAATTTTTCTAGGCCAGTATTTTGTCACACCGATATCGCGAGCAGGGGTCCGGGTAGGAAGGTCAGGATACACGATGGGTCATAGTCCGTGCAACATCGCCTACTGATTGATCAGTGTGTTGTGGTTTAGTGAGCTAAACCACAGGCTAGGCTTGTCTAACAGGAAGGGTGAAACAACACCTGTCTACTATACTATAAGGGAACATGATATGAGTTTTCGTTGTAGTTCATTGGATGAGTTGAAGTGAATGTTATAAGCATTATAATTATCTGCATAAAGTTACGATACTTAGATACGCTGAAACAATACAATACTTAATAAAAAAATAAAAATAAAATAGGTACCGAATGTTTTGCTAAATTTTACCGAACTTTTGTTCAAAACCAAATGTTGGATAAGTATTTCATATAGTTTGGTAGTCACTAAAATTCAGTTAGTTAAACAAAAGTTCGGTGACACTTAACAAAAAATTTGGTTAAATTAGCATATGCTCACGACTATATTCCCCGAGGGGGTAGTCAGAGATCTTCTGAAACCTCAGAACATCCACGATTCACCAGTAGTACCGAAACTCTGTCCAGTGTGACGGGGGGTGAGCCCGTCGCCACTTATAATGGACAGTGGGTACAATACACGCCTCGAAATTGAAGCACGCAGGTTTCCTCACGATGTTTTCCTTCACCGAAAAGCCAGTTGTGTAACAAATCGTGCATAAATTCCGAAAAACTCATTGGTTAAATTAGAGTAAGTACCTAATTATAATGAAAATTAAGTATTTTGGCTGTAGCAACTATAGGTGTAGATCTTAACTACACTCGGTACTTGAAAAAAAGGTTCTGAATACCCCGAGGCGCTACATTTTTTTCTAGATGTAGATAATTATAATTGCCATTGCTGTAATAGATCTCACAAATAAAACTGCATGCTTAACCATTTTAGTATAATAGCTTTGTTTGTAGTTGGGTCGTAACTCACAGACCTTCGGACGTCGTGACCGCTTTATATCCGCTCTCTGAGTCCCTGAGTACCCGAGTACCTGCACTGACCACCTTATTACCTTAGAAATAGCTTGGGCTAGCTATTACAGGGTGTAAGGCAAAGTATCATTAACATTTAAACCACATACGAGTACTAACTACCCTACCCATCGAACTGAACATCTATTACCATGGGAGCAAACCAGTCAGCGCAAAAAAAGAACAGCTATTCCATACTAAGCTGCAGCGCCTATACTCGACTCAAAATGTATGAGACGGCTGTTTTTTTTTGTTCTGACAGGTTTACTCCTATAGTAAAAGTTGTTCAATTTGATAGGTAGAGTACCATAAGCGTATTTTATTGTTCTGTACCAACAAATATTTTCACGCCGTTAAGGGCAGAATATATTGGATAAGCTGATTTATGAACATTTATATTCCCCGAGGGGGTTGTCAGAGATATAAAACGTGGATGTTCTGAAACCTCAGAACATCCACGTTTCACCAGAAGTACCGAAACACTGGTAGAGTACCCACCTATGTGGTGTAAATGGTTAGTGATACTTTTCCTTACACCCTGTATAAGTACCTAACCTATTTCATTACGCAACGCAAAGTATAATTAATAAGGAACAGATCTAAAGTACTTACGACCTATTTTTGACTTTGAGCGCAAGCTAGGCTTCAAAAAGATGGAATGTTGTGTTTTAGTGCTGACAGGTGGTCGGATAGGACAATTAAAACGCATAAGAAACCTCATCCCATAGGGTTACTTTGTACGACCAACGACTGGGGTGGCCTATTTCTAAGCCAGAACCACATAGCTAAAAAGATGGGCTATTGGCTTTGATTACATTAAAAAAGCGGTAGATAGGTGACTAGCCTATAACGCATGTAGGTACCGCATAAATTGAGCCCCCGTCGCCACTTTGTCGCAATACGAGCGGCATTGCGTGATTGAGATAAGTAAATTTTTGCCACAATGTCTTCGTTTGCTTTTACTCGTTGTACAAATAATTCAAAAGAAAATAAAAAACTAATCACATCGAATTATTTTTCACTCGTAAGTAGGTACACGGCCACACATCAAGAAAACCAAAATAAGCTATCCGCGCGTAGGTAGAGCAATGTATCGCGCGGCCATGTTTGTTTTGTGTAGCTTGATATATCGCCGTGTGTACCTACATGAAAAGCAGATCCATTGTTCGAGTACGTAATGCAAGAATCCTATCTTCCACTATTTTTATTTAATCAAAGGCTATTGGGATTATTATTATTTAGAGTTGAGGGCTTGTACAATCTTTCACTTGTGCGGCCTACATTATATGTAGGTAGGCTACCTACTGCGTCTGCTGGTCTTTTGTGAACATCCGTTTTATTACTAATCCCTACTATATACAGCAGTCAAGGATGTAGTAGGTTTTAAATAGAGATTACTTTTGAATGGATACAATCTCTTTATACTGCGGTAATATGAGATGGGTACTCTAGAGCTTATAAGCTATTATAAGCGTGGGCTGAAGTTTCATTATAATTCGCTGAGCTGAAGAAAATGGTTTGAGATTTTGTTAAAATCTTTTTTGTAATTTATTTTAGATAGTCATTTTATAAACATAGGTACTGTAACAAGGGGTAGCTCAGAGGATCGGTAGATAAGCAAATCTTTTCTTCATAGCTTTTCACTCTACAAAACAAGGAATATAATACTCCGGCTACAAAACCAATCTTTCTTCCATAGCAAAAGACGTCCAGACAAAATCTAAGCGTTTTAAATTCAAATACATAAAAATACGATAATAACCAGCCAATGACATATGGAACAGAGACGTGGTCGCTCACTCAAGGCCTCATAAAAAGGCTCAAAGTCACCCAAAGGGCAATGGAGAGGGCTATGCTCGGAGTTTCCCTGCGAGATCGGATCAGAAATGAAGAAATCCGCAGAAGAACCAGAGTAGCTGACATAGCCCAAAGAATTGCTAAACTAAAGTGGCAGTGGGCGGGGCACATTGCTCGCAGAATCGATGGCCGATGGGGCCGGAAGGTTCTCGAGTGGCGGCCGCGTACCGGAAAGCGCAGCGTGGGTAGGCCCCCCACACGGTGGACCGACGACCTGGTGAAGGCGGCGGGAAACCGTTGGATGAGGGCGGCGCAGGACCGGTCGTTATGGCGATCCTTGGGGGAGGCCTATGTCCAGCAGTGGACGTCCATCGGCTGAGATGATGATGATGAACCAGCCAATGTTCTTGAACAAGCATACAACCTTCCTACAGTACTTACTGGCTTAGAGACTCGGGGTGTAGGGGTAAACAGTTGCATTACAGGGGCGATTGTACCCTTTAATTTTTCTATGATTGTACCCATGACACTGAACAACTTTCCCTAAGATTATATAAAAATATATAGATAATAGATTTAACTAAGATATTTTTTTTCCAGATTTCGATGTTGGTCCCATAGAGATATAGGTACTAAGTTGTTTAGTTTGAAAACTGTCAGCATATTAAGAAGGACCCTGTATACCTACAACGTGTTTATGAATAAGCGCAAAACCTTTTATACGCCCCAACTGATTTATAACAAAATAAGTCGATTGAAACAATAATTTCATTATTTTATTTCGCATTTTAATTTTTTAGGCAAAAATGATTTGTTATCATTTCAGCAATGAATGAAAGCGCTAACGTGCTCATGGCCGATACATTTTAAGAATCTTGTTTTGGTAGTAAGGTAGGGTGAGTGTGCCCGTGCGGTGGGTTGTGATGAGATTGAGTACTGTTAATTTTAAAATTTACAAACAAATTGTTCTTTATAAAAAAAAAAAAAAAAAAAAACAAGCAAACAAACAAATTATTTAATTTTCATTCAAGTTTCCAAAGACCCATTAGTTTAGTGTGATACAGCTGAAATCGAACCTCCGCCCCCATATGGAAGGCGAGGGTACTAACCACTAGACCACCACGGCTTTTACATCACAGTTGACTGTACATCAAACATATGAAACGTCAGTTATCATATTTCAAAACCAGTCAAAAGATACCATCAAGCTTCCATCCTGTGTAACGATTCCATCACGATAACTGTTACAGTGTTGCTTGTTTTAGAGAAGCTCCCTAATTTGCGGGTAATTTTAAAAGTTTGGGTAAATCTTTGGGGAGGCTGTTGTAGATTACCAAGCCAGTCAACTAGAATAATGTTTGTTTTAGTAAAATTGCTTATTGTGGAAAAAAATTCTCGAAGGAGTATACCTAGAAATTGTTATATTATACAAGGTGTTACAAAAATACAAATAAACATTTAAAGGGGTGGTTTAGACCATCAAACTCAACAACTTTCACTATGGGATCAATATCGAAATCACGGAAAAAAAAAGATCTATAGAACATACATATTTTAGCACGAGTCGACTCGTGCTAAAATATTTATGGGATATCAGATTTTTTTTTCGCGATTTCGATGTTGGTCCCATAGAGAAAGTTGTTCAGTTTGACGGTCTAAACAACCCCCTTAAGAGTTTTAAAAAATTATTCTTACTTATGTCACACCCTGTATAGTGATATCATAATATTTCGCTTTAGAAGGAGTTAAAGGTTTTTTTTTCGTTTATACAGGGTCCTTCTTAATATGCTGACAGTTTTTTAAGAAGATGATCAAACTAATATCGAAAAAGCGAACATAAATTTAAGGTGCATTTTATAAGAGTGATGACCACATACTGTCCTGAAAATTTAAGCTCACAGGTACTAAAGTTATGAGCACTCAAAAATACGCTGAAACTCTTAGAAAAAAGGTACGGTAATGCGCCGGAACAAGGTCCTAAAAGCATGGAGATGGTCTCATTCGATTCAGCGCACAAAATTACATAGAAAATGACACGTGACTCGCCTAGTTTATAAAAAATGCATTTTCCAAAATTTCCCCTATACCCATACCCCTGGGAAAGGGGGTAGGACCCAAAACTTTTGGTTGGAATCTGCAGATCCTTGTTTCTAGTGCCAAGATAAACTAAAAAACAAAGTTTCATTGATGTACATATTTTGCACCGAAAATACCCTATTTTTCCTGCAATAGCGGTCCCCTACGATTACAGTGAATAATTTCGGGGTTTTTAGAATATACCTAAACACTTGCAACTCCAGCCGGTTGACTCCAATCTCCTATTCCATATTTCAGCGTCCAGGAAACGGGAACAAATAAAAATAAATAATAAAAAAACAGATGACATCGTCGTCGACGCGACGGCCGCTTCCCGTGATTTATCTTGCTGGAGACAGTTTGGGGTTCCACTGATCAAATGACAGAGCTAACATAGTTTAATAAACTTTTCAGGGTGTAAAATGGGATTGTTTTTTTTGCTAATTTCCTATAGGTTCCCTGGGAATTTATCAAGCAAAGGTGAGCGGAAGTGTTGGGAGACGCCGTCCGAGGAAAACATACCATGATCAAATCAATGATCTTTTCCGAAAAGGACAAGTGCGTAGCGTACAGATGTATGAATGTGAATGAGGCTAAAGAGGTGTGTCAGAGTCTCTGCTTCTCCCCATGGGACAAGCTTAAGTATGTATGTATGGTTCCTGGGGAAAATTTTCATACAACACTGCAAACATACTCGAGCCAAATGACAGCAGATATTTTTTCGCGATTTGGATGTGGGTCCCATAGAGAAGCATAATCAGTATGGCAGTTATGGTCTGATCATCATATTAAAAACCGTCAGCATATTAAGTATGACCCTGTATGACAAAAACTTCCTTACTCGAGCCACCGATTTGCGGCATTTTATGTGTCTTAAAATATTTTTCGTATTACCAATTACCTTCCCCATATTACGTAGGTACCTATACTCCATGACATTATCAAGCCCGCCTGTTACGACGCTTTCCCACCAAATTCCAGATTAGTCCTCCCCTCCGGATAAAAACCTTATTTTCTTCATGAGTTAATTCGCTGCCATAATAATTTTGAACGAAATTTTCTAAGAAGCGGCAAGCGCCAACGACATTTTTCAATTCAATTTGTGTAATCTAATGATTGTCAGAATCGTCGAGTTTACGGAACCCTGACAGTCCGACTGTCCCCCTCTGCCCTGTAGGGGTGGGTAGAGACAAATAATTCTGGGATTAAATAATGTCAATAAACGTTGCTTGGCTGTTTGTTCCGGGCGCAGCGAATAATAACAATTTTGTTTTTTTTTACTTTACGTTTTTAATCTTTCGCTTATTCGGATGGAGTCAGCAGGAATTGTATCTTCGTGAATTTCCTTTAAATTGATTCGTAAGGTACTTCTGCAATGTTACTTTTCTTAGGCTGATAAAGTCTACAAGTGTAAAAATGTACACATTCTGAAACCTTCCTATAGTGGGTGAACGTTTTCGCATGAACAGAGAGTTGTGAATCAGCTCGGAAAATAGTCGAGTGTTTGTGTACACACTCGGTGCAGCGCAGTGTACGGAGGCCTTTAGTAGGGTAACCGTTGTTCGTACGAACCAGAATCCTTTGTAAGGAAATCTGAAAAAATGCTGACGCCTATTTTCCCCAAATGTACGAAATGTTTCGACATTGTCTCTCAAACCTACGAAATTTTAACATAATGTACGTTGTGTTTCTGAAAGTTATTCAGTTTGACGGTCTAATCTTAACACTTTCTTTAAATATACTAGGATATTTTGTTATAATATGCTATCAGTCGATAGAACAAGAAGAATTCTACAAATCGTCTAATACTCAAAAATAAAAAACTCTGTCTAAAAGCAGAGACGATATTTGTGACCGATACTAGGTATATCGATTGATCTATTTGTTATTCATCACTATGCCATCGTACGAATGTTATCGATAGTATCGATGCAACCGTTTTTTAATGCCACCTATCGATACTGAGGTTACAACACTAGTGTGAACCGGTAGCGGCGCAGAGAGGTTCAAATATTGTTTCTCAACTAGAGTTTGTTAGGATTCAATGGTTTGTGCAGGCGGTGAGGACGTTAGGTTAGGTTTGGACGTCCATTTTGTACCAGCCTGGAAGGAGGTTGGCAGCCAAGTTTGACACAAAACGGGGCTAAATTGATATCATTAGCATCCTTTTAAACTAAGAGTCTACCCATCAAACTGAACAACTTGTACTATGGGAGCAAACCGATCGGAGCAACAAAAAAAACTGATGTTGCCTGTTTGCAATCGAAACACTACCCGCTATACTAAAGACAAGGCGACTTGCCACTAGACCAGCAGAGCTTTTTTTACGAAGTGGTATTTAAACCAGCAACACTTTAAATTAAGCTTTTAAAAACGCTTCAAACCGTTTTAAGTGCTGTAAGCTCCGTTTGCGGTAAAAAAGGTTAACAAAACCGCTTTGAGTTTAAAGTTTAACCCCTCGGGGGACTAGTTTCATTGTAGTAACTCTTTATAATTTAACGAGCGCAGATTGAAGGCTGGCGAACTTTATTTTCAACTTGTAACAAAGTCAGACTGACGAACTGATTAACTCGATCCATACAAACAAGATTATATTTTTGGCATCAACCAATTAATTCGAATGAAACTTTTAAGGGTACTCGTATATTACCTTTGTCGCGCTCCATATACAAACGTACTATGGTGATATTTTCAGTATTAACCAATTAAAGTCAATGAAATTTTGCAGAAACAATTTCAAAACAAATCTCTATGTTTGTATGGAGTCAGATTTTCGTTAAAATGTATAGTTTTAAAGTTACAGTGCCTCAAAGATTTCCATACAAATCTTAAATTAATCCTAGAATTAAAACTGTATATTTTAATGAAAATCTTCATACAAGCATAGAGATTCGTTTCTAGATTGTTTCTGAAAAATTTCATGGACTTTAATTGGTTAATATTGAAAATATCACCATAGTACGTTTGTATGCAGCGCGCATTTGTGCTCTCGGAATAAACGTCTCTTGAAACTAATCTCTTTGCCTTTGGTTTGTCATATTATCGTTGAATTGGGTCAACGATTTTATTTTGAGATTTTATTCTCATAGCATATACTACGTTAGATCGGCTACGGATTATCCAAGGCGATTTTTTGTCATTTCAGCAATGAATAAAAGCGCTAACGTGCTCATGGATACATTTTAAGAATCTTGTTTTGGTAGTAAGTAGGGTGAGAATGCCCGAGCGGTGGTTTGAAATCGAATTGTCAATTACAAATTTTAAAACCATATTATTTAATATTTTGAGAAAAAAAACCTTTGTTGAAACTATGATAATTCGATTCTGCTCTCGATTCTAAACACTCTACTTTCTAGTTTTGCGTTAATTCATTAACACGTTGTATAAAGAAGGAGGTTCTTTATCCTTTCTGGAAGTCGGTCAGAAAACACTCGTGCCTCCTTATTCCGTTCCAAAGATTATTTTTCAAGATTTTCCCTCTTTTTTGGCCGGAAAAAGCCCCGTCCGGGAACCAATCCACTATAATGATTGGCAGAAATAGCAATATCGGTTACTTCGGGGTTGATTAACCCCAGTGAATGTCTGTTACGATAATTCGGCCGGTCGGATTTGGTCAAGCAAACAATTTGGTCGTTCATTATTTATGTTGATTGCTTCTGTAATTTTCGTTTCTGTTACAAATATATTTCTTTCTAGACATTAAAGGGTTCTTCTTAATATGTTGTCGGTTTCTTAAGGGGATGCTCGCTCAGACCATCAAACTGGACAACTTTCTCTATGGGACCAACATCGAAATCGCGAAAAAAAAACAGCTGTCCCATACATTTGGCTCGAGTAGGTTTGCAGTTTTGTATGGAAGAGCTGATTTTTTTTTCGCGATTTGAATGTTGGTCCCATAGAGAAAGTTGTTCAGTTTGACGGTCTGATCATCCTCTTAAAAAAGTGTCAGCATATTAATTTGGACCCTATATAACTGTTGAAAGATTCACAGTTCAAGTTGTTATAGTTCGATAACCTTTCAGCAAAAATAGCTATAAATAATAATTGTTATTCACTTCACTACAGAAGGTAAACTGAAAGCAAGGAAGAAACAACAAGGCAGATATAAAACTAAGTTTTCGCACGTTATCGCTCCCGACACTACTGTTTGAGAACAAGCGGGATTTAGCTTTAGGGTTACCAGTATTGACACCACTTTTTCTTCTAAATATCTTGGAGCGTAAGCATAAGCATAATATGCTCACGACTATATTCCCCGAGGGGGTAGTCAGAGATATTCTGAAACCTCAGAACATCCACGTTTCACCAGTAGTACCGAAACTCTGTCCAGTGTGACGGGGGGTGAGCCCGTCGCCACTTGTAATGGACAGTGGGTACAATACACGCCTCGAAATTGAAGCATGCAGGTTTCCTCACGATGTTTTCCTTCACCGAAAAGCCAGTGGTGTAACAAATCGTACATAAATTCCGAAAAACTCATTGATACGAGTCGGCTTGGACGGGGTTCGAACCATCGCCTCCTGCACGGCAGGCAAGGTTACTCGCCACTGGACCACCACGGCTTATATCTTGGAGTCACACTAATTATCTAGTCACATTTAAAGTAGGTACACTAGGTAGTTACACTGTAAACTACAGAAAACTACTGTATGTAAACTACAGTTTTTGTATTGAATTTCGTACAGCGCTCCTAGTGGTTAACGTTTAAAACTAACTATGTCATACGTACACACGGCGACACATCAAGCTATACAAAACCAACATAAGCTGGCCGCGGGATGGTGTACGTTACTCGGCATACGCGCGGCCAGCTTATTTTGGTTTTGTATAGCTTGATGTGTCGCCGTGTGTACCGCCTTTCTGTTTGCACAATAAAACTTTTTCAATTTCAATTCAATTCAATTTTCAATATACATAAATGGATGAATGGATACAAATAATAGTGTAAGGGACATCCAGGCAAATAATGATGAGGTGCATCCAGACCATCAAATTGAACAACTTTCACTGTCTGTTAATAAACTGAAGCAACGTAACATTCATCAATTTATAAGACGTTATCACGTCAACAAATTTACAGCAAGCATTTTATATAATAATATACACTAGAGTGTTGTATAATATGATATATAGCCATTAGAAAAGAGATAAAAAGGGTTCTGTCATCACTTGGCCTTTTTTTAAAGCCTATGTTAATCACTGATAATGCAGCATTCTAATGGCGAAAGAATTATTCAGATCGGTCCAGTAGTTTCGGAGCCTATTCATTACAAACAAAAAACAAACAAAAAATCAAATCTTTCCTCAAATTCTTTATCCGCAAATTCTCTGAGGTGGCAACCCTGCCGAGAAATCCCGAACAAACTTCACAAGGCAAGATGTGCGCACGTGCGCATTTCTTGATACCGTGTCTTTAATCTTGCTCTTTACATAAACAAACAATTTGTATTGCTGCTGCTTTTGTTTTTGTTTTTTTGGAGACGACGATGTTTTGTTTTTACTGTTTAAAACAAAAGAAACAATACACGCATTTATAAAGATACTTCCACGCTGATCTGGGAGTGAAAGAAAACGTAACTTAAATTATCAGCTGATTGTCCTCCCTTGAAATAGGTACGCATGAGTAGATATAGACAATTATGTTCTAAATAATAAATAATATGCGACAGGTTTACAATCTTCTCACTACATACAGGGTGACATTGATATCATAAGCATCCTTTTAAACTAAGAGTCTACCGGAGCAAACCGATCGGAGCAAATAAGAAATTTGATGTTCCATAATAAATACTACTCGACTCAAATGTATGCAACAGCTGATTTTTTTCTTGCTCCGATCTCTTTGCTCTCATAGTAAAAGTTGTTCAGTTTGATGGGTAGACTCTTAGTTTAAAAGGATGCTAATATAAGATATATTAATTTCACCCTGTGTATATGCAATAAACATTTAAACAAGGTGTTACAAAAATGCAAATAAACACTTAAGGGGGTGGTTTAGACCATCGAACTGAACAATTTTCACTATGGAGCCAACATCGAAATCGCGACAAAATAATCTGCTGTTCCATACATTTGAGTCGAGCCGGTAATACAATTATGCTTGTTTATCCGATTTTTTCTAAAATGTCAGATTTGCGTTTCGCGTTTTTTATTTGTTAAGTTATTATTAATAGTGAAAGTTGTCCAGTTTGATGGTCTGAAGGTCCTGAGTATGATTCGATATGTCAAGTATTTTTTTGTTTATTTTATATTTTTTACGGATACTAGAATTTTTTTAAGAAACTGATATCATTCTCATCAAATTAAAGATTGAAAAATTTGTCTCGGGCGGGACTTGAACCTACGCTCTTCCAAACCGGGGAAACGTGCTTAATTTGATTCGAAATAGCACAACATGGCTGTAACATGTTTATAATAAATAATATTGATATCATTCTATCTGCGATTCATCGAGTTTATAAATATAAATAAATTAAAAGCTTTGTTATGTATAATTCTTTTTTGTATACTTAATCTAAAATATTCTGAAATATATTTGAACAATGTCTGAACATTAAATTCGAAGTTCTGGATTATTCGGAGCAAGTCCCCAAGCTTTTAACTATTCATTCAGAAATTCCTAACTCCTTCGAGAACAATTCAACTCGGATTACTTTTAGTCATCTGAGACTAAAATAATTATGCCTAGGGCTCTTGGGTGTACCTAGATTCAAGATCTGAAACGTTTAATTTGAATTGCTACCTGCAGATTTAGCACTGACTTTGTGTGTATAGAGTAAGATGGTGCTGGCCGTGGTGTAATTTTGTTTATGTATTATGCTCACGACTATACAGGGTGTAAGGAAAAGTATCATTAGCCTTTAAACCACATACTCTACCCATCAAACTGAACAACTTTCACTATGGGAGCAACGTGTCAGCACAAAAAAAACTGCTGTTCCATACTGCAATGCCTAGGTACTCAACTCAAACGTGGAACAGCAGTTTTTTTGTTATTCTGACAGGTTTGCTTTGATAGTAAAAGTTGTTCAGTTTGATGGGTAGAGTAAGTGGTTTAAGGGGCCATAGGTCCAGACGAATATTTTCTATGAGAAACGCGATTGCCGAGCGCTCCGAAAAGTGTGTGCGTGAGCCGTATTTTCGATTAAAAACAACTAACCAAGGTACTTTTTCTAGATTTTATTTATGATTGCACTAGTTAAACTAATGGTGAATATGTGAGTATAAATACCAACAATCGGAAACTATTTTAAGTTCTTCTAAACCGAGAAAAATGTTTAAAAATGCAAGAAAATACGTCATCTTTGTGACGATTTTCTATCGAGTGAAGTAATTCCAATCGTGTATTCAGTTGATGATTGCACTAGATGAAATATCCAAAAATACTGAGGTATGACTTTAGTTTCGGTAAATGGTATAAATCTAGTCGTAAAATGAAAAATAAAAGATGCCTCCGAGGTATTTCCACCTACTATTACGTCTTAAAGGTTTGATACTTTTCCTTACACCCTGTATAAGTAACTTATTTCGTCACTGTTTATTTAAGGTTTTGGCGAAGCATGTTGCTATATAGAACTATATACGATCACCTATTCTGTGATGTTGCTTAAATTAGTGTTGAAAATTGCTTTTACTCCAAGAAAATACTACAGCGCGATTATACGAAGTCTCTGTCTCTGTAGGTTATTTACTCATAGTCATGATATCTACGGCGTACCCGAAGTTAATTCAATACCAACCCCCCCATTCAAAATCTCCTATTGATTTAATTGGCATCGAGAAGTTTGTATGTATGTCACAAACAACGCGGCCCGAATACGGAGCGGTTTACAATTAATTACAGCAAGTTGCCGGTTCGGACCCAAGTTGGGGCATTAATTTGTTATTACTTGTTTATTGAAGGAGTCGAGATAGCGAGCGGATTGTCCGGGTGTTTGTAACTTGCCTGTTGGAGTTTCAGATAACTGGTATTTCGAATTTGGACACTGGTTTATAGTGTCCGTTGAATTGTCGTCTGATTTAAGATTTAATATTCTGCAATGTCTTATGTACGTATTACCGACTGCTTTCAAACGGTGAAGGAAAACATCGTGAGGAAACCTGCATATGCAGAAGAAGAAATTCTGATGCGTATGTGTAGTCTACCAATCCGCATTGGGCACGCGTGGTGGACTAACGCCCAAACTCGCTCCCTGAGGGTAGGCCTGTGCCCTGCAGTGGGACGTATATAGGCTGATGATGATGATGATTCTGCAATATAATTGATTTGAAGAGTAGTCGACCTTTGGAGTGTGGAAAAGACCATAAATGACAGCAAGCTACTATCAAATCAAATGAAATCATTTATTCAATATAGTACCTAATTACCTATCGCAGAAGACAACTTTCTGAAGTAATTTTTTGTGGTTCTACCACCGCGTCGAAAGGTAGAGAGGATGCGGCCAGAAACTCTGAGAGCGGTTTCCCAATCGCACTATGTCCGACCCGAATCCGATCCGTCAAAAATTGATATTGATGATATTTTGAATGTCACATTCATAATTGACAACATTTCATTTTAACCTCTCATATGCTAGAATTCCAGACACAATAGAAAATGAATTGTTCTTGGAGCAGATCATACGAGGGGTTAAGAAAGGTACCAAAATAAGAAAACCATTTGGAGATTATGTGATTCAAAGCTTATATCAAAATTATAAGATTTTTCTATCCATTATTTCTCGAGTTATTTGAAAAATACTGAAAAATATAATATAGGTTGAATGAGATTTTATTCCTTTGCCTGCTTGGCTTTTCTATTGTATTTGACAGTTTTTATTTATAATGTCATTGAGGCCAAGGTATCTTGGCCATAAAGCTTACGTTTTTCAGATAATTCAAAAGTAAATTAAAAATATAAATATCAGTTAAAAATTAAATCGAAAAAATATGTATCACTTATTTTTTAACCTATTTTTATATTTTCCATTAAAAACTGATGGTTAAAAAAATGAAATATAGTGCATTGGGGTAATTGCGAACCTGGGTATATTCCGAAAGTTTATTAAAACTACCTGACTTGTCTGTCGAGGCGGCACGTTGCTCTGACACTTACGCTAGCAGCGACGAACGGCGGCTTGAGCGTCAAAGCCGATAAAAATGGCGTCTAAAGTCAGGTAGTTTTAATAAACTTTCGGAATATACCCAGGTTCGCAATTACCCCAATGATTGTCAATTCTGTCTCCTGTGGAATGAACATACCTTTGTCCATACATAAATAAATATGGCCATGTGGCCAAAATTCATCAAAATCCATCAGGGTTCAAAATTATCAAGATAATCATTTTCTTTGATACTTATCGGATAATTATCAGATAATAATCCGATAAATTATCCAAGCTGAATCTTAGTTTTGAGAGAAATGTCGAACAAAAAGTTCTAAAGTTGCTGTTTTTGCTTTAATACACACTTATCCAGACCAAACAGCACCTAGTCTTTGACATTATAGTTTTTCATCACAATGAATAACAAATAATTGAGAAAAACAACAGAAAACAGTGAGAAAAATGATTTCATGTTTGTGAGCTTCTTTTTTCGCGAACCATGATTGGAAATACATAGCGTGACATTGCTAGCGCAAGCTTTTTGTGTATCTAATCATGTTTATAATTATCAATGATGAATATCACTTCGAATCCTGAAATCCATACTTTTTTGAAGGATCGAATTCGGATCGGACCTAGTGCGAAACCGCTCTTTAGAGCAAGCGCAATATAATGACGAGCAGCAACGGGTTGGGCCGCAGCGCAAAAATCAGCCCAAATCGCCTCTATAAATGAACTATCGCATGCTATGCCGGGCCGAAGCGGGTTGCATTAGGTATTGCGAGGCGCATTTCCAGCCTTACGATGCGGCCCGCTCCGTCCAGATGCACCTCCTCGTAATGTGCCATATGAGTACCAAGCAGAACATTTACAACGTTTGCTGGGGTGCGTTCAGAACCTACGCCCAGAGTGCGCCCAGAGTGCACTCCGAGTGCAACTTTTCGCCCTAACGCCGTTCCGAGGCTCGGTGAAAAGCGTTCTACCCATAAGAGCGAGCGAGAAGAACAACCGCACCCAAAGGTTCTGAACGCAGCCCTGTATTACGTCAAACTAAATATCCGTCAATGTGTTGCGACTAGGCGGCACGCTTTAAGCGTGCGAAGTAGGTACCGCTGCGATGCGGCCTTAATAAACTTAAACATCACATCTTTAAAAAAAAAATGCGTTGGTTGGCACTGAACGAGGGACTTTTAAACAAATTCTATAGCATTTGTGAAAATACTGCTTCAAGTAACTATGTTAAAATGTTCAACAGTTTTAAAGTTACAGCTTATCAAAGTTTCACGAAAATATGTTGTTACAATGTTCGACCCTAACGTTATTTCGCTTGCGTCGCTGCCCGGCGCGGATGGCGAAGGTACAATGTACAATCTCTGTGGCGAAGGCATTGAGAAATTACCCGTGGCGAAGGTGCGGGTATGGCACATCATAGGGTTGGCAGCATGATTAAAAATGATTTATTTTGATATTTAAAATACACGTCATTTATTATTTTGCGACATTTTCGGGAAAGACCCTCTGCCACCCAGTTTTTGAAGTAAAACTTCTTTACTCACGCTTGACATGGGGAGTAAGCTGTTGAATGCGTGACGAGAGCGTTACGAAAAGTTTGAACGGTCGAGGCGAATGGAAGTTTTACTTCAGTCGTGTGGTCTAAAGCACATTCGTTTTTTTTGTTACCCTATAGCCTGTTCAATGTCCCTAGGCAAGCTAGGCAAAGGCCATTTACTCTCCAATCCTCTCTATATAGTGCATCTTCTGGCCAACTCTCCAAGAAGGCATCCATGTTGTCTCTCTACCTTTTTTTGGGTCTACCTCGACGCCGGTGACCATCCAGGAGAACCCAGTTTATGGTGATTTTGGCCCATCTTTCCGAATACATGCGATACTCACTCATTTGTTCGCAAGAGGTATTGTCCTTTATAAATCAAAGTCGTAAACAAGGAATGCACTTTAAAAGGAGCATCATATGACTGACAAAGAAATAAACATGAGCGTTATTGCTATTCAACGCGACGGCAGCAAGAATTTGCTCACATTTTCTACTAAATCCAATACGCTTTGCATGACGCTTTCAAGTCCATAAGCTTTCAACCTAAAAGCTTCGGCCTTAGAGTTGCAAATATTGCCCAGAATGTTGATCAAAGTGTTGCCATCAGGTGTAATTAAGGTACGTCATGGTCCGGCATAATTTGCGGTCCGAAGTCGGTTTAAAGTGCTCTCGGATGGATTTGGGTGCCAAGTGGCGGACGCAAAGATTTGAGTGGTCAGCCGCCTTCCGTTTTGTGACTTCATTATTTTGGATTGGAGCTTGCGTCGCTTGAAGCTTTAATGAGGCAGTGTTTCTGTTTTGAAAGCGGTTGAGTGTGGCTGCGAAAATACAGGTCGTAACAAAACACCCTAGTAATTCATGAGACTGACCAACTTTCACTACGGAGCCAACTTCGCAAACGTGAACAAAATCAGCTGTCCCATACAAAACTGCTGTACCGACTCGACTAAAATGTATGGGAGAGATTTTTTTTTCGAGATTTCGAAGTTGGCTCCATACTGATAGTTGTTCAGTTTGAGGGGCTGAAGCACCCCCTTAAGTATTACTAGGGTGCTTTCTTACACCCTATACTTATTGTAAACTTAAAACACTTAAATGCTTTACATACTTTAGGGGGTGCTAGAGACCATCAAACTGAACAACGTTCACTACGTGGCCAACATTGTAATCGCGAAAAAAACAACATCTGTTCCATACAAAACTGTGAACGTGTAGGTTATGGTCCCATAATATGTATGGTACAACCGATTTTTTTTCACGATTTCGATGTTGTCCCTATGAAAAAGTTGTTCAGTCTGATGGCATGGATAATCCCTGTATAATCACGTAAAGTTTTCCGCTTAATCCTTCTACTGAAATACTTAGTTCATTATGAAACGTTATAAAGTTGACAAAGGCAATGACGTAACGAGGTCGCTACGTCACTGCATGGTAATTAGTTTGCCTTGTTAATATTGCATGTGTCGAGCAAATAATTTTAATAGGGCTTTTTCAGACGCGGTATAGTGTAGTCATAGCGTAGCGAGCTTTACAAATATTTTGTAATCAACTTCGGCTTTCATATAATTATACAAGGTGTTACAAAACTACAAATAAACATTTAAGGGGGTGGAGTAGACCATCAAACTGAACAACTTTCACTATGGGACGAATATCGAAATCGCGAAAAAAATAAATTATGTTCTATCTATACTCTACAAATCGACTAGAGCTAAAATATGTATGGGATATAAATTTTTTTTTTTCGCGATTTCGATGTTGGTCCTATAGAGAAAGTTGTTCAGTTTGACGGTCTAAACAACCCCCTTATGAGTTTAAAAAATTTATTGTTACTTATGAAACACCCTGTATAGGGTCCTTCTTAATATGCTGACACTTTTTTAAGGGGATGACTAGACCGTCAAACTGAACAACTTTCACTATGGGACCGACATCGAAATGTTGAATGATAAAAAAAAATCTGCTGTTCTATACAAATCAGCAAGCCTACTTGAGCCATTTTTTTTTCGCGATTTCGTTGTTGGTCCCATAGAGAAAGTTGTTCAGTAAGATGGTCTGATCATCTCCTTTAAAAAGTGTCAGCATATTAAGTTGGACCCTGTATTGCCGCTGACATTCCATAGTCCTTTCAAATGGATTCGTTCACAAAACAGTAATGTAAATGTTTATTTATTCGTAGAATGTAAAACAACTTATTCCCTTGTGTATAGAATACATGTCATTGTTTAAACCGCATACTCTGCGTTCTAGCGCGAGTACTCTACCCATCAAACTGAACAACTTTTACTATGGGAGCAAGCCTGTCAGAACAATAAAAAAAACAACTGCTGTACGTTTGAGTCGAGTAGGCATTGCAGTTTAGTATGATAAACATCTGATTATTTTTTTGCGCTTGCGTTAAGTTTGCTCCCATAGTAAAAGTTGTTCAGTTTGAAGGGTTAGAGTATGTGGTATAAAGGTTGATGACACGGCTTGCCCACACGATAAGAAGAAGAAGAAGAAGGTTAAAGATACTTTTCCTTACACTCTATACAGGTCGGGTAACTGAAGCTGGCGCGTGCCACCTTTGTCTCACTGCACGCATAATGAAAAGTTTCTCTATCTCTATCAAGCACGGACGCAGTGACAGGAAAAACGCATTTGTGTGTGAACGCGCCAGCTTTAGTTAACCAACCAGCTCCTGTAACATGACAGGGGTGAGAGTGACGCAGGTCACTTCTAAACGTCAAATTTAAGTGAGATGGCGGTTATCTCCATAGTATCTCACTTAAATTACACTCAGAAACGCTCATTAGATTTAATTCTTCATTAAATCTCTTGCTAGCTTTAACTACGTCAACAAGACAAAAAGTTACAGCAAGAGATTTAGTGGAGGATTAACTTTAATGAGCGTTTCTGCAACTGATAGTAAGACGTTTAGAAGTGACTTGTATCGCTTTCACCCTGTCATGTTACAAGAGCTGTATATTTCATTTGTTTATGCCACCTTCCTCTGTTCCGAGTATCTCACATCTACGTAGCACCCTCCGCAAGCAATTTGCCGTTATTGTGAACATAAAACAGCACATCAGTGATATTAAAAGCTTATCAATAACAATAGATCCATCGCGTCCGTCGGTGGAGCTGGAGCGAGCGGCGCCGCGCCGCAAACATTGTGGAGATAGATGTGTTTGTCAGGTGGCTGGGTTCAAGTGTATAGTTTGAAGCGGTTGATTAATGCTCAGTTGCAGAAACGCTCATTTGAGTTAATCCTCCATTAAATCTCTAGCTGTCACTTTTTGTCTTGTTGAAGTAGTAAAAGCTAGCAAGATATTTAATGGAGGATTAACTTTTGTGAGCTTTTCTGCAACTGAGTGTTAGACTCCTTTAACCGTTCACTTGCGCACTCATCGCAATAATTTAAGATTTCTCAACGAAAATTGAAACCAAAAACGAAAAAGTTCTACTCAAACTTACTACAAAATCGCATAAACGTTATTTTCATAAAATACTTTTTCACCTCACAAGCTCGGAAAGATTATGTTTATCTTATCATAGTTTGCAATCTGATTGCAAAAGTGTATTATATCCGCTAGCGTGGAAAGAGTTTTTAAAATTAGAATCTTTCTATTCAATATTTTTCTGTACCACCAGTCCACTTAAAACGCAATAACATTACGCCAGCCTCTGTTTTTTTCTTGTACCTAGCATTTCCCTCGCCTCGCTGTAGTGAGGTGAAAAGTTGTGCGTTTCGCTCGGCTGCTAAGTTATTCTGCGTCTCGTACGTTTGAAACCCTCGCTATGCTCAGGATTCTATATTTGCACCACTTGCTTGGCTCGTAGTTTAATCCTAGAATCCTTCGCTTGTTTGTTTTTTGCTTGCTCGCTTCCTTGGTTTCAATGCAAGTACTCGCGCCAAAAAAGCTTTGCAGCCTTACATGACCAATAACTGTTGTAGGTTCTAAACATTCCACTTTTACGAATATGGAAAATGTAGAATTTACCGTCCTCTATTGCATGTGCGCATATGCAACGCCTATGAAAGTATAGAAACATTGCATTAAGGCTTTTGTAGTAAGAAAGAAAGAAAGAAAGGAAGAATTTAGGTTTTCATGATTGTGAAAGTTACTGAACGTTTAAAGACTAATGCTGTATTTACAATGAAGTTAAGATTTTCAATCAACACCATGCACATACATAAACTCTCAACCATAATTCTATGTGATCCGGTGTGTTTTGGGTGTGTGTATGTGTGTCTCTTTCTTTCTTTTAACCCCTATCGGGATTGTCTAAAACTGGCTTTAAAAGAAATCTATCTTCATATAGAGCACGGTTTTATGAAGTATCCACACAGCATTCTTTAAAATATAGGTAGTTGAGAGTTGTAGCCAAGTTTCTGACAACACCGAAATGGGCATACGGTCTTAAGCTTATACAAGGTGTTACAAAACTACAAATAAACATTTAACGGTGTGGTTTCGACCATCAAACTGAACAACTTTCACTATGGGACTTAACAACTTTCACTATGGAAAAAAAAAACGGAAGTTCCATACTAACCTACAAAAAAAACTCGAGCTAAATGTATAGGATAGTTGATTTTTTTTTCGTGATTTCGATGTTGGTCCCTTAGTGAAAGTTATTCAGTTTGAATTCAGGCCTAAACAACCCACTTAAAAGTTTTAAATGATTATTTTTACTTTTGTAACACTCTGTATATTCAATATACAGAGCGAAAACTTCATCAATATGATGTATAGATTCCCAAACCATCCATCAATGTTTGATTGTTAACAATCCCAAATTCTCTAAAACAAAGCCGGACCTATGAACTATCGACATTGACAAGGTACTGAATAATGCAGACGTCGGAGGGGCGAGGGGGCGTGGAGGGAGGGGGGGGGAAGGGAGGGGAAGACAGCGTGAATGATTGCCAGCACCCATTATGTCTAAAACTCAACACTGGACTATCTTACAAGGCATAGACTGATAGCGTTAGAAGAAGTGATTCTGTGAAACCGGCGGTGGTAAAGGCCTCCGCTCATTGCAGCGATAATATCGCTGCGATTTTGCGATAATTGTTTCCAGTACATTTTGTATGGGGACGCGCGCGATCCTACACACTGCCGCGATATTATCGAGCGATAATATCGCTGTGATTTTGCGATAATTGTTCTCAGTACATTTTGTATGGGGACGCGTTCGATCCCACTCACTGCCGCGATATTATCGCAACTCTTTCGACTACATTCAGTAAAGGGCGCATGCGTGACGCGAATCGCGGAATCGCTGCAGTGTGTAAGGTGTCGCGATATCGCTGTCGATACTAACGCTCGATAATATCGCTGCAATGTGCGGAGGCCTTAATACTTCACTTCAAATAAGAACGAAAAGATGTCC
The DNA here is from genome assembly GCA_963693445.1 of Agonopterix heracliana. Taxonomy (NCBI): domain Eukaryota; kingdom Metazoa; phylum Arthropoda; class Insecta; order Lepidoptera; family Depressariidae; genus Agonopterix; species Agonopterix heracliana. The sequence goes on from OY856309.1 coordinate 21,971,140, forward strand.
AATTCCTATACAGGTGTAACATAACACCCCAGTAATACTTAAGGGGGTGCTTCATATTATCAAACTGAACAACTTTCACTATGGAGCGAACTTTAAAATCGCTAAAAAATCACCCATTTCAGATAAAACTGCTGCACCGACTCGACTCAAATGTATGGCACAGTATACTAATCAGAAATGTTGACTTATGCCTGAATTGAATACCTACATGTTCAAAGACACAATTTTTTACCACTCAAACTTTTTGTTATTTATAACCAAACGTTTAAAAGGGGAGGCCTTTGCCCAGCAGTGGGATGAAATAGGCTAGGAAAAAAAAATAACCAAACGTTTGTTTATATTATGCTACAAAACATTTTGAAAGTCACAAAACTTTGGTTATTTGGCGGGTTTTGGGTAACTTTGTAACCATTTTATTCATTAACTATGGCACTTTTTGAGCTGAAAAATCAACTGGACCATCTATAGGATATGAGAAGTGATGTGGTTTTTCTCGAAATCGATTTTAATGAATAAAACCGAAGAAAAGGGACTCTAAAGTCACCCCTTTTTTTCCAGTTGTAACCATTTTACTCTTACATTTTGAATCGGAAGAAAATGAAAATTTACAAAATTGTTCACAATACAATTTAGAATGATGTGGTTTTCTTACTTTTTAGAAATTAAGGGTCGGCACTACCTACGGCCCGTTTGACATATCTGTCAAAAGAAATAGACCGGTGGCCAACAACACTCAACCCTATGTTATAAGATTAATGAACAAATCAATTTGATAGCTTTTGGTAATAAATTTCTTGCAAAAAACTTGGTCGGTTGAAGCGCGCGGTGCAGATTGGCTGGCACGTTTACTCGTGTGAAGGAAAAAGTGAACCCTACCTGGTGACACAACATTTTACTAGTTTAATAAAATTTTATTAGTTGAATTAAAGGACGTAAGTAACTAGTCTGTTGGTCTAGAGGCCAATTAGTAAGGCCTAAAAAGTCTGGTCGGCCGACCGACCCTATCCTGGCAGGTTCGTAGGTCCGACCGAATTTAGGGTACCTACTACCCGGAAGGCAGATTTTACTACATTAAATTAATGTTGAATGTTTGGTAGTGCGTGGAAATGCTCCTGCAGCATCTGGATTTGAGAGCCGTAGGTCGAAATTGATATTTACAGCAACAGTACAGTACCGTGATGGACCTCTAATGTGACTGATCAAAGATCACCTCTGGTGGTAGGATAGGATGGGTCCCAACTAATTAGATCACAGTATTACTAAGGCTTAAAAAAAACTTAAAATTATAATAATTTTAAGTTTAAGAGCAGAACAAATTAAAACTTATAACAGAATAATTACATTATTATAAGTTTAATATTATTGTTATTAGCAAACTAAGGGTTTGTAATCTTTTATCATCATAATCATCGTCAGATATAATATTTTAAGCACGGAATCAAAGTTTATTTTGCAGTAACTGGAACGATTGCCTTCAAAAACATTTGCGCAAAAGAACATCAGTGTTACCACTTTTAGTAGATTTCTTCTTTATTGGTAGATTTTGGGCAAAATTGTTTAGTAGATTTTAGTAGAAATTGGGTATTCGAAAATTTTAATATATTTAAAAATGCAAGGATTCAGGCTAATAAAATCTAAACTGGCAATAGAAATGGCTGAGAAAACGATTGCAGGGTTTGCAAGTTTTCCGGAACTTCTAGTACACCATGATCATAAATAATCAACAGCCTATAATTACGTCCCACTGCAGGGCACATGCCTACCTTCTAGGAGGGTGTTTGGGAGTTAGTCCACCACGCGTGCCCAATGCGGATTGATAGACTTCACATATACATCAGAATTTCTTCGTCTGCATATGCAGGTTTCCTCACGATATTTTCGTTCACCATTAGAGAGCAGTCGGTAATAGGGTCTCCTCCAAGTTAGAAAAACTCATTGGTAGGTGGCATGTTGTCCGTGCGGATTCGAACTCGGACCTCTTGATTGAGAGTCCATACCTCTCCGCAACGCGCCACCGGACTCACTTCTAGTATAGCAAATATGAATCATATCACCTAATGTTGTTTTTTTACAAAAGAGGGCTTCTGAGCAGAGTTGGAATTTTGGTACCTAGCACTTTTAATATGTCAAAGGGATTGCATGTTTATCGACTTCCAATAATGTCGATATACGGGTATATTTTATATCACTGCGGATAACTTCAGCATGTATCGAACTTCAAAATAGCGAAAATAAATCAGCTCTTCCATACATTTGAGTCGAATATGTACCTACTGCAGTTTTGTATACGACAGCTGATTTTTTTATCGCTCTTTTTTCGCTTCTTTATTTTTTTATCGGCCTTGAAGTTGGCCCCATAGTGAAAGTTGTTCAGTTTGATGAGTAGAATACGTCATGCTGGAGTTATCCGCAGTGATAAATAATTACTCGTAGATATATCGACACAATCGGAAGTCGATAAACGTGCAATCCCTTTGACATATTAAAAGTGCTACCAAAATTTCGGACTCTAAGCAGTCTTTTTTTTTTGTTTTTTTTTTTTTTTTTGCATTTTTTTTTTGTCTCATAAGTCATAAGCATGAGACACAGAAAACTGTACTAAATTTAAACTTGCATAGAGACGACTTAATTTAATATTTATTTGAAAATTGAAGCATCCATGTTACAAAATGATGAAAACCAATAAAAATTATACGAAAATGCGAAAATAACATGTGTAATGATGAGCGTTTAGATAAAATTGATAACATTTTGTACAAAAACGTGTTTTATATTAAATTTTAATCATCTGTAACGACATAAATATTATTTGGTAGAATTCAAGTAGAATTTGAAACAGGACTGGTAGATTTTGGTAGATTTCAGCAGTAATTTTGGTCACGCTGAAGGACATTGTGCGACACAAGAACATATAGGTGTTACTTAGTAGCTAAAGTGGGTACATGAACCCTGAAAGGGCACTTAATATGAACAATAAGTAATTTTAAAGAAAAAAAAAATTTGTACAATGTCAATAGTTCTTTAGGTTCTTTTGGTAGTTTTTGGTTCATTTGGTAGTTTTTGGTAGAGTTTAGTTTTTTTTTAGTTTTTGGTATTTTGGTAGTTTTTGGTAGAGTTTAGTAATTATTTTTTGTAGTTTCTGGTTTTTTGGTAGTTTTTGGTTACTTTGGTAGTTTTTCGTTGTTTTTGGTTATTTTGGTAGATTTTCTTAGTTTTTGGTTATTTTGGTAGATTTTATATTTTTTGGTAATATTTGATAAAAGAATGAAAATTACCAAAAACTACCATAAAAAACAAAAGAGTTCTTGACGGCTTGGCTACGGGGTGGGTCTGTTGACATAAATAAAACATTTGTTTACAAAAGAGGCATTCGAATCGTAAGCGTGGCTTGGCTACGGGGTGGGTCTGTTGACATAAATAAAACATTTGTTTACAAAAGAGGCATTCAGTCAGTAAGGGTGTCATGCCGATCCTTGTTTACCGACTTTAAATTACTCACTGTGACAGCTTTGTATATCCTCGATCTGTGCAAAATCGTGAGACGATACCCCGTAGTATTCCCGTAGCAAGAGATTAAATTTAACTCGCAAAAATGAGCTACTGGTACCAAATTACCAACTAGCATCGATGCAAAGGACTACAAAATAAAGTCGAATACTGTTCTTGTGTATGATAAAATACCAGAAATGACATTAAAGCCGACAAGAAATTTCTGAAGAAGGTTAAAGGGAGTGGCGTTGCGGATCTGCTAGTGGGTGGTCGCGTGTCGCGTGTCGCTCGTCGGTTGCCCCCTCCCAGCTCGACAGCGGGGCTCCAGTGGTGGCTCAAGATAGTGTTCTTTTGTAAGAGCAACCCTTGAAGTCACCAAAATATCTTCATAACCGTACAACGTCAAGCGCTTTTGCTACAAAAACTCGACATTGGCAAAATCAAACCAAGATGGCAGCCATATTTTAAAAATAGAATAGAAGGTTAAAGAAATATTAATCGAACAGTGTCCCTATGACTTTAATTAGTTTCTTCACTTACGAGTATACACTCGTAAGTAAACAAACAGGCATCAATCTGAGTAGAAAAAAATGTGTTGCAGACCGATTATTTGTACCTCAATAGGTTATTATAATTTTTAACTAATCACATTGAACTGATTTTATAACATTTAACTAATTTAATTGTAGTAGTGAAAGGTGGCAGTTAAGTTATTGTCCGGCACCTATTGTTTAAATCTGTTTTTTTCTTAATGTTTATAAATTATATTGTAGTGTGACTAATTGGTACTCTGTACTTACCATCTGTAACTTATGTACCTACCTACAATTTAAGGTAAATAAATGAAATGAATTAATGAGATGAACCAAAAAGTACCAAGTTAACCATAAACTACCAAAAAGTACGAAAAATTACCAAAATAACAATAATCTACCAAAAGGTACGAAAATCTACCAAAAAAAAACTAGATACTACCAAAATAACCAAAAAATCTACCTACCGAAAAGTACGAAAATCTTCCAAAATAACTTTTTGGTTACTTTTGTACGAAAATTTACCAAAAACTACCGAAAGACTCAAAAATTACCATAAATTACCAAAATAACCAAAAACTACCAAACAGTGCACGGAAAGTAACTTTTGTGAAATTCCTTTGTGTTGTCTTGTGTCGCGCAATGTCTTTTTCGCAAAATTCTGTCGTGCAAATGACTTTCGAAGTCAATCGTTTGAGTTACCTACTACAGTACAGAATTCACTCTTATTCCATTCTTATTTAAAACATATCTGACGATGATGATGATGATTTCAGATTATCAATCCTTAGTTTGCTAGTAACAATAGTAATAAACTTACAGTTATTCTGTTATAATAATGGCATATCATAGCATATGCTCACGACTATATTCCCCGAGGGGGTAGTCAGAGATATTCTGAAACCTTAGAACATCCGCGTTTCACCAGTAGTACCGAAACTCATAACAACCACACCAACATAACTCCGTTATAATAATGGGGACAAAAATTAACGAGTAATAGTCGACCAATTTATAAAATGTACTTCTAAGTCCACATTATCATGACGGGCAACTACGGAACCCTACACTGCATGTGGCCCGACACCCACTTGCCCGGTTTTTTATAAGTTACTTTGCCTACTTTAGCTAAAAATGGATTTGTTCATTAATCTTCTAAGACAGGGTTGGGTGTTGCCGGTCACCGGTCTATTCGCAATGATTTCGAACGATTGACGGCCCATAGTAATTTGTATGAAGAAAACGTCCAAAAAAATATGTGATTTTTGGTAACAAATTGCAAAAAAACTAGAAGTCGTATCGAAAAACTGATTTGTTTAAAGTGTTCTTTGATGTTTTGCCATTGATTAGAAATATATTTTGTTGCTTTATTTTGTTTCACTAAATCACAGGACTCGGAACGCGGCAGTGCTATTCTAGAGTTTTTCATGAAATTCTCGATTACTTTCTGATGTAACTACACAATTTTACTCAATTTTTTTTTGTTCATCTTGTACTTCATCTTTTAAAGAAGCGATGGTATTAATTTTGTTTCTAAATATAGCTATTTACTATCCTCAAAAGTCGGAACGCCGAACCCTGTTTTGCCCGATTAGGGTAGTGCCGACCCTTAATAAAAAATAATCTAAATTTTCAAAGAAAACTGCTAAATTCTGACCGGAGCCTCATTCGCATCTATTAGTATGGAGAGTCGTGGTTCAGGGCAGATATGCCTTAACAAAACCTTTTTTTCGCTCATTCGCGTTATGGCAGATTCGCGTTAGGGCAGATTCGCGTTAGTGCAGAAGTAAAAGCATGAAGAAAAGTTGGTTGCAAATCAGAGTTTTCAGTGCGTTCGTTTTGTTTTAAATATTTAATCAAAGTCACTGGTAGCCTTTAACTTGGGCAGTTAACTAAAGTTCAGTCTAGGACGTCGCACTCCATTTGTCTAGATATTTGCTTGCACTGCTTGCTCTAACTAATGCTTTCTGAACAAAACACTACTAGGAAACAACCGATATGGAAATTTGATTTGTTTAGTCCTACCTTCTTGTCGCGTCGTAAGGCCCATTGCACATTACATTACAATGTACGTTTTTATAACAGTTTTGTTTATCGAACAAAGGAGACAGGAGGCTCTTTTCTACAAGAGATGTGCAAGATAGCGATGCGGTGAGCGAGGAAAAAATCATCCAATGAGATTGCTTCAATTTCCCAATGACGTGATCGAGCGAGCGCACTATTGGCTGATTGTTTTTCTTCGCTCACCGCCTCGCTACCTCGCACATCTCTGGAAAATCAGCCAATGGGAAATATTTTAAAAACAATAATAGACAACTGGAGAGGAAAAATTATTGGACACTTGATACGACACGACAGCTTCTTTAAAACCATATTGGAAGGAAATAATAGAGAACAAGAGAGGCAGAGGAAGACCTCGACGGTGTCACCTAGCAAAGGTGAATGAAATGGTTGATTTGTATCGTATCAGAAACTCAAGTAATCGGCGGAAAAGAGATTGGATTGACGATTACTCCACCGACAAGAGCATAGCTCTTAATATATGATGATGTGGAGGAAAACCTCATATCGTATCAGAAACTAAAGGAATCGGCGGAAAAGAGATTGGATTGACGATTACTCCACCGAAAAGAGCATAGCTCTTAATATATGATGATGTGGAGGAAAACCTCATATTACCACCACTTTAACTCCTCAGAAACTCAAGGAATCGGCGGAAAAGAGATTGGATTGACGATTACTCCACCGACAAGAGCATAGCTCTTAATATATGATGATGTGGAGGAAAACCTCATATTACCACCACTTTAACTCCTCAGAAACTCAAGGAATCGGCGGAAAAGAGATTGGATTGACGATTACTCCACCGACAAGAGCATAGCTCTTAATATATGATGATGTGGAGGAAAACCTCATATTACCACCACTTTAACTCCTGTTTACAACTCCTGTAAACCAGAATCAACAGTCGCGACCACTTACAACACATAAAATGATGTCTGGCGAGTCCTAAAGACGGCTTTTATTTATCTTGAAACCCACAATGAATTTAATCAAAGAAGATAGGGGTAGGAAATATAGATATTCGACTTCGCTCCATTGCAAAACAATCTTTGTGTGATCTCAACGTTGTTCGAATCTCAAGCAAATACGCGTAACGTCTAGAGCAATTGTTATTTTAATAAGATAATGCCAAAATCACCGACAACACGATGAAGGCACAATTATAGGACTAGAATACAATTATAAAAGTAACTATTGCCATCGTAGTCGTTACATAAAAAACCACGTCCGAGGCTGTAAGGCGGTTTGAATAAACTCTGACACCAGGGCTTGCCCACACGATAAGAAGAAGACTATTGCTGGACACTTTATAATACCACCACTGGCTTTTCGGTGAAGGAAAACATCGTGAGGAAACCTGCATGCTTCAATTTCGAGGCATGTATCATAACTACTGTCCATTATAATTGGCGATGGGCTCACCTCCCGTCACACTGGACAGAGTTTCGGTACTACTGGTGAAAAGTGGATGTTCTGAGATTTCAGAATATCTCTGACTACCCCCTCGGGGAATATAGTCGTGAGCATATGCTATGCTTATGCTTTATAATATAGTATTAGGTAAGTTGTAGCAATGTTTCTCAATACTCCAAAAGGGACTGAAGCCGTGAGTTTATGTATGTACATGTAAGTCTTTAATAAAACATTTCATTTCATTACAATAGCTGAAAAATAACGAGAAATGTATTGAAATTCACCGTTTTTGTTTGCGCGCTGTATTTAACTGATTTAAATACCAATCAATATTCATAATTATCAGTAATATTGTTAAATGTAATTGTTTGCCTTATTTGCGTAACGAATTAACAGTTTTAATTGATGTGCAATTTAATTAATGAACTAGTTATTAAAGCTATTAAAATACAGTGAACCATATTATATTTAAGGGTATATATATTCGGAGCGCGCTCCATACAAACGTACTATGGTGATATTTTCAATACTAACCAATTAAATTCAATGAAATTTTGCAGAAACAATCTAGAAACAAATTTCTATGCTTGTATGGAGTCAGATTTTCGTTAAAATGTACTTATAGTTTTCAAGTTATAGTGCCTCAAAGATTTCTATACAAATCTTAAATTAATCTTAGCATTGAAACTGTATATTTTATCGAAAATCGGACTCTATAAAAGCATAGAGATTTGTTTCTAGATTGTTTCTGCAAAATTTCATTGACTTTAATTGGTTAGTATTGAAAATATCACCATAGTACGTTTGTATGCAGCGCGCATTTTCGCTCTCGGAATAATATTCTCTTAAAAGTTGGCAGGCGACTAGCCTTTGATCGGATGAGATTGGATACCACATACATACACATATTCACGCCTGTGTCGCATTGGGGTAAGCAGAGACAATTGGATGCACTGGCCTACGATCCAGACAAACTTTTTTGCCTCTTGGATGATACGGAGAAAAAAAAATAACAAAATAGTTCATTTGAAGGAATATTTTTGATTCATGTTTAAGAAATTCCTTATAGTTAAGTTTTAGGAAGCATAAGCATAGTGCTCACGACTATATTCTCCGAGGAGGTAGTCAGAGATATAAGTTTTAGTAGTAAGGCAAAGCTCTTGCTTCGATATTTTGACTGTAGTTTGATATTAACACTTTCGCTGCTAAGCCCAAAACAATGTGGAATGCTATACAATTCTGACTCAAGGTGTGAGTCATGCGCACTGCGGCCCATATGTCGCTGACCTACCAGGTAGGTCGTCAGCAGTTAAAGTGTTATATATCATGTATATATCAACCATCGTCAAAGGGGTAATGAGATTTTGTATTGATGTATTTGAAATGTTTGTTTTGACTAGTCACTTATTCCGCAAAGCTTTAGGGTTGGTACATTACCGGTGTCGTGCTCTATACAAACGAATTCTGGTTATATTTTCAATACTAACCAAAATAAAGTCAATGTTTGCAAAAACAATCTAGAAACAAATCTCAAATCTTTAAAGAACTGTAACTTTACAATTCCACATTTTAAAGAAAATCTGACACCATAAAAGCATAGAGATTAGTTTCTAGATTGTTTCTGAAAAATTTCATTGACTTTAATTGGTCAGTATTGAAAATATGACCAGGCTTCGTTTGTATGGAGCGCGCCAACTGTAATATACCCTTAATAAGGAGCACTACATCACGTCAACATCAAAGCTTTACCTCACAGAACATTACTTCATTGAAGGTTCAACTATGCTCTAACTAAAGTACACAAGTCTGCCGGTCCTCGTGCGGTAGGCGATGTTAGTTCAACAGCTCATGTCCATTTTGTTATGAGACCAAGAGCAATATTTTCTGGAAATAATAACAGCTGAATTTTTACTTAAGGCGTATCAGCCGTGGACCACTCTCCTCTCACTCACACTCCATACTAATCGATGAGAAAGAGCGCGTGGCTCCGGTCAGAATTTTGCTGTTTTCTTTGAAAAATTCGATGATTTTTTATTAATTTCGAAAAAGTAAAAAAACCACATCATTCTAAATTGTATTGTGAACAATATAGTAAATTTTCATTTTGTTCCGATTAAAAAACGAAGAAAAACCACATCACTTCTCATATCCTGTAGATGGTTCAGTTTAAATTTCAGCTCAAAAAGTGCCATAGTTAATGAATAAAATGGTTACAAAATTACCCAAAACCGGCAGGTAGCCCCTTAAATGTATCCGTATAACAACGTAATTACATTCTTGCGGATTTACACAATACGAGCTTTTGCTTACGACTTTGTCCGCACCAGCGAGATAAAATACATACCAGTTTCTAAGTCAAATCATAAGCTATTAAACAGAAAAAGTTTCATCAATATAGGCTCAGTCGTTTTTCGTGATGCACAAACAAATAAACAAACAGGCAGACAACCTGAGACAACAGAGTCAGGGACACCTGAACAACATATCGTAACTTTTTTTTTGTAAATAATATCTTACGACGATATTTAATAACTTAGTAAATGGATGTGTGCTAAATAAATGGATATGAACAGATGCACTACTTAGTACACAAGATACTTTTATAGCCAAAGTTTTGCAATTTACCTGCTGCTTTGCGTTTCAGCGATTGAACTGCGTTTTTATATGATTGCTAGTTATACCAGCCCTTGCTAGTAAGATTCCTAGATTGAACATAATATGACCGTTTTCACGTTTATCAAAAACTTTTATTTTAATTAATTAATTTCAGAATCTTACATCTAACTTTGTATACTATTAGCTTTTGCTTGTGACCTCGTCCGCGTGGATGTACAAAAACGGTGAGATCCCATTTCAGCCCCTAAGTGCATTCACACACGATGACGCATTGACAAAGCGGCAGACGTCAGTCCATAGAACCACACACGGTGTGTCAATGCGTCACCGTGTGTGCTTCTACGTGCGGTTTCATACAACCCTTGCTTCACAAATGACGCGCGGCTGACTAACCTTCACACTGCTCTGTCACACCAGTGTGAAGGCCAGGAATTTTTTTTCTTAACCTTTACACTAGTGCAGTGCTATGGATAGGAAGTATATTCTATACCGTCACACCATAGCGATGACGTCACATTCATTACTCTTCGTCACACTCACTTCGGTATGACCCTCGCAACACTCATTCTGTTCAGGAGTGCGATTTTTGAATCTTATTCGGTGAGCTCAGCAGTTGTAAATGTCAAAATTACTATGGAGATATGCATCTTTCTACTGCTGATTTGGCTCTCAAAAATCATGCTTCAGGAGTGCGATCTTTGAAAGTCAAATCTGCAGTAGAAAGATGCGTATCTCCATAGTAATTTTGACATTTACAACTGCTGAGCTCACCGAATGAGATTCAAAAATCGCGCTCCTGATATCTGTAATGGGTCGTACTGACGAGGAGTTTTGTATTACATGGTTATAATAGAGGTTAGGGCATACATTCACACACACTTACAAACCCCCACACACCCGCACACACCGAACATCCCGACATACATTAGTAATAAATAATTAATCTGCCGCTCCATCAACGCGTCATCGTGTGTGAACTCACTTAGAGTTGATTTGCAAAATACTACATTCTCTGTAGAATAAATACTTTTCTTCTATCTTCAGTGATTAAGGCTGTACGTTGTCTGCCAGTCAATCAGTAAATATAGTATAGATAACTTGCTTTTCAATCATCCAGTAGTACACCTGCCTGTCAAAGATAAAACAACAATACGCAGCTGAAAATAAACTTAATATCCAATAGTTAAAGCTTGAAATCGCAAGTCTACCTCTACTGCTGCTCTTTGCTCTTTTCATTAAGGCGTCGCATAATTTCCTCGTTAATAGAAGCGGGTCTCGAGACGAGCGGTGAAATATTACCATCGACTTTATGACAAGCTCCTTGTTATAAATAACTTGATTTTTCGTGCCTCCGCGTTGATGCGCCTCGGAACGAAGGCGAAGGCGAAGGTGGGAGAAGATGTTAGAGGATTTGTCTTAGTTAAAATTAATGAAGTTCTCCAAAACGGTTGAGTGGCATTATAATGAGGAAGGAAAATCACATGCATAGAAAAAACCTGAATTTTTAATTTAGTCTAAACTATAGTAAAACAACAGTAAGTGTAACAGAAGTGTGTCTGTATTTATTTATTTGTAGAATCTCCATTTCTTTATACTTACATTCAAGATATTTACAAGAAAAAGATTACGATATGGTGTTTAGGAAGGCCCTGATTTCAAATCAACCTTTTTTGAATTTTTGCGGTCTGTTTGTTTGTTTGTTCGAGCATCACGCAAAAACTACTAAACTGATTTTGATGAGACTACTTTTGTTCGATAGCTTATGATTTGACTTAGAATCTGGTATATAATTTGTGCGGACGAAATCGCGGGTAAACTCTAGTTTTATAATAAAAGTGAAAATCTGTAATCTTTCATAACGCTGTAGATTTCCCAAAATAAATATAAATAATAAAATGACTAAGGCACTGCAGGTAAAACTGAACCATCTAGATTTCATCCTCTTGTTTCATAAAACAAAAAATGTGCGAGTGTATGTATTTCGTCCTTTGTTTGATGTGCAAATATGTTATTATTATTTTAGGTTTTACTTATTATTATTTTTATTTGAAATGCGCTTGCGTTTGGCTTCAACTAACCTGATGGCAACTCAAACAAACAAACTCAACATATAACATATTCAGTACATAGGAACTTGAAGCCCACTTATCAAATCTTTATTCAAGCTACTATCGCATCGGAAACGACCTATGAGAATATGCTACGTCCAATCTAAAGAAAGAGATGCACCAGTTGAGATTGATCTTATTGAGCACAAAAACTCCACAACAGCCTACTGAAATTTCCACTTTGTATATTTTATTTGCCATGAATTGAACAAAATGTGTAAATTTTTGTTATTTCGTATAATAAAGCTGTATACATTCATAGTCTGGCAGTGTAGTGGCATTAACATAAATATACCATACCAATGGCTTTTGGTATCATTTCACTTATTTCATTTTGGTGTAAATTGATATGGACAAACATACGTGGCTATTTTATTACTTTACAGTCTCTATTAATATTCAGTTTCCCGCTTTTTCGAATATATTTATTGTACATTAAAGTATTGAATGTTATTGCATGTGGGAGAAACATTTTCATAGCTGTCATTATACGACATTTTGTTTATTGTAGAATTATGTAACCAGTGTTTTATGACAAGCATTTGCTTGAAAAATATGGACATAAAATACCTACTTTATTAATGTTAATGTCGTGGATATTGTCACATAAAGCGTTATTTTTCAAAATGCTGCAAGTTTTATAAAGCGATATTTAAACCATCAAACTAAACAGCTTTTACTATGAGAGCAAACTTAAAATTGAAAAAATCTGCTGTTTCATACATACATTTGAGTCGAGTAGCTAGGTATTTCAGTTTAGTGATGATGCTACTCCTAGCCGATTTCGGCTACGGCGACTGCCTCTGATCCCTTCGTTGTTGGCGTTCGTGCGCCCTAAAGTGGCTTATATCCTAAGGGTTTGGGGTGAGCATTTTTTTAGGGCACCTTTTCTAGCCCCCTCCCCGGCTGAGCGAGGAAAGCAGTGCCTCCCTAAACAGGGCTGCTTTGTCACTCTAGGTGCTGCCGAATCCACTCCGTCCCCCCTATGCAGAGTGAAAGCGACCACGGCGTTATACAACACCCCCAGAACCGCCCATGTGCAGGCTTCAGACAAAGCCTGGCTTGCATCAAACCAGACCTCTCTACCTCAGCCCATCGCCACAGGACTTTCGTCACTCGGAATCCATTGTCGGAAGCAGTCAAGTGCGCAGGAGATATATATTTAGGTGCACAAACGTACGCGCGAACGCAAGTGCACACACCCGTCCTCCCCCTACTGAGCCCAGTGGAACGGAGAACCGCTACGACCAGAGAAGGGGTCAGATGAGGCCGTAAGTAAGAAATCGACAGGTTGCCAGCCTATCGCCCGAGGAAGGAACACAAGTTTACGGTCCCTTTCCATTAGTCACCTTCTACGACATCCATACGGAATAGATGGAATGGAGTGGTACTATTCTGCTCTGCCGGACACCACACGGCACAACACATCAGTTTAGTACAGAACACATGATCATATTTTTGCGATTTCAGTGTTGCTCCGATAGTAAAAGTTGTTCAGTTTTATGTTTTGTACCACCCCTGAAAATTTGGAAAGTGTTTACAAAGTCACCTAGTCACAGGCACAAAATACACACCTTTTATAAACAAAAATCGTTAACGGAATCACTGTCCCCGGCGGGGACATGCGCGACGACTCCCGACTTCTTTTTCATCTAGCGTCTACAGCAGACGCTACAGGCACATCCCTGGCCGCTTCTCACTGATCCCCTCTACCCACTCCGCCGCGTAGCCCCAGCAAAGTCCGTACCCCTCTGGGTACCCCTAGATCGGTTGCTTAAGTTCATTCACTGACTTGGTAGACCCTTCGTGGTCCCTCTATTTGTTCGCAGTAGCTTTATTTAAGTATTGTCATTAAAAAAAAACATGGGAATACGGTAGTTACGCTGATTCTGACACGTCATACTCCTTTATAATCTGTAAAAAGATTAGGAGACGCATGGCTAGATAGCTCACGACCGGACGCGTTTTGTTCAGCTCGCAGGTTAAGTGGTCACGTGACTCAGCCATTTTATGGTGGTCTCAGTTGTGTGTTTTTGTGAAAAAATAATCCTTGAGATCGTCATATCATACAATACAATATCAAGCATTTTTGCTAATTAAATGAGATATTCACAAAATCATCAACACCCCAATTTTGAAATTAGAGTAAAATAGTTCAAACGTATTATAGTATATCATCCACCAGTCAGATCTAACCAGAATTTTCATAGCAAAGAAAAACGCAGTAGTTACAGCAGAAAGCTAACACAACTAGAAATGTTTATTCATTAGAGAAGCAATTAAGTTCGCCGTTCAGTGGACCGAGGTTCCGTTATTGGCTTTGCCTTTTTTACATCTGCCCTCCTCTCAGAGTTTACCTCCTCACTATGAAGCCTGCTAAAGATTTATGTACATGGATGATTATGGAAAGCGCTTTAAAGTTGAAGCACACAACTAGGGCAATTGGTCCATACAAACTAGCACAATTTGTCTGTCACAACTAGGGCAATTGGATACCAATTTGAAGTATATCATTCATTGCCTAATTTTTCTGGTTTGAAGGTAAGGCATATCCATTAATTTTACTTTGGTCTAAGGGTGTAACACAAAAAAATCTTTAAAAGGAAATCATTCGGAGAGTGCTCCATACAAATGAAGCAATGTTACTCACTTTGGGAGAGATAATGTTCTCCAGTCGACGATGACACGCTGATGATGATGCATAAACTCATGACCGTATCGCCTTTCAGGGTAGACAGAAACATAACTTTAACTACCAACCACTTTTTAAGCGTGCAATTGCAAGAAAGGTCTTTACGAGTTATGTTTAAATTACTTAGGGCATGTTTCACTACGTCTGGATAAGTCATTATTAGCTTTTTTGACATATCATTTGATATAGGTATTTCGTATGAAAGATATAAATGTCAAATTATCTATCATATAAGCTAACAATGACTTATCCAGAAGGGGTGAAACAGGCGTACAACATAACGTATGAAGGTATTTAAAAAGTGTATGAATTTTGCATAAGAATTAGCAGCAGCGACTTATCGCCCGTCTGCACGCCTCGCTATCGCACCTCGCAGTATTTCAGCTGCAGTTTATGAATATAGAAGATTTTCAACCCTTGCCTCCTGACACGTCGCTCCTGACTAGAGTAGGTGCACCACACGGTACTCACCTTAGTGAGAAATTCCTGTTTTTTGTTTCAATCATATAAAACTGTTCCATGACTATCTGACTGACATACGACTCACAGCCCAAACCGCTGAAGACAGAAAAGTGGAATTTTGAATTTAATCTACGAAGAATGTAGTGGTTTTCGAAAAACCACACTTTAGTTGTGGAATGGATTGCAAACTTTTTTAATCCACGCGAACGAAGTCGCTGGAAACGCTAGTTAAATGTATATATTTACACATTTCACCCATTGACGTAGACTATGGACGCCGGGTTTAGTACAAAATTATCGAAAAAAGTGTCCGAGACTAAACTAAAAAAACCTAAGTTCGTGTAGTAATATAAACCAACTAAAAAAATTGAAAATGTTGAAATTCTTTTCCATCTCACTCCCCCATTGGGGCAAGGCTGTCGCGTAATTGGTTCTCTTTTAACATTTTGGTGCTCTTTTGATTCGGACACTTTTTAGCGTGGACCCTACGTCCAATAGTTGGTAAGTCAATGATTTCACCAGTACTATCCAAATTGAGAAAAAAACTGATTCGAAAATTGTAAAGCAAATTTTTTTCTGTATGCCGTGTTATTTGTTGCCAACACCTTCAAAGGAACAATCCTCGAGGACTCAACGTGAGCCAAGAACCGTCGCTGCCTTGGATCAAAGGATTGCTAAGCTATTTAGCGAGGAAATGCTCACTGCAGCTTAGGTATCGTTCCCCTGGGACTTGAATTACCTGTTGGCACATTGAAAGAAATTGAATGTCTTTGTAACACAAGTAAAGAATATGTGCCAGGATCCAGTAAGAATGTATTTAGTTACTTATGGATGTTGAAGAGATGATTATCAATCAATTATACTTTATTTTACACCAAAAAAGCAATATACAGAGAGAAAACAAACAGGAAATACAGAAGGTACAAAAAATAGGCGGTCTTATCGCTAAGAAGCGATTTCTTCCAGACAACCTTATCTTTATCTCTCGCCTCATATTATGTCAGGATATCATGTGCCTTTAAATGACCTCTGCCTATGCCACTGGTAAAACAGATATTATAATTATGTGTGCATGATGTAGTAAAATGTTGTGATATAATAATTATACGTAAGTTCTTGTTAAATTTCATAAAATAGAGCGCTTGCAAAAAAAATGACAGACTTAAATAATAAGTTTAGTAATTAGTACCTACTTACCTACTCTTACAGCAAATGTTTTGACACAGAATGAGATAAATTTTTCAGTGTGATCAGATCTAGTAAGTATATTTCTGTTTCATGAAAATATATTGAGTGGGGATAGATAGTTAGATTTTCAAAAACACTGTAAAAGAAACATCATCCCTTAATCATTTTATACGACACCCAGAAAGCGAAGAAATGAATAAGATGAAAACCGCAAAATATCCACAACACATATTCAGATTATTTTAAATAAGTTGACGAAAATGAACCAGGGCATTTGTTAATGATAACAGATTGCATTATCAATGTTTATAATTGGTATTGATGATTAGCAAAATTATTATTATCGTACGTAAGGCTTTAGGGCGCGGGACGTGGGCGGACATTGACCTGTAAATTATATCACCGGGCGGCGGGTCATTATCACGCAATTATACTTAGTAACAGATACCAAATGCGTGTGTTAAGTTTCGCCAACTAATAAGATTTAACCTTATGTATGAACATCGAGGTATGTATTGTAACCACTGCCCATTACAAGTGGCGACGGGCTCACTCTCCTTTACACTGGACAGATTTTCGGTACTATTAGTGAAATGTGGATTCTCTGATGTTTCAGAAAATCTCACGGGGAATATCTTGTCCTTCCTGCCCGCAAACTTGCACGCGAATGGAGCTTATGGACGCGGCCGGTGATGCCGTCCGTGTGGCAGAATACTGGGCTGGAGACATTTGAAATGAGATGCCATCGACTCGATAGAAGAAGAAGAAGGGGGAATATAGTCATGCATGCATACATTCAAAATATCCAAAATATTTACAGTTCTAAAATATAAGTAAGACAATTCCTAAACCTAGTCACCCTACTAAGCTCCAAAAACAGTGCACAGTTTGGAAGCGTGAGCGCGAGTGCATGCAGATTGATTTTCTTACGCCCAAGCACTTTCAGCTCAACATTTATTAAAATTTTTCTCTCGCATTTTCGCTTCGACGCGATTAGAGCTATTTGCGCGGGAATCGAGTTTAGTGCTCAGGTTTTAATCGTGGGTTATGCTGAGTGCATGTTTTGGAATTTTTTGTGAATTCTTAATGTGAATTATGCTTATATGGAGAGACGGGGAATTTAAATTTTGGTTGAGAGCCGACTTTTAAAAAATTGTTGGATATTTTTTTTTTGTAGTTAGGCGGTTTTTTTGTGTTTTGGCTCGATCCGTCGGAGATAAATCGAATAATTGGAATTGGGAGTGTATCTACCGGGTGCAGAGACATGCATAGATAGGGCAGATAGACATGCATAACTAGTCCACCGAGGGTATTCACCCTAGTCATATTTAAATGGGTGGTTAAGATTAAGACTATCAAATTGAACAACTTTAAATATGGAACCATTTTCAATATTGCGAAAACAAATCTACTGTTTCATACAAAACTGCAGTCAGGGTCGACTCAAATGTATGGGACAGCTGATTCTTTAATTCTTTTTTTGTTAGATTTTGTCTCAACGGTGAAAGTTGTTCAGTAGTCTGACCATAGTGTAATTAAACTAAGTGGTCACGCTCGGCGCTCGTAACCGGCCAATCTAGCGCGTCCCAGTACGTGCCGGTACCGACTTACCTTCGCGCGGTACCGACTTTGCCGGTTGTCCCCCACATACCACACGAGCATAGATCTGCCGCTACCGCTCAGCTATTCTGTAGGCCTACCATGAGTTTTCACCGTACTTTACTACTGTAGTTACGTCACCAATTTTGTATTGAATTTCGTACAGCGCTCCTAGTGGTTACGATGAGACCTAATTTCTGGCATACGAATTGGAGATGTAACTACAGTAGAAAAATACAGTGAAAACCCATGGTAGACCCTCTGAGCTTGTAGGTCTACTAAATTATTGTTAAAAACCCATGTAATATTTAAAAGGGTGCCTCCGTGGTCTAATGGAGCATTGGGCTCTTGACACGGAGGTCGTGAGTTCGATTCCCATGGGGGACACCTAGTGATATGCCACTTTGTGCGTTTTTCCCCAGTTGGTTAGGACATTGCAGGCTGAATCTCCTGATAGTCTGAAAATAAAGATGATCCCGTGCTTCGGATGGCACGTTAAGCAGTTGGTCCCGGCTACTATATCTGGTGTTAGTAAGCGTTACATAAAAACCGCGTCGGAGGCCGTAAGGCGGTCTGAAAAAACTCTGACACCAGGGCTTGCCCACACGATAAGAAGAAGATTACAAGGGTGACTTTTTAACACCCTGTAAAATAAGTGTCTTTTTCTTCCCTCCGGACGGAAAGCGTCAATTCTCGTCCCGCTGCTCTAAACGAAGTTGTCGCTTTCCACCTCCGTTCGTTGACCTCGGCTTCGCTTCGGACAACAATTACATGAGATCTGAGACCTTTCTTACTTTCCTGTCCTCGGTGTGTAATCTACTATATTAAACCACCAATTTAGATATTACTAAGGTTTTTTTTTCATCCTGTAAAACAACTTGTTTGAACTGGTCACTGAAAATTGGAAGATATTCGGTATTCTGCGTGCGAGGTCTCGACAGACGGCCGCTTTAAACATCGTTAAACGAAGTTAACCAAAGTTAGTACGTCTCAAAACGGTACAGTTTACTTGCTTAAGATATTTACTAACGTATTTGTCTATAAGTAAGTTATCAAGTTTGTGCAAGTTATATAAGGGTTGATTGGTTAAGTGGCCGTAGGGACGTTAAGTTAAAATTGGGGATCGTTTCGATTAATTAAAAAGGTACAACTATCGTACAGTCTTGTCAGACGTAATAGTTTACATTTTTTTTATGGAAAAGATTTGTAAATAATTATAAAAGGATAGTTTTTGTTGCGCGCTCCATACAAACGAAATTTGCTTATTTTTGTATTAGTAGGTACTGTAGCCCCGGGATTTTTTTATTACCAAAAAGATTACCGATTGTCGTTTAGAAATTGTTGTAAGATACGAAATCTAATCTAAACTATTATAAAACTGTAACTGAAGTGT
The DNA here is from genome assembly GCA_963693445.1 of Agonopterix heracliana. Classification (NCBI taxonomy): domain Eukaryota; kingdom Metazoa; phylum Arthropoda; class Insecta; order Lepidoptera; family Depressariidae; genus Agonopterix; species Agonopterix heracliana. The sequence goes on from OY856309.1 coordinate 21,990,697, forward strand.
GTCTGTACATTGAAGATATTTACAAAAAAAAGATTACGATATGGTTTTTAGGTATCCCTGACTCGAAATCAACCTTTTTTAGAGATTTTGTCTGTCTGTTTGTCTGTTTGTTTGTGTGATTGTTTGTTTGTTTGTTTGTTCGCGCATCACGCAAAAACTACTGAACCGATTTTGATGAAACTTTTTTTGTTTGATAGCCCGCCGAAAAAAAAAGTCTAAAATATGTATATTTCGAGGTTATCGTTTTATTTCTATGCTGCCATGTTCTTCACCTTTGTTCAATTATAGTAAGACTGTCTAAAGTTGCCACACAAAGCTATAAGACCAGATGAAAAATTCAAATCTGATTGGTCTTATAGCTTTGTTTGATTTGTCGTATAATTTGATTCGACTTGACCCTGAGAAAAGAGATCTTAACACACAAACAGACAGATGGTCAGACAACACAGTGATCCTAAAAAAAATGACAAAAAAAAAAAATGACTAATGTAAAATGACTTGTAATGAAAATTATTAATAAATATATGTCTATGTCTATGTCTATGTCTATGTCCTACAAGGGTTCCGTTTTTCCTCTGGAATGAATTAATTAGTGAATGAAAAAATTTGTGAATTAAATAGTGTACCTACTTAAAATGCATTTTACTTTGTTTATTGTTAAGGATACCCAATCGTAAACCACGCGTATCAGGCTTGCCTCGTTTTTGGTCTACCGTTTAATGTCATAGTTGTAATCAAAAGTTTAAAAATAAACATTATCTTATCTTATCCTATTAAAAAAACTTTTATTAATACCACATAAAATCAAAAAGTGATACAGTGATCCCTATTAATCAGAGGCAGACGTATTTAAACGTCCCCTCGGGATAATGAGTCTTTTAATTATGGCTCCGAAAACTCTTGACTATATTAAATTCCTCGTCACGACGCTAGGGGGCGTCAGGAGGGGGAGAGGAGGGTGGGGGGATGCAGTTAACCGTGGCCTTTGCGGAGTGGCGCTGTTATATAGTTATGATGTTGATTGTGCTTCATATGCTACGCCAAGATACATAATTACAACACTCGAAACAAAAATAAACTGATATTTCCGCACTTTCGGCTTGGTAGGGTCAACACGTCTTTCATGGGTCATAGTATACGTTGTTATAATAAAATCCCCAAGACCATTTTGAATCTTTCCGAAAACATGTTTAAAACTATGATCAAAAATGTTATCTTTAAAAATATAATACCTAGCGTATTATAAACTGGATGATTATTTAAATGATCAAAATGCTTGAGTGTCAGTAACTTATAGTTTATTTACATTACTGTATAGTATCAATTATTTTATTAGATAGACTATGTATTATTGTATACATAACCTCAGCTTAAGAATTTATATTGTAAAAGTAGAGTTTCTGGCCGCATCTTCTCTACAGCGACAACACGTTCCGACGCGGTGGTAGCTTAAAAAAGATTTGACGTTTAATAAGTGTGCTTCAGGCTCCTATATTGAATAAATAAAGGCCTCCGCTCATTGCAGCGATTTTATCGAGCGATAATATCGCTGCGATTTTGCGATAATTGTTTCCAGTACATTTTGTATGGGGACGCGCGCGATCCTACACACTGCCGCGATATTATCGAGCGATGATATCGCTGCGATTTTGCGATAATTGTTCTCAGTACATTTTGTATGGAGACGCGCTCGATCCCACACACTGCCGCGATATTATCGCAACTCTTTCGACTAAATTCAGTGGTGGGGCGCATGCGTGACGCGAATCGCGGAATCGCTGCAGTGTGTAAGGTGTCGCGATATCGCTGTCGATAATATCGCTCGATAATATCGCTGCAATGTGCGGAGGCCTTTATATTGACTTCGAGTTTGACTTTGATCCTTTTAACCACATACTCTACCCATGAAACCGAACAACTTTTACTATAGGAGCAAAAGGATCGGCGCAAAAAAAAATCTGCTACATACATTTGAGTCGAGTAGTTATTTGAGATTAGTATGGGGCAGCTGATTTTTTTTGCTTTAATCGGTTCGCATTGCTTTGTTTTTTCATTTCGCTTGCGTAGTTTTTACCTCATCGCGGCCAAGTGTGCACCGCGCGCTCGTGTGTGCGTCGTCGACCGTTCAAACTAAGTCGCGTAATTAGGTCTCTTTATACGTTTTAGGTCTCTTTTGGTTCGGACACTTTTGAGCGTGGACCCTTCGTCCAGTAGAAGTCAATGAATCTAATCTAATCTAATCTAATCTAATCTAAACTATTATAAAACTGTAACTGAAGTGTGTCTGTACATTGAAGATATTTACAAAAAAAGATTACGATATGGTTTTTAGGTATCCCTGACTCCAAATCAACCTTTTTTAGAAATTTTGTCTGTCTGTTTGTTTGTTCGCGCATCACGCAAAAACTACTGAACCGATTTTGATGAAACTTGTTTTGTTTGATAGCTTATGATCTGACTTTAAATCTGGTATATAATTTGTGCGGACGAAGTCGCGGGAAAACACTAGTATCTAATATAATCTAATCATGGTAAGTCCATCGTCCAGCTACGTCGTAGCAATTTACTACGCCGTAGTTCTTTACTACGCCGTAACAATAGTGGCGGATTTATAAACGACTTGTTTGTCATTCGTCCACACCGGTTCCCGTAATCGCAGCTATACAGGGTGTTAGAAAAAGGATAATTAACCTTTAAACCACATACTCTACCCGTCAAACTGAACAACTTTTACTATGGGAGCAATAAAAATCAGCTGTTGCATACATTTGAGTCGATTTTGGTATTGGAGTTTAGTATGTGGCGGCAGATTTTTTTTTTGCTCTGATCGGTTTGCTCCGATAGTAAAAGTTGGCCAGTTTGATGGCTAGAGTATGTGGTTTAAAGGTTAATGATACTTTTCCTTACAGCCTGTATAAAGTACAGACACACTTCTTGTTACAGTTTTATAATAGTAGAAATTGCATCGAAAAAAAAATCTTATAAGGAGTAAACTCAAAAAAAAAATTGGGTACGAAATATTATGCCTGTTCAGGTCAGTGATCCAAAAATACCTTGTAAATCTTATAAATCTTATCTTATCTTATTTCTAATCTTATCTTAACTATTATAAAACCGTAAAAATCGTGAGGAATAAAAAAGTAGCAAAATCAAATAACACTCTATAGCGCGACTTAAATGATGCGTAGCGCCATCTATTGACAATTTTGTTTGTTTGTTTGTTTGTTCGCGCATCACGCAAAAACTGCTGAACCGATTTTAATTAAACTTTTTTTGTTTGATAGCTTATGATCTGACTTAAAATCTGGTATATAATTTGCGCGGACGAAGTCGCGGGAAAACACTAGTTACTAATAGTAGATTACACACCGAGGACAGGAAAGTAAGAAAGGTCTCAGATCTCATGTAATTGTTGTCTCAGGTCAACAAACATGTGATCTGAGGCTTTCTTATTTACTGTCCGAGGTTAATATACTATTTTTCTTCGCGACGGAGGTGAAAAGCGAAAACTTCGTTTAGCGCAGCGGGACGAGAATTAGCGCTTTCCGTCCGGAGCGAAGAAAAATAATATTTATCATTTTCAAATCAAACGAAAGCTTTATCTTGAACTGAGAACGTTCGAGGAATTCACTCGGCATTCGATAAATTGTCTTCCTGAGCATCTGATGTTTTCCCTTACAAATTGCCACTTCAAACGTTTTGTCCTTGTACGAGAATATCAGAATACATACTTGAATATACTTTCATGCTCTTTGATTTTAATGCAAGTGGAATTATACTTTTGATTGAAGTATGGTTCGTATATCCGTCTTGTTATTTTTGTTTATTTTATTTTCGGTGTGCAAATAAATAGAGCTCGGTGGCGCGTTGCGGAGAGGTATGGACTCGCAATCACGAGGTCTGGGTTCGAATCTGCACGGACAACATGCCACGTACCAATGAGTTTTTCTAACTTATGTACGTATTACCGACTGCTCTCAAACGGTTAAGGAAAACATCGTGAGGAAACCTGCATATGCAGAAGATGAAATTTTGATGCAGATGTGAAGTCTACCAATCCGCATTGTACACGCGTTGTGGGCTAACGCCCAAACACCCTCCTAGAGGGTAGGCCTGGGCGCTGCAGTGGGACGTATATAGGCTTCTTCTTCTTCTTCTTCTTCTTATCGAGTGGGCTGCAAAGCCCTGGTGTCAGAGTTTATTCAAACCGCCTTACGGCCTCTGACGTGGTTTTTATGTAACGACTACTACCACCAGTGATATAGGCTAATGATGATGATGATGAAATAAAGAATATTGAATTGTATTTGGTCCAATGCTATTCTAGATATGTTCTTTGCTCCTTCATATAGCACCAAAAAACAAATAAGTACCTCTCAGTTTTTTCATCAACAGCCTGTATACGTTCATAACGTTCCGATCATCAACAAATTTCATGTAGCTTAAAAAAAGTCTAAAAAGCTATACTTATGTGGAAGCTTGTAATTGGCCTATAGCTAACTAAATTTGTGAATTATTTGTTTTATAGCTGTAAGCTCCCCAAATAAAATAAAATAAAATAAAATAAAATAAAAGTCAATTGCTTAACTTTATAGAATTGGGTGACTGATAAATAATAACTCCAATTCTACGTTAAACAGCAATTTAATGCGATATGAAAGATACAAGGACAGATAGAAAGTATGAAAGCGTTTTGAAGATGAAAGAAGTATGATACGAAAGATTACAGAATGATTGACTTGAAATTAAACAATGATTATTAGAAATATGAGATCGATAGCGTAAGCGGTAAGCGCGGGAAGGCAAAGCGACGTGCGTCTTCGCTGAGTGGCTTTAGCGAGTGTCGGCCGCGGGCGCAGGCCGACTGCCTGCAGGTTGCGCCGCCGCCTCCCTCGTCCCGCGGTGTCCCCCGCGAAGTAGTGACTGCATCTTCACGGCCGGACAAGTAGTGTGACCACGCCACAACTTTTTATTGTAAGTAAGTAGTAAGTTATAGCCTGCAGAATCCCACTGCAGGGAAAAGGCCTCCTCTCACGAATAAAGGTGAGAGAGAGCGGGCCATACTCCACCACGCGGGCCCAGTGGGTGTTGGTGGAAGCAAGGTAGTGGTCAACTTGCTGTCAGAGAATTTTCAAACCGCCTCAATAGGCCTCTGACCTGGCTTAAAGAATAGTTACAAACGCCATCTGACAGAACTATCCGAGACCAAGTGCCTTGCCTTCCGAAGCACGGAAACGCTCGAGATGAAATACTATACTAAATGGTCACCCATCCAAAGACTGACCGGACCTGACGTTGCTTAACTTCGGTCATCGTTTCCAATACCGAAGCTCCACTACGCCAACGAACGCTTCTTAGCGAACTTTTCATTGTACCTACACACATAAAATTACAGATAATAAAACTATAATATAAAATGGTAATTCGAAATGAAAAATGATAAAAGAAACCTAAAAATCTTTTTCAAATACCTATTCAATGATACCCCACTCGACATAGTTAGTAAACTTTTATTTTTCACAATATGGCGTCTGGTTGTCGCCATATTGAATTTAGATTACTATCATTATCATGTCACTCGCCAGATTAAGACAAATCGATTGACGTAAGAATCATCAAAATCGGCCCACGTGTTTTGGTCTTTAGTGTGCCACAAAGGTACAAACTTACATACATACTTACATACATAGGCTGTTAAACACATTACCCTTCCTTTGCGTCGCGCAGTCGGGTAAAAGGCGCGCAGCCTCGCGGCAGATGGAGGCAAACAACTTTACTATTGGCGTTACAGTATATTTTTCTGCGGCAGTATACTCCTATCTTTATCTCATGCCCTCTTCTTGTCAGTTTTTCCCGCAGAAGAAGGATCTCTTTATTCTAAAGCGTAGAGTCCACATCAATTTACGATTGTAGTTTGTCTCTTTTGTCTTATGCTTATGACGTACCTTCAATAGTAGGAGATGGAACTATAGATATCTGGTAATGCGGATGTCCGCTTTTTGACGTGCTAGTGTGTGTAAAGTGGTCTCTTTTTGTGCCTTTTGTCTTAGCACTTGACACAAAACATACAAACACAACTTCTTTTTTTTTCCAATTTATTTACTAGCCTAAATCTTGGCAAAATCTTATTTTATTTTTAATTTTCTTCAGTTTTCACATTAAAACGTTGGTATTCGACGTTTTGATGACTCTTTGGAGTTTTTGGAGACAATCGAAAGACGCAGGAAAAGCAGAGAAGTCCACAGGAAAGAGGTGAACCGACCGCTTTGCCGCGCTAAAATAACGGAACACTTTTCCTGTTTACGACCCATGCACCATCATATTTCACTGAACTATACATTTATTGTTCACTTGCACGACACTTTGTTACGCAAAACAACACCAATTTTACGAACCAAAACTCACTATAAACAATAAAAATTCGATGAAATATGAGGACTCCAAACGTCAGCTACCAAAGCCCGCCAAAAACTCATACAAACACAAACGACAAAAATGTTGTCAGCCTTGCAATAGGTACAGCTTGGCCAAAAAGAGTAAAAAATAAGTGAGGGCGCTGCCACCACGTAAGAACGTCAAAATCACGCATAACCTGGCAACACCACCATACTCAAATTTTAGTACCACCTGTCACCACGTTCATGACTTTATGGCTAAGCTATATGGCTCCCTCTTTGATTTTAGGTATAATCTCTTTGGTTTATCCCATTTGCTTCTTCTTCTTTCTTTTTATATCGTAGGACAATCACTCAGTCATCGTACTAAAGACATGTCATGTCTAAAGACATTTTTTTGACGTTTGTGCTTGAGTGTGTGGTGTCAAGTAGTATGGACAAAAGAGGTCCAAGTGACATATGGCCTTATGTTTATGGTCACTTTTCACACACACGAGCACAAAACAAAGTGGAGAGCCGCATAAACAAATATTTACAGTTCGATCTCCTTCTTCTATTAAAGGTACGTCATAAGACAAAAGAGACTAACTACAATCGTAACTTGATGCGAATTCTATGCTTAAGAATAAAGAGATCCTTCCTCTGAGGAAATGACAAAAAAGTTTCCAAAGTGTGATCGAAACATCGATACTTTTGCTATCGATAGTTGGACAGCACTAGCTGGGTGCGGTAAGTACTAAGCAGTGACTGTTAACTGGTATTGTTTATTCAGCGCATCTCGTTTGTTAATTAAGGCGCTACGTGATCTGCGTCCGGCCCGTCCGCCAGGGTTCGCACGATTGCGGACGTCGCTGTTTTCAATGGCATAATTGGAATTTTGTGGGGAATTTAGATGTTTTCGGTTTTACGTAAATTAGTTGAAGTAATAGCTAGTGTACGCTGAACACACGGACCTGAAAAAAAGACGGACGTAATCTCGTCTAATCACGAGTGAAGCAACTATTTCTTTTGTGTGCGTGCTGTCACGCGGTACATAATGGTGACGGGTGTCGGACCTGCGCCTAGAGCTAGTGCATCTGTGTGAGTGTAGGTCCCTTGTAGAACAAACGAAAATGTAGGACCTTGCATGCTTCACATCTTTTTGGTGTCACATTACGTCCGTCTTTTTTTCAGGTCCGTGGCTGAACAGGAGATTTTACAGATGTCGAAAAAACAAGTAGGTACTTATTTAAATCAACACCCTGCTTTCGGCCAAGGTCTATGTTGAGCTGGGACCTATTTGCTGCTGTAGCATATAATAAATTACAATAACTGTTGTTGTTTATCTATCTATCTATTTTCCTATTCGATCTACAAAAAACAATTTGCATTTTTTGACATTCTTCTAATTATGTACCCACGTTCTCAAGATAAAATATGATATAGTATGAGTCAAATACCAAATTGCACGCTTCAAAAGATATTTTTGTAAGTAATCGTAGCGAAGTTTTTTTACTGCCCCCAAAAGGGTTAATGGTTATAAACGCATGTGTAAAATATAATGTTGGTATGAAGATAAATATGTATTATTTACGTTATACTTATTAATGACAACCCTAGTCTTAACCCGTATTAAATGTTAGTGCCCACTGATTATGTCTTGTGTCTGGGTGACATAGGATTCTTATTTAAGAGTTAATTCAGTCGGGTAACACAGAGATTAAAAGACATAGAGGAAAGTCTCCAGTGGCCATCTGTTTATTAGTTTGTCAATAATATGCTTCGACTACAGCTACTAAATCTTAAATATATAAAAGATGAAAGTGACTGACTGACGGAATGTCTGACTGACATATCAACGCACAGCCCAAACCGCTGGGTCTAGAGATTCCAAATTTGGCACGTAGGTTCCTTGTGGGGTCAAGGGGTGCACTAAGAAAGGATTTTTCAAAATTCTCCCCCTAAGGGACCCCTAAGGTTTTTGGGACGTTAATTACTTAACCTTACCCACGCCCTACACACCCCCTACTCTGCTATATAAGGGATAAGAAGGGGGTGCGTAAGTGGTGAGTAAGGGATGAGTAGGGGATACTTAACTTAGCGGGTGAGCAGTGGGTGCGTAGAGGATGAGTAAGGGTGCGTAGGGGTGTGTAGGGGGTACGTAGGGGGTGCGTTAGTGGCGAGTAGGGTGAGTATGGGTGCATAGAGGGGGTGCGTAGGGGTGCGTAGAGGGGGTGAGTAGGGGTGCGTAGAGGGGGAGAGTAGGGGATGCTTAGGGGTGAGTAGGGGATGCTAAGGGGGTGAGCAGTGGGTGCGTGGGGTTATTAAAACCGCCTTACGGCTTCTGACGTGGTTTTCATGTAACGACTACTACCACCAGAGATATAGCCGGGACCAACGGCTTAATGTGCCATCCGAAGCACGGAATCATATTTTTTTCAGACAATCAGGCGATACAGCCTGCAATGTCCTAACCAAATAGGGAAAAAACTCACAAAGTGACATCTACGTGTCCCATGGGAATCGAACCGACGACCTCCGTGTCAACAGCCAATGCTCTTAACTATTAGACCACGGAGGCAGATAGGTGAGCTGTAGATTCGGTATGTGTTGTTATGACAACTTAGACGGTCTGAAGGATGCAAGAAGGATGTGTTACCTTAGAGAATTGCACTTCTTGTCTTCTGGTTTATATCAATTTATGTGCCTAAGTGCATAAATGTGTGCACTAAACTCAGATGCACTCTTATGCTTACCCTCTGATGAAACGGGGAACAGGTAGGATCAGTGGTGGAGTCGCAGTAACTATAAGGTTAAATCTAATTAAGTTGCGAAACTTAACAAACGTATTTGGTATCTGTTACTTAGTACATTTGCGTGATAATGACCCGCCGTTCGATCATATGATTACAGGTCAATGTCACTGCAGTCTTATGTACGATAATAATGATTGTTAATCATCAATACCAATTTTAATTATTGATAATTCAATCTGTTATCTTTAACAAGTGCCCTGGTTCTGTTTGGCTAACTAATTTACTATTATAACCGGTAGAATTAAAGCTGATAACTCTTTTAACCACAAGCTAAACCTACTAACGTTTATGAAAATCAACGCAGTTTATTGAATCAGTCAGAAAATTAATGGACAAACTTTATATCCGCCACAATAATAAAATACAATTCAATTTCATAGGCAGTGATGGATCATTAATTTTGCTCTACGTAATCTACCCGGACGGTAAGAGAATCGAAAAATGATTTTCTACCTACAATCAATCAAAATGGAATACTACTGAAATAATATAAAAATATTGTATTTCATTTTTGACCACCTTTTGGTGGCGTGAATTTCGATTCAATTTCCGGTAGTGCAGAATAATAATTATTAACGTCAGCCATAGACGATTGATATAGGGCCGCCTCGCGTTATCATTTCCCCTCTGCCAACGTAAACACGGCGACACATCAAGCTATACAAAACCAAAATAAGCTGGACGCGCGTAGGTTGAGCAACGAATAACGACGCGCGGCCAGCTTATGTTGGTTTTGTATAGCTTGATGTGTCGCCGTGGTGTACAAGATGAACAAATCTTACGCATTTATATACAATCGCTAAACGCGACAGCCTAATCACGTTTGGGGTTCACACGACACTTTTTTAATGATTTTTAACATTCAAAATTAGAATCTAACGTATTGGAACAAAGTCCGAAGTTGCGGATTTCATGCTAAAGAAAATTTCGTGAGGAAACCTGCATCGTGGTTTCGTGAACAGATTTGCCAACCAACATGACTTGCTGATTCAAAGGAATCCCTAAAAGGTAAGCCGGACGTATTGCTGTTTCGTTCTTTTAAAGGACAGTGGGCATGAGTGGTCCAAGAGCCCCCTTTAAGTTGCATACTACGTTTGAAAGGGGATTTAATATAGAGCATTTTTTATATGCGGGACCAATATTTTTACGAGAGAAAAAAAAAAAAAAAAAAAAAATAACGCTCACAGGGACATACATTGTAATGATCCCAAACTAGCACTAAAGGCTTTTATTATGGAAACCATACAACAACGGCACGAACATATAACATCCATGACCGAACCGGGATTCGAACCCAGGACCCTGGTTTGGCAGTCCGGCGATACAGGGTTTTTTGTTTAGCGGCTTTTCAGACTAATGTTATCGGCTGCTTGAATTCCTTGTGTCATATGTATGGTATTATTAGTTTTTTTATTAATATTAATGCAAAATCATCTTTAGCCCTTAGCATCTTGTAAAGAAAATCATTATTCCATCCTGAAATTGCCACACACACATAGTACACGTGAGCCTTCTTACTGTTGTAAGATTACTAACTTTTAGTAGTTGTAGCTAAGTGTCTGATCACCCCGAAATAGATTACACCTTTCGGGCCATCATGTCAAAATTATATCTTCCTAACGTAAAAATAAAAGAGCCCTGCATCTTTTTTTTTCTAGAAAATATTTTGATGCCCTTTGTACACCATGTACGTTTGGGAATCCTCTATCTCTCCCTACCTGTGCCATAGTGGGGGGCTCTTGGACCAGTGGCCATACATTTTTGCCCATTGTTCTTTCTTCTTCGTTCTGTTAATAATAATTCATGCTACAGCTAATTGTTTGATGCAAATATGAATAGTAATGTACAGAAAGTTGTACGGAAAATAGAAGTCTCTAATCTCATACAACAATGTTCACATTCATAACGTTAGATGTAAGGACTTTAATGTACGATTAGTACTTCAATTTAAAATAGAACTTCAAAGAGAATGTTTGTACAAGTCTTGGAGGCTGTTTACAAAACAAGAATACATCTTAATTACTCGTTGTACTTTCACGTTAGTATTCTCTCCTCCCTTTTACCTCTACCCTTAGAAACAAGGCACATAACTAGAGGAATACAGAAGGTTCACTTAAAGGAATAATTTGATTTACAAGGTCGGTTAACTAAAGCTGGCGCGTGTCACACATTTACGCAATGCTTTTGTTTCACTGCACGCATAATGAAAAGTATCTCTATCTCTTTCGAACACGGATGCAGTGACAGGAAAAACGCATATTTGTGTGTGTCTGTGAACGCGCTTTAGTTAACCGACCTTTGTTTTTAATATAATGCTGACGGCTTTTTAAAGTTACCATCAAACTGAAAATTTTTCTTTAGAGGACAAACATTGAAATCGCTAATAAACCATTCTTCCATACAAAACTGCAATGCTCGGCCCAAATTTAAGCAGATTCTTTTTCGCGATTTCCATGTCAGTGCCATATAGAAAATTGTTTCGTTTGATGATCTAATCACCTCCTTGAAAACGGTAAGCATACAAAGCAGTCAAAATAGAATGTATGATAAGCAGTGATCGGAATGTCGGGGCATTTTTTGAGCATACAAGTTTGGATACGCCTGAATTTCACGGAAGTATCCGGATTTAATAAATATGGATAAAAATTTCACGGGATTTATTGGGATTACCTATTTAGATGTCAAGAGACGTTTTTTTAAATCAAGAGTATTAGCAGCGCATACTAGAGGCCGCGACTTTGAAACACGCCGCCTGGTACTTTTGACATGTACCGCGCTTAGGTAAATATGTTGACCGTTATTAAACAATGATATTAAGTAACTAGATTAGTAGTTAGGGCACCAAAGCGTTGCCACTTCGAAGATGTCTGCAGGCTTCTTTGACTTCAGTTCAGGCGTTTATCTATAGTGAGCGGACATATCCGTGACGTATAAATTAAGCTACCAAAATGGGGAAATGCGCCGTAAAAGTTTGTAAATCAAAATCGTATTTACTTGCAACACTGATGGCAAAACAATGCGTGAAAAATTTATTTAGTTTTTTAATTTTATTTTGACAAAATACAGGGTGTAAGGGACAGCCCTCCGCAGACTGACAGGGTGCGTTCAGCTCCTTATTTAGAATCATTTTCCATTGGAATTTTTCTCAGGAAAATTTTCATTTTTTTTGTCGTTTTTTTAGTTAATATTACATTATTCCAGTGTAAAATTACATTCTATGTACGTAACACTAAATTATTGCTAATAAAACAGCTAAAATAAAAAAAACAGCAATGGTTCTTGAACACTCTAACCACCTCTAACTCCATCGAAAGACGGAATCAGCTGTTTATACGCAAAGTTCAAGAGGTCACCGCATTATGCTCCCACGCACTCGGCTGTGGGCGCTGTGGCTCATTCTGTCTCAGTCGCGCACACGAGTCCGCCCGACACCATCATGAATGCGCAAGCGGTTCCTCGCTTGCTAAGGGTGGAGCCTTGAACAGTGAGTATCGTATTTTAGACGCGTAATTTACGTTGGATTTTGAAGTGAAATTTTTTATGGAAGGGCTTTGAAATTCGGATCCGCAACTTTTTCGAGTGACGGAAGAAATTTAAATTTGACAGCTTCGGAACCTACCAATTTACTTTTACATTTTATTCAGATGCTGCTCATTAGGAGAACATTTGTGTGAGCAACCGGCATTAATGCAAAAAAGTGAGGAATAAGTAAACTTAGTGCGCACTGCGCAGCTTCGAAACGCACTTCGACGTTTCGAATTTTTAGTTTTATTTGACATCTTACCTTTCTCTTTTTTTTTAAACGGCTCCTTACAACGGAATTCGAGGGAGCGGGAGAGGAGCGCAAACTGTGTAGGTGCACAAAAGCGATATGAGTCAAAAGTAAATTGCGCGATACAAAAATAAAATCACGAAAATTGTGTGGCCCCACCCTTACCTTAAATGTTGCCAACTTAGACCTTGACTTGTAAATTTTGTTTTGTGCAATTTATTTCTAATGGAAAACACACTTTTAATGTGGCAAAGCCTTCTGAATTGGAAGCCCAGCCGTCTAAGGATCGATTCAATTCACTGTATCGCTCCAAATAAATTTGACCTTTATTCCCGCCTAGTGATAATTGCCGCTGCGAGAAAATACTCTACGATGCTCTTCTGGTGTGATTCGACACTAACACTAGGTTTTCACCACTCTTATTTAATAACAAATAAACTAACATTAGATAAAGTGCAATGTTGTGTTTGCACAAAATCGTGCAAAAATTTTCGTAATTGGTAACACATTAGCGGCGGGCGGCTCGCGGCGGCACCTTTGATCTCCTTCAGTCTGCCGCGAGTCGCGGGCCGCGGGCGCATGAATCGAAAGATTTTTCGCGAATGCTCTGTCGTCTTACGCTTTTGGATTAATTTTGTTGTGTTTTTGCTTGTGTGATATGGCTACGTTTAGTGCTCGTGAATAAAAATGATTATGTGCTACGGGGAAGCTCAGGGAAGTTCTAGCGAAGCTCTCAGAATAACAGCTGCAATGAAGATCCCAAGTGGATGCCCCCGCCTACACGCGGAGACCCTGTGCCGTGTTAATTTGTGCGAACGTCTCGGTGGAGGCCACTTCGAGCCCAAGTGGATGCCCCCGCCTACACGCGGAGACCCTGTGCAGTGTTAATTTGTGCGAACGTCTCGGTGGAGGCCACTTTGAGCCCAAGTGGATGCCCCGGCCTACACGCGGAGACCCTGTGCAGTGTTAATTTGTGCGAACGTCTTGGAGGAGGTATCTCATTCGACCACCGTAGTGATTTTAAGGTAGAAAGATTAAATTTTTTTTCTGTGGACGTAACATTTTCTTTTTGAAACGGTTCGAATTAAATGAAGTTAATTGATAAACATGTTCTTTGGTAACGTTCACGCGGCTATCTCGCACGCAGCACTCAATCGGTCCATCTCGTCTCGGAGCACTCACTCAATCGGTCCATCTCGCTCGCTTCAATGTGACGTAACGTAACGCGAGCCCGGTGACGACAGAGCATTGACCCCGCGGTGGCGGTCGAAGGCCCGCCGTGCTACGCTCGCTGCGTTTTGCAATGGTAGCGTTACATTGCGTATGAGGTTTTGAAACAAATCAGGTTTCTTGGATTCTGTTAATGTTCCTGAAACAATTGTATGTCCTGAACACCTAACTACCATGTCCTGAACACACCCTATCAGTCTGCGGAGGGCTGTCCCTTACACCCTGTATAGTAAACTTACTTGTGAAAAGTAACACCACTTCCTTTATTATTCTTTTCCGACTGTGATTTACAAATTTTTACGGCGCATTTCCCCATTTGGTAGCTTAATTTATACGTCACGGATATGTCCGCTCACTATAGATAAACGCCTGAACTGAAGTCAAAGAAGCCTGCAGACATCTTCGAAGTGGCAACGCTTTGGTGCCCTAACTACTAATCTAGTTACTTAATATCATTGTTTAATAACGGTCAACATATTTACCTAAGCGCGGTACATGTCAAAAGTACCAGGCGGCGTGTTTCAAAGGCGCGGCCTCTAGTATGCGCTGCTAATACTCTTGATTAAAAAAAAACGTCTCTTGACATCTAAATAGGTAATCCCAGTAAATCCCGTGAAATTTTATCCAAATTTATTAAATCCGGATACTTCCGGGAAATTCAGGCGTATCCATACTTGTATGCTCAAAAAATGCCCCGACATTCCGATCACTGATGATAAGATGTACCTATGGACCTAGTGGAAGCAAGAGAGGTGTGTCAGAACCACCAAAAATGGAAATCTATAGTCTATCTATGCCTACCCCTTCTGTGAAAAAGGCATGAGTTTATGTATGTTTGTATGATACTGACATACAGAACTTCACATGATAAAAAACATTCCATTCCTTCCTTTCTTCCTTCAGCCGATTTTTTTTTCGTGATTTCCTATTTGGTCTTTCAGAGAAAGTTGTTCAGTTTGATGGTCTGATCATCCCCTTAAAACCATCAGCATATTATTATGTTGGATCCTGTATAATGAAAGCCAAATCAAACTGTAACCGAATATTGTAGCTTCTCTCTATTAAAATGGAATGTAATTTATTGTATTCGAGGCTAATAGCATTACTGCATTATGTTATCATGTTTATTAAAATTATTATTCACTGTATTTCAGCCGGTGATTTACTGATTTTAGATTAATCAATTGAGTTACTATTATAAAACTGTAATAGAAAGTCTGTCTGTGTATAGAAGATATTTTACTAAAAAAGTTACGATATCGTGTTTAGGTCTATCTCTGACTCCAAATCACAGATTTTTTTATTTTTTTGCTCGTCTGTTTGTTCGAGCATAACACAAAAACTACTGCACCAATTTTAATAAACTTGTTCAAAAGCTTGTAAATAGACTTAAAAACTGTATACATTTTATCTCACTATGATGACGGGAACTGACGCGGACGAAGTCGCGGGCAAAGTCCAGTATTTTTTTTTACAATTTATATTCGAGGCAGAGTATGTCTACTTGGGCCAAATAGTTTCCTTCCAGGCTAGACAAGAAAAAGAAGTTGCAAGACGCACCGAAAATGCCTGGAGGAGCTTTTGGTCCATGAAAGAACACATGAAAGGAGATATCCCATTGCCACTCAAACGCAAGCTCATGAACATGTGCATTCTTCCCATTCTCACCTACGGTGCTCAAACGTGGTCTTTGACAAAGGATCAGAAGTCGATCCTCAAGGTTTGTCAAAGGGCTATGGAGCGCAGCATCCTTGGTTTAAAACTGATCGACCGGGTCAGAAATGAGGTCATTCGCGCCAGAACCAAAGTGACAGACGTCGCCACCACCGCTGCCAATCTAAAGTGGGATTGGGCTGGACATGTCTGCCGCATGCCTGATGACCTATGGGCCAAAATCACTTCCAACTGGCTCCCAGTACAAAACCGGTGTCGAGTCAGACCTAGAAGAAGGTGGCGGGACGAAATAGATAGCTTCTTGAAAAGCTGGCCTAACGAAGCACAAAACCGGGACGCATGGAGAGAACGGAGGGAAGCCTTTGCCCAACAATGGGACATTGACGGCTGATATGATAAAAAAATAATTCAAGGCAGAAGCAATTAAAGGAACTTACCAATATCCGTTAGTACAGGTCGGTTAACTAAAGCTGACGCGTGCCAAACATATTTGTCCCACTGCACGCATAATGAAAAGTTTCTCTATCTCTATCAAGCACGGACGCAGTGACAGGAAAAACGCATTTGTGTGTGTCCGTGAACGCGCCAGCTTTAGTTAACCAGCCTATAGGGAGAGCCCCCTCTGTTTTATTATACGTTCATCGTGGAAGCGCGTACGCAAGTAGTATATAAACATTAGCATGGCGACGAAAGGTTTCCAGTTAATTAGGTCACGTCTCGAGCTTATCTGAGAGTAAACGAGCACTGTAACGTTTATCTGTAGCCGTGACAAGTGTTAGGGGTTCCGTTAGGGGTACGAATGTGGGGTTTAAGGAATAAGTCTTAAAGAACCATGAAGTTTGGTGGAGATATCGTTGCGTGTTTGCTAGTCACATATCATTATTATAAATACAAGGTTTTTCATAAGTAAGAATAAATTTTTGAAACTCTTAAGGGGGTTGTTAAGACCGTCAAACTGAACAACTTTCTCTATGGGACCAACATCGAAATCGCGAAAAAAATTATTTCATATCCCATACATATTTTAGCTCTAGTCGATTTGTAGAGTATAGAACGTAATTTTTTTTTTCGCGATTTCGATATTGGTCCCATAGTGAAAGTTGTTCAGTTTGATGGTCTACACCACCCCCTTAAAGGTTTATTTGTATTTTTGTAGCACCTTGTATACACGGTCTTATAGGTGTGGTCATACTCGTAGTTAAAGTTAAAGGTATGTCTTCTTCTTATCGTGTGGGCCAGCCCTGGTGTCAGAGTTTATTCAAACCGCCTTACGGCCTCTGACGTGGTTTTTATGCAACAACTACTACCACCAAAGATAGTAGCCGGGACTAACGGCTTAACGTGCCATCCAAAGCACGGAATCATGTTCATCAATCAACTGGGGGAAAACGCACAAAGTGACATATCACTAGGGTGTCCTCCGTGGGAATAGAACCCACGACCTCCGTGTCAAGAGCGCAATGCTCTTAACCATTAGACCCGTGGTGGCAGTCAAACTAAACATCTTTAACTATGGAGACAAAAATCTGCGTACACAATAGAACTGCAATAACTACTAAACTCAAATGGATGCGATTTTAATGTTAACAATGACTGTATACAATGAATTACATAATATGTTTACCATACTGGTAGATTTTTTATTTAGGAGTGAAGCTGATCAGCTTTTACTGTGGAGGGCAAACATGCTGCAAGCAAGCTGATTCTTTTTTTTTTGCTCTTTCAGATTTGCTTGCATAATTAAAGTTGTTCCATTTGATGGTGGATGGGGTGGTTTAAACCACCCCTGAAAATTTGGAAAGTGTTTAAAAAATTACCCACAAATTTTTATCCATTACAGACAAAATCTATACTGACGTAGTTTAAACAATAACTAAAATTTAATTTATTTTAAAATATTTATTTACCCTTTTTGATTCAAACCCCTGTTTAAAAAAAATATAAACATTAAGTTAAATATTTGTAAGCTCCAAAACCATGTTTATTTGTTTCACGAATAAACAATCCCTGTTACACTAAATAAAGAAAACATTAAACTGAAAATATAATGCCCACATTCGCGAGAAAATTTTAATTTGATCCCCTAACAACTCTGCCCATATCATTAACAAAAACCCAGGCTTACCCACTCTACACATTGTACCAAATGAATTAAACTCTAACCTTTTGTAATAAGAGTTACAATAACTGCACATGTATTGTGTTCGAAAACAACACACACGTTACATTTAAACAGACCAAATTAAGCTCTGAAGCTTTTGTTATAAAGGTGGAAAAGGCTGTAAATGTATCTTGGTAAAGGACAAGCGATGATTGCGCGTTTAAATGAATACATGGAGATTATTGTAAAAAGTATACTTAATTTGCAATTTGGAGTTAAAAAGGGTTGTGTTAGGTCGACGGTGTTTATTGTTGCGAGCATAAGTCGGGCTTGTAATAAGCTACTTACATGGTACACCTATCTTTTTATACAATGTTTATATGTATAAGACTTCGTTTGTATAGAGATGACGACACGCTGAAAGTGCCAAGTCTGAAAAGGCTCCCGTTTGTTTTGCCTTTTTCCATTCTTAATTCACACATATGATAACAAAAGTGCATGTTTCCTTATTCCATAAACAGTTTGTGTAAGGTTTTAACAAATGAGCACAAAATCAGTTCACGAGGTGGTGGAGGGGTAGCCACTTGGCCCGCGGGTGCAGATGCACTTTACGGGATAGCTTAGATTTATTCCGGAGGGAAACACGCTGCCTAATGGAAGTTACTTTGAGGTGAAACCTTGAGATTTGCTGCGGAGCTTGTCTAAAACATTTTAAGATTTTTCATGTAAGGATTTCGTTTATTTTTACAGTTTAGTTATGTTTGTTTACACAATACTTTAATAGATTACACACCGAGGACAGGAAAGTAAGAAAGGTCTCAGATCTTATGTAATTGTTGCCCGAAGCGAAGCTATTTACTGTCCTAGGTAAATATATTATTTTACTCCTCGACGGAGGTGGAAAGCGACAACTTCGTTTAGCGCAGCGGGACGAAAATTTACGCTTTCCGTCCGGAGGGGAGAAAAATATAAAACAATACTATTCATCTGCTCAAAATTAAATACAGGGTTGTTAGGGTAAACAGTTGGGGTGATTGTACCCAAGACACTGACCAATTTTAAACCTAAGAAAACCTATAGGAAATTCGCAAAAAAATGTCGGACTGTCTATACTAAATGCAATCAGCTGACCGAACGTTAGTATGAAAAGCCAAAAAAAAATAATCTTGAATCTCCTATAGGTTTCATAGGCAAAGTTGTTCAGTATCATGAAACTGTTTACCCTTACATCCTATGTTCTATTATAAAACTATAAATCCGTTTGTTTGAACGCGCATCACGCGAAAACTACTGAACCAATTTTGATGAAACTTTTTGTATCTCAAACCTTATGATTAGACTTATGATAAGACTTTGTGGTCAGTATATAATTTATCTCGCTACGATGACGGGAACCCGTGCGGACGAAGTCACGGGAAAACTCTAGTTATTTAGCGAGATGCATTTTTTATTGGTTGTTACTTCCAATAGGTACAAAGCTTTCTAGTATAGTCTTCGTGGTACTGGTGTTATTGCTATTTTCCAATGAATGTAACGTACATATTTGAGAAAAAAATACATGTCATGACCAACAAGTATTTTGAATGTAGGTATATCAAGTAGTAAATAAAACAAATAGAAATGTAGTAAATGTAATTTTAGCACCATTCAGAACTGTAAAGCTTCTTAACCGGAGCATAAGATTACGATAAACAGTAGTATAGTAGCGGAGTACTTACCTAGTTCAAGAGTTGCTACCTTCTTGTATCCTACTTGAGATCTTTGTACCTAAGTACTTGAGATGCTTGCTACTAAAACATTAATTCCATATTAATATACTAGGCAAACATGACTGACGTAACAAATATTTACCAAATAGGTAAGTAAGTTAAGTAAGTTATAGCCTATTGAATCCCACTGCAGGGCAAAGGCCTCCTCTCACAAATAAGGGTGAGAGGGACCAATAGGTATGCAATGGAAAAATACTTCGTATCCGTAATTTCAAACTAATTTCTCTCAAAAATGCACAACTAACATGAAGGACTACCGCTAGTAACATACCACCTGTATTAATTTAAACTCATGTTCTGGCAAATAAATTATCTTTATCGAATGTCTCTTTCAATTTGCTAACAAATGGATACATCCGTCAAAGAACGGTCTTTAAAAAGAATTAAAACAGATTTCGGAATAAAGAAACAAATAGAATGTCCAATAAATCGAGCAACAGACAAGAACGCAGTAAATATCGGCAAGAATCGCAATAAACTAGAACGCAATCTGGCGCCCTTAATTCTGTAACAAAACAAGCCAATAAGTCTCGCTGATTGTTACCGATGCTAACGGAAAAAAATATTGATAATTTATTGGATAGTTAGTGAGGAAACGAAGTAGAATCGTTCATAAATTACGGAGCATTTGGTGATGAGATGAGTTTTCTCTGAGTATTTTTCGTAACCGCAGGCTACTATGGAACTATCACGAAAGAAACAGAACTTCATTCAAGCCAAATCAAGTCAGAGCAATCAGAAGAATCAATCTGAAACAAGGCTTCATAACCCTAAATTCATCAAGCAAGCATATCATCAAGTCATCAAGCGCCGAAAACCTCATCAATCCCACATTCAATTAGAAACAAACACGCATAAGATTAAATGTCCAAACAGCTACACAAAAAAAACACCTCCATTGTCATTAGATCAACATTTGGCCTCTTGACACTTAGGTCTTGGGTTCGATTGCCACGGGGGACACATAGTGATATGTCACTGCGCGTTTTTTCCCAGTTACTTAGGACATTCAATCAATCAATCAATGAAATAGGTATTCTTTATTTTACACCAAAATATAAACAGTAAAATACAGATAAAAATAAAACAAGAGGCACAAAATAAGGCGGTCTTATCGCTGAGAAGCGATTAGGACATTGCATGCAGAAAATCACCTGATTGTCTGAAAAGAAAGATGATTCCGTGCTTCGGATGGTACTTTAATCCGTTGGTCCCGGCTACTAACTCTGGTGGTAGTAGTCGTTACATAAAAACCACATCAGAGGCCCTAAGGCAGTCTGAAAAACCATACCAGGGCTTGCCCACACGATAAGAAGAATCAAAAACATTTGCGTGCGCCATAAAAAGCGTCCTAATGACAAAACTTGCTGTTGCCCACAACTTTGCCCACATAGACATTTTAATTTAATTTTTTGTGTAGTCTATCTAGGGCATTAACAAATGCTTAGTCGCCTATAAGCCTATTCAGATCAAGTGTTTTATCGATGAAGGCTGAAGAGGTTACCGAGCCTCCAGTGCTGCCCTCAATCGTATTTATTAAATTTGTATACTAAAAGCATCATTTCCAAAAACCAAGAATGTCACATTATAGTTATTGCTGGTTTTTTAATTTATCGAAACATTACGGATTACTATGTTTTATTTGTAGTTGGAGGTTTTAACGATGGTAACTACAAGCATTATGAAACCAAATAATATGAGTGTTTTATTGTGTATGCAAATAAAAATATGGATGTCTTTCTTTTATGACCCGATAAATAGAAAATCAGGAATTACTACTATGGGACATTCTTGTTTTTTGTGAAATGATGTATAATTGTTAAGGCCGGGGTATCCAAGTGCAAGCGTCTCTTTCTTGCAAGCATGAGTTTGCAATTAGCCATCCCGCTCCAATTGAAAGCAGGATCGCAAAAAAACGTGTTTTTCATCAATATCTTTGCTCAGCTGTATCGTTTCTAAGTTCCAAATTTTTTTTTTTAACATCGAGACGCTAGAAAATTTAGATCTCTTATAAATTGTTCAATTTTTATAGAACCGTATCATACTGACTTTCAGTCTTTATTATGAGGCCTTGAGTGAGCGACCGCGTCTCAGTTCCATATGTCATCACTGGCAACACACACTGATCGAGGTATTTGGGACGTGAAAATACGTAGCTTCCCGAACGCTGCACAGCCGAGTTTTATTCGACGGTTAATCTCTACAGTAGTAAAGACAGTGAAAACTCATGGTAGGTTTACTGGTTAGACTGTACCTATGACAATAGGATTAAGTAGACAATTGCCTTCATCGAACATGAAACCAATAATATACGACAATTGGATTCTCAGTAAGTTACCTGATCGCGGCTCCATCAAAGCAATCCATTCAAAATATCAATTGCTAAATCCCACTATTGTTGCCCGAGACCGGCCGTTCCCGGGACCCTTTGTCGATAATTGCCGGGATTACCTTCTGTTTCCCACTTATTGGGAACATTACTTTATTAAGCTGGGGTGTTTGAGGAATAAGTAAATTATGTAATTTTCTAAATATAAATTAGATAAGGATTAATTCTGAATAGTAGGTATGTAAAGTTTACTAATCTACAGCAGGCAGGCGTGGTGGACTGACGGCTTTTATAGGGTGTAAACTTGAATGCTTTACATAAATAAAAGGGGGTGTTTCAGACCATCAAACTGACCAACTTTCACTATGGAGCAGCAACGAAGTCAATATTGACGTTTATTATCGAGGAACAAACATTGTTTTTCATTGCGATGTTGGCTCTATAGTGAAAGTTGTTCATTTTGATGGTCACATAAGCATATACTCACGACTATATTCCCCGAGGGGGTAGTCAGAGATGAATGATCAATTATTCACTAAGTTTATTGATTCTACATAATATTAATAAAAAAATATGCATTATTGTTTAAATCGTTCTAGATTATTGTTATTGTATCTCAAATCTATTCCAAATTCTAACATTACAATGGGAACGAAATGCCACAAAATATTTGGACTATTATAACCTTTATTACAACACTCACAAGGCAACACATTGCACTAAACTAGACGTAATATCTAAGCTATTTCGAACTCTATTCGTATAACTATAAAGTTACTTGGGTACATTATGCAAAATGGAACATAACAGTTTGAGCTCTATTGTCATGGGAATAAGGTAGTGCAAATCGCAATATATTAAGTCGGAGCCGGTCAGTGCACTCGCCGGGCATCGCACAAGGAATGCTACAGGGTTACAGGATGGAATGTTTAAAGTGCATTCTAAATAATATTGCAAAAATTGTAAATACAGGGTGTAACTGACAGTCTAGCAAATACTGAAACGGTGAACTCAGACCGTCCAACTGAACAACTTTCAGTATGGAGCCTACCTCAGGAAGAGCAAAAAAATCAGCTGCCCCATACATTTTAGTCGAGTAGGTACGGCAGTTTTGTAAGGGATAGCTGATTTTTTTTCGCGTTTCCTGAGTTAGGCTCCATAGTGAAAATTGTGCAGTTTGATGGTCTGAGTTCACCGTTTCACTATTTCCTAGGCTGTCACTTACACCCTGTATAGAGTGTTGAAATCGATTTGACCGAATGAAATAAATCCGGCATCGTCTGGCCAATAAGAAAACTTCTAAGGTATTTTATCGAATTGAAAGAAGAAAAGTACCGACCTACTATACTTTTAATCGTCAGTGGAGAGCGTCAATGGCGTGTTGCGTAGAGGTATGACCACTCAATCATGAGGTCCGGGTTCGAATCTACACGGATGACATGCTATGTATCAATGAGTTTTTCTAACTGATGTACGTATTACCCTAATAGCATTTAGTGTAGGCCACAATTGGCCAACGGTGGGGAAATAGTTGGAAAGTTGTTAGTTAGATCGCCTACATGAAACTTGTATTGGCCCAACGAAGCAAATATTATGATTATAACCAACCGATTGCCAACGATGGGCCTTTACGTCTATTACTACCGTTGGCTACATAGCGTTGGCCTTACTGTAATGTGTCAAAGTTGGCCCAATAGAAACATTGTCATCAATGGGCCTTTACGTCTATTACTACCGTTGGCTACATAGCGTTGGCCTTACTGTAATGTGTCAAAGTTGGCCCAATAGAAACATTGTCATCAATGGGCCTTTACGTCTATTACTACCGTTGGCTACATAGCGTTGGCCTTACTGTAATGTGTCAAAGTTGGCCCAATAGAAACATTGTCATCAATGGGCCTTTACGTCTATTACTACCGTTGGCTACATAGCGTTGGCCTTACTGTAATGTGTCAAAGTTGGCCCAATAGAAACATTGTCATCAATGGGCCTTTACTTCTTATGCTACCGTTGGCTATATAACGTTGGTATTTCCATAAAAGTATATTAGTTGGCCCAATTGAAAAAATAACTACTGAGTGCCGGCTAAAAGGGCAAGCACGTATCCAGACTTTTGTTCGGGGGGGGACATTTGAATTTCGGGGGGAGATATTCATAGAAAAACAATGAAAAAGTAAGTGCTGTCATCACTTTTCCATACAAATTGGGATTTCGGGGGGGAACAAATCCCACCTATCCCTCCCCCCCTGGATACGTGCCTGGTAAAGGGGGTGCGGGGGTGGGTGCGTGGACTGCGCGGGTGGCGTTGAGTTAGAGGGGGAGGAAAACCCTAGTTCCAGTCATTCCACGCTAGATGGCGCTGTACCCGTTTCTACATCGCGCTGTTAAGATTCGCCCGGTTTGAGTGACCTCCCCGACGATCGCCACGTTTGTCAAGTAATCTTACCTACCTAGCTGTAATATGTACGCAGACGCGGACCTATACAACTAGTCATAGCATAGATATAGAAGGATCAGGGAAGTTAGCCATAGTTGTCGTGTATGTTACCACGGACCGCCTTTTACTTTGTAAATTGTAAAAGTTGTAACAAATACACTTTGTCCAATCGCCACCAGCGTTTCAATATTCTACGAGTCTCGGCCTACCCCGTGCTACAACAGTGACAGTTTCCCTACGATATACTTACCTAAATATAATTCCGAAGGCTTATATCCAGTGGTTAAACCTGCCATTTGCCAACCGTTGGGAAACTGTAGGAATTATATACATAGGCCCTACATGGTTGGCCCATAACGAAAATAGCCGGCCAAAACTAACCGTTGCCCAACGAACGATACATGTGTGGGCCAACCAACTGCCAACAATAAATGCTATTAGGGTACCGACTGCTCTCAAGAGGTGAAGGTCATTTTTCTTCTCTTCTTCGTTTATTCTTCTCAATCAAAGTATTATTACACTGTATTTCCAAATGAGTGTGGAAATACTGTTTCTGATTTCTGCAACAAACATTGATACGAACTTTAACATTAGTAATGCGATTCCGTATTCACACATACCCGGATGTGCACGCATGTGTTTGAACATTATCTATTCGTAGTACAATTCTGATTGTCTGCGAGACTGTACTTTGTGGCGTGATTGTTGTTTTAATTAACATTTAATTCCATTTCTGACATATAGGGTCCAACTTAATATGCTGACACTTTTTTAAGAGGATGATCAGACCGTCACACTGAACACCTTTCGGGACCAAAATCGAAATTGCCAAAAAAAATCACCTCTTCAATACAAAACTGCAAACCTACTCGAGCCAAATGTATGGGACAGCTGATTTTTTTATTGCGATTTCGATGTTGGTCCCATAGAGAAAGTTGTTCAGTTTGATGGTCTGAACAGCCCCTTAAAAAAGTGTCAGCATATTAAGTAGGACCCTGTAGAATAGACCAAGTTTCAACAATAGATATTTTTCGCAGTTTAATAGTTGGCTCGATAGTGAAAGTTGTTCAGTTTGATGAGTAGAATGCACGGTTAAAGTTTCCGAATTATCCTAATTCGATGTAGAATCAAACGCTAGCTTCAGATCATCAGACTGAACAACTTTCACTTTTGGACCAGCATTGAAATCGCGAGAAAAAATCAGCTGTAACATTCATTTCAGTCGAGTCACCACTGTATTTTTCTGAGCAACAGATACATTTTTTTCACGATTTCAATGTAGAGTGAAAGTTGTTCAATTTGATGGCGTGAGCACCCATTAAAGTAAGTTACGCATTTGAGATTACACCCCGTATAATTATGTTTTGTGGTAAAGCTCTTTTGTTTCAAAACTCTACGGTTATAACGAATTTACATAATCTAAAATTAATACTAAGGCCGTTTTCATTTCCTTTTCATTTACAACAATACAAGATGGATGTTAAACAGATTGCATTATTAAGTGGATCCGAATACGATTCAAAGCTGACTTACCCAATTTTGAATTTTATGAACTTCCGATTAAAATATCATAGCTTTCAAGTAGGTACCCTGCCTGCCTTCAATTTCGAAGCATGTATTGTACCCACTGTCCATTACAAGTGGTGACGGGCTCACTACCCGTTTTATGAATCATGTAGAAATTTTGAAAAATGGCTTTATGGGCCTGGCCTGTAAAACCAAGGTAGGCATAGTCTTGACATGATCTGGCACACTTCTCTTCGGAGCAATGAAAATACAATACCATTTATTTACTACTTATCAGTATTTCAAGGAAATAAATTTAAACACATTTATTACACACAATTTTTTTTTTTTTTTGACGTTTCAGTATATCTCTGACTACCCCCTCGGGTAATATAGTCGTGAGCATATGCTTATGCTTATGCTAAATTTAAAAAAGAAAATTAAAACGATCAATGATAATGTAGCCGAATTTGTGTTTTTTTAAACCTTTTGGAGTGCATTGTGGAGGAAAAATTTAAATATCTACTTAAGGTGGTTTCCGTCCATGCAAAACGTTGTCGTATAACACTCGTAGACGGTATTAATAAAAGTAATGTTTTATATATGGAAAAATAGCTTAGAAAATCTAGTTTGCGCGAATCAAATAATATTTACAATTTATAATATTATTACGAAAATATCATGCTTTGAAATTATTCATACAAAATTTCAAACCCTTATATCTTCGTAATTATATTACAAATTGTAAATATTATTTGATACGCGCAAACTAGATTTTCTAAGCTATTTTTCCATATATAAAACATTACTTTTATTAACACCGTCTACGAGTGTTATACGACAACGTTTTGTATGATATTGACAGCTCTCCAACCACCTTAAGTGCATAAGTGTGTGAGCAACGGATAAAAATAACCAATATCTAGACCGAGCCAAAACACAATGATCTTCAAGGCAAAACTGTTGAGCCAGCAAGACTGTTTTCTATTCTACGACAAAAATTTACATTTTCTTGTAATCTCACTGCCCTATTCAGATTTTTATCGCCACTTTTGCTTTACATTCGTACACTTTATGCAAACTAATATTCGCATTGAATTCAATTGGAAGCGAATATTCCAGCAGAATATATCTGGGGCTATTATAGAGAGCCAAATTGTTGAAATATCGTGAGTAAAAATTTAATTTATTTCATAACGTGAAACCTGATGGAATTCACAGCCGTAAGTAAAAGTTATTACAAAATACATAAACATACGACCACAATTTCTATCAGGGTGATCAGAATCTTTACTACAGAGTCGAGAGAACGGAGTCTAGGGCTGCAATAACTTCAGCTGCGGGCGGTACATAACTTTTTCGTAAATAAAACGCATTGACACCCGTCTAATACAAAACGAGTTTTTATCTTTCATTCTGAGATTATATTAGCTATGTTTCGAAAACATATATTCTAGCGTGTTAATTGCGGTGTTTGTCTAGGCTACATGTAACCGCCGAGATAGCCAGAGGGCTATAGAGGAGGTGAGGTAAAAAGTTGGTAAGAGGCAGGGAGTGCCCATACTGTATGTAGTAATAGATACTCTTTCCCATACTTTACCATATACAGCAAAATAAAAGACAGTAACATTCAAAATAGCCTCTGAAAATACTTAACTTGTTAGCGTTTTAACTCAGCGACTCCAACTTGGCTTTCTTTAGCTTCTTTATCTACTCTCGAACAAGTAAGTAATGATGACAGAACTAAAGCTCACACCTCCCCCTCCCCCCACCCCCGCAGTGATTGATACCCATCCATCTATCCTTGTTCTACCCCCGGGCAGCCCATCAAGTGGTCTCACAGTTTATTTCTAACACTTTTTTACCCTCAATCTTGAACATTGCTTTGATCCGAAAGTAGTTGGAGTAATGGCTAGTTTTACATATTCTTAGGGTTGTTGCTTATACCAAAAAGTATTTGACAAAACATATTAAAATGATGGTGCTGTCACTGTCATCAGTATGAGCTGAGTGAGAGATAGAGCTACACTAAATAACTTTTGGTGCAAGCCACTGTGAATTGAACAACCAATACACCCAACGATGTATAATAAAAAAATTATATTGAAAC
The DNA here is from genome assembly GCA_963693445.1 of Agonopterix heracliana. Classification (NCBI taxonomy): domain Eukaryota; kingdom Metazoa; phylum Arthropoda; class Insecta; order Lepidoptera; family Depressariidae; genus Agonopterix; species Agonopterix heracliana. The sequence goes on from OY856309.1 coordinate 22,018,815, forward strand.
AATAATTGAATACATAATTTTGTATATTTACTTAATTAAAAGTTACTCGTATTTAATGAAAGAGCTAGCGTGCAATTTTATTTTGTTATTAAATAATGAGTACGCCCTTGCGTACATAAACAAAATTTACAAAAGTGAACGGTATATACAGTAAAAAAACAACAAAGTTTCAAATCGCTTTAAAAATGTTTCAAATCACTTTATTTCCAACTAATATTGATTTTGATTCCATGTGGAATCACACCAGTACACTATACAATTACTTCGAACCATTGCGGTAGGTGCGCGCTCGCAAGTTTACATTTTGACACTGCTGCATGCGCGTACCCCAAGTCTCTGTTGACATAGGGTACCGCCCGCAGGCAGAGGGGGCCGAGACGCGTTCCTCCCGCGTCCCGCACCCCGCGTATGATAGGCCTGTCGCGAGCTTCGAGCGCGCTCACCATTATTACTCGTATATTTACGCTATGGCTGTACTTTCCATGACTATTTCTACTAGTACCGAAACTCTGTTCAGTGTAATCTTTTTGTACGTAAACGATTCATTCAATTCCCAAATCAAGACACCGAACCACGAACTGTGAATAGGATTAATCCCCTTTATTCTCATTCCTGCTCTCCCATTCATCATTACTAAGAAATCAAGCAAAAATCACGAACACCTTTCGTCAGAGAAAGTCGTAAGCTCGGGCGTCAAAATGGCGCCTCGAGGCGTGACCAGACTGCAGAGTGGCTCAGATGACTCTCATTAACTGGGGTGTTCAGGAGGTTTCACGTTAGCTTCGAGTTTGGCATAGAATCTCTATTATGCCAGCTTTGGATCGAATTAGGGGTGATCGCTTTTTGGTGACTAGAGAGATTTTGTTTTGGGTGTCAGTCATTGACATAACAAATAATGGACGACGGGTCTAGTATAAAATTCTCGAAAAACAGACTAGGCTAATCTAGACAAACCTTAGTACGTTTAGTAACATAAACTAACTAAAAACATTGAGGATGCTGAAATTCTTTTTCATTTTGCTCGCGTAGTTTTTACCCCATCGCGGCACGGCATTGTCAACTTGCACGTTGTCAGCCGATCAAACGAAGACTGTCCAATATACAGGGTGTAAGGAAAACTATCATTAACCTTTAAACCATACTCTACCCATCAAACTGAACAACTTTTACTATCAGAGCAAACCTGTCCGAACAAAATCATCAATATTATCGGCCTGCTAGCATCCTCTGCTGAACATAGGCATCTCTAAACGTGGCAAAAATTCTACCCTGGGGCTTTCCTTAGTGAAGCCGATTGATGGGCGACAATCAATAGTATAGTCACTGACATTATACTCTAGTATAGTCGACTTTTGTTCGACCGATAGCAGGACTATCGATCGGCCTACAGATAGCTCAAAATGCTATCGATCAGCCTATTGGTTATAGATAGCTCAAAATGAGGCAATACTATTGAAAGAGATAGATAGATAGACGGATAGATAGATAACAATAAGCCTGTGGATGAAGTAGCGACCAAATCTAACTACTTGTAAAATAAAAACAACCAAACAAAAACTCTATAGCTATAATAACAGTGATAGTAAAGCAACTCTTTGTGAGGACACGTGAGGCAATAACGTTGTGAGGTCGTTCCCTGCTCGTAAATTGACCCTCGTAACATCGGCACCTACTGGACGCCGTTTATTGCTGACCTTGAGCTAATTGAGTTATTTTAACGGCCTGACCCTTGTTTACTGCTCGGTTGGCAAGTTTTGGGTTCGGAACACTAGTTAGAGTATTTTCTGATGCATTCGCAAAAATACCGTCGATAAAATTGCATGTTCTGAGAGATCACATCAGAAATGAAGTGATACGCCAGATAACTAATGTGGTTGACATAGCTCTGGAAATTAGCAAGCTGAAGTGGCAATGGGCGGTCATATCTGCCAAAAAACTGACAACCGATGGGGTGTCAGAGTTCTAGAGTGGAGACCGCGAACTGGCAGGCGTAGTATGGGACGCCCTGCTGCCCGCTGGATAGACGACCTGAAAAAATTAGCGGGGAGTGACTGCATGAGGAATGCCGAGGACAGAGTTTTGTAGCGAGCCTTGGGAGAGGCCTTTGATCAGCAGTGGACGATGATAGGCTGATGAAGATGATTAAAAATGCATGCATCATCAATAATATCATCAGCCTTTCAATGACCTCTGCTGAACATAGGCCTCAATCAATCTCTATCCTTGGTCTCCCCTAGTATTGCCGATCGATAGGTGACGGTCGAAATATTGACTTTCTATTGATTAGTCGACCAATAACAATATACTATCGATCGGTCTATATTGATAGTATCGATGATATAGATAGCTCAGAATGAGGCAATTGCTATGTAGTGGTCCAGTGGCGACTAACCTTGCCTGCCGTGCAGTAGGCGATGGTTCGATCTCGTACAAATGCGTTTTCGGAATTTATGTACTATTTGTAACACCATTGGCTTTTTGGTGAAGGAAAACTTTGTGAGGAAACCTGCGTGCTTCAATTCAAGACCCGCCTTTGCTCCTTAGAAAATGTTTCGGCGCTTCTTGGAGATCGAAAGGCACGCTTGCCGCGACAAGAAGTAGGTATGGAATAAAACCGAGTCACGCGAAGTAAGAAAAATCATGCTAGACGTGCAGGCACGGACCCGAAGACACCTCCCCGCGTCTTCCCGTGACCTTGACCTCATCATCATCATCATCACAGCCTATTTACGTCCCACTGCATGGCACAGGCCTACCCTCAGGCAGGGTGTATGGGCGTTAGTCCACCACGCGTGCCCACTGCGGATCGGTAGACTTCACATACGCTACGGAATTTCTTCTTCAGGGTATGCAGGTTTCCTCACAATGTTTTCCTTCACCGTTTGAGAGCAGAGTATAACCTTGACCTGTCTGTATGGAATCTCTTTACACTGTGCCATAACTTACAATAAAAGCAAGTGGCAATTCAGTTGTACCGCGGTTATGATTGCCGTCAAATCGCCGAGCCGTTAACATGACGGCTCGGCCAAGACGAGGCATAATGACGGTTTATAGTCATGGCCCATAAATTGTTTAATGGCTTCTTTACGGCTATGGAGTAGTGATGCTGCTCGATAGTCGAATATCGATAGTCGTAGCCTGAATAGAAGAGAGCTTTCGAGTGAATCATGAGACGGGCGGTTCGATTCATGGTCAGGGTGGAAATTCAAATATCCATTACTGCCCCGAGAGGGAAAAAAAATCTAAAAAACATGCATGCATAATATGCTCACAACTATATTCGCAGAATTAAAAATATCCACATTTTGAGTGTCAAGTGAGACAGAATAGTGAGCCTGTTGTTTGTTTATAATGAACGTTCGACATAATTTAATATACGCATCAAAATTGAAGCATGTTGACCAACCTAAGTTTTCTTACGATATTTTGTTTGCACGTCAACTTTTTATCACTAGGTCGGTAGTGAAGAAAAGCTTAGTGAGGAAACCTGCTTAACAGATAATGAAAATAAAAATAAACCTTTGTAAAATCTAGAGCAAACACAGACAGGTCCGTCATGGTTTCAGTGTTAAAAAGGGCTTGCTGGTTAGTTCACCCAAAATAATAATAATGATTGATATTTCATTCAAATTCAAAGATAAATTAGCTTACAGTATGGTGTGGTAATGTTCGCAACAATGTTATAAATATTCAATATTAGCATAGCACAGCATATGCTCACGACTATATTCCCCGAGGGGGTAGTCAGAGATATTCTGAAATTTCAGAATATCCACGTTTCATCAGAAGTACCGAAACTCTGTCCAGTGTGACGGGGGGTGAGCCCGTCGCCACTTGTAATGGACAGTGGGTACAATACATGCCTCGAAATTGAAGCATGCAGGCTTCCTCACGATGTATTCAATATTAAACAAAATTAAATAAAATGAAAAACTTTGTTACATTAAAAAATATAATTAGATATATTATGCAGATATTATCGTTACTATCAATAGCAGAGCCGCTATTGATTTATCGACAGCATACTGACTGTCGATAAGTACTCAAACTATCGATAGTTCGGCAACACTAATCTTTCGAACATGGTTCGCGTGTCGATTGCGTTAACCTCAGTAACCGCGATTACTACATTTTACAGTTCCATCGGTTTAGAGGTAATATTTGAGGTAATTTCTTGAATACTTAAGTGCCGGTTGGTTTAATGGGCGGCAGAATGTCTGTTATTTGCATCTTTCATTATGTTCGTACCGTGGTTTTGTAATTGGGAAAGGAAGAATAACTGTATTGTCGAAATTGTATTTGGAATTTTTAAAATTTTCTGCCTTGCTTCAGTAAGCCATATAAACTGCGCGTTGCCATTGTGACGTTGAAAAAACTGCGAGGGTAAAGGTCTTTCTGCTAAATAATGGAAAAAAACGGTCAAGTGCGAGTCGGGCTACTCGCGCACTGAGGGTTCCGTATCACACCACCACACAACATAAAAACACTCACAATTGTTTTTTCTCCGAGACCTTTCGGGTGAGACTGACTCATACTTGGCCGGTTTTTATTATTTGTTGTTATACTGTAGAGTTTGCTCTATTATCACACCATGTTTGACGCTTGTATGTTTACCGTTTTTACGATAGAGCGAGAAGAAAAAACGTTGATAAAAACGAGTTTCTTGTTGAGAAGCTTGCAGACAGACAGACAGACAGAGGGACCGACAGACAGACAGACGGACGGACGGTCGGACGGACGGACGGACGGACGGACGAACGGACAGACGGACGCACACACAGACGGAAGCACACACTTAAAGTTATTCGGGTTGTAAGCGCTCGGAAATACTGACGCAGGCAGGGCATTCCACTCCTTGACTGTGCGCATTATAAAAGAATCAGAAAGGCGCTTAGTGCGGATACGTGAGATATCAACCTAGAAGGGGTAGTATCCCGCGGTGTGTCTGGAAGTCCGAAAGTAGAAAGGGGAAGGTGGGATGAGCTCATGCAGCTCTTGTGCACACTCACCGAAGTACATACTGTAGAAGACCGACAAGCAGGCTGCTCTGCGGCGGTGAGCTAGGCTATGAAGCTTAATTTCTACCAGCTTACTATCGCCAATAAGCCTCCTGGCTCTGCGTTCAACCGAGTCGAGAGCGTCTAGTTGATACTTAGCTGAGCCATCCCACATGTGGTAACAATACTCCATACACGATCGGACCTGAGCTTTGTACAACATTAAGAGCTTTCCAGTAGTGAAGTACCGCTTCACCTTGTTTAAGATGCCCAGCTTTTTGGCTGCAGTTTGAGCCTTTGACTCGATGTCAGCGCCGAAGTTGAGTTTCGTAGTCAACCTCATGCCCAGAAGCTTAAGACTGTCGGGAACAGGGACAGATGTACCCCGGAAAGTAGGAGTCAGATTAAACGAACTTCTCTTGGCGGTGAACAGATAAGCCTGTGGTTTGGTGGCGTTGAAGTTGACTAGATTATTGTCACCCCACTGGGAGACAAGACTTAAAGTCAAGTTTGTCCGCTCCACCATGGCCTCCCTCATCCCTCATGTCATCTGCATACCCAACAATACCTGACACAAGGAGGTCATTGATGTGTAGCAGGAAAAGTGTCGCAGAGAGAACAGACCCCTGAGCATTTACCTACCTAACCCATTGAAGAGTCGATAGGTCTTGTAAAATTAAACAAAACACCTTTCTGAACTAAGCTGTTTTAATGCCTGTCTCGAGATATTTGCTAGAGTACGTACGTTTTTCAACACACTTTTTCGCCAACTCAGAATAATAAATGTCATCTCATTATTCCCTAAACCTTGCTGACTCATAATTTGGTCAGCATTGAGCACACTGGTAGTGAGAAGGGTTCTGTATCTAACATACTAATCTTTAGTACCTAATGTTGAACGCAAAGAGAGTCGTAAAATGAATGTAAATCAGACGGCACTTACGCGTACTGAGTTTTAAGGGTGGGTTACATGAAGAGCTTCGCTTTAAGTTTAAGATCCATCATCACTTTTTGTTCAGGCGAATTCTACACGCTCGATATTTATTGCATCGTAATCTATAGAATTGAGAGAATCGGAGACTATTGGAGAGAACGGAGGGAGGCCTTTGCTCAACAGTGGGACATTAACGGCTGATAATAATAATAATAATAAGCCCGCAGGGCAGCTTGTGGCGAGCTGTTGGTGATTGGCGACACCACGGACCCGATTCTCCAGAGGGCCCGGATTGATTTGGCCCTCACCTCCTGTCTTGCCTTAATCGGCCGGCCAGGAGTGGAGTCGCAAGAGCGGAACCTATGCTCCAGGTTAGAAGTGTAAAATGTCATAACGCCGGGACCTGCTGACTGGTGCGCTTAGCACCGGGAACCGGCGCCCGCAGACTCACCTCTCTACAACCTTAGCTGCTCACTAGATGTTGCTGCCTTGTCGCTCCTTGCGAGCGGTCGTTTTGGGGGGCCCATCAAATGAGTTGGCAAGTCACCGTCTGCCATTTTTCACAAACTTAGAGACATTTGTTACGGCAGGCGTCCCGAGTCTCTCCGCAATAACCCAGATTTCCCAGTCCACCCAGTTCACCCCCATAACCCGAGTAGTTTTTGTCCTTTCTACAATAGTCTCTGCACCGAACGTGGTATGTCTTCTGGTGCATTTGCATAATGCATTCAGAGATAGACCACGGTTGGTGCATCCCATTGCATTTAGATAAAAGTGTCTCAAAGGGGCCTCTACGTGTTGGACCTGTGTCCCCATGCAAGCCTTCCAAAGGTCCGGGCTACGGCCCGTGAAATACCGTAAGAGATACAATAATAATAATAATAATAAGCCCGCAGGGCAGCTTGTGGCGAGCTGTTGGTGATTGGCGACACCACGGACCCGATTCTCCAGAGGGCCCGGATTGATTTGGCCCTCACCTCCTGTCTTGCCTTAATCGGCCGGCCAGGAGTGGAGTCGCAAGAGCGGAACCTATGCTCCAGGTTGGAAGTGTAAAATGTCATAACGCCGGGACCTGCTGACTGGTGCGCTTAGCACCGGGAACCGGCGCCCGCAGACTCACCTCTCTACAACCTTAGCCGCTCACTAGATGTTGCTGCCTTGTCGCTCCTTGCGAGCGGTCGTTTTGGGGCGCCCATCAAATGAGTTGGCAAGTCACCGTCTGCCATTTTTGACAAACTTAGAGACATTTGTTACGGCAGGCGTCCCGAGTCTCTCCGCAATAACCCAGATTTCCCAGTCCACCCAGTTCACCCCCATAACCCGAGTAGTTTTTGTCCTTTCTACAATAGTCTCTGCACCGAACGTGGTATGTCTTCTGGTGCATTTGCATAATGCATTCAGAGATAGACCACGGTTGGTGCATCCCATTGCATTCAGATAAAAGTGTCTCAAAGGGGCCTCTACGTGTTGGACCTGTGTCCCCATGCAAGCCTTCCAAAGGTCCGGGCTACGGCCCGTGAAATACCGTAAGAGATACAATAATAATAATCTATAGAATTACATATCGAGGGTGTAGTTATTATTATCTGTCTAGCTAGCTTCGAAATTCAAAAATGAAAGAAGCTAGGGCATTTTAATATCCTTGGAGCCCATAAAATTTAGGTAATTTTAGGAAAAACCGGCCTAAAGCGTGTCGGAGTCGGACTCGCCCATGATGGGGTTCCGCAGCCATTGCATAAGAGTAATAAGAGTAAGACAGTAGTAGTAATGTCGATTCACTTACCTACCTAAAAGAAAATTTGGAACGTAACGATAGTGCGTTTTAATTTCCTGCAACGCCATCTAGTTTGTATAAGAAAATATCGTCGGTCGGAATCATTATCGGTACAATTCGAAATTTTGCAGTTTTTGGTTCCAGTAGTGATTCGGAAAGAGCTTTCGATTTTCTATCATTCTACATACTTGGTCCAAAACACATAAATTTTGGAGATGTTCCAGTAATGAATCCGACCGACGATATATATTTATGTTAGTTACATGTTTTTTAGAAACTGGTTAGGCTAGAGCATCAGTTATAATTTTCATATAAAGTACGAATCGAAATCTATATTTTACATTTTTCGATTTTTTACTCCAGTACTTTAGAAGTTTGGAGGGGTACGCCCTATTTTAAACAGAAGCATTAAAACGATTATGGGCGTTTTGTTCCATTGAACAAGACCTATCCAACGACACCTCACTACATTTTTGAAAAAAAAGAATTTTTTTTCTAACCCCCTCTTTTCGTTGTATTGGAGGTCGAAAAAAATGTGTTTCTTCATAACTACTACATTTGTTCATATCTGTCTTCATGCCAAATTCAGATTCAATAGGTGCAAACAAAAAAGGTGAGTTATTGAGGCGAAGGCATACACACAGACAGATAGACAGAATGGAGAATAAGGGTTTCTTGTTTGACAACGGAACCCTAAAAAAGAAGAAAAAAACGTAATTATACTTTTTTATACCACTAAACACTGTCCTCGTGTAAACCGGCTCATTAACTACTAAGTTAAGCAACTTAGAACCGTGAGACTACGCCTCATAATTAGCTAAGTAAGTAAGTCGTAAACCGGAGTTATAGCTTCGCTCGTAAAACTCCCGCCGACCGACTCGACGACACTTTCCGCTCGGTGCAACGGACCGAGTGAATGATTGAATGGGTTGCATTGGCTGGAGGGTTGGGGGGATGAAACTGGTATTGTAATGTTCTCCTTTGGAACTTTAAATGTTTGTAGTTTACTACATTTCGTCAGTGACTTCAACTGCTTGAATCGTTGTAATTCCAGGATAGTTTTCCTGTTTTTCGCAGTCAACCATCTTCTTCTTATCGTATGAGCAGCTTGCCCTGGTGTCAGAGTTTTTTCAGACCGCCTTATGGCCTCTAACGTGGTTTTTATGTAACGACTACAACCACCAGAGATAGGTAGCCGGGACGAACAGCTTAACGTGCCATCCGAAGCATGGAATCATCTTTCTTTTTCAGACAATCTGGTGATTCAGCCTGCAATATCTTAACCAACTGGAGAAAAACGCACAAAGTGATATATCACTAGGTGTCTAGAACTAGCTAGGTGTCCCCCGTGGGAATCGAACCCACGACCTCCATGTCAAGAGCCCCAACCATGTAAAAATTTTATTAATATTTTTGTGTAGCCGTTAGATGGATCCTCTTAACGATATAACTATGGTTTTTGTAAATTATAAACTTTAGGTGAACTAGGCTTTCAAAGGAACATGATTTTGGTAAAACAATTTTTCTGGAATACCGGTATGACGAGAAAGAGGTTCGTCTAATTCACTTCAAAAACTCCACAGTTTCTTTTGGATGGAAAAGGGAAAGAGGCTTTTGTAATGACCGAAGTCCACCTGTTCTTTAGTTGCATATTGCTTTTATGCAAACTCTCTTGCTAACTTCGACGGTGTGATTTAGGCGTCGCCATCTGATTGACTGTATGAGCTTTGTCGTTTGTGCCAACATTTTGATGCTGTTTACACCTCGCTGCATTGATATTTTTGCTGTCAGCTTTTTCGTAGCTCCGCTACAGAACTCTTATGACGACCTTGAGAAGTATGTCGGTGGTCTATTTTAAACCGGGTATCACACGGCAGCTTCAGATTTGACCTTTGAACTTAACTTGACACCATTGTACGATATTGAGATAGAGGCGGCCGTAATTCATTTATAGCAAAATAAACTTGCAAATGGATGCTCATCCACCGAAGCGGATCGTAACGATAATGTGTCATTTCCACAATCAATAAACATTTTTTACATTGACTTACACACTGGCGATAGACAGGCCCTTTCATAGAAGCAACATGTTCCACTTGAATGGTACGCGCATCGCATTGGTGTTCCCGAGTTCACTTCGTCACTATGGCAATGACAGACCGTAATGTATCATTTTGTGTTGTTTTGTGTGACATGTTGTTTGTTTGAATGAGCTTGTCTATCGCTAGAGTATATGTCAGTGATTTTTTATGACATTATCGATGCACGTCTAGTATGATTTCTCTACTAGCGCACGACTTGGTTTTTTTTCTATACAACATGTTGCGGCAAACTGTTATAAAACAGTGTTGTGTAAAGTAGTGAAATTAATAAATTAAAAAAAAACACGGGTTTTGCTCTCCGTAAAGCGCAGGAAGAGGTAATTTTCTATGTAGAGAAGGGGCATCGCGCGCGTGAAGGGAAATCATACTAGACGTGCAGTACACACGGTGACACAGCGACACATCCAGCAGCTATACAGAACCGAAAAAAGCTGACCTAGCGTAAGTAGACGGTAGGTAACGTGTCGCGGGCCAGAATATATTTGTTTTGTGTAGCTTGATGTGTCGCCGTGTGTACAAGTAATAATTACCAAGCACGACATCATCAGTTCAGATCAAAAGAAATGAATTAAATTCCAGCGTAGTTTTCGTGTATTCAATGGGACGACTTTTCTACAGAAATAATATTTTTTCGACAAAAACCTTTGTTAACAAAGGCAGAATGTTTTAAGGGTCCGAAAATAAAGTGAATGGGAACGAGTTCAATGGACCGGCCGGGACGTAGCGTAGCAAAGTGAACGAATGAACGGACTGGCGAATGATTGAACGGGGGCATTGCTGTCCTGAATGTGGGCTGGTGAAGTTTTACAAATTTGTTATTGCTTGTTGTTGCGCTTCGCTATTTGATACACAGGTTGTAAGGGAAAGCCTGAAACAGTGAATTCTGACTACTAAACTGAACAATCTTTTACAATGGAGTCAACCTCAGGAAACGCAAAAAAATCTGGTGTTCATTTAGAAAAAGTATATGTCTAGAATGAGCCTCACGGTTATACCGTATAAAACAAAAGGCTCCAACTTTCATAGGTTGGCGTGCGTGAGGCGCCATACAAATTATGTATGTGTGCGTGTATTGAGGCCAGTACTGGTCCCAATTTTTCTTTTGTTCGACTGTCAATCTTGACATCACGGACTTGAAAGAAATACGGACCGAATATTGAACCTAAAAAGATGTGAAGCATGCAATCTCGTTTGTTCTACAAGAGACCGACACTCACACAGATGCACTAGCTCTAGGCGCAGGTCCTACAACCCGTCACCATTATGTAGCGCGTGGCAGCACACACACAAAACAAATGGGTGCTTCACTCATGATTAGACGAGATTACGTCTGGTTTTACTTTTAAGTCTGTGCTTGACATCCCTTACTTCTTGTTTAAGCCGCATACTTTGCATGTACAAATCAATTAATGCACAATAGGTCATGGTGACCACGCGCACTATACGTTACTCAAACTACGCGAGGCCAGTTTACTTTGGTTTTGTATAGCTTGATGTGTCGCCGTGCGTACCTCATATACGGTCTTGAGTCCCTTTCCTGAAAGTCAGCGGTAATAAGAAACTATACCGTATAATGTAAAACAAAAGGGTAATAAAAATAAGCAGTATATAAATCAAAGTAAAGTACGTACAAATGAGCGCTACGTAAGTTATATAGCGGTGCATTAATAGCCGGCTCGTAATTATACGAGTCTCGCAAATTAGTCGTAAACCAGCTACAGTTCAGCGGCAGTGGGCCTCGTAAAGTGTGACCTACATGTAGCTAGCTAGCCATATTCAGGGTCCAACAGTTTTTGAAGAGGTTGATCAGACCATCAAACTGAACAACTACATCGAAATTGCGAAAAAAAAATCTTCTGTCCCATCATTGGGCTCCCCTTAAAAAGAGACAGCATATTTAGAAGGACCCTATATTTTACATACCGTTATGTTATAAAATGTAAGACCCCCGGCCGGGCAAAGACATCTCGTACGATTGTGAGAGGGAGTGTGTTTTAAGAGCCAAATTACTACTTCTTACTGATTGACGATTGAAGATTAATTGATGGATTGGTTTTATTGACCTCTTATTAACTGTTTAGCCAGCCGCGTGGTTTTCCGGACAATAAGGCTGTTTTTCCACAGAGAAGTGTAAGGTAGCGAGGCGGTGAGCCAGGAAACAATCCGTAGCGCGCTCGCTCGATCACGTTAGTGATCACGTCATTGGGAAATTGAAGCACTCTCATAGGTCGAGTTTTTCCTCGCTCAACGCCCCGCTACATCGCACATCTCTGGTGCAAACGCAGCCTAACACAGGGTAAAACATAAAATGTATTTGATTACATAAAAAATATTAAGTGACCGAATTATTATTCACTTTTTAAATGTTTGATTTTGGCGTTGGGGTTTTTTAAATTTGTAATAATGAGACTAGATAATCTGTGTGACAAAATCCAAGATATTTATTGTTATTACTATAATTATGGCGAGCCCTAAATCGCATCTCACTAAGAAACCGTTTCGAAATTCAACCCGCGTCTGAAAATATACCTACAAACAATACAGTCGGAGCACACCCTTGGACGGCTCCAGTCAACCGGATGAGTGGCTGAGGATTATCGGATGCCGGATCCCGGACACAGCGAGTCAGTTGCTCTGTATTGACTTCAATCAGCCGATGGGTAGTATTCACTCGTATAAAAGTACTACCATATGAATAGATAATAATTCGTTTGTCGGAGCGTTGGTGGCGCGTTGCGGAGAGCTATGGAAACTCAATCTTGAGGTCCGGGTTCGAAACCGCACGGAAGACATGCCATGTACCAATGAGTTTTTCTAGCTTATGAACGTAATACTGACTGCTCTCAAACGGTGAAGGACAACATCGTGAGTAAACCTGCATACGCTGAAGAAGAAATTCGGATGCGTATGCGTAGTCTACAAATCCGCATCTGGTGGACTAACGCCTATACACCCTCCCTGAAGGTAGCCTGTGCCCTGCAGTGGGACGTATATAGGCTGTGATGATTATGAACAGACATACATACCCACATAATGCTAACGCCTATGTCAGGTAGGTAGATATAATTTAGATCGCCACAATGCTACGTTTCTGACACACATCTCTCGACTCCTCAACATCAATTAGTCTCTGCATACATGCTCGTCGGTTCCGGGTATATTTTATACTTGGCCCTTCGTCAGTAGACACGCATCTGATTTGGTCAGCGTATGTGCAATCTAGAGCGACCCCTTTTAACCATTCCATAACTATTTCCCAAATCAATGTTAGTTAAACAAGGACCGATTTAGACAAGGCGACAGATCAACCTACCTACCATAGTTGAACTCTGAGTCCATGAACATAGAGTTGACTATGGGTTTAGGTCTAGGTTTAGGTTGATCTGTCGCCGAGTGTACATACAAATGAGCGAATGAGTAGGTGTTCCCTCGAGATCACACTGAATCATTTATAATGTTCTGAGACTATTGAGACGAGGCTTTGAGATCTTTAAGTACACGCCCCACGTATGAGCAGTAAACTGTTGATCAATGTTATAAGCAAAAAATGTAAACAAGGTTGCGAAATATTATGTGGGAGCTCGTGTCGTGTACTTTACCGCCTGGCCACAGGACAGGGTGCACTGAGATTTTTCAATACACTAAGCATGGTGTCCCTACCCTACTATAAGGCACGGTTTATACAGAAAAGACGTGTGGCGGTGGCGGATAGTCAAAGTAACACAATATAAACTTTATAGTACGTAGCATAGCGTTCGTTTGGAGAATTACACCCGCGCCTACAGGCGGCGTCACCTGGAGACGCGGGCGCGATTCTCTTTTACAACAAAAACGACGCTATGCTACGTACTGTAAGGTTTATGTTGTGTTACTTTGACTATCCGCTACCACCACACTTCTCTTCCGCGCCATACGCAAGCCCGCAACGGCGCGTAGGCAGTATATTGAAAAATCGCTTTTCGCGCGGCATTTCACCATGTCCTATGGCTAGGCGGTTAAATCGCCTACACAACTGTTTTTTGAAACTCTTTTATTTTATTTTAATTACACATAAGTATATCTAGAAATAAACTCACAGCCTAAATCCCCTTTGAGGTAACTGGTCAAAAACCTTTGCATGACTGCAAAGCCAAATTCTGGATACGTGCTTGGTTATTCTTATCGGTAGATTCCAACTAGACCACCGATTTTAAATAGCACCCCAACACCTCGAAATTAATTGCAACGTTAGTTTTTTGTACCATGTTTATACTATCCGAAACGTGCGTTGGAACGAACTAGCTAGAGCCGACGAGGTAACAGGCATCGCGCCGTTGACTGCATTTGCATATAGAAACACGTCAGTTAAACTTGCAGGCCACGAAAATTACTTGCTATATTCTTATGACGTCATTGACTTACTTTTTTGCTTAGTATAGGAGAGAGAGGGACAGGAGAAGGAGGAAGTATTGGTGAGCAGAGTGAGCAGAGCACTGGTGAGCAGAGTGAACAGAGCACTGGTGAGCAGAGTGAGCGGAGCACTGGTGAGCAGAGTGAGCAGAGCACTGGTGAGCAGAGTGAACAGAGCACTGGTGAGCAGAGTGAGCAGAGCACTGGTGAGCAGAGTGAGCGGAGCACTGGTGAGCAGAGTGAGCGGAGCACTGGTGAGCAGAGTGAGCGGAGCACTGGTGAGCAGAGTGAGCGGAGCACTGGTGAGCAGAGTGAGCGGAGCACTGGTGAGCAGAGTGAGCGGAGCACTGGTGAGCAGAGTGAGCGGAGCACTGGTGAGCAGAGTGAGCAGAGCACTGGTGAGCAGAGTGCGTGGGAGCAGCAACGGCATCCTGAACATCATTGCCAATAAATTTAATAGTCCTCTGATGTTGTCCCTTACGCAGAGGACTAAATCTGTGTTTAAATTTGTACACTAACGTAGTCTAACACCCGTATTCTTAGTTGTTTCCTTGAGGCCTTCCTTACTCGAGTCGAGGAAGTATTTAACATTTTTGTCATACAAATTATGTCAAAAACGTCCTCCACTCGAGTAATAATGTCAAGAAAATAACTAAAAATACGGGTGTAAGACTTACTAACCGAATTGTAACTAACATAGACTAAGGCACAATTGTTACTAACCCCAATGGATCGATGTTGTCTGGAAATAAATCGTACCGTCGCGTCGTACCTATAAAGAAGGTTTTAACGGTGCTGAACCAATCAAGGTTTTGTGAAAAAAACATTCAGTTAATCCTCTACAAAAATATTGGAATCATGCTTCGTAAAAATTTTTAATATTGGCTTGAGTGTGGCCCAGGGTGAAATCAAACTGCTGCTCAGACTGCATGTAATAGACCATCTTTTGTTTGTTAGTACCACTGGCTTTTCAAGGAAAACATCGTGAGGAAATCTTCATGCTTCTATTTCAATGTCCATAATAAATGGCGACGGACTCACTACCCGTCACACTGGACAGAGATTCGGTATACTCTTCGAGAAAAGTAAAATGGTACTACTAGTGAAACGTGGATGTTCTGACTTCGGAGTTTTGAGAATATCTCTGATTATGCCCGGGGAATGAAATGAAATGAAAATTATTTATTTCTCCTCAGAGTAGGAAGGTTAGGTACATTTCCAACTAAAACTAAACTCAAATTAAACAACGAACTTAATATTAATACATAACTAAATACAGTAGGTACAGATTAACTTTATTATTTTGGGTGAAATGTAGTAGTATAGTAAATATAGTCATGAGTATATGCCATGCTTAGAGTCGCTCGTCCTCTGGCCTCAAGAACCGAAGGTTACATACAAGTCTCACACTGCCTGACTGCATCTTCCATACAGTGGATTTATTGACTGCACATTGTGAGGAAAACCGCTTACGACGCTTCACTTTGTTGAAAAAATTACTGCTATTTTATTGAGGGGTTTTCTTCAGAGGATTTAGTGTGTTTTAGCTCGGGTTTGCGTCAATTTGGGTTAGCAATTAACTTCGGGCAAAAATTCCATGGGTTCCCAACTTAACCTGTAGTTTATTACTAACCTACTCGTAGGTTGACGGAAGTAGGGCTAAGTGTTTTCTAAGTTATAGCCAGTAGGCTCCCACTTTAGGGCAACGGCCTCTCTCGTCTCAAAAATAAGAGTGAGAGGGAGTGGGACCACCACTCCACTACTGACACTGGTTTGGGATTGGTGGAGACAAAATTTAGTTGTGCTGCTGAGAGGAAAAAGTTTTATTCTGGATAGAATATTATATAGTCATGCATTCTCAAAAATACCACATTTATATCTTGTTGACTCCATACTACATATAACCATCTCGCAATCCGTGTAGCGGTTGTTAAGTTTTTCTAAAATAATTAAACTTTTGTGGGATTTGCTTCACCATTAGGCTTTTAGGTGAAAGAAAACATGAAGATTAATCTTCTAAAAATTTCCGATTTCAAAATTAAATTAAAAGTTATTCTACACAACAATGGCAAATTCTCAAGCTAAATCTTAGTATAAAAACATTTAAGAAATCAAAAATGAATAAATATTGAATACAATATCCTCGTCAAATCTCGAAAGCAGATTGACGAATAATAATGATGAGTTTCCCTTTCTCTCCCCGGGACAAAGGATCAGCCCTTCACTACCGAGATTTGGTACAAAACGGTTAGGGAGGAAATACTTGAGGCATCTTGTGTCTAATAGCAATACAATATTTTGAGGAAGGGTGAGTCTTTCTGTTGTCGGTAAGTACATAAAAACTGGAATTATAATAGCTTTTGGGCGGAAAATATTATAAGGAAATATCAAAACAAAATGTGTACCTAATGTAACATTGTGATAGAATCATAATTAGGTATCATGTAATATTTAAGGGCGTGGTTTAGGTCATCAAAAATCATGCTCGCTCGGCTCGTGCGCTGTGCTCAAAATATGTCTTATGTCGATGGGGAACCGATTTGAAAAAAGTTTCATAATTCAGAATTTTCATAATTCCTATCGGGATTATAATTGGTCGGAATTGAAATAATCGGAATTATCTATTGTCGGAAATTCAGCAATGTTGTACAAATAATGTTCGGAAATTCACATTTCACGTGGTCAGTCCTCACAGTCGTTATAATTTATTCATATTCATTTTAATAATAATAATAAAATTCATTATAATATTCCCAAAACTAAAATTCGAGTTTTTCAAAGTACGGTCGTATCAGATTTAGGCATTGCATAGTATACGCTCACTACTGTATTCCCCGAGGGGTAGTCAGAGATAACCTGAAACCTTGGAACATCCACGTTTCACTAGTAGTTCGGAAACCGTCTCCATATTTCGGTATTTAAAAATATAGGAATTATAAAATTCTATATTTTCAAATTCGGAATTTTTGGGTGTCGTCCCCCTAATCAGCTCAAATGTATGGAAAACAGTTTTTTTCTACTTTGTCTCCATAGTGAAAATTGTTCAGTTTAATGGTCTAGAGTCTAGACTCTAGACTAGAAACCACCCCTTTAAATATAACTTTATAGGGTGTTTTGTTACGTTTGCCTACCAAACAGTTTTTGCACTGGACTATTTTCCATTAGGTACGTAAAATGTTGATAGTTGAACAGTTAAATATTAACAAAGGGCAACAAAATGCATGTGGTGTCCGTATAGTGAAACACGTTTGTATTTCATGAGGCTAAACCTATTGTACTGCACCGGTTTGTTCCACGTTAAACTTTAACTAGAACTACTAACTCCAAGTGGGTGCTAGTAATGAGGGACAAGAAGAATGTACTGTTTCGAGCTAGTGAAGAAAAGCGAGATTAAAAGGAAATATTTTTTTTTTTATATTTCTCATTCCTAAATACTCACGACTGTAATGAATTTGGGGGGTGTTCAGAAACTACGCTATAGCAAGTAACTATCGTTTCATGTGTGCTGTTGTGTTAAGGTTTACTTTCAGCAAATTATTTATACAGAATGAAATGACATGTCAAGTTAGGATAGTACTAGGTTACTCACTATATTTCACCTAAAAACGCAGCATTAACCATCAATACCCAAACTCAAACTCAAAATTTTTCGCTCAACGTTTTTTTTAAAGATGTTATGTAATATGAGATGTTTGCAAAATAAAATTAAATAAATAAAAAATGTAAAGTTGATAAAGAAGCTACATATTATGTGAAGAATAATAAAAGTGCTCTGGATTGGCATATTAAACTCGGTCATCCTGGTTACCAAACCATACTGGAGTTGATGAAGATGTCTGAAGGTATCGTAATCGAAAAAGATAACCTAAAAAATTTGGATAAAGAATGTGAGATTTGTATAAAAGCGAAACAAACACGTAAACCATTTAACACCATACGTCAAAGGGCTACAAGACCGCTACAAATTATCCACTCTGACGTGTGTGGTCCCGTTGAGGTAAACTCATGGGATAATAAGAAATATATATTAACAGTTTTGGACGACTATACTCATTTTACCAAAGTTTTTCTGATGACGTACAAACATGAAACTGCAGAATATTTAAAGCAATACATACAAGAAGCAGAAAGAGAACTCAATGAAAAAGTGTATAAAATAAGGTGCGATAACGGAGGAGAATATACCAGCAATAGCTTTAAAACTTGGTGCCAAAGTAGAGGCATTGTTTTGGACTACACAATCAAATATAGTCCACAATTAAATGGGAAAGTAGAAAGACTGAATCGCACCATTATTGAAAAAGCAAGAGCTCTTCTATTTGAATCTCAACTGAATATTGAAATGTGGGGTGAAGCTGTACTCACTGCCACCTACATCATAAATAGATTACCAACAAAAACGATGACAATAACACCATTTGAAGCCTGGATGAAGAAGAAACCAAATTTAAATAACATTCAAGTTTTTGGAACTACTGCATACACGAAAAGGCTCGGACACCTTAAAAAGTTTGAGTCAAGATCAGAAAAATTGATTATGGTCGGCTATGCTCCAACTGGCTACCGATTATGGAATCCTGCACGAAGACAAATCGTGTACGAAAGAGATATAACCTTCACAAAGATTGAGAAACCTGAAAAACCTAAAAACAATACTTACCAATTAATAAGACTAGAAGATGAAGAAACCTGGAAGTACAATGGAGAAAGTGACACAGAAGAAGAAGAAGAATATTACACAGATCAAGAGGATAGAGACACTGAGGAACGCCAGGAGGAGATAAATACAGACACTAGCACAGACAATCTTGACAATACAGAAGAAGATGAGGAAGAAAATACAGAAGAAAGTACTAAATCAAAAACACCTGAGAAGACAACAAGGTCTGGAAGATCAGTGAAGAAACCAACATACCTGAAAGACTATGTGAGTAATATCGCTTATTGTCTAGTAACAAATACAAATGTACCTAAGACCTATGATGAGGCGATAAAAGACAAAGATTGGAAATCAGCAATAGATAAGGAACTAACAGCCTTAGAAAAGTTAGGAACATGGAAAGAAGAAAAATTACCCGAAAATAAGAAAACAATAGATGCTAAATGGATATTCAAGGAAAAAGAAGATGGAACCAAAAAGGCCAGGTTAGTGGCTCGAGGTTTTCAATTAAAGAGAGATAAACACTCAGAAATTCTATACTCACCAGTTGCAAGAGCCTCCAGCATAAGAATGTTGATCTCAAAAGCTGTAAATGAAGATCTGCCTATAAGACAACTAGACATTCCAACTGCATTCTTGAACGGAAAGGTAAAATCTGAAGTTTACATAAAACCACCTCAAGGATACATTTTAAAACATAAGAATAAAGTATTGAGACTGAAACGAGCTTTATACGGGTTAGATGAATCACCCTTGTGCTGGAATGAAACAATAGATGAATTTGCTAAAAAGAAAGGATTCAAGAGATCAGAATATGATTACTGTTTGTACCACAAAGAAGACTGCTGGATGATAATTTACATCGATGATATTTTACTGATCGGCAACTATGAACAAATGATAAAAGAATTGAAAATAGAATTTAACGCTAAGGATATGGGAGAGGCTAAGAAGTTTTTAGGGATGGATATTGAACGAGAAAAGGATAAGATAACACTGAAACAAACTAACTTGATAGATAAAATTTTGGACAAATTTAATATGACAAACTGCAACGGAATAAGTACCCCGATGGAATCAAATTTTAATGTAACATCTGAAAAAGAAAGTGCCGTAGAAGACCATTACAGAGAACTGATTGGAAGCTTACTATATTTGGCAATTACTTCAAGACCGGACTTGACATATTCAGTATCTTATCTGAGTAGATACTTGGACAAAGCCAACGACCAGACATGGAAGGCAGGAAAGCGTATATTAAGATATTTGAAAGAAACGAAAGATAAAGGACTTGTATTCAAGAAATCAGATGATAACAACCTATATGGTTACTCCGATGCTGACTGGGCTGGCGATAGATCGGACAGAAAAAGCGTTAGTGGAGCGATGATACTACATGGAAGAAATCCAGTCGCCTGGTTCTCCAAGAAACAAATGTGTGTTGCTATATCAACTGCAGAAGCCGAGTACATTGCTGCTGCAATGACAGCGCAAGAGCTTGTTAATTTAAAAGGAATCGGTGAACATCTAAGATGCAAAGGCGAATCGAAGCTCTTGGTAGACAACCAAGGCGCTATCTGCATGACAAAAAGTAACGAAAATTCGAAGAGAGCAAAACACATAGACACATCAAATTCCAATTTATTAAGGATCTTATTGCCAAGAAAATTATTAGTATTGACTATGTAAGTTCTAAAAATAATTTTGCTGATGTGTTAACGAAAAGTTTGTGTAAAGAGAGATTTTATAATATCATAAATAATTTCTTGTCTCGAATGTAAAAGTAAACCTTTATAATTTATAGTTTGTAACTTTATAAGTTCATTTTGAGTTAATTGTTGTGTAACGATTTTAAATTTAAAGACTTAAAATTAAACTCGAGGAGGAGTGTTATAAAAAAAAAAACACACTATGTTCTGTTGTCTATTGGCAACACTGGTCGTAGCTATGGAAAAGCACATAAAATATATCTGTGGTTAAACCAATTAAAGTTGTTTTTTTTCTTGACTCCTTCGAGTTTTTACTTAAAAAATGCACTTTTATAGGCAAACGATCGTAGGCTTCATTAATTATTAAATTATTCAACAAATTCGACGTACTTTGTTCAGTTTCATTTTCCAAATTGTCCAATTCAATATGGCTGCTCCCGTTCCCTCACTTCCGGGTTTGGCGGCAACATTTAAAATTGCTGTGTTTTGTTATACGTCTAAACATCCTCCCCCCCCTCGGAATCTAATGGATTTCGAGGTGAATCTTCGCCGCTAATTGGTACAGGATCAGGGAGGCAGCAAAGTTTGTGAACTGCTCTACGCAGTATGCCATTTGAAGTCCTGACATCTGCGACTCTAGCAACTCCGTCTGGTCCGGGATATAGTTTATGAATTCGGGCCATGCGCCATTGTAACGGAGGCAAGTTGGATTCTTTGAGGACGACTAAGTCACCTTCTCTGTGACCCCTTTGCTTGACACGCCACTTCGTTTTTTGTTGCAACTCGCAGAGATATTCATTTCGCCAGCGGTCCCAAAAATGTTGTCGCATTTGTTCTAAATGTTGGTATCTATCGAGTCTACTTGTTTTCGCATCGATGAGATTAGGCGATGGCAGTGAAGTGAGTGCTTTCCCAATCAGGAAGTGTCCCGGAGTGAGAGGTGCGAGATCATTAGGGTCAGAAGACAGAGGAACTAAAGGACGAGAATTAAGGATAGCTTCGATTTGAGTGAATAGAGTCGATAGTTCCTCGAATGTAAAATGTTGATTACCTAACATCCTAGTTATATGAAATTTCGCAGATTTAACCGCGGATTCCCAAATCCCTCCAAAATGAGGGGAGTAAGCCGGCGAGAACTTGAATTTTATGCCTTCATCAGCTGCGAAAGCAGATACGTCTCCATTGCTTGACCGTAACAAATTGACAAGCTCGTTGTTAGTGCCAACAAAATTAGTGCCATTGTCACAATACAACTCGGTAGGCTTTCCTCTACGAGAAATAAAACGTCTTAAACTTAAAATGAATACACTGGTAGAGAGATCGCTCACTACTTCCAAGTGTAATGCCTTTGTGGCAAAACAGACAAATAGGCATAAATAACACTTGGTTATTTTACAACCACGGCCCTTGCGATCTGTAATGAAATAAGGCCCGGCTAGATCAACGCCACTGACTTGAAAGGGCAAGTTGGGAGTGACCCTGGGAGCTGGTAAGTTTCCCATTATTGGGTTTATTGTTTCAGCCTTTAAAATTTTACATATTTTACAATTATTTACTGTACTTCGGGCTAAGACTCTGCCTCTCAAAGGCCAAAATTCGTTTCTAATATTGCTAAGAGTTGAGGACCACAATGTAAGTATTTTTTATGAAAATGCATAAAAAGTAATTTAGTGAAAATATGATTCGAATCTAACAGCACTGGATGTTTCTTATTATAATATTCAGGTGAATTTTGAATGCGTCCACCCACACACAAATTGTTTTCTTCGTTCACAAAGGGAGTGAGAGATAAGAGACGTGAATTCGAAGGTAAGTGTTTGTTAGCTTTTAAAATATTTATATCACTTGAGAAACATTCACTTTGATGTTGTTTGATTAGAAACTTTAAGGATAAATTTAATTCTTCTGTGGTTAAATGACCTGTAGTTTTAGAATCTACATTTCGTAGATTATTGATAAATCTTAGTACATAAGACAAGGATCTTTGCAAAGTGGTGAATTTAGAAAATCTATCAAAGTTTATCACCCTGATGTCATCTTTTGAAAAAGTAGATGTAAGTGTAGTTGTAGTTTGTAGTGTGATTTTAGGTTTAGTTTTATAAGCTTTTCTTTCAGGTAACTCAGGGATAATCTTAGTGTTTATATTCTTAGGCCATTCGGAAATATCTTTCTTTAAAAACAAAGGACCATCCCACCACAATGTGGAAGATTGAATAAGTTTAGGAGTTACGCCTCGTGAAGCTAAATCCGCCGGATTGAGATCACCTGGTACATGTCTCCAAGATGACAAATTAGTTAGCTCTTGAACCTCTGAAACTCGGTTTGCAACAAACGGCTTTAAATCTCTAGCATTAGACGATAACCAACTCAGAACTACAGATGAATCAGTCCAGTCCAGTGATAAATTTTATCAATACTACAACGAAGCGCGTTTAGCACTTTACTGCTCAGGCGTGCTGATAGCAATACACCACAGAGCTCAAGTCGCGGTATAGTTATCGGTTTTACAGGAGCAACTTTAGTCTTTGCACAAAGAAGTCTAACTAGTACTTGTCCTGAAACATCAGTGGAACGAAGATAAATAACAGCTGCATAAGCCGCTTGCGACGCGTCTGAAAAGGAGTGTAACTCTATTGTAATTGGCTTAGATAATAGAACGTGTCTAGGAATTTCCAGTGTTGATAAAGTGTCAAGCTCAGTTACAAATTTACGCCACTCCTTTTGCAAAGTAGAGTCAACTGGATCATCCCAATCTAGTTTAGAAAGCCATAATTTTTGCAGAATAATCTTGGGGATGATTGTGGATAAACTGAGTAAGCCTAGAGGGTCAAATAATTTAGCTGAGTTCGATAGAATGGTTCGTTTCGTTACCTGAGCATTTAGCTCTACATTGACAGGAAATTGCAGGGCATCCTTTGCTGGATCCCATTTTAGCCCTAGCACATTTGATTGAGAGGAAAGCTCTAGATTTTTAGGTAGAGTAGGCACCGTATTGCCTTTGAATACTATAGGAGCATTAGTATGAAATTTCCTTAGTGGAAAACATGCGGAATCAAGTGTTTTTACGACTGAATCAATCAAACAACGCAGTTCGCCTTCGGATTCAGCGCCAGACAGAAAATCATCGACATAAAAGTCTTCCCTAATCACTTGCGCAGTTTTTTCATCTGAACATTCTTTAGAAAGTTGAAGTAAACATCGTGTACTTAAGAAAGGCGCTGAGGCTGTACCATAAGAAATTGTATTTAGTTGAAAAACCTTGATAGGTAGAGAAGGATTGTCACGCCACAATATCATTTGCAGATTTCTTTGATTCGGCTCTACACGCGCTTGGCGGTACATCTTCTCTACATCCGCGCATATAGCGTATTTATGCTGTCTGTGAAAATAAGTCATCCTGAACTACTGGACCCACATGCTGTATATCATTAAAAGATACACCTGATGACGTTTTAGAAGAAGCATCAAACACAACGCGTAATTTAGTAGTTTCACTACTCTCCCTAATCACACAATGGTGAGGAAGGTAACAACCAAATTCTGGCTTACTAATTTCGGTCATGTGTCCTAGATGCTCATATTCGTTCATAAACTGGCAATAATCTTCC
The DNA here is from genome assembly GCA_963693445.1 of Agonopterix heracliana. Lineage (NCBI taxonomy): Eukaryota > Metazoa > Arthropoda > Insecta > Lepidoptera > Depressariidae > Agonopterix > Agonopterix heracliana. Next base: position 22,042,988 of record OY856309.1, read on the forward strand.
TTTAACTGAGGCTTACGTGTTAATTTCCTTTCTATTTGAAATAATCTTTTTTCAGCTATCTCATAAGAACTACCTAGTACATCAGGAGCCTCTTTTAGAGGTATTTGAACACAGAATCGACCGTCATCCTCGCGTCGTGTTGTTTCAGTAAACAGTTTCTCACAATAGTTGTCCTGTAGTTCGGGTTTAGCATCCTTTGGAATTTCCTCTATTTCCCAAAAGTGTGCAAGTTGTTGCCTAATTTCTTGAGAAAAATTACATAATGTTTTAGTAGATTTATTGTTATAATAGCTCAACCCCATGGGGCCAGCCACTATCCAACCTAATTGTGTCTCTTGTAAAATAGGTTTATTTTCACCTAAATTAAATCTATTTGAGCCCATTAATTGCCAAAAAACATCAGCTCCCAGTAGTAGCTCTATTTGAGCGGGACCATAAAACGTAGGATCGGCCAAATTAATATCATTTGGAATATTTAAGTCTTGGAAGCGTATGCCTTCTTGAGGTAGCAAATTGTTTGTAATTGTAGGCAGCACATAGCAGTTTACTAGCATATTAAATGAATTTTGTACTGAATGAATGTGAATATCACACTGCTCTGTGATATTAACAGAGGTGTTACCGAGGCCCGATACACTTTGATAATAATTCTTTTGTTTAGTACAACCGATGAGCCTTTGTGCTTCTTCGGTTATGAATGATGATTGGCTCCCACTATCTAATAATGCCCTTAGAATAAAAGATTTGCCCTTGTTTGTCACCTTGACCAACGCTGTAGAAAGAAGAGCTTGATTGGTGGAGACACTAGACATGGAAAGAGTAGAGGGAGTGGGGCCCTTTGTGTCGTTAGAAGGTGGTGTATTGTTTCCACTTTGATTATTATTTTTAATAGGAGGTTCTGGAAGCAACGGAATTTGTGGTGGTGTGTGTGGAGGCGATTCTTGTGGTGTTGGCTTGTGTAGTAATGTATTATGTTTTCTCTTTCAAATTTTGCAACCGTAAAGCCTACACTGATAAGATTGATGTCCGCCTCGAAGACAGTTGACACAGAGTTTAAATTGAGCTATTGTAGCTATGCGTTCCTCAATTGGTAGCGATTTAAATTTTGCACACTCATATAATTTATGATCATTTTTGCAGGTAACACATTTATTATTTGGGGAGGATTCATTCGAAGAACCAAGAAATGAATTTGATTTCGATTGACGCCTCTCAGGTTTATTGTGAGGAGATGTCTTGTCAGTACCGACTGTCTCTAGAACAGTTGCTCGCTGACGTAAGAAACTGAAAAACTCTTCCAACGTAGAAGAATCCTTGTTGCTCCTCGTTTCCTCCCACTTTCTAGTAGTGGCGTTATCTAGCTTCTGAGAAGCCATGTAAATAATGAGAGAGTCCCACTTTTCTGTCGGCTCACCCAGTGTATTCAAAGCACTTAAATTTTTAGATAAAGTATCAATTAGATTACGAATACCTTTATCGGATTCTCTTGGCAATGTTTCCAAAGAGAATAAACATTTAATGTGTTCATTAACCAGCAGGCGTCTATTATCAAACCTTTCACATAATACCGACCATGCAATATCATAATTTTTTAATGACACGGATATAGAGTCAATGACTTTAGCAGCTGAGCCTTGTAAATATTGTTTGAGATAGTGAAATTTATTGATATCATCAATGCTCTCGTTGTTATGAATCAATGATAAATAGGTATCCCTAAAGGAAAGCCAGTTACGTGGGTCCCCATCGAATGGAGGAATCCTTATAGGCGGCAACTTTAAATGAACTGCAGTTTTAGACGAGGTGGATGAAATGTCATCCTTATTTATCTTATCAAAATGCGCGAGCAATGCTTCACCTTGAGCTAATAAGCTATAAAACTTATCTTCAGAAGTTTGACGTTCCAGTATTTGTTTATCTATGTCTTCAGCAACTATTTCTATTTGAGTTTGAACGTCTTCAAAACTAAGCGATAACTCACGCAGTTTATTTAATCTCAAACGCAGCTCATTCACTTCGACATCATTAGTTTCTTTCGTTTCTAACAATGGCTTTAAATAGGATTCAAATAAAGTTATCCGCGCCCTAATGGTCCCTCTCTGCTTAACGAGATCTTTAAGATCACTCATTTTGTTGGCACAAACAACAAACAATAGGTATTTGAAGATGTAAACACGAATCTAGATAGAATAGTCAATCAATGAATTACATACCGCCAGCAGCGACCAGATGATAAGCTGATAAGAAACCTGTTTGTGCGCCTTGCGTGCCACGTCGATGCATGCGCCGGCCCGGCACGGCAAGGCAAGGTTTTCCCACTCGGAATCCAATTGGAATGCACTGTATCACTCACACTTCACTGTTTTCACAAGCTTACTCCCGTATATCACCTGGAATTGTGACGAACACGGATAAATACCTTTTTTATAGGCACTTAATGAATGCAGAGAAAGTTTTATCAAACTTTTATAATGAAGTTTTCCAACAAAGTTACCAACCACAAAATGGCGGTTATTATGAAATCGTGGAACTACGGAAATTAAATCTGATGAAATCCTTGAATATAGGGAAATATCGAATGTGTTGTAGATGAAATTGTAATTAACTGAATTTGAAATAGTTTTTGTGGAGCTTATTTTTTAACATTTACTGATATTTCGATGATATTTTGATTTAGATCGAAATTACCGGTAGGTTACCGGTTCGAAAACTATAAACGCTATCCACGCAAACAAAAGAAGAAAGGATTGTGGAATAAAGGATTGGGCGCACTTCCCTGGGATATGATGGCTGCAGCAGTGGGCTGGCGAAATCCTCAAGCAAATCCGTCTCCTTTTCCAACTTTTTCGTCGAATTTGTATCTCGTCGACAGGTCACCATATGAATACGCCGGATCGTATTTTTCTTGACTCCTTCGAGTTTTTACTTAAAAAACACACTTTTATAGGCAAACGATCGTAGGCTTCATTAATTATTAAATTATTCAACAAATTCGACGTACTTTGTTCAGTTTCATTTTCCAAATTGTCCAATTCAATATGGCTGCTCCCGTTCCCTCACTTCCGGGTTTGGCGGCAACATTTAAAATTGCTGCGTTTTGTTATACGTCTAAACAAAAATAATTAAACTTTTGTGGGATTTGCTTCACCATTAGGCTTTTAGGTGAAAGAAAACATGAAGATTAATCTTCTAAAAATTTCCGATTTCAAAATTAAATTAAAAGTTATTCTACACAACAATGGCAAATTCTCAAGCTAAATCTTAGTATAAAAACATTTAAGAAATCAAAAATGAATAAATATTGAATACAATATCCTCGTCAAATCTCGAAAGCAGATTGACGAATAATAATGATGAGTTTCCCTTTCTCTCCCCGGGACAAAGGATCAGCCCTTCACTACCGAGATTTGGTACAAAACGGTTAGGGAGGAAATACTTGAGGCATCTTGTGTCTAATAGCAATACAATATTTTGAGGAAGGGTGAGTCTTTCTGTTGTCGGTAAGTACATAAAAACTGGAATTATAATAGCTTTTGGGCGGAAAATATTATAAGGAAATATCAAAACAAAATGTGTACCTAATGTAACATTGTGATAGAATCATAATTAGGTATCATGTAATATTTAAGGGCGTGGTTTAGGTCATCAAAAATCATGCTCGCTCGGCTCGTGCGCTGTGCTCAAAATATGTCTTATGTCGATGGGGAACCGATTTGAAAAAAGTTTCATAATTCAGAATTTTCATAATTCCTATCGGGATTATAATTGGTCGGAATTGAAATAATCGGAATTATCTATTGTCGGAAATTCAGCAATGTTGTACAAATAATGTTCGGAAATTCACATTTCACGTGGTCAGTCCTCACAGTCGTTATAATTTATTCATATTCATTTTAATAATAATAATAAAATTCATTATAATATTCCCAAAACTAAAATTCGAGTTTTTCAAAGTACGGTCGTATCAGATTTAGGCATTGCATAGTATACGCTCACTACTGTATTCCCCGAGGGGTAGTCAGAGATAACCTGAAACCTTGGAACATCCACGTTTCACTAGTAGTTCGGAAACCATCTCCATATTTCGGTATTTAAAAATATAGGAATTATAAAATTCTATATTTTCAAATTCGGAATTTTTGGGTGTCGTCCCCCTAATCAGCTCAAATGTATGGAAAACAGTTTTTTTCTACTTTGTCTCCATAGTGAAAATTGTTCAGTTTAATGGTCTAGAGTCTAGACTCTAGACTAGAAACCACCCCTTTAAATATAACTTTATAGGGTGTTTTGTTACGTTTGCCTACCAAACAGTTTTTGCACTGGACTATTTTCCATTAGGTACGTAAAATGTTGATAGTTGAACAGTTAAATATTAACAAAGGGCAACAAAATGCATGTGGTGTCCGTATAGTGAAACACGTTTGTATTTCATGAGGCTAAACCTATTGTACTGCACCGGTTTGTTCCACGTTAAACTTTAACTAGAACTACTAACTCCAAGTGGGTGCTAGTAATGAGGGACAAGAAGAATGTACTGTTTCGAGCTAGTGAAGAAAAGCGAGATTAAAAGGAAATATTTTTTTTTTATATTTCTCATTCCTAAATACTCACGACTGTAATGAATTTGGGGGGTGTTCAGAAACTACGCTATAGCAAGTAACTATCGTTTCATGTGTGCTGTTGTGTTAAGGTTTACTTTCAGCAAATTATTTATACAGAATGAAATGACATGTCAAGTTAGGATAGTACTAGGTTACTCACTATATTTCACCTAAAAACGCAGCATTAACCATCAATACCCAAACTCAAACTCAAAATTTTTCGTTCAACGTTTTTTTTAAAGATAATATGTAATATGAGATGTTTGCAAAATAAAATTAAATAAATAAAAAATGTAAACCAGCTCTGTTGAAGTGGGATTGGGCGGGACATAGCTGCCGAATGTACACGGAGAGGTGGACCAAGATAGCCACAGAATGGGTTCCACAAGAAGGTTGCCGACGTCGAGGAAGATCCAAGAGAAGATGGAGCGAGGATCTGAATACCTTCCTGAATGGTTGGTCCGATTTCGCGTTGCCTGTAAGAGCAAGAGTAGAGGCCTTTGCTCAGCAGTGAGACACAAAATAGGATAAGTATAAAAAAAGAAGTAAGTTGTAGGTAGAGTTTCTTCTCGTATTTTCTCTAAAACGGATCACCTTCCGACGCGGTGAAAGACCCAGAAATTGACGTCAGCTATTTATGTGTTATAAAAAAAAATTACATGAAAAAGTACAATAACCCAACTAAAGTTAGCGTCTTCAATACTAAGCAGATGGTGCAGTAACAACCCAAAAAGGCCGAGCCCTATATCATAGTTAGGATATCCCAAATGCAACCCAAACGCTTGGCTAACGGAATCAAAATAAGCTTTAACGTTTCACCGGCTGCTCGGAACGAGACCAATGTTTTCTGTACGACTTTATATATTGAAACAAAATGCATTCCCGCTACCTGCCTGGAGGGGTGTCCCGTAAACCTGGGTCCCGAATCTGTGTCACGAATTTTAGGTAAGGAATGAAAAAGAAATGGCTCGCCGGTGGCCAGTGTTCACGTAAGTTTTCTAGTTTTTATGTAGCAATCAGGCGTCATTATTGAATGAATTAAATTGGTAAAAGCTTGTATTTTGGATCATTTAGTATTAATAATGGCGGTAATACTGTAATTCAATGTATGCATCTCAAAGTTATGCTACTGCTGCTACTAAAATATATACAGGGTGTTACGGTAAACAGCTGCATTACTTTAAAGGGTGATTGTACCCATTATACTGTTTTTTTAGAGCGATTATAAATTCACAACTTTTCATACAAATGTTTGATCAACTAATCGTATTTAGTATGGAAAGTCCATTTTTTTGGTATTCTTTCCAATATGTTTCGTAGAGAAAGTTGTTCTGTTTCATAGGTACAATCATCCCTTAAAGTAATGCTACTGTTTACCTTAACTTATATAACTGTGTCAACACGAAATAGCCCATAAAAACTTGTCGGCTTTTTTGCTCTATAATGTTTTTTTACTTAATAACTTACTTATACCTTTGATCATAATAATTATGTTCACGTAGAGTCACGTTTTATTATCACCAGTGATTTACTGGCTGCCAAAACCGTTGATTTTTTAAATTACAACAATATAATTAATTAAAAAACAAAGGTAATTTTATTCAAAATATTAAATAGTTATTTTAATGACAAAATTAAGTTAATTATTTAAACTATTGACTAAACCTTAACTAAATCTACCTCAATTAGTTTGTAATGTAAAAAGTATATACAGAATATTGAGACTAAAAAGAAATTATGTACAAATTTACAATCCTAAAAGTAGGTAAGTATAATATTTACAGGGGGCCGCCGCACAGTCGACTGCATTTTCTATCTATCGTAAGATGGATAGAAAATGCAGAAAAGACAGATCGCTGTCATGCGGGAGCGTGCCCAGGACGCTGGCGGCGTTACCTCGCTGTATGGCAATGCTGATACGTTGCCCGAGGTAAGCGCCAGCCCTGTTGTCCCCCGAGACCTCTACCAGGCGAGATGACAACTCCTTAAACAGTTGTCGTGCTTCCGGGCCCCAGGGTCCCAGGGTCTCCACCCCGAATGGTGCAAATATGTAGCCCTCGCCCAGGGCTGCATATAGGCGCCTCTTTTTGCTCTCCGCAGAGGCAGCCGCCGCGCCTGCTCTTAGAGAGGTGGCAGGGAGATGTGAGGGCGCCACAGTATCCACACATATGGCGTCCCACACCAGCGGTCTGCCAAGTTTCCAAGGAATAAGAGACATTCCGTCGGGTCTCTTGCCATTAAAAAACAAAGGTTAATACGAATTTGAATTAAAGTCACAGGTGTTTAATGAGGCAGCTTCAGCTAAGACATTTCTACAACTCCTTATTTACTAAAAATCTATGGTCCCGAATACCCCTGATGTCCCACTGTCCCGCTATTTAAACCAACAAACAAATGGATATTTAAAAATGCACACAAATGAAAGTTTTGCTCGAAAAACTGCAATGCGCGCGACAGTGGATGAAAAATGGCAGAAAAATGGCCGTAAATATTAGTGCTGTTTTGTAGAATTTCCTTTAAAAGTTAATGTATTGTGAAATTGTACGCTTTTGTTACAAACAGTGTTGTTCCATTTAGTTATTTATTCTGCAGATTGTCTCTTGATGTGCAGCGTGACATTTTATTAAGTGACGTGAAATGAAAATGAGTGCAATTTATAAGGCAAGCGTAAGTGGAAATGTTGGAAGGGGACGGGCTAGACGTACATATAGGGTGTATTTATTATTTGGTTGTAAGGGTTTGGTCAGTGACCAATAGCTACTGCGATCTTTATAGATCTATTGTAGCTGTCACCCTTGACCTAGAGGTCATTTCCTAGCCCCACGGCCTTTATGAACCGTGTTATGCTCTTGGAGGGGAGGTCCCTAATGTCAACATAGGGTGTAACCAAACACCCTAGTAATACAACTCTTACTATAGAGCTCTAACTACGAAATCGCGAAAAAAAATTCTGCTGTCCCATACAAAACTGCTCTATCGACTCCACTAAAATGTATGGGACAGCTGATTTTTTTTGCGATTTCGAAGTTTGCTCCATAATGAAAGTGTTTCATGGTTGAAGCAAAACAACCCTTTAAGTATTACTATGGTGTTTTGTTACACCTTGTATACCGACCAAATTGGCGACCTGCTTAAAAAGAGCCAGGTCAGGTCTACACGAGCATGCATGAAAGGGCTAATGAATGTGGAGGAAGCTAGAGAGGTTTGTCAGGATCGTAGCAGGTGGCGTTCCCTTGTCTCTGCCTACCCCAGAGACAGGCGTGAGAATATATAATATGAAGGTGAAATTAAAATGAATGTTAAATTATGATAATGCTATTGCCATATTGTGCTGTTTAAAATCAAATGGATACCTCTAATTAATGGATAGGCCTAAAGCGCGGTAAGTTGAAGCACACTACTGGTGCACTTGGTCCATACAAACTAGCGCCATTATCACTTGCACCTGCATACAAATTTGAAGTTAACCATTCATTTGTTTTGCCTCATTTTTCTATTTTTTATTATAAGCCTCTAACGGGATTATGGTCGTAAGTTTATTTATCATCATCATCATCATCTGCCTATATACGTCCCACTGCAGGGCACATGCCTACTCCTTAGAAGGGTAGGGGAGGGGGAGTTTATGTATAGTCAGAGATATTTTAAACATGGTCATTCTTATTATGGGTAATGATTAGACCATCCGCTGTTCCGTTATGTAGAACAGTGTATACAGGGTAAAAATTTAATGCGTTATATAACTAAGGAGATACTTCAGACCATCAAACTGAACAACTTGCAGTATGGGACCAACCACAAAACGCGTAAAAAGATTCATCTGTTTCATAGAAAGCTGATTTTTTTTCACGGTTTTAGTGTTGATCTTATAGTGAAAGTTGTTCAGTTTGATGGTCTAAAGCTATGGTCTAAACATTGTTTAATATGCAACGTATTTAATTTTACACCTGGTAGATGATTACACATTCTGTGGTTCCATACAGAACTGTAAAGCTAATCAAACCATGCAGTACTATTTTTTTGATTGATTGATTGATTCACAATCTGCGGGAAAAAATTGCTCTCCATTCGGATATCCGCAAGTGAAATAAAAACCATCGTCTTTTCATACAAAATCGAAGGGAAGAAATCTATTTTAGAAAATTTTAAAGCATTCGTTTTGAAACTAGTCGCCAAGTAACAATGAATTTACTTAAAATCTGGAGTCCTTTTAAACTTTCCTTTGTAAAATCAAAGTCTCGCTATAATAGTTAAACTTCTCAAAGCGGTAACCGTCTAAGTGAAGTTCCAGTTAACTTTAAATAGTTTTTGAAACTTTAATTCAACTTTATGCTAATAGAAAATTCTAAGACCTGATTGCCTAGTTGCTAGTAGCCTCGTCTTCCGTGCAGAGTTTGTTTGTAAGAATTTTGGTATCTACAATATTATCTAATAATACTCTAACAGAAGCGTGTCAGTACATTGCAACGAAGAGATAAGAAAAAAGGTCACGATATGGTGTCTTTATTCCAAATCACAGATTTTTGAATTTTAAGAATGCCACAAATGGGGTGGGGCTCTCGGACCACTCCTGCCCACTGTCCTTTACAGGGTTTTCTATTAAATTTGAGCCTTTTATAATGCCATCTGCATATTATTTATTTCTACTACCCTTGGAAAACGTCTCATTCTAAGGACAGGTTTCTTAATGCGGCTCGCGAGCTTGTTACAAGTTTTTAAGTTGATTTCCGACAAAGAAGTTAAGTTTGTAAAAGGGATACAATGCTCTCCTTTAGCATAAATTGAACGTTTCAAAATGGTATGGGACGTCGAGTGCAATGTACAGGTAGCTACCGCTTCGCCGACAAAAACACTGCATAAGATCATCACAGCCTATACACGTCTCACTGCAAGGCCCAGGCCTATCCTAAGGGAGGGTGTATGGGCGTTAGTCCAACACGCGTGCTCATTGTCGATTGGTAGACTTCTCATACGCGTCGAAACTTCTTCTTCAGCGTATGCAGGTTTCCTCACGATATTTTCCTTCACCGTTTGGGAGCAGTCGGTATTACTGTACATAAGTTAGAAAAACTCATTGGTACATGGCATGTCATCCGTGCGGATTCGAATCTGGGCCTCAAGATTGAGTTTCCATAGCTCTCCGCAACGCGCCACCGAGGTTCTCTACTGCATAAGATATGTAATATAAAATAATGAAAGCAAAATATAGCGAGTGACACGGTCACACCCGCATACAATTTTCTGTTGTTTTTCCATCCCCTGTGCTCGGTAACACGATTGGTTTTGTCCCGAGTATGTTCCGATGTCTACACCCCATCCCCTCGCCTCACCCCTCGACCCCAGGGCTTTGCTGGCAACACAAAAAATACTTTCAACGCCAGTATCCAATCGAATAACGAACTCGTATGGCCGCACTAGATTTTTAGGTAGATTTCGAGGACACGGGTACGGAACGGGTGTTCACTATGGCTAAGGAATAATTTAGGCACAATTTGCAACGTTCAACATATTTGGTAACAAGGCGCAACGTTACCAGTTGCTGTGCAATGATGTGCAGATGTTACGTACGAGTCAAATGTATCAAACTTTATCATCTGCATGGGTAGCATGTAGCATGACACCGTGATACAGCGCCATCACACCTTCGCTCTCTTTCTATTTGCGCGCGAAAGAACGAGATAAAAGACATGATACAGCCGTGTCACGTGTACGATAATAATGGGTATGGTAAAACGGACCCTTACAAATGCCTTATATTGTAATTAACGAAGATCATTATGGGTTTACTTATAACAACAATTACAATATGTTAACAGGTGTTTTAAAACACCTTACAAACGCCTTAATTTGCAATTTACGAGAGAGTTATTGAGGTGGGACAGAATGGACAAAACTATAGAGTTCCTTGTTTGTACAAAATTAACATTTTCTTTCAGGTATTTTTTATTCATACTTCCGTCAGCGGGTTCACACGAAATCTACCTTTCTAACTGGCGTGCGGGCGGGGTCGTTTTTATTTTTGAAACAGAACACTTTGTTTTAGGGTTCACAAAAGTGCAGTTTCAAAGTGTTATTTAGAGGTACAAAAGGCTTTTTTCGTTAGTAGTTTTATTTTTTTCACACAACACTCTTTTTGAGCTCGCGGGCGCTAGAGTAGGCCGGCCTGACACGAGTTGACACTATTCTATTCTATTCTATTCTTAATTAATGGCGTTTCCTTGTTAGATTTCGCCAGTGTCAAGTGTTGAGGATATACTCATTAGATATTGTACGGTACAATAGGATATGGCTATCTCAAAGCCCCGTTTTTAAACAAAAACACACTAGAAACCGCCATAAAACGGCGGAGCCACGTGGCTGTCAAAATCGCAAGCCGACGCACGAGACGTCCTCTTGCCACCCCCTCAGCCACGTCACTCCGAGTTGACACTATATTTCCGCCTCGCGAATTTTGATGTCAAAATTAGTTCTAAAAGTAACTCTAGGAGCGCTGTAACAAATCCAATTGGTACAAAAATGGGAGTAGAACAACCGACTGTAATATTATACACCTTAATTTTGTAATTAACATAAACATTTAAAGGGTGTAGGTATTTAGATAATGAAAGTAAACAACTTATATAAGGAATATTGGTTGAAAAACGAGAAATCAAATCAAATCAAATATATTTTACACCAAAATATAAACAGTAAAATACAGAAAGAAAAAAACAGAAAAAAAGAGAAACAGAGAAATATATGTTAGGACCTTCCATAATTTTAAAACAGCTGATTGATTTTCTATGGGAATACCAAACATTTTTTTTTCTTTCCAATATGGGAAAAATAAACAATATTTTTTCAGATTAAAAGTCTGTAAGTTGAAATACGTTTCTTAACCCGTTTCTTTTTGAATATTAGTTTTAGTTTTGTATGAGAAAGATGGCTGCAATTACCGACTTGTAGCAAGATTCACCTTCAGCTTAAGAACGTTTTAGGATGAAATAATTATTTTTTATACCTTGAAAAATTTATTGAAATATTTATTTATACCTTGAAAAAAATCGTTAAAAGCGATTAAATACAAAATAACGATCAGATATACGTTAAGCTTTCTATATAGTGTGTGTCGGCGTTGTATCACAATATTGGTCTTAATGCATTAGGGACGGTTGCATGCGAGAGTGAACCAGTTTTACGTTTTTAAAATTTCAACTGTTTTTTAAATTAGTTCACGTTCATTGTTTTTTTTTTAATGCGGTGTAAGTTCATGTTTAGCGGAAATGAAAACTATAAAATAAAAACCCACTTACTTACAATAATACGGAACTAACATAGAGGAAAAAACATAAAACAACTGTTCCATACATTTTTGATTAGAGTAGTACTAACATAGAGGAAAAAACAAAAAACAACTGTTCCATACATTTTTGATTAGAGTAGTACTGTAGTTTTGTATGAAACCGCTAAGTCTTTTTTCGCGAATTCGAAGTTGGTTACATGTAACAATAAAACTGAACAACTTTCACTATGTATAGTGAAAGTTGTTCAGTTTTATTGTCTAAATCAACCCCTTAAATATTGCACAACTTGAAAGTATAGGGTGAAAATTATATATTAATTCCTTTTGAACTAATAGTCTAATTCCGATTTACTAAGGGAGCCAACCGATCGGAGCAAATAAATCAGCTGTTTCATACTAAGCTGCAATGCTTACCTACTCGACTCAAGTGTATGAAACAGCCGGTTTTTTTGCTCAGATCGAGTTGCTCCCATAGTAAAAGTTGTTCAGTTTGATGGGTAGACTCATAGTTTAAAGGGATGCTAATGTTATCAATGGTAATTTTTTACTATCGTAAGTTAGACCAATTCACATTTGACTAGCATTGCACAAACATTACCAAGTCAGATCTACTATGTTTAATTCTCATTTAAAATAAAATACGTTTATTAAGGACTTAATGAAAAGCGTAACTAAATTAAAACAACAAATTCACTTGTCACTAGCACGCTTGTGAATAAAACGCTTTGTTCCAGGAATAACTATAGTCCATTTACTCTATCCAGTCGAATGAGGTATTTCCCGAAAGCGATTACCCCTGGGAATGTCCGCCCCGCGAAAGCTGTTTTGCCCCCAGTGTCCCCATACAACGGCTTTTACTCCGACTTGACTCAGAAAAATATAAATCGTGCCTAAACGGTATAATTATATTTCAAGTGAAATATATTTTTGTAAAGCTAAATGTACGTACTATGCTACGAAAATGTTAAATTACCTGGTTATTGCAATAAAGAAATGTTTTTTCCAAGATTTAGATCTTTTTCCCTCACTGGTCACTTCAATCACGATTTACACTAAAACGGTTTCGTGTTTTCACTTTACACCTTCAATAATTAGCAAGCCTGGTTATTTACGCGTCAAAAGCAGCTATTTTATAATCACATAAACATTATAAACAACACAAATATGTAATTACAATACTTCAAAGTAAGAGTGAATAGGCTTCTTCTGGGTAAGCTCGCTACATCTTCGACCCCATCTTTGTCCTCAGGACAGGATTGAGGTCAAGAGCAAACCCATTTTTAAATAAAAAAAAAAAAAAAAAAAATAGCGAATACGCAATGGCGGCCTCCGCTGAACTATGCCCGTGGAGGAAATTTATTTTTTCTTTACCACCAAATTTTTTTTTGTAAAATATTTGTGGAACATGGCTTTTTTTTGCAGCTCTTGCTTTTGGTTGAGATAGCTATGCGCGCGCAGGACGAAAAAGAGGCAATGACTCAGCATTTAATGTAACATTTTCGCACGTGTGTTTGATAAGCTGCATACTATGTACCTGAAAGCGGTGCAATAAGAGCCACTTTACTAGCAAGTGTGTTGAAATGGTAATTTTTAAACCAGCAGTATGTTACTATAATCCATAATTGTATTATTGAATGAACAGGCAATAAAACTGTAGTCATGATTCAACACGAATTTATAAATTCCAAATGCCGATCAACAAAAACGAATGCTATATTCTGTTAGAACTTGACCGTCTAAGCATTTTATTATGGCATGACAGCTACAGTTGCTACACCTAAACCTATTAATAGTATGAAAATGGAGTCCGAAATAATAACGCTTCAATCTGGACCGTAGTTAATAGTTGGATTAATTTCCTGTCCTGAGCTGCGGGACAAAGTTCCTTTAATTTAGAACTGTGCGACTGGAGGTGTGTTTGAGCTGGCTTGCTATTGCTTTTTGGAGCCAAAACTTTGAGTGCAGCTCTCTGTACTATTATTTACGTTTACATGCGTTTTGTAGTAAAATTCATTTGTTTTTATACGTGTATAAATAATTAAACTATAGTGACATACTACAAGGTGTAAAAACACCCTAGTAATATTAAAAAGGGTTATTATGACCATCTAACGACTACTTCCAGATATAGTAGCCAGGACCAATGGCTTAACGTGCCATCCAAAGCACGGAATCATCTTTCCTTTCAGACAATCATGTGATTCAGCCTGCAATGTCCTAACCAACTGGGGAAAAACGCACAAAGTTACATTTCACTAGATGCCCCCCGTGGGAATCGAACCCACGACCTCTGTGTCAAGAGCCCAATGCTTTTAACCATTAGACCACATAGGCAGGTCGGTAGGCAATTTTGTCATGGAGACAAAGTATAAAAAAAAATCAAAAAGTCAGCTGTACCCAGGTACTGCAATTTTGTATGAAAACGCTAATACTTTTTAATTTTTCTCGATGTTGGCTCTGCGGGGTGAATTGATATCATTAGCATCCTTTTAAACTAAGAGTCTACACATAAAACTGAACATCTTTTACTATGGGAGCAAACCGATCAGAGCAAAATAAAAAATTGCCTCCTCCATATTTCTCCATGACGTCCATGATGTACAATACAAGGTGTTACAAAAATACATATAAACCTTTAAGGGGGTGATGTAGACCATCAAACTGAATAACATTCACTACCTATAGGACCAAAATCGAAATTGCGAAAAAAAATTATGTTCCATACTCGACTAGAGCTAAAATATGTATGGGATATCAAATTATTTTTTTCGCGATTTCGATGTTGGTCCCATAGAGAAAGTTGTTTAGTTTGACGGTCTAAACAACCCCCTTAAGAGTTTTAAATATTTATTGTTACTTATGAACCACCCTGTATAGGGATAAAATAAATAGTCTAAACTAAACCACTCCTTTAAATGTTACTAGGGTGTTACACCCAATACATTCATAACATGCTCATTTTGAATGGGGAGACCAACCAAGACACATTTGAAATTTGCATCAGCTAGCAAGTGGTCATGAATGACCTTACAAGTCGCTTCCAAACAATGATAAATTACGTTGTTGTCATGCTGGCATTTCACATGGCGTATTTGGCAAAAATATCACACATGACCATCCAAAGGCGTACCGAGCAGGACATGCTTAACTTCAGTAATCGTTTCCAATAACATAACTCCATCAGGATTGCCTCACGGCTATTCACAGCATTAAAATATTATTTATCAGTTTGTTGCTTTTAAAATAATTGCGTCATAACTTGAGGGAGTTAAGAAAGGGGCTTTCAGTTAAATATAAAGTCAACTAAGTCTAACTTATTATGCCACGCTCCGTCTTGGAAAGGCTGGGTTTATGAAACTTCGTAAATATTTTTGACAACTTCACCAGTCTGGAAATCTAAAGGTTTAATTTAGGTGTCTAAAATACAAGTTTGTGAAGCCCTGTAAATCTGTTAGGTACGTACGTAGCAAGAAGACGTGGGCGAGTTGAATTCGAAAGCACGTCTTCTACTTTTGGACTCAGACACGGAATATTTTATTAGTTACTACATGCAGAATGGCTACTCCTTGCCCCTTTCTAACTTCAAATACCCTCCTCTTCTCACCCTGCTAATATAAGGAGAGAAAATAAAGGACACACAGACTTGCAGATCCGATAGGTGAAAACCCGTGTGGATTCGCAATCTTGATCTATGATGATATAGTATGAGATTGTATGAAAAATATCCTGCTGCGCACAGATTTTAAAAGACTAATAGTTTTGAGGAAAGCAAAATTATACTTTGTAGATCATCATCATTAGCATATAAACGTTCCACTGCCTTGCACAAGCCTTTTCTCACGCGTTTCCAATGCAGATTGGTAGACTTCACATCCGAATCCAATCCAGAATTACAGCGTATGCAGGTTTGTGGTCGTGTTGATGTTTTTCTTCACCGTTTGAGAGCAGTTGGTACCTATGCTACTACGCCTACGTTGTCTGTCCGTCTGTCTGCCTCTCCTACCTATTTAGGGCTGTAACTTTAGAGCCGTATTAGCTAGACAGCTGAAATATTCACAGAATGTGCGTTATTACAGCTGATTTGCTAACAATAGTTATTTTTCGTGCTGGCCAGTGACATGAAATAGTTATTAAGCATTTTCAGTGGATTGGCGGTATATAAAAATATTTAATAGACAGATTCGAATTTCAAAAACTCTTTCCACGCTAGCGGATAAAATGCACTTTTGCACTCAGATTTCGAATGATAAACAGAATCTTTCCGAGCTTGTGAGGTGAAAATAATATAAATTTTAAAATTTTAAAAATTTAGGGTGCATCCTGATACAAGAAACTATTTTTATCAACGTTTTTTCGTCTTGCTCTATCGTAAAAACGGTATGTATTATACAAGCGTCAAACTTGGTATGATTGTAGAGTATCGGTCTGGCGCTAAAGGTCCCAGAGAAAACAAACGTTTTTTGTAAGTTAATTGTTGTGTGGTGGTACGATGGTACGGAACCCTCTGTGCGCGAGTAGACCGACTCGCACTTGACTGGTTTTATTGTATGTATGTGTCAATACTATCAATCTGCGTGAGTTTCCAAGTTTGTAAGTTTGTAACTTATGAACAGATTTAAACACAGGTAAAAAAGCCATGGTGGTCCAGTGGCGAGTAACCTTGCCTGCCGTGCAGGAGGCGATGGTTCGATCCCCGTCCAGGCCGACTCGTACCAATGAGTTTTTCGGAATTTATGTACGATTTGTAACACCACTGGCTTTTCGATGAAGGAAAACATAATGAGGAAACCTGCATGCTTCAATTTCGAGACATGTATTGTACCCAATGTCCATTATCAGTGGCTCACCCCCCGTCACATTGGACAGTTTTGGTACTACTGGTGAAACGTGGATGCTCTGAGGTTTCAGAATATCTCTGACTACCCCCTCGGGGAATCTAGTCGTGAGCATATGCTTATGAAAACACAGGAAATAAATACACAGAAATAACTTATAACTAACGTAATAATAGGCAACGGAAATTAAAAAGGAACAAATAAAGTTATAGCTGTAATATTTTTTCTCAAGGAGTTATTAGCTCTGAGCATAATATTGTGCTACGTTAAAGTCTACGATAAGAAATATTTATAAAGAAACATTGGTGGCCCGCTTTTACATAACGCCGTTCTATTGGCACAATGGTTGTGTAGCGACCTGCAAAGCCTTCAGGGACTGGCGTGCATTAGCCGACCTGATTCGAACCCACTACCCGCCCGCAGGCGACCTACATCGCCGGGTTACTGACACTTGGAGCTGATCATTGCAATACAAACATTTATTGCTATCGTGGCGCTTTTGCTTGTATGGTATGATCATCGATACATTGCGAAATACTGGGCTGGAAAGATTTAAAATGACTTGTCATCGACTCGATAGAAGAAGATTGATACATTGCTTAGTATTACGTGGTATTATGTTTAGGATTTTTCTTGCTATACAGGGTGTAAGGACAAGTATCAGTTACTTTTAAACCACATATTCTACCCATCAAACTGAACGACTTTTACTATGGGAGCATTGGGAGCAAACCTGTCAGAACAAAAAAAAAGCAAAGCAAAAGAGAGCAAAAAAAAAATTTGCTGTTCGATACTAAACTGCAACGCCTATAATTTGACTCAAATGTATGACAGCAGATTTTTTGTTGTTACCCGACACACGCTTGACGCTTGTGTGTATTACTGTTTTTATGATAGAGCAAGGAACGTTGAAAAACATGTTTCTTAATTTTTTGTTCTTTTTATATTTAACTGGTTTCCATAATAAAAGCCTTTAGTGCTAGTTTGGGATCATTACAATGTATGTGCCTGTGAGCGTTATTTTATTTATATTTATTTTATTTTTTATATTTAACTAGTGTTTACCCGCGACTTCGTTTGCACAAATTATATACCAGATTTTAAGTCAGATCATAAGCTTAGATTAAGTTAAGTCGTTTTTGCGTGATGCGCAACAAACAAACAAACAAACAAACACACATACAAATAGACAAACAGACAGACAAAATTACTAAAAAAGGTTGATTTTGAGTCAGGGATACCTAAAAACCATAATTATCGTAAACTTTTTTTTGTAAATATCTTCAATGTACAGACACACTTCAGTTACAGTTTTATAATAGTTTAGATTAGATTAGATAATGCAAATTCGGTAAAATTGTCAAGTGTCGAATTGTTGTAGTTTAAACAGTTCAGCCCTTTTATAGGTAAGACCGACAGACGGACAAAGGATGGACTGATAATTTTTCAACGACCCGGTTGGTGTAATGGTTGCAACGCCGGACTGCCAAACCAGGGTCCTGGGTTCGAATCCCGGTACGGTCATGGATGTTACATGTTTGTGCCGTTGTTGTATGGTTCCCATTAACAATAAGCCTGAGGCTTACTTGGGATCATTACAATGTATGTGCCTGTGAGCGTTATTTTTTATTTTTTTATTTTATACACACACACAAGTTAGTAGTCGTAGAGTAAAGCTAAATAAAAGATTGCGAAAAACCGTTATCTCGAATTTGAACTAGAAAATTGGAACAATTTGTTGGAAAGTATTGCTCTTTTTCGTGAATTCGACGAAGTCTGTTTCTGACAAGACTATTATACTCCAAAGACAACTGAATTCTGTCTCATGTCTGTACCCCTCTCCCCTTTTAAAAACCTTTTTCCTCCCAATAGACTGGAGGATTTTTTCAAGTAGTATGGCATTTTCAGCGTCTAACATTTTGTGTTGTAAATGTTACTGTAGAATAGTTATTTTAATACATATACCTACCTACGTACAGTGCCTCGTGTCTATACGACGGATCGAGCATTAGTAATCGTAGCTCGAGGCGGCGGCGTCTGTACTGCAGGCTATAATTCGTAAATTAATACACGTACGACACTAAGCTAGGTGTTGTTTTGTAGGTAAATATATCAAGATTAATTCTCTTCTTGGCAATTCTATCGCAGCTTTGGCCGTTTTTGGATAAATTGAAAGCAAAAGCAAAAACTTGCAAAAACAAAAATTGCCATGCAGTTCAGACACACACATTTCCTAACTTATTATTTCTATCAAAAAAGTGTTTTACAAATATTGTAGAGAATTCTATGGAGATCATTTTAGTTATGGACGGTTTTCTTTTATCTCGAATAGTTTTTGTATAAAACTAAAAAAACCGCGGGTCGGGACACATTTCGGGGCGTAATGGGTTAAGGAAGCGGGATTCGGGGTGGCACCGGGCAGAATCGTGTTCAGTGGGGTTGAATTAGTCTAAAAAAAACCCGGTGCCAAAAAGTTTCACAAAACGCCGTTAGACGTTATAAATTTAAAGAATGGATATTCTTTATATCCAGTCTACAAATACTGAATGAAATGACAAACGACAATCGATTTTTTGCGTTGACTATTTAAGATTTAAAATCGACGGCTGTTTGAAGTATTACGTCAGCTCAACAACTATAGTAGATTACACACCGAGGGCAGGAAAGTAAGAAAGGTCTCAGATCTCATGTAATGATCTGAGGCTTTTTTATTTACTGTCCGAGGTTAGTATACTATTTTTCTCCTCGACGGAGGTTCAATGAGCGTTTTTTTTTTCGTTTCATAGTAGATCGATAGATGACGCTACGGTCTATACGAATCTATGTCTAACGGTGTCAAACACTGAAAAATTATCTTTCCCCGAAAGGAGGGTAAAAGTGAAGTGAAAAAAAAAAACAAAAATCTTTTGGAAAATAATGAAACATATTTTTTATGATATTTAACAATATTTCTTATGCTAATTTACTCTTTAAGGTGATACAAGACTACAATTTGACTAAAATAAATATAAACTCTTTGATCATAAGGCAAAATCTGATATTAAACTGGCAATAAAAAAACTTGAGCTGTCAAATGTTATTGTCAATCAAACTCGTATCGTAGCATTTACTTTGTCGCATAGACGATTTTTTTTTCGCTTTGTCGTGTTTGTTAGTTTTCTTCAAGGAGTCGCGTGGCTGAGGGGGTGATAAGTAGACGTGTCGTCGGTTGGTCGTCGGCTTGCAATTTTGACAGCCACGTGGGTCCGCCGTTTTATGGTGGTTTCGAGTGTGTGTTTTTGTTTAAAAACGGGGCTTTGTGATCTCCATATCCTATTACCGTACAATATTATCTAATAAATATATCCTCAACACTTGACACTGGCGAAATCTAACAAGGAAACGCCATTAAATAAAAATAGAATAGTTTTTTTCAAACTGCTTTTCTGAAAAACAACGAAAAAGGACAGTATTCTTGGCTAAGAAAGAAATCGAAAATAATTTCAAATTTTTTTTGATGACATCTTCCAAATCCGAACCAAAGAGAATGAAATCTCTACGTTTTTAAGTCTTTATGTGACATTGCAGAAGTTTTTTGCTTGACAGTTTGTCGTACAGACAGTACTGCCATCTATTGAGTTATAAGAAAACGGCATTAAAAAAAAAAAAGAAAAACGCTCATTCAATTCAAAATAATTTATTTAATATAGGAGCCTGAAGCACACTTATTAAACGTCAATACTTTTTTAAGCTACCACCGCGTCGGAACGTGTTGTCGCTGTAGAGAAGATGCGGCCAGAAACTCTACAGCATAACACGACTTAATGACTATTACAATATAAATTCTTATGCTAAGGTTATGTATACAGTAATACATAGTCTATTTAATTAAATAATTGATACTATACAGTAAACTATAATGTTAGTGACACTCAGACCCAAGCATTTTGATCATTTAAATAATCATCCAGTTTATAGTATGCTTTTTACAGAGGACTTTTTTGATCTGAGTTTTAAACATGTTTTCGGAAAGATTCAAAATGTTCTCGGGGATTTTATTATAACAGCGTATACAGTGACCCATGAAAGACGTGTTGACCCTACTAAGCCGAAAGTGTGGAAATATCAGTTTATTTTTATTTCGTGTGTTATAATTATGAACATCACAATTTCGTGGAAACAAAGACAAATTACTTAGAAAACCACTTCGTTTAGCGCAGCCACAGCGGTACGACAATTGACGCTTTCCGTCCGGAGGGGAGAAAAATATTTAAACAGTACAATCAAACCAACACGGTTTAGAGTTTCCACACGAAGGGAGGCAACCAATCGATGTTCGCGGTTTCAAATCCCTCAAAAAATGAGAAAAAAATAAAAAGTTTAAAAGAATCGTGACGCAGCAATCGCCATACAAAAAAAAGCGAAAAAAATGTTAACCCTCTAAAGACTTAAGCTGCATAAATGTTGGTTTTGGTCTCATTTTCATTGCATAAAATTACCATGGTCATATGCTTCGATTTTACTTTTAGCAATTCCATTTATTTGTCAAATAATGGCGATTTTGGCATCACTATGCGTATTCAGGGTGTAAATGACAGCCTGGTAAATACTGAAAGGGTGAATTCAGACCATCAAACTGAACAACTTGCACTATGGAGCCAACCTCAGGAAACGTGAAAAAAATCAGCTGTCCCATACATTTGAGTCGAGTAGGAACGGTTGTTTTGTATAGAGCAGCAGATTTTTTTTCACGTTTCCTTAGGGTTTCCTAATTTTTTTAGTTAATAAAAGTAAGTTAGTAATGTTGTATTATGGAAAAATAGCTTAGAAAATCTAGGTTACGCGTATCAAATAACATTTACAATTTATTATATAATTACATTTTCATATATAAAACATTACTTTTATTAACACCGTCTACGAGTGTTCTATGACAAATTTTTGTATGAAATTGACAGCTCTCCAACAACCTTAAGTTATATTTTGTAAAAATTTCAGATTTTTCCTTTACTCCAGTATTTTAGAAGTTAGAGGGGGGGGGGGGAGGGGGTATTCAATAGCTCTTCCATACAAAACTGCAAACTTACTCGAGCCAAATGTATGTGACAGCTGATTTTTATTTTTTTATTTTTGATGCTGGTCCCATAGAGAAAGTTGTTCAGTTTGATGGTCTGATCATACCCTTAAAAAGTGTCCGCATATTAAGAATTACCCTGTATAACATATGTGTGGAGGTGCGGAACCCTAACTTTATTTTACATATGCCAAAAAGAGAGCGCAGGACGTTTCTCTAGTTTTGTCGCTTTGCCGTGGGTGGCATGCTAGCCGTGCTGGTGTGAATTCAAGTTTATAGATCCACCAAACAATAAAATTAAAACACGACGAAACAAATTCCTCCAGTAAATAACTCGCGTTGTAACATTCATTCGAAATATAATTAAATTGCAATCGCGGTGGCTTTTCCATACCGGCGCTATCTCACCGCACAGTGTGCACTCTCTTGATTTATTTACGATCATTGACATGTCATACCGTTTCAAGTTTCATGTTTACACAAATTGATATGGAATTACTTCCTTGTGCTAGTAATTTTAAAACAAACTAACAGTGATCTAGACCACAGACTTAGGTACTATTGTAATACAGAAGTCTGTGATCTAGACAGATCTCGACTATATTAGACGCCGTAGCATGCTGCGCGTGATGCTGATTAATTTAAGATTTGTATGGAAATTTTTGAGGCACTGCAACTCTAATATTTTTAACGAAAATCTGACTTCATACAAACATAGAGATTAGATTCTAGATTGTTTCTGAAAAATGTCATTGACTTTAATTGGTTAGTGTTGAAACCAGACTACGTTTGTATGGAGCGCGCCAACGGTAATGTACGGTAATGTACACACGGCGTCACATCAAGCTATACAAAACCAAAATAAGCTGGCCGCGCGTAGGTCAAATAACGAATAACGTCGCGCGGTTAGCTTATGTTGCTTTTGTAAAGCTTGATGTGACTTCGTGTGTACTAGTAGTGACAAAAATGTTCATAAAGCGACAGTCACTGAGTCCGTCGCCACTTTTATGGACAAAAAAAATGCCAGATTAAATTAAAATTGTACTTTGTGTAGTTACTACATTCTAGCAGATGCAAAGCCGCCTTCATTTTGGATTAAATTAAACTTTTGGAGATGAATTTAATTTTCTCTACCATTCCTGAATCTGAATTGCTTAAATACCATTTTAAATTGTATACGAATACTTTATGAAATATTAACACAATTTTGAAGTTCTGGCTGCGTCTAAAAGCGACAAAATAAAATTGCTTAGTTTTCGTTATTATTAGTAATCCAATAATTCATTTTGGAGACTTTACTAAGCATTTATTATTTTTATAATAAAATTATACGTGTTAATGAATTAACGCAAAACTAGAAAGTCGTTTGTTTAAAATCAAGAGCAGAATCGAATTATCATGGTATCAACATAGTTTTTTTTTTTACTATTTGTTTGTTAAATTTCAAATTTACTGAATTCGATCTCAAACCACCGCACAGGCACACTACTTACTACCAAAACAAGATTCTTAAAATGTATCCATGAGTACGTTAGCGTTTTCTTTTTTTTTGAAACTGCTCCAAAATAAAATAAGGTGGTTTGGGTAGCGGGGATCGGTGAGAACGTTATCGCTTTCATTCATTGCTGAAATGATAACAAATAATTTTTGCCTCAAAACTTAAAATGTGAATAACTTTAAATTTTAACTATCAAAATAATGAAATTATTGTTTCAATCTAACTATTTTGTTATAAATCTGTTGGGGTGTATGCGGTCTTGCGGTTATTCATTAACACGTTGTATACTTAAGGCAATACAGACATTGATAAATATAGGTAGGTACCTAGCCAATTTAAAAAGTATTACCTCTCAAAATTCTTATTAAAATCCTAGCAAGTTGAATTTCAATATTCAACAAAACCGTGAAACAAATTTCTCGTTCAAAAACGACAATCCAGAGTAGAATTTACGAGGAAACAAATTAATCTTTTGATCAAACCCACAGAGCGCGAGATAATATCGAGATAATTTGTCGAGATAGAAGAGAGAGAGTAATTTTAAAATCAATTTCGCACAATGGCAACATCGGCAGCGGTGGCTTTTATTAGTACCTCATAACAAAAGATTTTTTTTCTCATCGACACGCAATATTTATCCACAGGGTGTAAATTAAAGTATATTTTTACTCATATTGTCGTCGAGGTTTTTATTTCTTGCGTGGAATTTTTAATTTGCTTGTTAATGTTGTTTTAAAAATGTTTTACACGTATTATTATCCTTATTAAATTATTTAGATTGGAGCGTCGGTGGCGCGTTGCGGAGAGCTATGGAAACTCAATCCTGAGGTCCGGGTTCGAATCCACCATTAGTTTTTCTAACTTATGTACGTAATACCGACTGCTCTCAAACGGTGAAGGAAAACATCGTGCGGAAACCTGCATACGCTAAAGAAGAAATTCGGAAGCGTATGTGAAGTCTACCAATTCGCATTGGACACGCGTGGTGGACTAACGCCCATACACCCTCCCTGAGGGTAAGCCTGTGCCCTGCAGTGGAACGTATATAGGCTGTGATGATGATGGTGATATCAAGATTTTTCAGTTATTATAACAGATCAACTAAAGTTATCAACGCAAAATAAAACGATGTTATTTGAAATTATAAAATAGGGTGGTCGATTTTTATTTCGCAGTCATGAAGTTAACGTGATTTTCTGCGGTACGGGGTCTAAGGCTGCGTTTCCACCAGAGATGTGCGAGGTAGCGAGGCGGTGAGAGAGGAAAAAATCAGCCAATGAGAGTGCTTCAATTTCCCAATGACGTGATCGAGCGAGTGCGCTATTGGCGGATTGTTTTCTCGCTCACCGCCTCGCTACCTCGCACATCTCTAGTGGAAACGCAGCCAAAAAAGCTGTTCAGGGAAAATATGCAGGCAGACATTGATTTGTCATAAGAACTATTGATTTTATGGAGCTTATTCGTCCTATTTTGCAATGTATTTGTATTTTTCAACAGGCAGAATTGGCCTAGCGAAAAATTTCGATGCATTTTCTGCCTATTATTACACTAGTAGAACTTTCATCGTGTTCGGGAATAATAAATAATATCGAAACCCGATCAGAGTTAGACAGAGAAGACACTCCACATTGGAGTAAAGATAACGAAGAGAGAACATTTAAATATAAATTGCGACTGAATACGCCAACTTTTTAACACCATCCGAACCATATTCAATTCAAAAGTTAGAGTTTCGTCGGTGATTACAGTTTGGGAATAAAAAAGTTGTATCCGAGTTAGGTGTGAACACCGCGCTTCGTGGAACTGCGGTCGTGCCTCGCTCGCTATGACCACAACCACGCGTTTCCACACACCCCGCTGACAAGAGTTGGTATGTGGAGTACAAACGCACTCCGTCTGTGTATTAATTATTATGTGAACTTATAAACTGGATAAATATGATCATGATTTATCAATCCCAGTTTTTGAAAGGTGCGGTGCGATGTGTTCAAAACATTGTCCTTAAATACTATAGACTCCAAGTGTCATACGAAATCATAGCAAAATGTTTAAGTCTCCATCTGACACATATAAACATAACCCTTGCAAATCAAGTATGCATGCTGTTTGGTGGCACAAATTATGTTGTTTTTGATTGGTATTTAGTAGTAGTATTGGTATGATTACAGTCAGATAGTCAAAAAGAGCTACTCAGTAAGTAGCTTGAAAACTGAAATTTTCGGAGCATAGATTGTGTATCTAGTTCAGTTGTATGGTTCAAAATTATTAATTTTATCTTACGGAGGGAAAGCATATGATATCTGAAACATTGAAGCTAGCAAATAAAATACTCATAGGAAACATTATGCAATTTTTGAAAATAAAAATGAAAGTACTTATATAAAATAGTCCTTTTAATTCGGTTCAAGGAACACACCCCCTCAATTTACCTTTACCTTTGGCTATTTGACAAGTATTCAAATCAGCAACTCTTTATCGGACGTCAAGACGCTTTATATGAGTATAATTAATTATTGTACTTAATACACACTTGTGACGTCATTAACGTTTCGGTATTTTTTAAAAGTTTATCCTGTCATTCTTCTATCGAGTCGATGTCTTGCCATAAATGCTTAGAAGGATAGTAGGTAGTTAGTACTCCGAAAAGGATTATAGTACGTAATACGTTAATCTTTATGCGGAGGACAAATGCACTCCAAGCGTTGTCAAATGATTTCCACGAACGTACGCACCGACTGCAGGGTTAATGGAATTTTTTATGAGTTCAAAAAGTTGGCTTTCAACTCTGCAAACGTTGCAAAATGACAATATGGGGCTTGAAAAAAAAATACGGACAGCTGTTACCTATTCTACTTTTGTTCTTGATTGTGTATGGAAAAAGTGAAAAATTGTTCAATATGGTTTGAAAACTTCGTTATTCGGCTGTAGAGATGAAAAATAATGTATTTGGTAAATTGTTCCCTTGGCTTTTCTCTCGTAACTTTTTTTCGATTGCTCTGTTTTTATTTTTATCGTTTATTTACGACTTTGTATTACCTATATTATCGCCATCGTTTTTGCACGATAAAATCTGCTTTGAAACTGCTTCCATTTCGTCCATGACTGAAACTTACTAATAATAAAAATTTCAGTATTTGTTCAAAATAACAGTAGCTTCTGACCACCTCGAAAGGGAATAATGTAAATTTATGTAGGTATAGGTACGAAAAAAGATCATATCTAAAATTATATGAAAGTTTTAGAATAACTTTCATATAATTTTGGATATGATCTTTTTTTCGTACTACTTGCTACTTGCGTCTGGCCAAATAGTCACCTAAAGATAGGAAGTGTACGAAACATATTATTTTATTGTTAAATATTTGACGGGAAATATTTAAAAAATCATAATTTAAAAAATAGATAGGTCATAAAAACAAAAGCATTAATTCCTTACAAAAAATATCCATAAAATTGATTTGAATTTTTAAACTCCTATTCCCATAGGGCCAAAATACATATTATGAAGGGATTCATAACCTAATTCAGACCAAATATTTTTGTTAATTTATTTTATTTTTTATTTTTATTTATTTGATTCACTTACAGTTATTACACTAATACAATCATTATGATACTTAACTATTTCTTAAGCTAAATGCATAACCACTTAAAAGTGAACACCACATGCGTAATTTTAACAGTCACAAAAGAAATAGAAAAAAGAACGATTCAAAGAACGTTTCAGCCAATGAAAGAAAAATGTTGACTTCAGATGACAAATTACGTTGTTAAATGAATGATTGGTTTTGGGCATTGTCTTTTAATTCTTTTTTTGTGTCTTAAATAAAACATACCTAGTTTATTTGTACTTACAAACAACTAAAACTAATTATTAATTTACTTAAGTAATATTTATTATTTAATTTCAAAATATCTTTAACAAAGTCAAAGTCAAAGTCAAAATTTTTATTCAAAATAATATCACATAGATAACTTTCTGACGTCATTTTTGATTCTACCACCGCTTCGGAAGGTGTTCCGTTGTAGAGAAGATGCGATGCGGCCAGAAACTCTACAACACACTTCTTTTAAACAAAACAAAATATAAATATTGAATTACATAGTGTAACATTGTCAAGACCAGACATTTTGGTCATTCAAATAATCATCGAGTTTATAGTAACTTTTTTCGAGATAGAGCACAGAAAGCAAAAGTTGCCAAATAATAAAATAAACCAGCGGCGGTTAATTTAAAATCCTTTAGTGAACTGCAAAAGAGAACGCAAAGCCTTTTCAAACAACATTAACATTTGAAAAAAGGCTTTTTGGAGCTCCAAATGGCTCGCCGACCCTTTTATTGCTAATGAATTTTGATAACATCGTGATTTTATTGTGTGGCCGCTGAGGCTGGAAACTGCCTCCCATAGCCTGGTCGTTTAGGTACCTACAAGTGTGGGTATGTACTTGCTATACAGTATGTTAAATAACTTTGGATGTTTCTAAATAAATACAATTTACAGGGTGTAACAAAACACCTTAAAATACTTAAGAGGATAGGCGGGCTGAAATGTTGATTTGAAATAAAAATCCCTTTTCCGACTGTATACATATTTGTCCGATCCGCCCCACCCGTACACCCTACCGACTAGAGTGCGAAAGAGACAACAGCACCTCGGACCAATTTTATCTACTTAAAATCGACGAAAACAGCATTTCGTATTCCCCTGTTTCCTCCTCCAAAACTAAACCGATTTTAATAATTCTTTCAAGAATAATATCGACAGTGGAAATTTCAAATGTCGTAAGGGACAAACCCCTACTTTTGAGTAGAGCCAAAAAACAAAATTTTGGCAAAAAAACATCATAACTTCTTTATTTTCTTTCCTATTAAGGTGATTTCCAGACAGATAGTTTTAAAATTACTTCATCTATAGAAGACTATTGATCAAACCTGGATTAGCACAATAATTTAGAAGTTAGTGTCCCTTACACAATAGAATTTTTGAACAGATGTCCTTTACACAACCGAATTTTTGAAGAGATGTCCGTTACGACGTGGAAAAAATTGCGATTTACAATAAATCTATTTTACGCCCTACCACACCCTAGGCTTAATCATAATAATTTTGTTGTAACTGCCTACCAGTCTTGTCCACTCCTATAATTGTATGTCGTAAAGCTATTATAAAAAAAATAAAAGTAAGTTACAATAAAAAATGTCGATCCAATCAAAGAGATTATTGCTATGTCAGAGACAAATTTCTGATCAGCAACTGTTCAGTTTAGTTTTGCTTGTCCTTAATCACTGTTTTTACCGGTATTTGACACGTTTTCTTTATAAGTACCATTTATATAACCGAAACATTTTCTACAGGGTTCAAATTAATATTCTGACAGTTTTTTACAAGGATGATCAGATCTTCAAACTGAACATCTTTCTCTATGGGACCAATTTTCAAATCGTGAAAAAAATATCAGCTGTCCCATACATTTGGCTCGAGTAGGTTCGCACTTTAGTATGAAACAGCTGATTTGATCCCATAGAGAAAGTTGCTCAGTTTGAAGGTCGGATAAACCCCTTAAAAAAGTGTCAGCATAATAAGAAGGACCATATTGTTCGACGCCATTGTTGTTGTTACGGCCTACTGTACACCTATCTCCCTAGCTGCCCTGACCTGGCGGCGCTGTGTCAGAAAGGAAACTAAAAACTGACAAAACGGTGATTCATAACCCGCTAAATGGCATTACGTCTAGCTTGTTATAGCCGTATTGAAGAACGCGAAGCGCTGATACAATGCGACGATCGTTCGATCAGCCGGCTAAATTTTGATCCGCCGTAATACGAAACGGCTCGTTTTAGACGGGTAGCTGTTATGTCTTCTTATACCTCTATTCTTTGAGGAAAACCCTCTGCTACGTCCTGGAGGGTGCATGACACAGGGCACAGGCTAAAATGCGATAGATATCGAGTGGTTTATGGTGGCCATTACCTATGTAATGCAGCTAATAAGTTTTACAAACCAACTGCGAGATATTCACGAGTCTAACCCTTCCCTGCTCAAAAGTCCTCAAAATGCTAGCCAAATTGCTCCTCGGGATGGCCAAAAGATTTTTTTTGTACCAAGTATGTACCTATTTACCGATTTACTCTTAGCGAAGATCAACTCACTTAGCTTTCATACGCTGCCCTTACTCCCGAATGAAGCCATTGGCATCAACACCCCAATGGCCTCCCGTTGTGCCGAAACCAATTTTGACGGAACTTATGAAGAATTTACTATCGTAAATGAGTGTGCTAGGCATACGTCTTTCTTTGCCCGTCAGCGCCATCTAGTTTAGTTTCGTAAAAGGTAGAAGTGGAGAAGATGATATTTATTGTAATTCAATACAGCGCCATCTATTTTACTTACTAGTAACTATTTATGACAGCGCCATCTGTTGGCGAGTGGTGGAATTGTAATACTAATCAATAATTGAGGTTTAAGCGTTCATCCATAGAGGGCGTTGATAATAATGAGAAAAAGGATAAAATAAAATAAATAACAACTTACACAAATTTGCAGGATTCGTTTATACTTTTAATTAAAATTCATACACTGATTTTAGTCTAAAATTATTCATTAACAGTAAAAATGCAAATAAAATCTTCATTGTTTTGACAAAGGATTCTGGTTAAAGAGTATCCATAACAATGTTCTAATTACTAAATAATCATATTTAAAAGAAATCAAATCGATTCAGGAAAACATAAGCAATCAACATTCAATTTCTAAAATTATTAAAATTGTTAACGGAGTTAGAAAATTGGGAAAGAAATTTCATTTAGATTGAACTAGAACATTGTTATTACATAATCTAGGCTCTATTTGGCCCTAATAAAAGTTTTCAAGTCAAAATTATGAGATTAGAACAAATAAAAGTTGTCACCGCTCAGCGGCCAAACTTAATAAATTGAAACTAAATTTATTACAATATTACAAGATTTTGGCTTGTGTTTCTATTCTAATTAGAGTCTTTGGGATATGCTACCATAGGAAATACTAAACTACCTCAATGTCTCAAACTTTAGGTACATAACTGCATGTTATCATGGAATAGGTATATAGGCAGTCAACGAGAGCGAGCATTGATTAAATATTATAGACGTTTGGGATATATTATGTTATAGTATAGAACATAAACTTTACCTTGTTAGTTAATATCCTTTGTATACACTTACACTATAACTTATAGAGTGTCACTTTCACTGTAAAACTATAACATAGGCCGCACTGAAATAGGTTCCCGGACACAGGAGTTGTATGGTTCTAGGCATGTTAACCGACACTATGTTCTTCTAATGGTTCTTTGGATGAGACAGGTTTCCTGGTTCTTCAAGCTGATGTGTTCAGGTTGACACCGGAGAGCTGTAGAACTTCTTGAAAAGATTGTCCGGGAGGTTTTCGATTCATGTTATGTTGATCACCTGAAAGGGGAATAGATGGTTAAATTATAGTTTGTATGTACTTAGATGGTATAGTAGTAGATCGTTTTTATGAAAACGAATTGATAGGAAAGGGGAACTTGAAAATCAAAGTTCTTGGTGAATAGAGATTCATTGACTTGGTTTGTGGTTTTAAATTTAAAATAATAGCTTATTATTATTGATAAACTTACCTACCAGTTTTCCTCAGGGAACTTTGTGGCAGTCAACATATTGAATAAGTATTGCATTTGTTCAAAGGTTTGTATCTTTATTGTGTGGTTTCCGGGGTGCTGAAGTTTTCCAGGATTCTTGTCTAGTATTATTTCACTGTTTTATCTGAAAATTCGGAGTTAGAAATCATTAAAATGTAGTAGTTTGAAATATTCGGTTCGCGAAGCGAGCTGTCAAATTTATGTTTGCGGATTATTCAAAATCGGAACTTCGGTTCATTTTAGAATGGTTTTAGATTAATAATCAAGGTTAACTTACGTTCTGAAAGCGTCTGGGAGTTCACAAATCTGATCGAATTGATTCGTAACTTCTAGAAATCCTTAGAACAAACTTCAGGAATCTTCCATTTGCTAAGCAAAGCGTTATCCAATCAGAGAGCGGGGTTGTCAGATTATTGAAAATGTTCTTCAAAAAATAAATGGGGAAAAGATTTTATAATTTAAAGCCAAGTCTTGCGTGGACTAAAATGTGGTATCTGAATGTGAAATTGGAAGAGTAATTTGGTTTTTATTATAAAATAATTTATTTTGTAATCACCTTAGAATTATAGGGTGCTAGTTTATAAGTTAGGAAAAATAATTGTGTTGTCTGGTATCACTAAATGAGAGACGAATCGAGAAGGTTACCAAATATGGACTCGTGCAAAACTTCGGCCTTCATTGGCTGATTTTATTACCATGACCTTAAAGATGCTTTCCCATTGGTTGGATTTTAGGGTGAGAAAGAGATGGGAGAAAAGGGACTTTTCTGTTGCGCTCATGCAATAGTGGTGCGACCCCACAATTTAATTAATTGGATATTTTATCCGAAGTTTAAGATTATTGATATTTAAGGTTTTTGTCTAGGTTTTTATTTTGGAAAAATATGTAAGATGTATATCCGAGTATATTCTATAGGTTTCACTATAATAGTTCTCCTTAATACAAGTAAATAGGATAATTTAGGAAGATTTAAAATATATGATCGGATATTTATCTGTAATTTTATCAACTGGGTTCCACCTCTAATTTGGGCAAAATGAAGGAAACTTCGATATCGCGAATTTTCTAGAAAGGGCTAGTGGGGCACAGGCCAGTATAAAGGATGGACGCAGATGCGTGGGAGTCAGTTTTAGTTCGGGATACAACAAGTTTACGAGAAACGCTGCTAGAGCTGGCATCGGTCGACATGCTGGTCTCCTGGAGGAATTAACAGTAGATTTCTCCTCGGGAAGTCATTCTGCTAATCGAGGCTACACCGGCCATTAGCAATTACGCGAATTTTACGTGAGCGATTGATAGGAAAGTGTTCTAGACTTAGATCTCGTGTTAGGTTGACAGAAATCTGTCCATAAGTTTAGTAAAAGGTTAAATGTGTACGCGAGTGGTTGATTAGGGATCAGATTTAGTTTCCGGGAGTGGTTTGTGAATGTTGTGGTGAAAACTTAGTGGAAATTGAGGTGGTAGAGTGTAGCTGTCAGGCAGCGCAGCAGGCTTGCGGGGCACGAGTGTTTCTCGGGTGGTGAGTCAGGAGGTGTAAGGTAGGTGAAGCTGGTTCATGTTGTCGGAGCTGAAAGGTCAGTGGATTTTTATTTACTGCTTAGGACGATTTCGTAGGGTTAGGAGTTCAGAGTTGTGTCGTATAGGAATTTAGGAATGAGTAGGTATATTATTTAGGTAGGTTCATAGACGGCTATACTTTCATGATACTCCGTGCGTGGTAGTGAGTGTGAATTACATGTAAATTGTGTAAATGTACTTAATGTGTAATTCTAGGTATGACTAATTATTATTTTCCTTTCAGTTAATGACCACACTTAAAGTAGGTATTTAAATGTTTGTTGTGACTTCGCGATCTTTCTCCGTCGGGAAAACCACATGTTAGAAAATCTATCCTAGACTTCCGAATTTCTATCTGAGTGTATTGTTGTCTATTTTTCTAGACTCTAGAATAGTACCTAAGCGTATTCAAACAGTTAGATAGGATCTCCACCCTGCCTATTGGCCACGATAAGGTTTTGATAAGAGGAAATGTAATTTACTGAAACTAAGCCTAAATACCTAACTACTTAAAATTACTAAGTTTATCCCAGCGGGAATAAAAGTGATCATTGCAAATACCTATTTCTACATAAATCTATCTGACTATAGAGTAGGTATTGAATACTATTGAAAATTATTGTTTATTAGTTAACTTTACGATTCTATACAAACAAAATTTATAAAATAATGTTTCACGAACAAGTTTCATTAACTCTTATCATAATCTTCAATAATAATGATTGATTTAGCTTAAAAACGCGATGTTGACAAAATACCTACGTTTAATTCGAACCGCGAGCACTGAACGGAAGAAAGCGTCATCTTGCGGCGTAACTTGTAATGTGTTTCACTCAAAATCGATGATAATCTTGGGGGCGAAAATGATCTCTATTCATATGTTGTTAAGGTCGAAACTTTAGCTTGTAAATTTAGTGTTGTTGTTCTAAACGTCATGTTTTCTAGTTTAGATATTTAAAATGAGATCATTATTACTCTTTAACGAGTGTAGTAGGTATTGTTGAGATTTAATCCTGAGCCCGCGCGGCTTGGCACCTAGATAGACGCATTATTTCGTCAGCTGACTCATGCGTTCGCGCAAGGGAGAGGGCGAGTTAGGACACGGTTGCGTTTATCGTACCGCCGTGCTGAGTGTGCAGTTTTAGTAAAGATTAGGTACAAACTAGAAGTTAGATTATCAGTAGGAAGGTATTCTGTCGTTAGGTTATCTTGTTGGAACAGTAGGTATAGTGTAACTGTTTATTGCCGTGGCGTGACATGGTGTTCGCATACAAAGTAATAAAATTCCATAGTCGAAGCTTTGTTTTATACCTACAGTTTCAATATCCAGTAACTATACACGGTGTTAGTCTTGAAATTTGTTATACATGGTGGACAACTATTGTCCTTGTTTAACTTTGTTGTTTTGTCCTAATACAGGGTGTAATCTTAATCTTTTTAATATCATGTATACAGGGTGTAAATTAATGATAAAATTTTACAAGGGAATTTTCATGTTTGTCTTTATACAGGGTGAATGTATAATATTTTGTTATACAGGGTGTTCAGTTTTGGGGAATTTTTCATAAAGGAATTTTCATGTTTACCTTAATACAGGGTGATAGTACTTATAACATTTTGTTATACAGGGTACTCATTTAATGGGGAAATTTTTATAATGGAATCTTCATGAAATACCTTAATACAGGGTGACAGTATATGATTTTGTTATATAGGGTGTTCAGTTTTTGGGGAAATTTTTATACGGGAATTTTCATGTTTATCTTAATACAGGTTGAATGTATACAATTTTGTCATTCAGGGTGTTCAGTTTTGGGGAAATTTTTATTAGGGAATTTCCATGTTTTAATAGTTAATACATGGTGAAAGTATACAATTTTGTCATACAGGGTGTTCAGTTTTGGGGAAACTTTTATTAAGGAATTTTCATGGTTCAATAGTTAATACAGGGTGAAAGTATACAATTTTGTTATACAGGGAGATCAGTTAATGGGGAAATTTATAAAGAATTATCATGTCTTATGTGGTCTTAATATGGAGTGATAGTTAAAATATGGGGGGAGTTCAAAGTCTGCTATACAGTGTGTACTTATAAAAATAAAATAACACAACTGTGTAGAATATCACTAATTACATCATCAAACCTAACCTAAACCCAGTCCTATACCTAAAACCCAAATCTTACCTAATCCTGCCTAAACCTAACCCTAAAACTTTAACCCTAATCTTATTTTACTCAAGTCTTTGTCTTATTTTGGATGTTCTCATGGGGTTTCTTGCCGTTTCTTCCCTATGAATGGCATATTGCGAAACGGACCGTAAATGTAGAGTCAGTAATTGTAATAGCAAATTTTGTCCCAATTGTTATTCCTTATTGGAATTCTTCTACTTTTACATCACATTTTATTCCATGACCAAGTCCCAAGGTCATTGCATAATATTCCCCATAGTGTATCAACACTATTATTCATATATTCATAATTAATCTATAAATTTTAGCATTGAGTGGAAGTTAAGTCCACTTAAAAATATATGTTATGTTGCAGAGTCATTTAATGACAAATCCTACTACTTTAATTTATTAATTTTATTATTGAGTGGAAGTTAAGTCCACTTAAAAAATATATTATTTTGCAGAGTCATTTAATGACAAATCCTACTACTTTAATTTATTAATTTTATTATTGAGTGGAAGTTAAGTCCACTTAAAAAATATATTATTTTGCAGAGTCAGTTAAAGATAAATTTTACTACTTTTAAAGTGTCTGACATAATTTTTATAGAATCCTAGGGATTGAGTTTGGAGTTTTGGTAAATTTTATGGTCTATTTTGTGAGAGATCTTCAGCCAGTCAATATGGGATTATCACCTCAAGTCCACATATACTCTACAAGAAGCTAGGACCATGACTATATACACTTCTCATAAGTCGGAATGCGCTGAACCTTTCATTCTACAGTAGAAATACATTTTACACCCACTTCTGTGTGTGGATTTTCAGTGTAATAGTCATTTATCTCTAATTCCTCGAGATGCCGATAAGGACCTGATTGGATCCAGTACTTGCCTGACAAAAAACATAAAGTTCAGGTCTTGCTTACGAGTACTAAGGCTGGATGTTTGATGGACCCCTTATTGAAGAACTTGTGGATTGATGGTGGGAATTTGCAGGATATATTCACACATAGTGCCCTTTTATTTGAATTAATAAATCATTTATTATTAGCAGTGCACGATGGCTGTTCACACTAACATACAACTCACCACACGAAATACATAAAAATCGATATTGATTGGACATATTGAATTTGATAATATGGATCGCCACACACGAAATAGGCTTTGCTTAGTATTGATTTTTATTCAACTCCAGCTTTTTCCTAAGAGATAGTTGAGTCAGCATTTTATTTAATCCAAAGTATCTCAATTCATTCATTTTAAATATCTCATGTCATTCAAGTAACTATTCCAAATAGTTCAATTAAATGTCCCAAGTCATTTAATTTAAATTAATTAAAATTCTCTTTTAGTTACCTTTGTAACTGGAGGAGGTTACTCCTGGTTGACCTCCACAGCAGAGGGAGCGAAGGATGGGGCTCCTTCTATACCCCTCTTTCATGGGGGGCCCATTTCTATTCCCATTCGCCAATTTGGCTCTAAAAGTGCTTACTAGCCTAAGTGCTGGTTACCCTACCTTTATCATATCCACCTACCCTTTCCTTATGATCACCCTACTTTATACCTAATTTTCTCTTACAGGATAATTTTATTATTATTATGCAAAATTTTATTTATTTAAATATTTATTATGTTAGGGTTAGTTGCTTCACATATCTCACAACCTCTACAAAGTCCTTGAGTTGCTACAAGCTACCACAATTAAGGGTATCCTACCATTCATTTTAAGACGATCACAGTTAAGGCCATAACTTCACTTCAAAAATATTGATAAGCAAAAAATACCCCTTTTAGCTAGGGTAGCGCGTTACAATTTCGTGGCACCGTGACCAGGATTTTGTGTCCTGGTATACTACTTTATCAGTTCACTGTAGGCTTTTTAGCCTACAATTTGTTGTTCGTGCAACGGATAGAGGTCAGAAATGTGAGATTTTGTGAGATAAATGATCTTATTTTCTCTGGAATTGTGCACTTTTTATTATAACACTTCCCATCTTTTGTGACATTTTCACGTAGGTATTTCAGAATGGGGGGCGCAGAAAAGGTAATTTATGAATGGGGGGCGACAGGAAAGTTTAGTTGTAAACGGGGTGCGAGAAAAATGTATAACAAATTTTAAGAATTTGATATCTATTTGTTATTGGGGGCGAAGGGCAAGTTTATTTTTGACAAGTTATCGGGGGGAAATTTAATTTAATTTTTAATTTTTGTTTTATTTATGTCTGCGAATATTATGTTAAGATTACGGTTCGATTACGAATAATTTGTTTACGTTTACGGTTCTTTTACTGATATTTTATTACGATTATATTATTCTTTGGATATTTTGGCTACGATTACGGTTGTTTTCCGGATATTATTTGCGATTTACAGTTCTTTTGCGGATATTATGTTCTGATTTACAGATTTAATGTTACGATTACTTTAATTTTACGGATATTATGTTATAATTATGTTTATTTTACGGATATTATGTTACGTTTATGTTTATTTGACGGATGTTATGCTATGGTTATGTTTATTCTATTGATATTGTGATACGATTAAGTTTACTTTTTGGATATTTTATTTGCGATTATGGTTCTTTTATGTTTAATTACGGTTCTTATTTTGAATACGCGTTAAATGGGTTTTTTTATCTACTGAATTAATTCTTTATCGCGATAGATTCGGTTTATTTTGTCAACATTTTATAGAATTACCAATTGCGGAATTTTGATAAATGAGTACGGTGTGAGATAGTGAATTATTCAACAGTGATCTAAAGGCGTTATTACATTGTTATCCAACTACAATGTGGTAAGTAAAGATTTAATATTGATATAATAAGTGTTTTAAATGAAAATATTCAAGATGCTGTAAGGCAAAATAGTTTAACCACAAGGAGGATATATCGAGACCTTGATCAACTGTCTAGTGGTTAGGACCCTACGTTGTGAAGATGATTCAAGAATGCTGAAGAACACAAGAAGGAACAGGCGTTATTCAAAGAAGAAGCGAAAAAAAAAAAAAAAAAAAAAAACAGCATTTGAAGGAACGCAATTTTTGCACGAGCTGGACAACAATAAGCTGGACGCAAAGAGGGAGACAGAAGTTAACACAAAATTCAATCCCGGCTGTCATACGTGGGGGCGTCGAATATCCAGAGTTGGAAGTCTACAGTCGTTTCTCAGTCCACCATGGTAAGAAGTTCCGGAAGCAAGGATCAATGTCTACGTCAAGTTCATCAAGACGGAGTCTTTCACCACACGAAATGAACAAGAAGAGTGATGGGAGCTGTTCCTCGGAGCTGTGCTGTATTAAATTTGAATGCTTTTGTAATAAAATAAAATAATAAAATAATGATGAGTCAGAATTGGCTCTCACAATTTTATTATAATCATATTAATTTGTTGTGAATAGAATGTGTTAGAGGGAAGGCTCTGATTTCAAATCAGTTTAGATTGGAGTTAATGAAGATTTGACCTGTTGAGTGCTGTGGTGCAGGACTGCGTGGGGAGCGGTTAGTTTTTGTTTTGTCTAGGGTTGCCGCATGCGAGGAGTTAAGAGCGATGCATGTCATATAATAGGTAATAATGTTTTATCTTATATTATTCTCAATAAGTGTAGTAGGGTACTAGGGTCGTTAGAGGTGTCCATATCTTGTTTAAGAATATTGTTGGTTTCTTTATTGAGGAATAAATTTGCATTCAATAGTAATCTCATCAAATTTAGGGGGCGGTTGTGCCGAAACCAATTTTGACGGAACTTATGAAGAATTTACTATCGTAAATGAGTGTGCTAGGCATACGTCTTTCTTTGCCCGTCAGCGCCATCTAGTTTAGTTTCGTAAAAGGTAGAAGTGGAGAAGATGATATTTATTGTAATTCAATACAGCGCCATCTATTTTACTTACTAGTAACTATTTA
Organism: Agonopterix heracliana; assembly: GCA_963693445.1. Lineage (NCBI taxonomy): Eukaryota > Metazoa > Arthropoda > Insecta > Lepidoptera > Depressariidae > Agonopterix > Agonopterix heracliana. The sequence goes on from OY856309.1 coordinate 22,081,559, forward strand.
TGACAGCGCCATCTGTTGGCGAGTGGTGGAATTGTAATACTAATCAATAATTGAGGTTTAAGCGTTCATCCATAGAGGGCGTTGATAATAATGAGAAAAAGGATAAAATAAAATAAATAACAACTTACACAAATTTGCAGGATTCGTTTATACTTTTAATTAAAATTCATACACTGATTTTAGTCTAAAATTATTCATTAACAGTAAAAATGCAAATAAAATCTTCATTGTTTTGACAAAGGATTCTGGTTAAAGAGTATCCATAACAATGTTCTAATTACTAAATAATCATATTTAAAAGAAATCAAATCGATTCAGGAAAACATAAGCAATCAACATTCAATTTCTAAAATTATTAAAATTGTTAACGGAGTTAGAAAATTGGGAAAGAAATTTCATTTAGATTGAACTAGAACATTGTTATTACATAATCTAGGCTCTATTTGGCCCTAATAAAAGTTTTCAAGTCAAAATTATGAGATTAGAACAAATAAAAGTTGTCACCGCTCAGCGGCCAAACTTAATAAATTGAAACTAAATTTATTACAATATTACAAGATTTTGGCTTGTGTTTCTATTCTAATTAGAGTCTTTGGGATATGCTACCATAGGAAATACTAAACTACCTCAATGTCTCAAACTTTAGGTACATAACTGCATGTTATCATGGAATAGGTATATAGGCAGTCAACGAGAGCGAGCATTGATTAAATATTATAGACGTTTGGGATATATTATGTTATAGTATAGAACATAAACTTTACCTTGTTAGTTAATATCCTTTGTATACACTTACACTATAACTTATAGAGTGTCACTTTCACTGTAAAACTATAACATAGGCCGCACTGAAATAGGTTCCCGGACACAGGAGTTGTATGGTTCTAGGCATGTTAACCGACACTATGTTCTTCTAATGGTTCTTTGGATGAGACAGGTTTCCTGGTTCTTCAAGCTGATGTGTTCAGGTTGACACCGGAGAGCTGTAGAACTTCTTGAAAAGATTGTCCGGGAGGTTTTCGATTCATGTTATGTTGATCACCTGAAAGGGGAATAGATGGTTAAATTATAGTTTGTATGTACTTAGATGGTATAGTAGTAGATCGTTTTTATGAAAACGAATTGATAGGAAAGGGGAACTTGAAAATCAAAGTTCTTGGTGAATAGAGATTCATTGACTTGGTTTGTGGTTTTAAATTTAAAATAATAGCTTATTATTATTGATAAACTTACCTACCAGTTTTCCTCAGGGAACTTTGTGGCAGTCAACATATTGAATAAGTATTGCATTTGTTCAAAGGTTTGTATCTTTATTGTGTGGTTTCCGGGGTGCTGAAGTTTTCCAGGATTCTTGTCTAGTATTATTTCACTGTTTTATCTGAAAATTCGGAGTTAGAAATCATTAAAATGTAGTAGTTTGAAATATTCGGTTCGCGAAGCGAGCTGTCAAATTTATGTTTGCGGATTATTCAAAATCGGAACTTCGGTTCATTTTAGAATGGTTTTAGATTAATAATCAAGGTTAACTTACGTTCTGAAAGCGTCTGGGAGTTCACAAATCTGATCGAATTGATTCGTAACTTCTAGAAATCCTTAGAACAAACTTCAGGAATCTTCCATTTGCTAAGCAAAGCGTTATCCAATCAGAGAGCGGGGTTGTCAGATTATTGAAAATGTTCTTCAAAAAATAAATGGGGAAAAGATTTTATAATTTAAAGCCAAGTCTTGCGTGGACTAAAATGTGGTATTTGAATGTGAAATTGGAAGAGTAATTTGGTTTTTATTATAAAATAATTTATTTTGTAATCACCTTAGAATTATAGGGTGCTAGTTTATAAGTTAGGAAAAATAATTGTGTTGTCTGGTATCACTAAATGAGAGACGAATCGAGAAGGTTACCAAATATGGACTCGTGCAAAACTTCGGCCTTCATTGGCTGATTTTATTACCATGACCTTAAAGATGCTTTCCCATTGGTTGGATTTTAGGGTGAGAAAGAGATGGGAGAAAAGGGACTTTTCTGTTGCGCTCATGCAATAGTGGTGCGACCCCACAATTTAATTAATTGGATATTTTATCCGAAGTTTAAGATTATTGATATTTAAGGTTTTTGTCTAGGTTTTTATTTTGGAAAAATATGTAAGATGTATATCCGAGTATATTCTATAGGTTTCACTATAATAGTTCTCCTTAATACAAGTAAATAGGATAATTTAGGAAGATTTAAAATATATGATCGGATATTTATCTGTAATTTTATCAACTGGGTTCCACCTCTAATTTGGGCAAAATGAAGGAAACTTCGATATCGCGAATTTTCTAGAAAGGGCTAGTGGGGCACAGGCCAGTATAAAGGATGGACGCAGATGCGTGGGAGTCAGTTTTAGTTCGGGATACAACAAGTTTACGAGAAACGCTGCTAGAGCTGGCATCGGTCGACATGCTGGTCTCCTGGAGGAATTAACAGTAGATTTCTCCTCGGGAAGTCATTCTGCTAATCGAGGCTACACCGGCCATTAGCAATTACGCGAATTTTACGTGAGCGATTGATAGGAAAGTGTTCTAGACTTAGATCTCGTGTTAGGTTGACAGAAATCTGTCCATAAGTTTAGTAAAAGGTTAAATGTGTACGCGAGTGGTTGATTAGGGATCAGATTTAGTTTCCGGGAGTGGTTTGTGAATGTTGTGGTGAAAACTTAGTGGAAATTGAGGTGGTAGAGTGTAGCTGTCAGGCAGCGCAGCAGGCTTGCGGGGCACGAGTGTTTCTCGGGTGGTGAGTCAGGAGGTGTAAGGTAGGTGAAGCTGGTTCATGTTGTCGGAGCTGAAAGGTCAGTGGATTTTTATTTACTGGTTAGGACGATTTCGTAGGGTTAGGAGTTCAGAGTTGTGTCGTATAGGAATTTAGGAATGAGTAGGTATATTATTTAGGTAGGTTCATAGACGGCTATACTTTCATGATACTCCGTGCGTGGTAGTGAGTGTGAATTACATGTAAATTGTGTAAATGTACTTAATGTGTAATTCTAGGTATGACTAATTATTATTTTCCTTTCAGTTAATGACCACACTTAAAGTAGGTATTTAAATGTTTGTTGTGACTTCGCGATCTTTCTCCGTCGGGAAAACCACATGTTAGAAAATCTATCCTAGACTTCCGAATTTCTATCTGAGTGTATTGTTGTCTATTTTTCTAGATTCTAGAATAGTACCTAAGCGTATTCAAACAGTTAGATAGGATCTCCACCCTGCCTATTGGCCACGATAAGGTTTTGATAAGAGGAAATGTAATTTACTGAAACTAAGCCTAAATACCTAACTACTTAAAATTACTAAGTTTATCCCAGCGGGAATAAAAGTGATCATTGCAAATACCTATTTCTACATAAATCTATCTGACTATAGAGTAGGTATTGAATACTATTGAAAATTATTGTTTATTAGTTAACTTTACGATTCTATACAAACAAAATTTATAAAATAATGTTTCACGAACAAGTTTCATTAACTCTTATCATAATCTTCAATAATAATGATTGATTTAGCTTAAAAACGCGATGTTGACAAAATACCTACGTTTAATTCGAACCGCGAGCACTGAACGGAAGAAAGCGTCATCTTGCGGCGTAACTTGTAATGTGTTTCACTCAAAATCGATGATAATCTTGGGGGCGAAAATGATCTCTATTCATATGTTGTTAAGGTCGAAACTTTAGCTTGTAAATTTAGTGTTGTTGTTCTAAACGTCATGTTTTCTAGTTTAGATATTTAAAATGAGATCATTATTACTCTTTAACGAGTGTAGTAGGTATTGTTGAGATTTAATCCTGAGCCCGCGCGGCTTGGCACCTAGATAGACGCATTATTTCGTCAGCTGACTCATGCGTTCGCGCAAGGGAGAGGGCGAGTTAGGACACGGTTGCGTTTATCGTACCGCCGTGCTGAGTGTGCAGTTTTAGTAAAGATTAGGTACAAACTAGAAGTTAGATTATCAGTAGGAAGGTATTCTGTCGTTAGGTTATCTTGTTGGAACAGTAGGTATAGTGTAACTGTTTATTGCCGTGGCGTGACATGGTGTTCGCATACAAAGTAATAAAATTCCATAGTCGAAGCTTTGTTTTATACCTACAGTTTCAATATCCAGTAACTATACACGGTGTTAGTCTTGAAATTTGTTATACATGGTGGACAACTATTGTCCTTGTTTAACTTTGTTGTTTTGTCCTAATACAGGGTGTAATCTTAAATCTTTTTAATATCATGTATACAGGGTGTAAATTAATGATAAAATTTTACAAGGGAATTTTCATGTTTGTCTTTATACAGGGTGAATGTATAATATTTTGTTATACAGGGTGTTCAGTTTTGGGGAATTTTTCATAAAGGAATTTTCATGTTTACCTTAATACAGGGTGATAGTACTTATAACATTTTGTTATACAGGGTACTCATTTAATGGGGAAATTTTTATAATGGAATCTTCATGAAATACCTTAATACAGGGTGACAGTATATGATTTTGTTATATAGGGTGTTCAGTTTTTGGGGAAATTTTTATACGGGAATTTTCATGTTTATCTTAATACAGGTTGAATGTATACAATTTTGTCATTCAGGGTGTTCAGTTTTGGGGAAATTTTTATTAGGGAATTTCCATGTTTTAATAGTTAATACATGGTGAAAGTATACAATTTTGTCATACAGGGTGTTCAGTTTTGGGGAAACTTTTATTAAGGAATTTTCATGGTTTAATAGTTAATACAGGGTGAAAGTATACAATTTTGTTATACAGGGAGATCAGTTAATGGGGAAATTTATAAAGAATTATCATGTCTTATGTGGTCTTAATATGGAGTGATAGTTAAAATATGGGGGGAGTTCAAAGTCTGCTATACAGTGTGTACTTATAAAAATAAAATAACACAACTGTGTAGAATATCACTAATTACATCATCAAACCTAACCTAAACCCAGTCCTATACCTAAAACCCAAATCTTACCTAATCCTGCCTAAACCTAACCCTAAAACTTTAACCCTAATCTTATTTTACTCAAGTCTTTGTCTTATTTTGGATGTTCTCATGGGGTTTCTTGCCGTTTCTTCCCTATGAATGGCATATTGCGAAACGGACCGTAAATGTAGAGTCAGTAATTGTAATAGCAAATTTTGTCCCAATTGTTATTCCTTATTGGAATTCTTCTACTTTTACATCACATTTTATTCCATGACCAAGTCCCAAGGTCATTGCATAATATTCCCCATAGTGTATCAACACTATTATTCATATATTCATAATTAATCTATAAATTTTAGCATTGAGTGGAAGTTAAGTCCACTTAAAAATATATGTTATGTTGCAGAGTCATTTAATGACAAATCCTACTACTTTAATTTATTAATTTTATTATTGAGTGGAAGTTAAGTCCACTTAAAAAATATATTATTTTGCAGAGTCATTTAATGACAAATCCTACTACTTTAATTTATTAATTTTATTATTGAGTGGAAGTTAAGTCCACTTAAAAAATATATTATTTTGCAGAGTCAGTTAAAGATAAATTTTACTACTTTTAAAGTGTCTGACATAATTTTTATAGAATCCTAGGGATTGAGTTTGGAGTTTTGGTAAATTTTATGGTCTATTTTGTGAGAGATCTTCAGCCAGTCAATATGGGATTATCACCTCAAGTCCACATATACTCTACAAGAAGCTAGGACCATGACTATATACACTTCTCATAAGTCGGAATGCGCTGAACCTTTCATTCTACAGTAGAAATACATTTTACACCCACTTCTGTGTGTGGATTTTCAGTGTAATAGTCATTTATCTCTAATTCCTCGAGATGCCGATAAGGACCTGATTGGATCCAGTACTTGCCTGACAAAAAACATAAAGTTCAGGTCTTGCTTACGAGTACTAAGGCTGGATGTTTGATGGACCCCTTATTGAAGAACTTGTGGATTGATGGTGGGAATTTGCAGGATATATTCACACATAGTGCCCTTTTATTTGAATTAATAAATCATTTATTATTAGCAGTGCACGATGGCTGTTCACACTAACATACAACTCACCACACGAAATACATAAAAATCGATATTGATTGGACATATTGAATTTGATAATATGGATCGCCACACACGAAATAGGCTTTGCTTAGTATTGATTTTTATTCAACTCCAGCTTTTTCCTAAGAGATAGTTGAGTCAGCATTTTATTTAATCCAAAGTATCTCAATTCATTCATTTTAAATATCTCATGTCATTCAAGTAACTATTCCAAATAGTTCAATTAAATGTCCCAAGTCATTTAATTTAAATTAATTAAAATTCTCTTTTAGTTACCTTTGTAACTGGAGGAGGTTACTCCTGGTTGACCTCCACAGCAGAGGGAGCGAAGGATGGGGCTCCTTCTATACCCCTCTTTCATGGGGGGCCCATTTCTATTCCCATTCGCCAATTTGGCTCTAAAAGTGCTTACTAGCCTAAGTGCTGGTTACCCTACCTTTATCATATCCACCTACCCTTTCCTTATGATCACCCTACTTTATACCTAATTTTCTCTTACAGGATAATTTTATTATTATTATGCAAAATTTTATTTATTTAAATATTTATTATGTTAGGGTTAGTTGCTTCACATATCTCACAACCTCTACAAAGTCCTTGAGTTGCTACAAGCTACCACAATTAAGGGTATCCTACCATTCATTTTAAGACGATCACAGTTAAGGCCATAACTTCACTTCAAAAATATTGATAAGCAAAAAATACCCCTTTTAGCTAGGGTAGCGCGTTACACCGTCTCAAAGGCGACTGGAACAAAATCATAAACCTACTCCAGGTTGGTAGTTCCACCCGCTAAAGGGGCACCGAACGTGTATATATACTGGTCTCGTTCCAAACTAGACAACCGCCTTTTTGCCAAGATAATGACGCTTACCATCGATGCGGCTAAAACCCAGGGGCTCCAGGATACACAACACGTCTACAGACACAAGCGCATGGCGAATTATGTAATTTAAGGCTTGATGACGGATATGATGATGATGTCCTCCTTGACGTATCCGTCAACGGCGACACCCTGGGCTTCACCTGGTAGAGTGGGCTCGGATGTGACTAGCGAACCCAAATTTCGACTTAAAGGTCCGATCGCAGGCAAAACAGTAAAGTTCTCCGCTGTCATTATACGTGTAGTTATAGCTTGGCTTTGGCTGGGTCTTTCTTATTTGGCGCTTAACGTCAAGATCTGCAAGACGCGTTTCATCAAACTCCTCAGTTCGCTTTTTTACAATGAGGCGCCATTCCGGCTCATTAGCGCACGCTGCTCCCAGTCCTTGATCGGTACATTGCATGCAGTTAGGTGCCGTTTCAGAACATCTTTGTAACGCAGGTACTGACCACCTGACTTTCGTTTTCCATCCCGAAGCTCCGAGTAAAATACTGCTTTAGGAAGTCTAGCATCATCCATACGTACTATATGTCCGCACCATCTTAGCTGGCCTCTCATTATCAAGGCCTCCATACCATACGATTGACTTCGCCGTAAAACCTCAGACTTACATTCCAGCACAACGCTGACATCTTAATTTATGACAACACTTTTCTCCACCCAACACTACAAATATATTGGGACTAGCCTACCTTGCAATCTGGATGTAAGACTGTGGCAACTTTCAAAGAATCATTGTAGAGCAGCTTTCCCTAAATGAAGGAAGGGAGAGAGTACCTACAACCAAATTAGCGTATGACTCCGGCTCCATACTATCACTTTTTTAAGCGGGAAACATTAGCACCAACAGCGCTACTCACAAACAGGGACAAAGACAGTCTTGCCGCGATATCATCCCTGCTTGCACGGCCAAGTTTTCAGGGCGCTTAGCGTTTGGAGAAGAGGTTGCAGTTGCAGTTGCAGTGGTGGTTATGGCAGAGTTGAAAGCTTTGGAATATCTGTGTACGCTCATTTATTTTGGAATTTCCACCTGGTTTTATACAAAACGGCGGTTCCCTATTCGTCTGTAAACCTCCGACTTCCGAGTAAACTGTTAATGTGGGTATCCCCACTACCTACGTGCGCCCAGTTATTATGGGTTTGCGTTGCTTGATGTGTCGCCGTGTGAACCGACGGTACTGAACAACTTTCTCTAAGAAACGTGTAGGAAAGTAGCAAAAAAAATTGGGTTTTACACACAAATGTTCGATCAGCCGATTATCGAATATTTGTATGAAAAGTTTATTTTTGCAACTTTCCCTTCTTCCTTTGTGAAAGTTATTCAGTATCATGGGTACAATCACCCTTTGAATTAATGCACCGTGCATAACAATAAACAGTTGTCTAAATAATGTTGCCGAACCATGGTGCATACGAAAGCTAGCTTCTTTAAAAAAACATACTAAGCAAAAGGTAAATTGTTTTGTGTAATTTTATTGGAACCTGTAACCTGAAATTTGAATATTTATTATAAATTCTTTTATTATAGAACTTTTAAAATAGCTTTACAACATTTAATTTTAGAGTGAACTAGACTGGCAGGTTAGTTACACCAAAATAATTACGATTATTCTTAGGGTGTACAATATTTTTTATTACAATCACAATTTTTTAAACGTCGTAACGGACACGTGTTCCAAAATTATATGGTTTAGGGACCTAATCTTCTTAACTATTATCCTAAGCGAGATTCAATCAATAGTTTGCTATAGATAAAGAAATTCGAAAACAATTTGTCTAGAAATCATTACAATAGCAACAAAAATTTAAAAGTTATAACGTTAGGCAATTTTGTTTTCGGTTCTTCTGTAAAACATACAAGTTTATTGCCGAAGTTTAAGTTTACTAGGTACCGAAATATCGGGAATATAGATATCAAAAACGCGGTAAAACCCCCTTTTAAATGTTTAATTTTAGTTTAAATAAGAACCGTTGTCATGACTATCTACAACAACTTTAAAATTATTTCTGAAAAAAACGTCGTAAAGGACATACTGTATTCAAATTATTTGTGAACAAAACGTGGTAGAGGACGTAATGTAAATAGCTTGTTGCTACTTAAGACAATATTTATTCAACATTTTAAAATATTTTACCAGAATTTTTGTTGTAAAGGACATAATGCAATAATTTTTGCTACTTACGACAATGTTTTTTAAATTACGCTTTCAGACGATAATGTCGTAAAGGACATAGGGTAATAATGTGTTGCTACTTACAACAATATTCATTCAAAGTTTGAACTAAATTTTAAAAGAATTTTATGTTGTAAATGAATGTTATTTTTTGAATGTGGGTTACAACGTTTTAAGGCAGGTAATTATAAAGACTTACGACGTTGCATAAAACTATATTACAGTTTGAACCTAAAATTTGACCTATACGACATAAATTTTTAATATTTTTGTCACTTACTACAAAATGATGGTCCTCGTATCTCCTTTATTTGAAGAGATATCAAAATTTTAAATACACAGATCGATAGAGGAAAAAATTCTGAGTTCAGTGGTATATTCAGTGGACTTACGACAAAATGTCCCTTACGACATTTGAAATTTCCACTGTCGATATGAGAAAGACTTTGGCCATGTCTGTATGTTTTGCTTTTTCAGACCTATGCGAAGCCGAGGTCAACAAGCATGTATTTTGAGGGTTTCTTATTTACTGCCCGAGGTTCGTATACTATTTTTCTTCTCGACGGAAATGGAAAGCTGCAACTTCGTTTAGCGCAGAGCGGGACGACAATGGACGCTTTCCGTCCGAGGGGAGAAATTAATATTTTGTATGAGGAATCATGTTTCAAAGCGTTTTCCTAACAATAAGCTATTCTATAACTTTCAGATGATCTTTGAAATATTGACTAAAATAAAAAACGTTCACCCTATGCGTAGACACATTTTGTAGATAATAAATGACGGTCGTTAGTCTGGGCCACAACTTTACTGTAGCACTCGGTATAAACAAGGTTTGGTAAGGTCACGGGCAGTTTATCAATGTTTTGCTCATCTGTAGGTCACAGCGCCTTAATGCATAGAATCGTCGCATAAGGGGGTGTACACATCTGGCGAACGCACCGCGAATGCGCAGCTCGCGATCGGTTCGCGAACGGCTGCGCATTTGCGGCGCGTTTGCTAGATGTGGACAGACCCCTATAACATACAAAATTACTTACGACTCAAGAGGATAGACGAGTAAGGTTTTTTCCATACAAACGTATTCCCCGGTTTTCTCCCTAGATAATGACACTAGAGCAAACATTTTTTTACCATCCAATCTACCGTTAATGTTACCTCTGCTATATCCCTATGTTTTGCTTTTTTACATAAATTAATTACGGTAGGAACTAGGGACCTTTGAAAATGACAAATTTTACCGCCCGTTTTCAGACATCCAGCAAACAAATTTGACGAATATAAACAAAAAAATCAAAACGTACAGACATAGCCAAAGTCTTTCTCATATTATTCTTGAAAGAATTATTTTAAATCAGTTTAATTTACAAAACAGGGGAATACGAAATGCTGTTTTCGTCGATTTTATGTAGATAAAATCGGTCCTAGCTGCAGTAGTCTCTTTCGCACTCTAGTCGGTGGGGTGTATGGGTGGAGCGGATCGGACAAATATGTATACGGTTGGAAAAGTAACCTATTCTCCAAATTAGCATTTCAGCCCGCCTATCCTCTTAAGGTCAATTTATTTGTGTAGCACAATGGCCGTTGCATAGCGTTTTGATTCTTACTACTAGTTAATTATGTTAAAATTGATTTGAAGCAATATACCGGTAGCAACCGCGAAACCGTGTGCGCCCAATTGATAGAGCAGCCGCGAGCAATCGCAAGCAGCCACGCGGATGCTCGCGGCTGCTCTTTTAGTGTGAAGTTGGGGTGTCCCAACTTATTTTTATTCTACTTTTCACGACTTCCACTTACAATCTGAAAATTTAATAGGTACGCCGTCATTACATTACGTATCTCACTGGTTGAGTAGGTACAGCATTCAAGACCTAAAGCGAAATATTATGCTCGATGCTCTGTGAACTGTGAAGAACAGAACTGTTTTTACCCGACTGCGCCAGAAGGAGGGTTATGTTTTTGCTAGACTGAAACTGCAAAGTAGCTTAATATTCGTCGAAGAAACGAGCAATCTTTCAACAAGACTAAACAAAAACAAACACTTAGGGTAAAGCAATGTACAGCGTCCCAGCAATCTTGAGCTGAAATTATCTCAAAATATATGAATTAAAATGTTGTGTTCAAAATTTAAAAGCTCGTTAAATAACTCTGGGAACTTCCTCCGCCAGTAGAACCCCAGTTTAATTACGCTGGGCTCTATTAAATCCCTCCTCAAGGACGCACTAATTTCCCCGAACCCGCTCCCATTCACTCTTTTCCATTCATTCATTCATTCGCCGTAAGGAACGAATGTTTCTGAAAGCAGAAATGAGTTTCTTGGACGTAATTCGGGCGGTAAGCGGTTTGCCCCGGCGGGATATTGAATTACTTGGGGATAAAAATATAGGTTTTGCCGCTAGGTGGCGCTCGGGGATTTCAAATGACTAATTTCAGTGGAACTCTTTTTCAAAGTTACATAGAAATCCACTTTGAAGCTCTCAAGGAATGGTTCTTTTTTATTTGTTTTTTGAATGAGTTTCTTGTAGACAGTCGTGTAGTTCTCGATTTAGAATGTAGATACTATTAGCATGAGCATCGTAGAACGTAACTAAGCGATATGGATTATTTATAAGTTGTGAGCGAAACGAATGTTAGCAACAGCTGATTTTTTTTTCTCCGATCGGTTTGCTCCCATATAGTAATAGTACCCCGTTCATGTTCAGTTTGATGGGTAGACTTTAAGTTTAAAAGAATGCTAATGTTATCAATTTCTCCCAGTATATTAAATAGTTACAGCCGAAGATTATAAGCCTTTACCTACTAAATTGTAAATTCCAAGCTGAGTGGAATTATTATAATTCAAACGCCCCACCAATTAAAAGCGTATCAAAATCGATTAATCAAGTTGCGAATTTTAAATCAAAGATAGTCTCAATTTTCTGCAATTGTTTGAATTAATTGAGAATCCATGAAATATGAACTATGAAGCGTAGCACGTTGTTTATATAGCTAGGTCCCCCGCGCATGCGTGTGACACTCGCTCGCTCGACACTCGACGCGCACGTCACGTCACGCAACATGTTCGCGCACTGTTTGCTGCCCACGCTGCTGCTGCTCGCTGCTGTTGACTGCTGCACAAGTTATATACTACCTCCATTCAAGGTTACAAAGATTGCAGGTAAGAGTAATCCGTTTTTCAGCAATCCCGCACCAGATCCTTAAGAGAAGTTTATTCCGAATGCGTAAATGCGCGCTGCGTACAAATGAAGTCTGGTTATATTTTCAATACTAACCGGTTAAAGTCAATGAGATTTTGCAAAAACAATCTAGAAACTATGGTGGTCCAGTAGTGAGTAACCTTGCTTGCCGTGCAGGAGGCGATGGTTCGATCCCCGTCCAAGCCTAATACTAATGTAATGAGTCCGTCCGTGATGTCCGTACTAATTAATTTTTTGGAATTTATGTACGATTTGTTACACGACTGCCTTTTCGGTGAAGGAAAACATCGTGAGGAAACCTGCATGCTCCACTGTCTATTATAAGTGGCGATGGGCTCACCCCTCGTCACACTGGACAGAGTTTCGGTACTACTGGTGCAACGTGGATGTTCTGAAGTTTCAGAATATCTCTGACTACCCCCTAGGGTAATATAGCCGTGAGCATATGCTATCTAGAAAGTAATCTCTATGCATGTAGGTATGTTGTCCGATTTTCGTTAAAATGTACAGTTTCAATGCTAGGATTAAGATTATGATTTGTATGGTAATCTTTGAGGCACTGTAACTTTAAAACTATATATTTTAACTAAATTCTGACAATATGCTATTAGTTTCTAGATTGTTTCTGAAAATTTTAATTGATGGTTTGACTACTAACTTTCATTGTGTAAACTCCATGTTTCCATTAGTTTTCAACTTGAATTATTGTTTTCAGGCAGTACAGAAAATGTAAGCTTTTATAACAAGATGCAATTCTACATCCCCGAACACAGGTGCGACAGTATACTACATATGGCACAGGTAATCTTCTAACATTGGGGCATTCTTCTTCTTCCACAAAAGCCCACAAGGTAATCTTTACGTGCAATGTCCGTACATTTCCGACATTGGACAGGCATCTTTCGCGAAGTTATCAGTGATCTATATTGTGGAATTGGTCGATAATTATCATATTGGGCATTATCAGTACTGCTAAGCTGGTGTACAATGTTGATTGTTGCATGTTTGCAAACTACGTCCAACAATGGCTGTTCATTGTTAACAATAGGGACAGTACTGTTAACAAGTAAACAATACTGGTCACGTTACAAGAGCTATCCAACGATACTTCACTCAATTTAATAAAAAAAGAACTTGCCAACTTCCTTTTCGTTTTTTTTCATTTGGTCCAAAAATATAAAATAGTTTTCTTCTTTACCATCACATTTCTGTTTTTGTGTAGACTGTTATCTGTCTTCGTGCTAAATATAATGTTAATAGGTGCAATAATGAGCGAGTAATTATGGCAGGGCATACAGACAGACAGACAGACAGACAGACCGAATCGACGTAAGTATAAGGGTTCCTTGTTTGACTACGGAACCTTTGACCTGTAAATGTCTGCAACAATTTTAATCGAAATCTAACGTACTGATTTCGATTTTTTTCTCATAGTATAGGATTTCCATATTTAAATAAAGATTCATCACCTTAAACACTAGTTAATACTCTAGCTGCGGAGTTGTCTTCTTCTTTCTCTTATCCTATTAGTTGGGGTTGACGCAATATTGTCGTCTTCCTTCATTCATCTCTTTTAGCCGTCATTTCAGCGCACACTCTTTTTTTACATGTCATCTTTCACACAATCCTCTTTTCTTTGGTCGTCCTCTCTTCATGCAGCCATCCAAATAAACATTTGTCTTGTAATATGACACTCATCTCTTCTCATCACATGTCCATACCATCGATTACCGCGCAGCTTTGAATATAATAATGAATGTATTACACATTTTTTGTTACAGAAAGAAGGTCTTCGATGTAACGGTATTGGTTCAATCAGCTGGGTGAATGTGACAGTATTGGACTATAAACCGGAGATACAGATAAGTTTATACGACTCCTTGAACATAGTCCAGGTGATTCGGCAGCAGGACTGCTCTGGTGTCGGTCTCGTCAGCATAAGAGTTGGTTGTCAGCTTTATCAGGCACCTGTCTTTGATAATGTCTAATGTATCGTTAATTATTTAAGAAAGTTTATGTAAAATTTGAAACAACTTTTGTTTTTTCTTTACCCTAATCTTAACTATTATAAAACCGTAAAATCATGAGGAATAAAAAAGTAGCGGTTCTCTTCATATAAATTCATATAACATTCGATAGCGCGATTTAAAAACGTGCAGCGCCATCTATTGACAAAATTGTTAGTTTGTATGTTTGTTCGCGCATCACGCAAAAACTACTGAACCGATTTTGATGAAACTTTTTTTGTTTGATAGCTTATGATCTGACTTAAAATCTGGTATATAATTTGTGCGGACGAAGTCGCGGGAAAACACTAGTTATAAATAAAACAAAAGCACCAAAAATTTTAGTCTATACATAAACAAACATGAACAGAATAAAAAGGAATTTATTTTCATGAAATAAGTGCTAAAATACTCTCACAATTATTAATAACAGAAATAAAGAAGCTCTTCTTCTTCTTATAGTGTGGGCAAGCCCTGGTGTCAGAGTTTATTCAAACCGCCTTACGGCCTCTGACGTGGTTTTTATGTAATGACTATTACTACCAGAGATAGTAGCCGGGACCAACAGCTTAACGTGCCATCCGAAGCACGGAATCATCTTTCTTTTCAGACAATCAGGTGACTCAGCCTGCAATGTCCTAACCAACTGGGGAAAAACGCACAAAGTGACAAATCACTAGGTGTCCCCCGTGGGAATCGAACCCACGACCTCCGTGTCAAGAGCCCAATGCTCTTAACCATATTTACTTATTTACTTATTAAGTAAACAGTATTACAGTAGAAGTATGATAGCTGAAGGGAAGGACCCTAAAAATTATGATCAGCCTGTGGCCTTCATAGTGAAAGTTGTTCAGTTTGATGTTCTTAACCACCCCTTTAATTCTATTGTGTTTTGTTACACATAACACAATAGAAAAAAACATTTTGACTATCGGCTATCGCAACCCCATGGCATCCAATTTTTTAGGATCCTTCAACAATGCAAATTTCACTAGAATTTTGTATGGGTTTAGGCCCTAAACGGATGAATAAAACTTGAAAAGGGATATAATGTTTTGTATTGATATTCCCCTATCGTCTCATTATAATGGCACCCGGTTCAAGGCGACAGGCGAGGAATCAGTCGGCTCTTCGTCAAGGGTATATTCACAAGCCACATCAACCTTGATAATAGCACTGCCTGAGCAGGGCAATGATCTACTTATCAAAAGTGTTGTATCCTCTATGGCTTTACTATTTAGGAAGTAGATATCAGGTAACGGGTTTTGGTCCCAGACGGTCACATTCAACCAATTAGCAGAGGTGTCTGCGTTAGGATCCCCAAACCAAACGCATCGAAGCTTATATTCCTGAAAAAAGATGTGAGTTTCATAAATTAAGTTGAGTGACTTAGTGCGTTCACACACGATGACGCATTGAGGCAGTGGCAGACATCAGTCCGTCATTTGTGAAGCAAGGAGTTGTATGAAACCGCACGTAGAAGCACACACGGTGACGCATTGACGCACCGGGTGTGGTTCTATGCACTGACATCTGCCGCTCCGTGAGTGCGTCATCGTGTGTGAACGCACTTAGTTAGAAATACAAGGTTTAAAAAGACATCTCCCAAAAATGTTGAGAGGTGAAATAAACAAACCCCATAAAATGCGGAATGGCCCATTGATTTTCTATGTTAGGTCTGAAAAATTTCCTCGTTTTTCGACCCATGTTCCGTAGGAAAAGTTGTTCAGATTCACCTTTTGAATACACGCTTAAAGTTTCGTTACTTATTAAAAATTGGTGGTGTAGATAATATATAAACAGGAACAGTAAATGGAAGGCGTTTACCTAGCAGTGGGATGAAATAGACTAATTAATACTTAATTATTTTACATATTTCATTTCGATGAGACGCATGCACTTGCCAGGTGGAATGTAAAATGTATCCGCTCTGAAGTGTGATGGTCTTATAATCATTCCTGAAACAATTTAATTAATACTTTTTGTAATCGTATTTATGCATTATGAAAATATGAAACTTGCTTTGAATATAATTATTCACTGACATAATGGTGCGGCCTGAGAAATACTTAAAATAGTAAATACGCTCTGATGTACACGGCGACACATCAAGCTATAAAAAACCAACATAAGCTAGCCGCGCGACGTTATACGTAACTCGACATACGCGCGGCCAGCTTATGTTGGTTTTGTATAGCTTGATGTGTCGCCGTGTGTACCTATATGTGACGCCATCACATATTCACATTGCGCACGCATGATCAACTAACGTCCATGAATACTTTATCTGTGGTTTAAGGCCCGTGCTCTAGTAACAAGCACGAGAGACAATGCCGGCCAAACCAGGGTCCTGGGTTCGAATCCCGGTTTGTTAATGACTTTGAATTTGATGCTACATGTTCGTGCCGTTGTTGTATGGTTTCCATAATAAAACGCCTTTTGTGCTTGCTTAGGATCATTACAATGTATGTGAGCGTTATTTATTTATTTATTTTATTCATCATCGTCATCGCAGCCGATGAGGAAAAAAGGCTCCATTGTCAGTCATTGGCTTTTTAAAAAGACAAATCTTTTGAGGAATGAAATCTTTCCAGCTCAGCTTACCAATTTGTTCTGTTGCCGAGTAAGGTGGTAGATATTGAGCCACGCAGACAGCAGCGAGCAGCAGTAGCGCGGGCAGCAGGCAGTGCGCGAACATGTTGCGTGACGTGACGTGACGAGTGTCGGGCGACGTGTGAGTGTCACATACACGCCATGCAGCTATTTATATTTAGCATCACTTAATATATTGAGTGGTCAAATTAACGTTTATTTGATTCATTTGATAAGAATTTCAATTATTTTAGTCGGATAATAACTTTTTAAACAGAACATAAAAATATAAGGTTATGGGATTTATAGTCATGTTTTTTTAAACACTTTATTGAACAAGTAAAAAATAATTAAGTAGTAAGTGATATAGATTAAGATCCCACTGCAAGTTTTCTACAGTATTGGTTTTGGCAATGATACCAGTCACGTATCAGTGGAAATGTTGTACTTTAACCCCTCGTATGCTTTGGTGCAGATCAGGAGTGCGATTTTTGAATCTCATTCGGTGAGCTCAGCAGTTGAAAATGTCTAAATTACTATGGAGATATGCATATTTTTACTACTGATTTGACTCTCAAAAATCATACCCAAGAGTGCGATTTTTGACAGTCAAATCAGCAGTAGAAAAATGCGTATCTCCATAGTAATTTAGACATTTTCAACAGCTGAGCTCACCGAATGAGATTCAAAAATCGCACTCCAGCTCCAAGAACAATTAATTTTTTATTGTGTCTGGAATTCCAGCATACGAGAGGTTAAGGATCCTAAAAATAGCACTCGGAAGCCTGACGCAACTATTTTATATTGCCGATTGCAAACTTTTTTCTGATAATACAATTGTTCTTCTTCTTCTTGTGGTGCCATCTCCTATCAGAGGTTGACTATTATCAGGGCTATTCGGACCCTGGAGACTGCAGCCCTGAACAGTGAGGTGGTGTTCATATTATGTTGTACTATTTAATTATCTATGTAAACAAACCTTTCGATTTTCTTTTCGACCAGAAAAGAGATTTGATATGTGAAAGAATCATCGAAACCAGTCAAATCGTTTTCGAGTCAATCTTCCCCATTTGTACGACTGAATATAATGTGAAAAACCTACACTTCGACCATCATCATGCAGGTATTTTTTTCATATAGGTGACACAATTCAATATGTAAATGATTACTTTTCGTTATTGGAGCGCAGAAATCATTAATCTAAGCTGACACATTTAGTGTACAATTTATCTAAAGAATTAACAGGAACTAAATTTTTGCATTCAGCTGCCAGCATAGACATAATTAGTACATTGATATCGTTGACTTCCAGGGGGTTATTTAGGGGGGTAGGCGACCCTATTTTTTAAGACTCTTAAACGTAGAAAATATGCAGTAGGATCTTGGAATAGTACCTACTTATTTGATAATTTGTATAGTGTACCTACACCTACTTTTAATCGAGAAGTGAAGTTAATAATGTCGACATACCTAAAATGATTACACGTCATAAGCACGACATGCATATTTAGATTGGTTTCTTTTAACACATGCCTAGTAGGTACCTACTTCACTCAGTTGATTTATTTCATTCGGATCTGTCTGTATGGGATTAATTCAGAAACTGCTGTAGGGATTTAGAAAAGGTTATCACTAAAAGATAGACTGATTCACGAGAAAGGTTATTGTCCAGCCATTGATTCTTAGTGCTCCCATGGGAATCGGTCGATATACAGGGTGTATACGTGAAGAAATAATCAGCTATTCCATACATTTGGACCATTTGAGTTTAATGGTCTAAAAGTTTAGGTACACCTTCTAAAGAAAAAAATATAATTTGGGGGACTTTCTGACAGCCGAACACAAAAGAAGTTCCAAATATCCCGATAGATGGCGTTGAGAGATGGATGTGCAAAACCTTCCGAGGGGGTAGTCAGAGATATTCTGAAACTCAGAACATCCACGTTTCACTAGTAGTACCGAAACTCTGTCCAGTGTAATGGGGAGTGAGTCCGTCGCCATTTGTAATGGACAGCCTCAAAATTGAAGCATGCAGGTTTCCTCAAGATGTTTTCCTTGATCGAAAAAAGCCAGTGGTGTTAATCGTACATGAATTCCGAAAAACGGTGGTTTGGTGGTGGTTGGTTAGGGTTTTTCGGTATCCCGGACTCCAAATCAACCATTTTTATTATTTTTGTCTTTCTGCTGGTCTGTTTGTTTTTTTTATATGTTTGTAACCCGGCAAAACTACTGGACCGATTTTTTTTGTTTCATAGCTTATGATCTGACTTAAAATCTGGTACCTATAATCTGGTATAAATAATTTGATCGGACGAAGTCGCGGGTAAACTAATATTTATGTAAAGATGTACTCGTATTTTCGTACGATGCATTGACAATATTTCTTTACCATAACTTTGTGAACTTTCTATATTCTGATATAACGCCCGTGTTTCAATAGAAAATCTGATAAAGGTTTTACAGCCACTAACCAGTTTAATGCGAGGGCTGTAAAGCGGCACACGGGGGTGCGGCGAGGTAGTGAAGCGATAAAAGCGCTTTTTGTTGCGCTGTTCGGAACTTATCTGCTGCTCTCTATTATTTACTTCGGTAACTGCATCTTAGATGCCTTAAGGAGGTAATATCGGGTGAATTTTTATTATGCGGTTGCCGTGTTGTTCATTTGTTTATTTTTTTGTTTCGCAGAATAAAGGCCTCCGCTCATTGCAGCGATATTATCGAGCGATATTATCGCTGCGATTTTGCGATAATTGTTCTCAGTACATTTTGTATGGGGACGCGCGCGAACCTACACACTGCCACGATATTATCGAGCGATAATATCGCTGCGATTTTGCGATAATTGTTCTCAGTACATTTTGTATGGGGACGCGCTCGATCCCACACACTGCCGCGATATTATCGCAACCTGACGCAATCTCTTTCTACTACATTCAGTGAACGGCGCATGCGTGACGCGAATCGCGGAATCGCTGCAGTGTGTAAGGTGTTGCGATATCGCTGTCGATAATATCGCTCGATAAAATCGCTCGATAATATCGCTGCAATGTGCGGAAGCCTTTAAGGTGGTTTCAGAGTAGTCAATTTTATACAAAACTTTGACGTAGATAGAACACTCGTAGACTGTATTAATAAATGTAATATTTTTTACATGGAGAATATTTATTTACGAAGATATAAGGCTTTGAAATTATTCATCTTCGTAATTATTATTACAAATTGTAAATTTTATTTCAGACGCGCAATCTAGATTTTCTAAGCTATTTTTCCATGTAAAAAATATTACTTTTATTAATGCAGTCTACGAGTGTTCTACGTCAAAGTTTTGTATGGACTGAAACCACCTTAAGGATGGTTAAGGCCTCACTAAGGATGATGGTCTAATAGAGAAAGTTGTTCAGTTTGATGGTCATAAAAGTCTTCTCTTCATTGGCATAAGTCTGATACTGCCACATGTTCTGCTGCATGGAAGGGAAGGCAACGTTACTCTATAGGCTCCCACGATTTTTAGCACCAGTACTGTTGTCCAACACAGTATTTTGCCAGCGTTCTATTTTGGAAAAATACTTTAGCTACTAGTATTATATTATTACATTGATTATAATATCATGCCAGTAAGAATAAAAACAACAATAAGTAGTTATTTACCATTTATTTTAAACTCTCAATGCTTGCTGCAATGTTTTCTTTCCGTTCAGACTTCACGTATTAGGTATTAGACGGGATTACACCCAACTAAAACATCCACGACAGCTCCATGTAGGCAAGGTTGATTTCGTGATACCGTCACTTTCTTATCTTTTAGCGATATTTTTATTATGTGCTTCTGGTAGTCGTAGACTGTCACGTTTACAAAAGCAAGGTACGTTTGCCAAGAATCTAAGTTAGGACACCGAAGTTTATCAATCTGAAAAATTGAAGAAAAATACATGGTTACGAATGTCTAAAAGTAATAAATCCATCATAGTCCTGTGGGGATTTTAATGTTAACTTACTTGAAAAAGACTCGTACTGCCCAATTACTAGTTTATTCAATTCATTTGACTTACAAAACTTATTTTTGGAACCAACTAGAATAACAGCTACTACCGCCACATGTATAGATAACATATTCTGTAACTGTGAGTTCTTTGATAAAGCGGTAATAAATTGCCTTAAATCAGATCACAGCGGACAAATATTTTCTTTCCCAGCTTTAAAAACGAACGATAAAATTATGAAAAAGAGTAGGCCCGTCACTGTTGGAAAGATAGAGAGATATAAAGACACGTTAGAGAGTAAATTGCCGTTTCTTAACTTTAACCAGAGTGACCCTAATAATTGTTACAACGATTTTTTTAATGTACTTTGTACAGAGTATGACAAAATTTTCAAAATTCGTAAAACCACATCAACCGAAAAATTCAAATTTAGCGACTGGGCTACGGTTGGAATCAGAAAGAGTAGGGACACTCTTTTTGAACTATACGGAAAAAAGACCTATACTGCCCCCATAAGCCAAAAAGCCGTATCTCAAGAAAAATCAATTTTTTGTTTTTTGTTGCATCTGATAGCTTACAAAATTGCGCACTAGATGAACTAAGCCAAATATCGATGTTGAGATTTAAACAACCTTAAAAATCACTAAGAAATTATTTCGTATCTCAATTTTACCCAAAATTTCTAAGACTCTTAGCGGTAAACTAAATTTACGAAGATAAATGGCCGTATATTTACATACGGCTATTTAACTTTACACAAATCACAAACTGTATCAAAACATTTTCTAAAGCAATAGGCGGTAAATACATTTTTCGAAGGTATTTAGAGATAGTTACTGCTAAAGTGCTTCGTATATTTACGCATTAATAGATCGCAAATGTACTTGGACCATTGGAGTTACCGCTCTGTAACTGCGTATGAAATTGGACGTTAGGATCTAACTGCTATGGACTAATTTCGAAGGCAGTTAATCTCCAAGCATGTACGATCCGATGCACTTTTGTCATTACTTGTTTGTTTTACACAATAATTATAAAATATTTTGAAGCTGGTCACACATTTATGCCTGCGGACGCTTTTCACCACAGAGTTGAACTATCGATGAAGCGGATGATAAATAAGATTTATGACTTTGAAGACTAAATAGACCTACAAAACTACATTTTATAATGATGCTATAACTGCGAGCGTTGTTGGAACCAAGTTTTTAAAAACAAACATGCTTTCGTCCCCAAAGAAGAAAACCACCCCGCATTACACAGGATAAAAAAAAAATGTCTTAAAATCACTTCAAGATACCAACCAATATGATGTCTTTTTGGAGAGAACTCGCTACTTTTGACTAATTTTTTTTTATAGAAACGGTTAATTTACTAATATAATTTTGTTTCAAGATTGTGGTAATTATAATATACATATTGAAAAAAAAAAAACATTTCAAGATTTCCTTTAATTTCTATGAATTTTGATCAATCACAAGTAATCACTATTTTCTATGAAATCTTCTAAGAGTTGACTAAGGGTAAAAGCGTTAACTCAGTTTTCAATCGTATTTATTTGAAACGAAATGGCGGTATCTCGAAAAAAGGGCTTTAAAATATAAATTATTGATATTTTGAACATATCACTAGTTAAAACAAATCAAACCATGTAAAAAATAGTTTTGACTCTTAATAAAAAAGGTCTCGAAAGTGATTGAAAAACGAGATTTACAAAAAGTCAATTTTCTCGAAATCGTCTCTCACTGAGATCCCGCTTTTTGGCTTAGGAGGGCAGATATGCATAGTGATAATTTTAAAGAATACGTCAAGACATATTCAAAAATATTTAGAAAAGTTTGCATCTTAGCGAAATCTTTACATATCCGTAATAAAATTAGGAGGTCAGACAACAAGGTTAAGACTGTTTGGAATGTGATTAACCGAGAAACTGGGAATATAAAACCGAGAGAACAAGACATCTCAATTAAGACAGATCATGGTGTAGTTAGCTCAGAGGCGGAAGTGGCTGAAGAGTTTAAAACATTCTTTACCAACATTCCTGTAAAGACTACAGAATCTTTGAACTCTTCTCCTGCTCTTGCCGAAGTCTTGCTAAAGAATAATGTAAACCAGTGCACTTCCCAATTCAGTTTTGACCATGTTGACCCTCATACAATAGTCAAGGTCTTCAAAGCATTGAACCAAAAAAATACTGAAGATTTGTGGGGTATGTCAGTCAAGCTTTTCAGCGCTGTAATTAAAACTTTAGCACCTTATTTAGCATCTTTGTTTAATTGCTGCATTGACTCGGGAACTTTCCCTGACTTAATGAAACACAGCAAAGTAATACCACTTTTCAAATCGGACAATAAAAGCAATCCTAGTAACTTTCGACCTGTGTCAGTCCTACCCGTTCTCAGCAAAGTTTTTGAAAAGATTATACTCAGTCAAATGCTCTCCCACTTTAACCTCAAGAGGCTGTTGCATGAGCAACAGTTTGGATTCACCAAGGGTCGCTCAACAACCGACGCCGGAGTTAAGCTGATTCAGCATATCTTTAGCGCTTGGGAAGAGCACCAAAATGCAATCGGAGTCTTTTGTGACTTATCCAAAGCATTTGACTGTGTTGATCATAAAACAATGTTGATCAAATTAAACCACTACGGTATTCAAGGCAGAGCTCTGGATCTTTTAGAATCTTACTTGGAAAATAGAATTCAAAGGGTGTCTATCAATGGAACAAATTCGTCTGGCTCACAAGTAAAAATGGGCGTTCCACAGGGATCTATATTGGGTCCATTTCTCTTTCTGGTTTATATAAACGATTTACCCTACATGGATGAACTTGTCGAACATAGTGTTATTTGCTGATGATACTTCTCTTATTTTCAAAACAAGTAGAAAGGGACAAGATGTTGATGATATAAATGAGAATGTAAATTATACTCTTCGACAAGTTCTGAATTGGTTCAGTGTTAATAATCTTGCATTAAATGCAAAGAAAACTAAATGTATTAAATTCACTCTACCAAATGTTATTAATAATGAAAATCGAATAATTTTAGATAATGATATATTGCATTTCACAAATAATACTGTATTTTTAGGGATAAAGATTGACTCGAAGCTGCAATGGGGTCCTCATATAGAAACCCTAGCGGGTAGGCTGAGCTCGGCAGCTTATGCAGTTCGAAAAATCAGACAGCTAACCGATATAGCTACTGCAAGACTTGTGTACTTCAGCTACTTCCATAGTATTATGTCTTATGGTATTTTGCTGTGGGGCCGTGCTACAGACGTTGAGACAGTCTTTATCCTTCAAAAACGGGCAATTCGAGCCATTTATAATCTGCGTTGTCGAGATTCATTACGAGATCTTTTTAAAGATATCAGTATTTTGACTTTCTACAGTCAATATATTTACGAAAATATTTTATACGTTCGCAAAAATTTGTCTCTCTTTCCCAAAAACAGTGACGTTCATAATTACAATACAAGAAATAAAAATAAATTAGTGTTCCCACATTTTCGACTCAGTAAGGTCAACACATCTTTCATGGGGCACTGTATACGCTATTATAATAAGATACCAGAGGATATTCTAAACTTGCCAGACAAAAAGTTTAAATCCCATGTTAAACAAGTCCTCTGTAAAAAAGGTTACTATAAACTCGATGATTATTTGAATGACCAAAATGTCTGGTCTTGACAATGTTACACTATGTAATTCAATATTTGTACTTTTTATATTTTGTTTTGTTTAAAAGAAGTGTGTTGTAGAGTTTCTGGCCGCATCTTCTCTACAACGGAACACCTTCCGAAGCGGTGGTAGAATCAAAAATGACGTCAAAAAGTTATCTATGTGATATTATTTTGAATAAAAATTTTGACTTTGACTTTTGACTTTGTCAAACTGTTAGATGAAAAATAAAAATAAATAATGTTAGTTTGGAACATGGAAGATGATAATATGGGTCCTTCTTAATATTCTGACACTTTTTTAAGGGAATAATCCATGGGTTGATCAGACTGATAGTCTGACCTTTTGTTTTCTTTTCCGCGATTTCGATGTTGGTGCCACGGAGAAAGTTGTTCAGTTTCAAGGTTTGATCATCGCCTTAAAAAGTGTTAGTATATTAAGAAGGACCCTATACTTATTTACATTATTTATAATAAAGACGCCAAGAAGTTCAACAGGAACAACATTGGAAATGGTTCCATAAAAGGTTAGGATTCTTCAGATCCGAAATAAACTGTTTACAATGTCAAAAAATAATTTTGATTGATATATTGATAATGAGCTCAACTAATAATGAATCCATTAAAAAAGAAAAAGTTGTTCCAAATGGGTCGATAGGATGGCGTAGACGCAACAGGGATGAGAGACCTTGCAGATAATAAAATGCAAAGAAAATAGTACAAATGTGTTTTTAAGTAAGCAGAAAAATATGTGAACATTATACTTCGTCCACGGTTAACGGTTGTGCCTGAGTGCCTGACTTAGTGACATGATTCTTTTTTGCTAAATTTATTTCTGTCTCACTCCCTCTCGCATCAACGCCATCTATCGTGGTTTGTTGGAACTACGTTTTACTATCTGTCAGAAAATCCTCATCCTCATTGTAATACCTAATATATTTACCTGGTCTAACGCAAGGACACCATAGCACTGCCTCTCTGGTATACTAAATTTGGATTCTCCTTTGGCAGTGTTGGCACCAGAAGAACCTAAACGAAAAAATAATAATAAACGTAGTAATAATGAGAATCTGAACTGTGAAAAGAACAAGAAAAATTTTTTATAAGTATGTTCCCCCCACCCCCTTAAACGTTTATTTTATATTTTTGTAACATCTTGTATTCCGTACAACCAAAGTCTATCGTATTTCGCATCAATAAGTTATTGTAATGCAATTTCAAATTCCATTTCAATTAGATTTCAATATCATAAACCGCTGCACGGTTTCCTGCTATGGAATATAAATGTATTTTTTTTTAATGTGTGAAAAGAAAAAATACAAAAAAGAAAATATTGTTTGTCTTCTCCTTATCTTGGGACATTGTCCCGGACCTTTGGGAGGCGTGCACGGTCTCCACCGAAGCAAACATATTATTATTATTTTTGTTTGGCTCCGATATTTCGAATATATTAGCGTCGTTGGCGCGTTGCGTTGCTATGGAAATTCAATCCTGCGATGCAGGTTCGAATCCGCACGGTGACATGCCATGTAACAATGAGTTTTTCTAACTTAAGTACGTAATACCGTACCTCAAACGGTGAAGGAAAACATCGTGAGGAAACCTGCATACGCTGAAAAAATTCCGATGCGTATGTGAAGTCTACCAATCCGCATTTGGCACGCGTGGTCGACAAACGCCCATACCCCTGAGGGTAGGCCTGTGTCCCGCAGTGGGACGTGTATAGGCTGTGATGATGATTTTGAATATGAATGAGTTCTTTATTACCTGCAACCTTATTTGTAACGACAGGTGGTAGACCCATAACCGTGCAGCAGTAGAGGGTGGCAAGCAGCAACAGCGCAGGCAGCAGGCAGTACGCGAACATGTTGCGCGGGCGACGAGTGTCGAGTGTCGAGTGTCGGACGAGTGTCACACACACGCGGTCGACACGTTATTTTATTATACCCAGTTGGTCTCGCTTAATAAATTTAAATCGTCAATTAATGTTGATTAGTCTTGTTAATTATAATAGTTTAAACGTGTGTGGTTTAACAGCGAATAATTTGATACGTTTTTATTATTATTATCAGCTTTAATTAGCGTGGCTTTAGCCCAGTCATTTTACGGAGTTTTGTTAGGAGGAGTAGGGACTAATTATAAATTGTACTTTTAGACTGTTAAAAGATATCACTACGTCTAAATCATAATTGTACCTCCCTCAGACATTCAAATAAAAAAGAAAATTGGAGGTTGTACACACAACTTTTATTTTTATTCAAGCTTAAATGCTGACTTTCGGACTTTTTTGATGAAAAACACTAAAAAAATAACCTGAAAATATCCGTAATGCAAAAGACTTCTTCTATCCACAAGATAATCAAACTTAAAAACTATCACTTTGAACCAACAACGAGAGCGCGTCGTTGAGTAAACATCGATTCATCTAATCTAATCTAATAACAAAAAAAAACAACTGAATGTTATGACCTCACTTTTCTATAGCACCCTGAAAATACAAACAATTTTATTCTTATAAATCCATCTGGATGGAAACGCATCACCAGCAACACAGCAGTTCGGCGCTCGTACGTACGTCGTAAACACGACGGTGCACGCACCATGTGCCATGAATGGCGCCATTTTGTCTTTTATTTATAAAACGAACGCCTGCTTACACTGTTTAATACCTCTGGTTGGAACAATGCAATGTTCTGACGCAGTAAGCTGTGTCCAGGGCTTGGAATCGGTATGTAAAGTACTGGTTCTGTATTGTTATATGAGTAAAATTTAAGACGCGGTTATCCGGTCGAGGCCGTTTTTTGAACACGAACGAAAGTGTTTTAAACTGTGTTTTAAAGTCTGAAAACCAATTATGTCTTATTTATGGATCTGGCTGATAGGCGACCGTGCTCAATTACACGATTAGATTAAATTTAATAGATAGAAAAAAATCCCAAAGTTACCCCTTTTTGTTATGTTTTTTCAAAACTGCTGATATTTAACTTTTTATTCTTGTACTTAACTAAATAGATTAAATATTTCTAGTGAACTCCGTAGAATTTTGAGGTTAGAAACACCCATGAGCAAAGATATTGATGAAAAACACGTTTTTTTGCGATCCTGCTTTCAATTGGAGCGAGATGGCTAATTAAAAACGTATACTTGCAAGAAAGAGACGCTTGCACTTGAATAATCTGGCCTTAAGTGATTTTTTCTATCGCGGTAAGACCATGTATAATTTCAATTTCGTATTGTATATTAAGGGCCTGTTTCAACACTTTTGGATAAGTTCTTGTTAGCTTCAGATCCGACAGCTCATTTGACATATTTTGTATGAAGAATATGTCAAATGAGCTTTCGAATAAGCTAACAAGAACTTATTCGGAAGTGGTGAAACAGGCCCTTAAGCTACAATGTATGCTGTGACTTGGCTGTGACAGCCTGTAAGGGAAGTAGCACTATTCAAAATGTAATAGTGTATACTTTGTTGGCAGTCCTTAAATAAATAATTAAAATTTATAATCAAAATCGATAAGATTATTTTTGAAGTGAAAACTTCTTTAGCACCGTTGTGATTTGAAACTCGATGAAACGAATAAAAAAAGCTGCAAAAAAGCGACACTAAATAGTTTCTAACTAAGAAGGTTTCACTTCTACCGCGTGTGAACTGCACACAAGTATTTTTTTTAGATATTTCGCAATATACATAAAACGTTGAAAGAGAAGGCACTAGAAGGAAGCACGTGTCTTGTCATATCACTCAGTAAGAGATGCACATATCAAATTCGCTCTAGTTAAAAAAGGAGACCGCTACTTATTGCTGTCCTTATCGACGTATCCACTTTTTTGTACTTCGGCCATCTGACTCCAAAATGTCACTTCATATAAATTGAATGGGACAACCACCTGACTCCGAGATGTCACTTCATATAATTCGCTATCTCATACCCGGTTACACTGATATTCGGTCTACTAGCGTAAGCGAAAAAAATTTCGTCTATGACATAAAATGTTTCAAACAGAGAACCCAAGAAGTTTGGAATCCTCTATAGAGAAAACCTCTCTTTTCTGATCTAGAACACAGTCAAGCGTGACGTCACATTCTGTTTGTTTACATTTCAGTGAAGCGTAGTCCCGACTTTATTTGTAGGCTACGAGAGAGTCTACGAAAAAGCCTACGCGGCTACGATCCCGTAGCACCGTAGTAATTACCAAGTCAAATTATGTAGGAAAACATCTGGGATAAGTAAATTTCATTGTCCTTTTTACTTAATTATGTAAACTTTTATGAAGCTTAAGTATTCGTTATTAACAGTTTATGAATGCTAACGAGGTTCTTAGATTAAATTAGGCCTGTGACGTGACTAAGTCTTTATTCGTGTAATGTTAAATTCATTTTATTACGAAGTTTCGGACTTACATTGTTTTGGCGTTTAGATTTTAGTGGTAGAATTTTAAAACTCTAGATTGAAAGAGTGAGGAATAAGTAGTGTTACTTTGTAACTTTGACGAAAATAGTTTGTTAAAAATTTATCTAAATAATTTGTTTGCTTTGTGTCTCTGTTATACTGGGAGTAACAAAAAACCAAAGTACCTAATATTGAAAGGGGTGGGTGCTTTTGGCCATCAAACTGAACAATTTTCGCTATATACAGGCTTATCTACATCTATACTATTATAATACTGTTTTAGAGTGTTTGCTAGAACGATTCTAGATTGTTTGTAACAGCATCACGCAAAAACTAGACTACCGATTTTGATGAAACTTTTTTGTTTGATACATAGTTCATTCTTTGACTCAAAATCTGGTTTACATTTTTAAGCGGTCGAAGTTGCGTATGGGCTGATGTAACCTCAGGGCTCATGTTCATTGGCCGCATGCGGGGCACGGGAGACGCATGCCATAGACCTCGCATTAGAGGAACTATTTTCACTGGTCGATATAGCCCGCATTCGACTGAAACCTCCCGCACCCCGCATGCGGGCCAGAACGACCAATGAAAATGAGCCCTGTGGTTACATCAGCCCATACGCAACTTCGACCGCCGAAAGAAAGTTGCGTGTAAACTCTAGTAATGTTCTATTCTATTTTTATTTAATGGGGTTTCCTTGTTAGATTTCGCCAGTGTCAAGTGTTGAAGATATTTTTATTAGATATTGTACGGTAATAGGATATGGCGATCTCAAAGCCCCGTTTTAAAACAAAAACACACACTCGAAACCGCCATAAAACGGCGGAGCCACGTGGCCAATCAATTCGCAAGACGACCGACGCGACGCGACACGTCTACTTGCTACCCCCTTAGCCACGTGACTACTAGTAATATTATAAAACGTATACCAACAAATATTTCTAACTAAATTGGAAGTTGTCTACCGAGTAACGTCACTTGATATAGCAATATTATTTCTCTAATTTGTAGAGTGCATCAACTTATTCAGCTCGCTCAAAGCGCTCGTGTTTGACAAATATTTCGCTCTAGTGTGCCGATGAATGTGCCGTTTTGTGTGCTTTAGAGCTATTTTGTTAATGGATGACATTTGTACTTTAAACGATCAGTTGTAGTGGATTTACTTTTCTATTGATTGTATTTTTGGTGGATTTGGTTTGGAATAAACCATTGTTTTCTTTTTTATTTATTAAGGGCTGCCAAAAACAGTATACAATATTACATTTTGAATACGTTAAGTCCTTGACAGGCTGTCATCATTACATACACTGTACTTAGCTTAATTATACAAAACAACAAAAACAAATTATGCAAATTTAATTTTTAGGAGACGACTGATCCTCTTATTCAAAGACTTCGATCACTTATAAAAACCTAGATAAATATATTTTCTACATTCCAAAAATGAAAGATTCTATATCCGACCGTACGTTGTCTTCTATCACGCCGTTTTAACAATTCGTTAAAATTTTTAATTGAGACTGCATCACGGTTTTTATACAAAGTGTAACAAAATACCCATTTTAGACCATTACAACTTTTACTGTAGAGAACGCAACTTTGAGATAAAAATCCTGCAGAATTTTTCAAAACCGCAGATCACTACTCGACTCAAATGTATGGGACAGCTGATTTTTTCGACCTTTCTTCCAAAGCAAAAGTTTTTCATTTTAATGGTCTAACTAAACCACCACTTAAAATATTACTAGGGTTGTTTATTTGTTACAGTTATACTAATATTATGAAGAGGAAAGATTAGATTTTTTGTTTGTTTGTTTGTATTGAACAGGCTCCGAAACTACTGGACCGGTCTGAATAATTCTTTCACCATTAGAATGCTACATTATCCGTGATTAACATAGGCTAAAAAAACGGACAAGAGTGTGTCGGGAAGATTCTAAGGTAGTACGAAGTTTTTCGCGGTAATCTAGTCTTGTGTAAAAGAATCGGAAGAAAAGTTCACAATATAATCTAGTTACCGTCAAACCGAGCTTTCAAACCGACTTGGAAACTATCCAGACGTCTTGTAATTAATACAGCAGAGCTCCGGAGTCGAACCCACCACCTACACTGGGCACATTTGTCTGCAATCACGATCTCCCCATAATTCACCCCCCGCCCGCCCGCTCCCCCGCCGTGCCTTACTCCCGTAACCTCCTTGATATATGGGATCCCGTAGTTGCTTTTAACTTATAGCTGAAGATTGAGCTCGTTTTTTGTTTAATGGGGAACGTTTGTTTTTAATTAAGGTGGTAATATTCTTAGTTATTTTTATGCTAACATCTACTTTTATAAAACATTTCCCGCGACTTCGTCCGCACAAATTATATACCAGATTTTAAGTCAGATCATAAGTTATCAAACAAAAAAAGTTTCATCAAAATCGGTTCAGTAGTTTTTGCGTGATGTGCGAACAAACAAACAAACTAACAATTTTGTCAATAGATGGCGCTGCACGTTTTTAAATCGCGCTATCGAATGTTATTTGAATTTATATAAAGAGAACCGCTACTTTTTTATTCGTCATGATTTTACGGTTTTATAATAGTTAAGATTAAAGACATTTACAAATAAAATCGGTACGAGTCAAGCTACTCGCGTACCAAGGGTTCCGTACCACACCACACAAAATATTAACTTACAAAACAATTTCGTTTTCTCCGAGACCCTTAGCGCAAGACCGACTCACACTTGGTCAATTTTTATTATTTGCTGCTAATACTTTAGAGTTCGCTTAATAATTACACCAAGTTAGACGCTTGTTTATATTACCATTTTCACGATAAAGCGAGTAGAAATAACATTGATAAAACTAGTTTCTTGTATGACGACCCCCCTTAATTTTTATTTTTTTGATATTTTTATTATAACTAGTAAATAATTTACTAGTGTTTTCCCGCGACTTCGTCCGCACAAATTATATACCAGATTTTAAGTCAGATCATAAGCTATCAAACAAAAAAAGTTTCATCAAAATCGGTTCAGTAGTTTTTGCGTGATGTGCGAACAAACAAACAAACAAACAAACAAACACACAAATAAACAAACACACAAACAAACAGACAAACAGACAGACAAAATTTCTAAAAAAGGTTGATTTCGAGTGAGGGATACCTAAAAACAATATCGTAATCTTTTTTTTTTCAAATATCTTCAATGTACAGACACACTTCAGTTACAGTTTTATAATAGTTTAGATTAACAAATCGCCCGTAATAACGCACATTTTGTGTAAATTTCAAATGTCTAGCTGTTACCGTTCAAAAGTTACAACCATAAACAGGTAGGTAAGACGGATGGACGGACCGTTTTCAGCCTTTGGGTACGGAATCCTAAAAAAGTTACGATATAATGTTTAGGTGTCCCTGAGTCCAAATCATAGATTTTTAATTTTTGTGTTTTAGTTTGTTTGTTGGTTCGAGCATCACGCAATAAGTATAAATTAAATCGGAAGCTTATGATAAGACTGAAAAGCTGGTACATACTTAATTTATCTTGCTACGATGATGGACAACATTTTTATACGTAACGTTTCAAATAAAATATTTTTTTTATTCTCATGTTCACTACGAAATACTTACTTCACTTTTCTATCAACTATTATTGTTACATCTTTTGTACACAGTTTGAAATATTCTTATTCTAGCAAAAGCTATTTAGAAAACCTGATATCTCTTTTTCGGAGCTATCACACTCTATACACTTTGAACATAATCGAATATTTAAGTATTCTTTTTAACGTGTGGGCAGCAAGCCCTAGAGTCTATACAGACCGCCTTACAGCCTCTGACGTGGTGACATGGATTTATGTGTTAAATTTTTTTTTTTAAATTTTATCAGCAGGTATCTAATAAAATAGTTTTACTATAGCAAGTAAATATTACTTGCTAGTAAAACAATTTTACCAATATATCACTAAGTCAGGCTGGAACTCAAATTGAAATTGAGTAATGTTTCCAACCAGGTAGCCTACCTACTACCTACTACCTAGATACCAATACGCAGAGCAAACACAAATAGTAACTTCATAACTTGCCTCAAAGAGGAGCTGTCATACAGAATTCTCGATTAGGACACTCGGATTTGATACTAGGACTAGTGGTTGCTGAACTATCGATAACTTTTATCTAAAAAAATCATAAGCCTATCCATAGTACTTATCGATTTCTCGGAACGACAGAGAGCATTACTACCGATTGCCATGGACTATCGATAGTTCAAAACAATCGATTGTATTGATATCAATCGATATAATTGATTAAAGTGAGGCTTCTACGGCTAGACTCGGTCTTTGGCGGGAAGGAACCGCATTTTCTAACCCGTTTGTTCCTCTCACGGAAAGTCTATCCCCTGGACAGGAGCTGCCCAGGCCGATTTGGAGGTACTCCGAACTCAGGTTGGCCTGAGTAAAGACAATCTGTTTAAGTAAGGTTACACAGACGGGGTGAATGCAGTGTTACTCCTCAGACTATGGCCCATTTCGTATCGAGCCCTTGCTGCCCGAACACCTGCACGCGATCAGAGCTTATGAACGCTGCCGATGATGCTATCCGTGTGGTGAAATTCTGAGCTGGAAAGATTTAAAATGACATGCCATCGACTCGATACAAGAAGAAGTATTGATACTATCGATAGTCCAAAACAATCTTCTTCTTATCGTGTGGGCAGCAAGCCCTGGTGGCAGAGTCCGAAACAATGATGACTGTCGATAGTATTGTCCTTCAGAAATTCGGTAGTCTCAATTGTATTTTGCCTGGTTCTGAGCTATCGATAGCATCCATGCATTGATATTCTTGCTATTGATAGAAAATCTATATTATACTATCGATAGCCACCTATCGATTGGCAGCTCTAATTAGCACTCTCGGATGTGGTGCAAGTTTGGGTACCGTATCAAAAAGGTACCTGATAGCTTTTTGATTGAGCATGGATTTGTGGAGTATTGGTATTAGAAATAATATACATAATATGCTCTCGACTGTGCTTGGTTAGTCAGCACTATTCTAAATAGAGAATCTGTGTGTTCTATTGAGAGTGTCGGTGGTGCGTTGCGGAGAGCTACGGAATCTCAATTCATAATTCATAATTCATAATCATTTATTGCTTTCACATGTTGTTCAAATCAATCCTGAGGACTAGGTTCGAATCCGCTCGGACTACATGCCATTTACCAATGAGTTTTTCTAACTTATGTGGTAATACCGACTGCTCTCAAACGGTGAAGAAAAACATCGTGAGGAAACCTGCTTGCGCTGAAGAAGAAATTCCGAAGACAATCCGCATTGGGGACGCGTGGTGGACTAACGCCCATATACCCTCCCCGAGGGTAGGCCTGTGCCCTGCAGTGGGACGTATATCGGCTGTGATGATGATTCTAAATAATCAATTACCAACCTGCGAACCTCTCTTTAACTTGGTGTAACAGGGCGAGAGAATAGACGCGAGATATTTAAGATGCGTGTATCATACTAGGTCGTCGTAGTCCCACATAATAGAACTGTCCATTAATCATTGCGGTACATTTTTTTCTAAACATAAAATTGTTTTCACAATAAAAGTATTATTAATCTTGTTTCCATTAAAGGAAGATAGATGGATACAAAGCTGTTTCATTTCCAGCCGGTGATCGGAACGGGTATTATTTAAAACAACTTGCCAATGGTGAGGTGAGGACATGCGTGTAGAGGGTTCTGAACCTACTGATAAACATCAAAATAAAATTTAATACTATAACCTGTGTATCTGAAGAGATCACTCCTCTTTCTTTTTGGAAGAGGAAATTTTATTAATTAGTGTTTACGGTAATTGTAAAAGGAGAGCAAAGACATTCGATTTTTAATAATATTGCGTGTTGGAATTTTCGTTTAAGGGGCTACCTGCCGGTTTTGGGTAACTTTGCAACCATTTTATTCATTAACTATGGCACTTTTTGAGCTGAAAAATAAACTGAACCATCTACAGGATATGAGAAGGAATGTGGTTTTTCTAGAAATCGATTTTAATGAATAAAACCAAAGAAAAGTAACTCTAAAGTCACCCTTTTTTTTCCATGTTGTAACCATTTTACTCTTACATTTTGAATCGGAAGAAAATGGAAATTTACAATATTGTTCACAATACAATTAAGAATGATGTGGTTTTCTTACTTTTTAGAAATTAATAAAAAATCATCTAATTTTTCAAAGAAAACAGCTAAATTCTGACCGGAGCCACGCGCTTATTCGCATCGATTAGTATGGAGAGTCGTGGTCCAGGGCAGATACGCCTTAAATACCTCTATTTAATGAAGATCCTACAAAAACGATCACAATACTAAGTAGTAATCTAAAATCTAAAGTTCGAGGATATAGCTAGTTTATGAATGTGGTAAAATAATTATATTAAAATCTTGGAACGAACAGAGCTTATATAAAGTTTAGTACTTACCTACGATAATGACGCACAGACTCGAGAGTCTTATAAGAGACCCGTTTTTTTTTGTAGTCCGGAACCCTAAAAATATTTCCTTGTTATTAAATGTAAACAGTTTAGGATGGATATTGTGTTGACACATTCAATCAGATCCAAAATGTTAGGTACATTTACCTATTCATACAGGAAATTGTTTAAAATATGCTGTATTTTTTAAACTTCGTACACTTCAAAATCTGTTTTTTGTTAGGTATGAGACAATCATTCAGTCGCTACAGATTGCAGCATTTGATACATTTATGTGTGACCTTTGCGGTGTGCACAACAGAATTTCATCTAATCTTATTATTTTTATGCGTAACTTAAACGGGTATTAATCAGAGGCAAACGAGCCGAAGGAGGCGAACGAATCGAATTCTAAAATTGGTTGTATGAAACTCTATTACACCTCACACACTTATCCGCAGCGAATCAGACGAATCGACAGAAGAATTAAAAGGAAATTCGTTTCCTTCGGCTCCTTCGCCCCGGATAGATATGCGGTCACCCTTGTACTCTTACCTTGTATCTCTGACTACCCCCTCGGAGAATATAGCATAAAGCATAAGCCTAAGCATATGCTCACGACTATATTCCCCGAGGGGGTAGTCAGAGATATTCTGAATCCTCAGAACATCCACGTTTCACCAGTAGTACCGAAACTCTGTCCAGTGTGACGGGGGGTGAGCCCGTCGCCACTTGTAATGGACAGTGGGTACAATAAATGCCTCGAAATTGAAGCATGCAGGTTTCCTCACGATGTTTTCCTTCACCGAAAAACCAGTGGTGTTACAAATCGTACATAAATTCCGAAAAACTCATTGGTACGAGTCGGCATGGACGGGGATCGAACCATATCGCCTCCTGCACGGCAGGCAAGGTTACTCGCCACTGGACCATCACGGCTTTCGGAGAATATAGTAGTGAGCATATGCTGTGCTATGTATTTACGCCAGAGTGACGACGTAGCAAGGAGGGGTACACACCCTCCAATAAGCTGCGTGAGCGTGCCTATGAATATGCTGATCGATACGGCTTAGCAATCACTCGTTACGTTGATGCAGCCTCAAGGAGCTGCTGTTTCAAGCGATGAAATTGCTGAGAGGTTACACTGTTAAAAGGCATAGGGTACACTTTGTAGGCGCTAGCTCTAAACGTAACCGACATTTGATAATTTAAGTCAAAATAGACAGACGAAGCTACGAACGCGTCAAAAAAAATATCACTGAACTCTGGGAGGATAAACCGTGTCGGTATACACGCACACAGAGATGAGTTGTATGACGCCTCACGCACAACAACCTAAGAAAATTGGCCACTTTTGTTTTATACGGTAAAAGCGTGAGGCTCTATATCTAGACATATACTTTATCTTAGTACCCGACATACATTATAGTTCTGGTTCTTTTTTAAAAGTGATTTAAAACATGTCATGGTACACGGTGTACAGCTTTAAATATTGGGTCAATGCAATAATTCTTAAAATAAACAACGGAGGCAGATACGACCTACTTCGTTTTCTATTGGCATTTAATATAAAAATTCTTAAACTCTCTTTTGTCATGGGCGTTAAAGAAATCTCTTGCGAGAAATTAATTTTATTTTGATCTAAGGCGAGAAAGGTACTTAACAAAGATTTTGTTTGGTCTAAGCGAAGACCAAACAAAATTTTTGGTACGGTA
Source organism: Agonopterix heracliana (assembly GCA_963693445.1). Taxonomy (NCBI): domain Eukaryota; kingdom Metazoa; phylum Arthropoda; class Insecta; order Lepidoptera; family Depressariidae; genus Agonopterix; species Agonopterix heracliana. The sequence continues at coordinate 22,118,704 of OY856309.1, forward strand.
TTTAACAATTCATTTCTTTATTTAATTTGGTTTATTTTACAAACGATTTCGTCTCTGTGTAACTCAATCATTTTAATACAAATATTATATTCATTTAATGCTAAGAAAATAATGCAATCAATAAACGTTATTTATTTCTTCTTAAATACCATGTTTATGTTTTTGGTGACTATTATCTGTCGAATTTCGATTCAATAGGTTCAAAAATGAGGGAGTAATAGAGCTGGGACAGACAGACGGACATACGGACAGAATAGACGAAAGTATAGTATTGTATAGTATTTTGGCAAATAAACTATTTCTATTTCTATTTCTATTTCTATCAGGGTACACCAGTTTTTGTATGAAACAGCAGATTTTTTTGTTTTTACTCGATGTTGGTTCCATAGTGAAAGCCAGTGCGACAGAGGTGGCAAGATACTTGAAATGGATGATCTGAGGAATCTTATTCCACATGATAAAAAAAAGAAGAACAGAAAGTGTTCTGTTTGAGAAATCACCCCTTTTGATGACTAGGGAGTTTTGACACCATCCCATTACTATCTACAATATTTATTTTAATTTGATTTGCCTTAATAGGCAAAAGTTACCTAGTATTGCCAGAAAATGTAACAGTTTTAACCAGTATCCAATAGCACTAAACGAAAGGTCTCTAAAACCTCCCCAGCAGGGAACGCGCTAAGCAGCTGTGTAAGGCTGAGTAGTGGTAGGCACAGTCGCACTAATTCCTTCGTATTATTTGACACATTGTCTTACCGTTCGGTGAATTTTGTGACAAACATAATTATACAGGGTTGTTTTTAAGAATATGCTTAAAGTATCAAACTGAATAACTTTCTCTGTGGGACCAACATCAAAATGGCCAAAATAAAAATCAGCTGTTCCGCCGTACGAAACTGCAAATATGTTATATCTGTTGGTCCCATAAAGAAATTTGTTTAGTTTGATGGTCTGATCATCCTATTAAAAAACCGTCCTGTATACAGGGTATAAACTTAAGTGCATTACTTACTTAAAGAGGTGCTTCAGACCATCAAACTGAACAACTTTTACTATGGGACCTTTAAAAAGGTGAGTAAGAAATCTGCTGTTTCAAATGTCAATAGCTACTCGACCAAAACGGCACATAATTGTATTATGTTTTCAAAAGTTGTTCAGTTTAATGGACCACGGTCCGTCCCCAGACATCGTATCTAGCCTGGCGGAAGACCTTTCCTTTTCAATTGAGGAACCTTCCATAAACTTAATGACGTGTGATTCACTCGGCAAAAGTTTCTCTTTCTCTATGTCAATCAAAGTTTGATGAGCCAATGTCCACAATAGCACGGACCTGAAAAACTGACATGTTGTCTTATCTTATCATGAGTCAAGCATCCATTTAGTGTGTGTGTGCGTGCTGTCGCATAGTTGGTGGATGATTCTTTTTTTTTCCTTTTCTTCCTTCCTTAGGTTTTCGAGCCAGCGTCTAGACCTGGTGCATCTACGTGAGTTTAGGTCCCTTGTATACCAACCAACTTAATGGTAGTACCTTGCTCGCTTTAAACATTGGCTATCGTCTGGAACACTGTGTAACAGATCAACACCGTGCAGTGAGGGGAGAGGGGGGAGGCGAGGATTAGCGAGTGCGCTCTTTCGCAAGTGCACTAATACATACAGTTTACCGTAAAGGGGATACGCTGTAATGCACTCCCTCTGCAGTACATTGCATTAGAGGCAGTATAATCACCTTGAGACAGCTTTTGGGCCTTTGAGCCTTGGCTTCTACAAAATATTTTAACTCAAATTCTAAATAATTTGTACAATATAGGAGCTTGAATCCATTGACTTACCAACTACTGGACGAATGGTCCGCGCTCAAAAGTGTCCCAACCAAAAGAGAACTAAAACGTACATAGAAAACTGACTACGCGATAGTCTTTGTTTGACTGGCCAACGACGCGCCCGCGATGGGGTAAAACTACGAAAGCAAAATGAAAAAGAATTCCAGCATTTTCAATGTTTATATTACTGTATACTTAGGTTAGTGCGGGTTAGTCTCGGACACTTTTTTTTCGAGAATTTTGTACTAGACCCGGCATCCATTATTTTGTATATCGATGCTTGAATCCCACTTGTTATACGTCAAATCTTTCTAATCTGAATATCGATAGCATCGGTAGCGCGTTGCGGAGAGGTATAAACACTCAATCTTGAAGGTCCGGGTTCGAATCCACACGGACGACATGCCAAGTACCAATGAGATTTTCTATCTTATGTACGCAATACCGACTGCTCTCAAGCGGTGGAGGAAAGCATCGATTCGTGAGGAAAACTGCATACTCTGAAGAATAAATCTGACCTAAAATCTTCCTGTCCTAAGTATCTTTAATGTACAGACACACTTTTACAGTTTATAGTTTCTATTGTAGTTTTATAATAGTGTAGAGAGATTATAAAAATATGCAAAAGTTATGTTTTTAGCATACCTACTTAATTGATTTGTTATTGTGTCTTAGATCGTGTACTGCTTGAAATTAAATGTAACACTCCATAGTTGCAACTATTAAATGTAAGAGCATTCTGATGTTTTCTTATCTTAACTAACTTGCTCAGATTCCGAGGACGATTTCAGCACGCAGTTGTGTATCTTACACTGTAGACTTTACAGTTTATTTTTCATTGTAGCAGTTCCTAAACAAAATCTTTACACATATCGAATTAAATTGTAAACGTGGCACGTTTGTTTATTGAAAATGTAAGCAAATTGATTATTTGGTAGAAAAAAGACCAGAATACAGCACGAGCCAAAGGCGAGGGTTATAAACAAGCAGATACTGTAATGACCAACGCTCACGCGTTTCATGCGACATTTTTCAACATTCTTGCTAGAATAGGTAATACTTTCAATAGTATTGCACTCCGTCAATAGTATTGTCATGATCGCTCTGATGAATAGTATCATTACTATTAGGAGATCTCCAGTGTGAATGCGGTGCTGCCCCACAGATTATGGCCCACCTCATATCCTGCCTTTCCTGCCTTGACACCTGCACGCGAACGAAGCTTATGGACGCAGCCGGCAGTGCTATCCGAGTGGCGCAATACTGGGCTGGAAAGATTTAAAATGACTTGTCAACGACTCGATAGAAGAAGATTGATAGGCTTATCGATAGTGTGTCTGTTTCTGGATAAAAACTATCGATCGTTCGGCAGCACTAATTGGAGTAACATTTAGTTCTTATTTAATAACAATCGGCCGACTCTGTCAAAGTTATGAGACTCATGTTAAAGTTTTCAAGTACATGTTTTATTGGTCTACATACGAAGTCGCGGGCGGCACTAGTCTTAAAGAAAGGTTGCGTTGAATCTGTGTTTCTAGACTTAACTGTTATTCTAAGACTTAGAAATTTGTGAAAATCTCTTGTTTCAGAACGTAATGTTAGTTTTAGTTTGCTGCAATTGTTCGGACTCGGTATTGTTTTTCTTTCGAATGTCGTCTGCTTACTTTGAAAAACTTTAGTTTACTAATACAACTAGGAGTTTTTGTTTTGAAGTACGCAGACAGAGGTGATGAGTTCATTGATCTCTTGTACGACGTCAAAAGTAGTTTGAGGATAGAGCAAAACTAACATTTAAAAGTCAGTAGTGTTAGATTGAAAAAGTTATTTTTCTCCCCTCCGGACGGAAAGAGTCAATTGTCGTCCCGCTGCGCTAAACGAAGTTGTCGCTTTCCACCTCCGTCGAGGAGAAAAATAGTATACTAACCTCGGACAGTAAATAAGAAAGCCTCAGATCACATGTTTGTTGTCCTCGGCTTCGCCTCGGTCAACAATTACATGAGATCTGAGACCTTTCTTACTTTCCTGTCCTCGGCGTGTAATCTACTATAGTAGTAGTTTCGTATATTTGTATGTGCGTTTGTTCATGTAAGACAAAACAATACTGTAAGCTCAGTATAAGAAAGTACTTGATGTAAGAGAGTCCACTCTGAGCTTTAGTCGCGTCACCACGTACGCATGTTCGGCTTTTAATAAATTGTCTCAAAAGTATTCTAGTATTATCTTTTAGTAGGTATATTTTTATAGCATGAAGATTCCCTCTCAGTTGCAGAAACGCTCATTAGAGTTAATCCTCCATTAAATCTGTTGCTGTCACTTTTTGTTTGTTGACGTAGTAAAAGCTAGCAAGAAATTTAATGGATGAATAACTCTAATTAGCGTTTCTGCAACTGGAGCAGTAAATCCACGTATGCTAAATAAACATGTTCTGATCTTCATTATCTAGAGTGAAATATGTCAAGTGTTTGATCCCAGACGTCTGGAACAATGACAAAACGTTTACGATCTAGATCCAGACCTCGTCTGGATCTGAAAGCTGGCATTTGTCTCTTTGTATTCAAAACTTTTTTTAAATTAATTGTTTATATAAACGGTGACTGTATTAATAGAGAAATGAAGAGAATAAAAAAGGGAACAATCTGTACAGAGTTAATTAATAAAATTATTTCATTAGTAGCTAATATGTAAAGTATCTTTGTCGGTAGTTTTAGCAAAGTTTTTAAACACCATGTGAATGAAAATTATGTACTTGGAATAATTATAATACAGTTTTTTAATTTTAATGTAAATGATAATGAAAAGTCTAAATGCTCTAACTTTCCATTGTTAACGGTAGAGTGAACCCATCTGTTGACATTCAAGTTGACAACTTACGAAATAGATGCGTCTATGTTTCATCATGAATCATATTTACCTTTAAGTCAGATGGAGGTTTATACCTCGTAATGCGTATAAGTAAGTACCTCGCAATATATTGGAAACTATTGAAGAGCCGTGGTGGTCCAGTGGCGAGTAACCTTGCCTGCTGTGCAAAAGGCGATGGTTCGATCCCCGTCCAAGCCGACTCGTACCAATGAGTTTTTCGGAATTTATGTACGATTTGTTACACCACTGGCTTTTCGGTGGAGGAAAACATCGTGAGGAAACCTGCATGCTTCAATTTCGAGGCGTGTTTTGTACCCACTGTCCATTATAAGTGGCGACGGGCTCACCCCCCGTCACACTGGACAGAGTTTCGGTACTACTGGTGAAACGTGGATGTTCTGAGGTTTCAGAATATCTCTGACCACCCCCTCGGGGAATATAGTCGTGAGCATATGCTTATACTTATGCTTATGCTATTGAAGGTCAAATGTCACAACTTTCTTTGAAATTACTTAAAAAAAATTATCGTATTTATTATAACTTAATTCTCGAGACACAGAAAGATATGACACACCTATTTCGACTTACCATAAGGTTGCCGAAAATCCAGTGGTGTTGCAAATAGTACTTCTTTAAGCTTCTGAAGATAAAACTCAAAATAGAACCATCAGTTCAATAGTACAGTAACAAATTCAGCCGAGAAGTATCGACGTCAAAGTTGTGAAGTATTGGAGCGTCATAGTTAGGGAACTGGGCCAATCGTTTGTGTAGTTCGGGGGATTGGACTCGACAGCCATCTCACATCTTTTGAATTCGTTTACTGCTGACAATGTTGCGGCCGTTTTCATAATGATTTGCTGTAGTCAGTTTCAGTTAAGTTTTATAGAGCGAGAATAGATTGTAAGCAAAGTTGTTAGGTAATTTTACATTGATATCATTAGCATCCTTTTATTCTAAGAGTCTACTCATGAAACTGAACAACTTTTAGTATGGGAGCAAACCGATCAGAGGAAAAAAAATCTAGGTACATGGCAGGTCCGTGCGGATTTGAACCCGAACCTGAAGATTGAGATTCCATACGTCTCCGCAACGCGCCACCGATATGCTCTGAATTTTGTACTTCTAGTAATTTCCTTCTACTCTACTAGGCTTGATATAAGCAAAACACAAGATGTACAGTTAGGTATGTAAGGTAAACAAACAGTCAATTCAATCTCTCAGCCGACTGCTTCTCTTAAATATTCAGTGGGAACTCATCAGGGTCGCTCGAAATCACAGCGACTTAGAGCGCTTACAGACCAGCGACAGTTGGTTTGCGACAGCTCGCGACAGCGGTCGCCGACAGTCGCGCGACGGTCGCGCGACGTCGCGCGACTGTCGCGCGACCCTCTGCGACCCTCGGCGACCGTCTGTCGCAAGCTGTCGCCGACAGTCGCCGACAGTCGCGCGACCCTCCGCGACCCTCCGCGACCGATGACAACGCGCCGTCATTTGTATAGTCTGAGAGCGCAAGACCACAAACTACCACACCGCACTCAACCCCCCCCCCCACTCAACCCCCCCCACTCAACCCCCCCACCCTCCTCGACCCCCCATTTGACCTCCCCTCGACCCCCCACTCCACTCCCCACTCGACCCCCGACTCGACGCCCCACTCACCCCCCTCGACCCCCCACTCGATCCCCCCTCTCGACCCCCCACTCGACCCCCACTCACACCCCGCTGGCGGACACCCTGGTCCTGGTTTCAGAGTTAGTTTTATCGGAGACCCTTATAAAAGTAATTGTGTCATTTTAATTACTCAATTACTGTAATTGAATTAACAATTACTTGAGTAATTCAGTATGTACCTATATCAGACGATTATGAAGATGAAGATGAAGATGATGATGATGATGATGATGATGATGATGATGATGATGATGATATCAGACTTGTCTTTAGTTTGCTGGCTTGTTATTGGTAACAATAACAATAAACTTGTAACCGCCGTTATACAATAAATATGAAACCTCTCAAGAACAACATCTGACTCTCAGACTATAAATGACGATTACGTAACGGTCGCCGAGGGTCGCGGAGGGTCGCGCGGCGTCGCTCGACGTCGCGCGACCGTCGGCGACAGCTTGCGACAGACGGTCGCGGAGGGTCGTGCGACGGTCGCGCGACGTCGCACGACCGTCGCCGACTGTCGGCGACCGCTGTCGCAAACTGTCGTAAACAAACTGTCGCTGGTCTGTAAGAGCCCTTAGTTCCGCATAATATTGTTTGTCTTCCGCGCAAACTGAGCGAGCGAAAATAGTTGTAAGTGATTCAATTTGTTATTCGATTTACCTAGCTGTCAAGTGACTCACTTATGTGAAAATTCTGTTACGTAGGTATTATTGAATTTTGTTAAAAGTTCAGTAGGTCGCGTGAAAATATTATAGAGCCAGCTTTAGCATTTCGACAATTTATTGTAAGTACATACCTAACTCAATTTCGTTAGAAGATTATTTGTTGCACACTTGATTTTACCCACACATTATTAGTTTTCCTCTTACGCAAAGGTTTTCTGGAACACTTTTCTCACCTTTTTACAGATTTCATGTCACTTTGTACAGTCAGCATCAAAAGTATCTAAGCATCTCCGGCGTTCAAAAACATCTGAACAATTACACGAAAATAAACCCTATTTCCTACTAGATAACATTTGTTTTCCACTTTACAAATAACAACATGACAGATAAATTAATTTGATTTCTTTGTGAGTTGAAATAAGGTTTGCTATCGTAAAGTTTTTCAGATATTTATGAACACTCAACATGCTTAAATACTTTTGATGCTGACTGTACCCACATTTACCGTCAGTCTGTTGCAGAAACGCTTATTAAAGTTAATCCTCCATTAAATCTTTTGCTAGCTTTTATTAAGTCAACAAGATAAAAAGTGACAGCAAGAGATTGAATGGATTATTAACTTTAATGAGCGTTTCTGCAACTGACTGTTAGAGTAAATTATTCAAAGTAAATCTGAATTGTACACTACTTACCTTGTTACATTTTTAGCTTTCTCTTTTTACCCAAACTCATATAATATAAGTTACAGTATAAAAAACAGTTCTTTGTAACTTCCTGTGTACAAACAAATATAAATCAAAAAACTTATTATTTTATTACCTGCCATAAATAAGGTACTTTCTTAATATAAGTTAAATTTATTAGGTTTTTCCAAAAACAACAGCGTTGGTTTTCATTATAACTTTTCTATACAATTCTGATTAAAAGTAGGTACTCGTACTCCTCTCGCAGCGAGAACGAGAGCTAATTGAAACACAAAAGTTAAAGTTTAGTTAATTATTTTGTTTATCCACATGTCTCTTTACTTTGTTTAGTCTTTGACAACGGTACACACCTGTGTGGTCATACAGGTTGATTAAAATATCTTAAATAAATAAACTTTATTTATTCTTCTTTCACACAAGAAAACAATTGAGTCGGTGATAATGATGATGTCTTCCTCGCCGACACCGCTACGGCGACTGCTGCTGGTATCATGGGCTTCGCTGATGGGCCCGGATGTGGCTAATGTAGCCAATCTTTGCGGTGAAAGTACGGCCGCATATGACGCACTTGAGCGTGCCATTCTCATAGTTGTACTGTATAGCCGCAGGTGGTCTGGCTTTAAGTTGGTCCCGTTTGGCATCGAGATCCTCTCTTCTCTTTTCCTCAAATGTGGAAACATTTGCCTGGACAAGATGCCTCTATTCCGGGCGCTTAGCAGCGCATTCCTCCCAAATCTCAAATCTCAATAACATTATAGTGTTCCTCTAACTGATGTGTGAAAGACTGGTGCCTATGGCTAGTTCGTTAAAACCTGTGATACAAGGTCACCAAGGCTCTCACCCCTCGGTGCTCGACTTGGAGCATATTGAAGTAAGTATTACAGACTTTAATATTTTATCTAGCATTTACTTCATCATCATCACCTACGGAAACGTGGTCTCCTATCTAAGTGCCTTATGGGCAGTCGGAAAAAACTCTGACGCCAGGGCTTGCCCACACTATAAGAAGAAGAAGATGGGCCGACCTTTCTTCTGCATTCTGAAGTTGACTACATTGAGTAACTCTCACTTATACTTTCCCTCCGGTATAATAATTCCGCTAATTTTGTACGATTAATGAAAGATTTAACTTTTAGAGAGATATGGAAAAGCTTGGGGAGATTTTTGCCCAATAATGGAATGAACAGGTGAAATACAATGTTTCAAATGTTACCAGTGTCATCATAGTTTTCCCTTATCAACAGATCTTACTGGGTCACAGGTATTCTCTCACGGAAAAGGATGATACGGATGCTCATCATCATCAGCCTATCATCGTCTAATACTTGACGTAGAACTCTCCCAAGGCGCGCCACAAAACTGTATCCTGTGCCTTCCTCATCCAGTCGCTCCCCGTTACCTTTTTAGGTCGTCGGTCCAGCTAAATTCGTGTTTTCCATTCTAGAACTCAGATTCCTCATTGGTTATCAGTTCTTTGGCAGTAAGAACCAGGCCACTGCCATGCCAATTATTTCTGCCATGATTGTTAGTTTTAAGATAAGATAAGATAAATATTCTTTATTTGCACACCAAAATCCACAAAAAACAACAACAATATACACTAACAAGAAGGGTACAAAAGGCGGCCTTATCACTTTCATATTGATCCCATAAATGTATTAGAACTGTTAACTTTGCTTGTCTGTATATTGGAAATATTAGCCGTAGGTAAGTCCATTATTTTGGTAAAAATCGCGTAAATAAGTTTCTGAACACTTTAAGTTTATTGAAAATAGTAATTTAATTTTAGAACTCTTAAACGGCTAAAGTTTTTAAAGAATTCAGTAGGTATTCGGCCAGTTTGTTAAAAGTTTTGCAAAAACTAGAGCAGATATAACCGGTAGCTTTATATATCTGGTAAAAAGCGAACGAAGCGCCTGCCAAAGCGGTAAACATAAAAAGTTTTCTGAATATTCTATTGAAAATTGGGCAGCGAGTCAAAAAATATTTTCACCTAGTTTTCCCTTTGATACGAGAGTTTCAAAATACTAGCCGATTGACCCAACCGCAAATTGTTCAATTGAAAAAAAGAGAAAACAATATTTAAAATACAATGGTCTCTTCTTTATAATGCACGTATGTACAAAGATTTTTCTTTATATCTGCCAAGTTGATGACGTGCCGTTGTATTGAAAAGAGCCTGAAGGAGGATCTTCCCTTTTCAATGTAGAAACATCCCACATCGTTTCTTTATATTTATAGGATCCTTCTTAATGATGAGGCCATCAAACTGAACAACTTTCTCTATGGCACCAACATCAGATGTCCCATCCATATATTTGGCTAGATTAGGTTTGCAGTTTTGTATGGAACAGCCTGTTTTTTTTTCGCGATTTCCATTTTGGTCCCATGGAGAAAGTTTTTCAGTTTGATGGTCTGATCATTCCCTTAAAAAAGTGTCAGCATATTAGGAAGGAGCCTGTATGACATTATTTACGGATTTTATCAAAATATATAAATGAAATCACCTCGCATACTGAACGATAACAAATAGAGTTGATTGATCGACTGCCGATGTGCCTTTGATTTTAATTAATTTCAAACAAGCTTGATTAACTTCCACGATCTAAATTAAACGCTATTAATACTTTAGCTTAAATTTCTCACAGGTTTGTTGAATAAATTCAAAGGATTTTGTACCTAAAAGGTAAATGGAACAAGTACATCATCACATAATACATTTTTCAACACACTTGCTCATAAAATGGGTCTAATTTCAACGCAATTAGACCCATAATGACACCTGTAATCAAAATGTAACTTTTTTATTCACTAGTGAGTCATAGAGTCATAGGGTTTTCATTACTATTATTCACAAGTGAGATATAGGTTTTTTGTTTATTGGTTGAGTTGCTTTGTTCTTAAAAAGTTTCGATACAAAAAAGATCGTGATAAAATGATTTTATTTTTTTCACAAGTGTGTTGAAAAACGTCGTATGATACACGTGTGTCCTCAATGGCGGCGCCTCAGCGGTAATCACCAAAATTACACACTTGTACCATAATGTAGGTACTATTGTTGATAATTATTGTTACTTTGACTGCCTTTTTTTACTGAGTAGGTACGAAGGTGATTAGGTTACAATTTAAATGTGGGAAAAAGTATCATTTAGTATCATGTAATTTCGTGTAACATAATAAGATTAACCAGAGAGCAGAAACGAGTGTTATATTATCAAATTAATAATTGTAAAGAATCACGTTTACATTTTCCTGGTTTTCTGTTTACTCGTACAAAATCGAAGGGCTATCAACTATCAACATGAAAGTAATCTACTTGTACAAATTGTTGCAGAAAAAACATTAATTACACGTTTTTAGTCGTTTGTTGCACGCTCGTCAGTTCCGCTCGTATTGCACAATGCATTCAAATTGGCCAGATTAAAACACGTTACTGTTCTTTTTAAATGTACACACGGCGACACATCAAGCCAAACCTTACTAAAATAAGCTGGCCTCGCGGTGGTAGAATATCGTATAGTGTCGCGGTGCCAGGTTATGTTTGATTTGTGTAGCTTGATGTGTCGCCGTGTGTACGAACACCAATTGATTTATTTCGATCATTATTGAAGATCAGACAAAAAACGTATAAAACTATCAAGCGTTTTCGTTTTAAGCATTGGAGTTCTTTGATCGTGGTTTAAGTACAGATGCAGTTTAAAGATTACTAGGATACTCTTCCTTATAAGGAAGTACCCACAGTTATTCCACAGTATGCTTTGGTAAAGGTAAACGTATATTAAGACGGGTAGCGTCGGGGTAAAGCGGGCCAAATCGACAATGAAGGTGTTGGTGAGCTCTACGAGCTCTAACAGTTATTTTAATTCGAGAAGAGAAAAACCATTGCTAGAACAAAAGGGATTTAATTTCTATCTGACAAAGTCAATAAAAAAAGGAAATAATATACAAATAAAAAAAGGAATAAAAATTGTTACAAGGAGTTCGTAACAGAAGGGCTGATGATGATAATTCTCTAAACTTGTTCTGTAATATATTTTTAGTTAAAACAAACATGTTTTAATCATATACTACACTATGCCGATTCGGTCTGCAATGTTATTTAAAAAATGCACATCAAATTAGAAGGTAAAAATGTCAAAACGACGCCGAGAAACAGCGATAAAATAACATAAATTCAACATAAAATAAATGAATAACACATGAAAAATGTGCATAATTATTATGCAGAAATTAGCATAAGCTGAGAGCGGCGTGAAAAGTTTTTTGTTACAGAAAATAAACTAGCTAGTCGCGTGGGTGTTAAGTTATAGGCTTATTGTCAGAATTTCCGCGGGGTACAAGTGTTGGGGGAGGCGAGGCGAGGCGAGGTACCATAGATGTTAGCTGTGGGAGGGTGGTATGGCGGGGAAGGGAAGCGTGCGCCGCTCAAAGGCAGTTCTTCCACGCCTGTTTCAACATTCGTGCCTTGCGGAATGGTCGCGCAAGTCTTTGTCTGACTATAGTTCCAACTAAGGTCCGTCACACCGGAGTAACTCAATATGTCGCACACGTAACCCGTAACTTCCAACCACAGACTTGGAAAAAGAACCAGACGTAATGTCATCTAATCATGAGTGAAGCACCCATTTCTTTTGTGAGCTTGCTGCCACGCGGTACATAAGGTGACGGGTTGTAGCACCTGCGCCTAGAGCTAGTGCATCTGTGTGAGTGTAGGTCCCTCGTAGAACAAACGAGATTGTATTACCTTGCATGCTTCACATCTTTTTAGTGCAAAACTTGGTCCGTATTTCTTTCAGGTCCGTGCTTCCAACATAATAAATAAAGTTCACAATCAAAAAATGCAAGACAAAAATCGCGCAAGAGACAATTATCACAGAGATTCTACATATTTATACCGAGTGAAAGGAAAAGTATCATTAACCTTTAAACCACATATTCAACCCGTCAAACTGAACAACTTTTACTATTGGAGCAAAATTATCAGAACAAAAAAAGTATGTTGTTCCATACTAAACTGCAATACCTACTCGACGTAAACTTATGGAACAGTAGTTTTTTTTTTATGATCGTTTTGCTCCCATAGTAAAAGTTGTTCAGTTTGTTTGGTAGAGTATGTGGTTTAAAGGTTAATGATACTTTTATTTACACCGTGTAAACAAGGTGCAACAACTAACAACCATTGGATCACGGCCAGTCCAGTCTTCACACTTAGCCTGGCTGAACCTTCCATCTTAGTTCCTCCATAACTCCAATACCGCGTTGCAAGAGGGGTGACCTTTGCAATACTTTAGTAAAATAATACAGTTACTATTTCAGACGCTTCCACTTCTTTCGTGGACCTTTAGTGAAATTTTCGTATTTACAGAGCGTACCCACAAATATGTGGCAGACAAATTTATGCAGGACGCGTGACGTCCAGCCTGCGAGGGGGAGGGGCGTGTACTGCGAGGGAGAGGGGAGGGAAACTGGCAGAGGTGCAGTGCTAGTGTCGACATAACTCTCTTTATGAAGCGGTACACCCCTACCACGGTACACAGAAGCGAAAACTACTGAAGTGAAAATAATACTGAAGCTTCGATCAGTTTAGCGTACCCTGGGCTATTAGCAAGCCTCTAACCAGGATCAACAGCGGCGACCACTCATAACACTTAACAATGAAGTCCACTGAGTTCGGGGGTGACTTAAAATCTGTCTTAGAAGTAATATCTTTAATGAAGATGGTGGATAGGAAAAATAAATTTTCCCTCCTTTGCAACGGGAGACAGCAGAAAAGCATGGCTAGTAAGCCAATTAATGTCGTCTAACAATAGTGAAAATATCGATACTATCGTGACCTCGATAAATAGTAACAATATGGATAGTATCTATACTATTGCATCTCAATACTATCAGAAGTATTGTTTCACTAGATAAACTAATGGTGAATATTTATTATGTGAGTATACCAACAATCGGAAACTATTTTAAGTTCTTCTAAAACGAGTTTTTTTTTTAAAATGCTTGAAAATACGTCATCTTGGTGACGATTATCTGTCAAGTGAAGTAATTCCAATCGTGTATTCAGTTTATGATTTCACTAGATAAATCATCCAAAAATACTGAGGTATGACTTTAGTTTCGGTAAATGGTATAAATCTAGTCGTAAAATTAAAAATAAAAGACGCCTCCAAGGTATCTCGTCCTACCATTGGGCCTTAAACACACAAGTGAAGTATATAAACCTAACAAATTAACAATGTACAACCTCACATCGCAATAAGTACGGATACAATGACCTCTTTCTTTAGGTATTATTCCTTATATAGTTACTCTTGGATAAATCAAAGTTTGGTCAAATCCGGCCTAAGTCTATAATTCTAATGCAAAAAAAAAACAATTAAAACAAATGATATGCAAAGTATTCGAGTTTCAGTAGTAGGGGTCGTACAGCAGAATGATAGTTAAATTAAAAACATTTTCCTATTTATTATCGTTTGAACAAATTAATTGTAAAGCTTCAAGTTATTTAATGAAAAACATTGTTTAATGTTTAAAGTAAAGGTTCGTACTCGAAGCTACATTGTTGTAATACAGGGTGTAAGAGTTGGCAGCTGAGTGATTGTACTCCACAAATACAGGGTCCTTCTTAATATGCTGACACTTTTTAAGGGGATGTTCAGACCATCAAACTGAACAACTTTCTCTATGGGACCAACCTCGAAATCGCGAAAAAAAAAAAAACTGTCCCATACATTTGGCTCGGCTCGGTTTGTGTGTTTGTTTGTTTGTTTATTTGTTTGTTTGTTTATTCGCGCATCACGCAAAAACTACTGAATCGATTTTGATGAAACTTTTTTTGTTTGATAGCTTATGATCTGACTTAAAATCTGGTATATAATTTGTGCGGACGAAGTCACGGGTAAACACTAGATAAAACAACAATTCTTGTTTACAATTTTATATTGAATCGCAATGTTCAGCCAATTATTATTAATGAAAAAAGTAACAATACATAAAGCGATACAAATTGTTGTTTAAATAAATAACATGTGGACCATTATCATGTAAGCGTTACATGGAATAAGAAATAGTAATTTTACATGTAACTAATCTCAATGTCCAGCCATTAATTATTAGTTAATAAAATAACCGGCCAAGTGCGTGTCGGGCCAAGCTCAGGGTAGGGTTCCGTAGTTGCCCGTCATAATATACGGACATAGAAGGGGACTTTTTGTTTTATACTCTTACAAAAATTTGCTCTTTAAAGCTTAATATTTCCTACTTTTTGTGTAGGGGAGGTACCCCAAAACAATATTATACAAAATTTTATTTTATCACTTTGTCGGCGTGATTAATATGTAGGTGTACCCATGTCAAATTACAGCTTTCTAGTACTAAGCGTCTCTGAGCTAAGCCGCGGACAAAGGGACAGACTGAAAGACGGACGGACATGGCGAAACTGTAAGGGTTCCTTGTTAACTACGGAACCCTAAAAACCCGAAGGTTTAACGAAGCGTGACGTCAATTATTATATAACTAGCTTTACCGCGTGTGTGTGTGTGACACTCACACGTCGCCCGACACTCGTCGCTCACGCAACATGTTCGCGCACTGCCTGCTGCCCGCGCTACTTCTGCTCGCCGCTGTACAGTACTGCACGGTATTATCTGACCCAAATAATTTTCAATCTATAGTCTACAAGGGTAAGCATCCATCGGTTTTTTTTTGTTTATTCTTCTTCTTCTTCTTCTTATCGAGTGGGCTGCAAGCCCTGGTGTCAGATTTTATTCAAACCGCCTTACGGCCTCTGACGTGGTTTTTATGTAACGACTACTACCACCAGAGATAGTAGCCGGGACCAACAGCTTAACGTGCCATCCGAAGCACGGAATCATCTTTCTTTTCAAACAATCAGGTGACTCAGCCTGCAATGTCCTAACCAACTGGGGAAAAACGCACAAAGTGACATTTCACTAGCTGCCCCCCGTGGGAATCGAACCCACGACCTCCGTGTCAAGAGCCCAATGCTCTTAACCATTAGACCACGGAGACAGGCAATATTCTTAATACGGTACGAGTATGACTGCCAAAGTCTGAATGCAACACTCAAAGTATTATAATTCATTTTTGAAAAAAAAACTGAAATTTTTAATGTTCTAACAATATAATTTTGGAAGGCAAGTAGCTTAGCAATGCGCAATGGTGAAGAAGACGTGATTAAAAGATATTAATTAAATCATAATTTTAAACTCATTTTACAGGTTTATCGGACATGACGTTCAACGTAGCGGCAAATTATACGATTCCATCACATCAGTGCTATGGCATCTTGCACAAATCTGTGGTAATTATCAGTATAATATTATTATACATTTATAAGGTCATATCTCGAAATCTACTGAACCGATTTTGATGAAACTTGCTCCGTTTCTTTGAGTTGGTTACAAAAGAATGGTCACAATCAGATAGTTTCGGAAAAATGCGTGGACAACCATACATAAATACACTTGTAATTTTTTTTAGTTTGGAAACCCTAATAGAATATCATAATTATGTGAATTCAGTTCCTGTAATATTACAAACATGCGTATCGAATTGATATTATTATCCTATCACTATCTTATCCTATCCAAATCACAAGGAGTTTCCTGTATGTGGTGTGTTGCAGAGGATGTGGGATGTGTATGCTGTATTGAAATTTTCGTGTTATAAATATTCAATTTTTTCCGAGTTCTGTATGTTGATTATGTTATGACACATTTCATTGCTAAAGTAAGTAATTTTAGTGTTTAGATTACTATAATAACAAAATATTATAACTATGTTAACATAAGGAAACCTGTAATTGGCTATACTACCTACACAAATTGTTATTTTTATATTACCCACTGTAATGCTGTTGGTTTCGTCAATAAATAAATAAATAAAATAAATCCTCTTTTTTTGAAGTTGCTTAAAAATTGAGTTGTGGTTTCCTAAATAAATGGCAGAGACCTTGCAAATATATGAGAGATGCCTGAAATGTACATTTTCTCCCCGTTGGGTGTTGAGAAGGTTACCAAGGAGGAATGGTTTCTTTGCAGATTTATTATAATTTTTGATGATTTATAATAAGTATAAGCATAATGCGAACCGCGTGAAAATAGCCTTTGCCAGCATAATGCTCACGACTATATTCCCCGAGGGGGTAGTCAGAGATATTTTCTTTGTATATTATATCTTTGCACGCCTTCTAGGCAGAATGTATTGGATCCTTTTTTATATGTTAATTATGTTTACTACCTACATTATTGTGTACCTACATTCTAGCAAAAATAAAGAATCTGAATCTGAATCTGAGATATTCTGAACCCTCAAAACATCCACGTTTCACCAGTAGTACCGAAACTCTGTCCAGTGTGACGGGGGATGAGCCCGTCGCCCATGATTTATAATGTGATGCTTATTTCAGTTTTCGAAATGCAGTGGCAAACTAGGTGAAGTATTAGCAATGGAGGTTGGAGTTATAGACCCACAGAAGTATGCGCAAGTGATTATACCGGATAATTTGGACGAGGCGGTGGTGAAACGACAACCTCCATGTGAAGGCTTAGCAGTTGTTCAAGCCAAGCTGCGATGCAATAAACCAGAAGAAGAAGACTTGAAATTAGATGCACCCAGTCGACGACTATTGCCACCAATACGGATATTTATAAATAGATAGTTAAGAGTGCAATAAATGATAAAAAAGATATAAACATTTTTAATGATCCACTCCGATTAACATGTTTATGTTAAAACCTCGTTACGGTACATGTCATATAAATATTAAATACCTTTAATTGATAAAAAATCTATTCGCTATTTTCATCTATACATATAATAAAATTCTAAACTTGGTGATGATGTACATCTATACATATAATAAAATTCTAAACTTGGTGATGATGTACATTGAAGATATTTACAAAAAAAATAATTGGGGGTGTTTAGGATACGTAATGGAATACATTAAGACCATTTTTAGAATTTTTGTCTGTTTGTCTGTTTGTCTGTTTGTCTGTTTGTCTGTTTGTTTGTTCGCGCATCACTTAAAAACTACCGAACCGATTTGGATGGGGTTTTCACTGAAGTGTAGGGCATGGCTTAGATTAAAATATAGGCTATGTTTCATCGCAATCGGTTTATTCAATCAAAAGTTATGAGTAATTAAAGAAAAAGTCGCGAGCGCCACTGAATTTAATTCACGCATAACTTAAAAACTACTAAGCCGATTTGGATGGCGTTTTCACAAAAATATAGGGCTTAGTTTGGATTAACGTGTAGGCTTTATTTCATCGCAATCGGTTAATTCAATCAAAAGTTATAAGTATTTAGACAAAGTCGCGAGCGGCACTGAATTTAATGCACGCATCACACAAAATCTACTCAACCGATTTAAATGCGGTTTTCACAAAAGAATAGGGCTTTATTTGGATTCACATTTGTGCTTTATTTCATCGCAATCAGTTAATTCAATCAGAAGTTATGAGTATTTAAAGTCAGTGGTCTGCGCATTCATGCATTTGCGAAGATTCAGTATGGTAAATACTAATTGCTTTTTTCAACGCTTTCTTCAGAAAGCTCAGTAGCGTAATTGGTAAAGGGTCAGACTTTCAAACACGAGTTGATGGTTCAAATCTTGGTGCAGAACTTTTTGTTTTTATTTTTTTACTCATTATTATGGATGAAGTTTGGATTAATATATATAAGCTTTATTTCTTAGGAATCGGTTTACACTATCAAAAGTTATAAATATTTAAAAATTTACTCACAGTGGTTGAGTAAATGAAAGTTAGTACTCCAACTGTACAAATTACACAAATCTAATTGTACTTATCATACTTTATGTGCCTATTCTGTGTATGTGTATTTCAAAAGACCGACGGCCTACGGCCTAGCTTTGGTGTCCTGGCAGAAAAGCAAGTGCCTCCTGTGGCACACTACATGCGTAAGCACCTTCCCCGCCAGACCTCAGTCGCACGTCGCGGACACCTGGAGCAGCCGCAGAACTTGCTGCTAAAAAAAGAGAGTTCGGTACTCAGCTTTGGAGCGTCAATATCTCTTAGTTCCTGTCACCGTCAAGACCACAGGGGCATGGGGAGCTGAAGCTAAAAGCTTCATTGCTGAAATTGCGCGTCGACTTTGAGAGAGGAAATGTGAGGCTTTGGGTCGTTCCGGGCTAGGGTTGCCACCGCCGAATCGCCGTTGCCGGACAAATACGTCAAAAACCCCGGACATTTCAGTAAAATCTGAAATTGCCCCCGGACAACCATGATAAATTGTATTTTGACAGTAAAGTTCAGCTTAGGTTGTTACTGCACAATCTAAAATCTTCTTTTAAATTTACATCGATACAAATAGGTTGTTGAAATACGAGCTGAAACCTGACTGGAGCGAGTGTAACATGGTCTAAAAAAATTTAGCAAGCGAAGCGAGCTCGATATTTTGCAATATACGACTAAATTTTTTGATTCAAAAACCAGGAGCGAGCTCGAGATTTTCATAACATATCGAGATTTTGCAATACGACTCAATCCATTCAAAATGTACGAATAAAACTAGGAGTGAGCGAAGCGAGCTCGAGATTTTGCCAAATATTATAACGCATTTCCAGGTCATGCCAAAATCGAGTATGTATGAAATAAGAGCTGAAGCGAGTGAAACGAACTCACGATTTTGCTACATAACAACTCGATTGTTATGCTTATGCCGAAATGGAGTTTATTTTTGTGGATGAATCAAACTTTTGTGATGGCCCCGCCCGGACGCCCCCGGACGCCCTTCAAACTAGGACAAATCCGAGGAAACCCGGACGGATGGCAGCCCTATTTCGGGCTGGTCATAATGTCTTCCGAAGAACTGACGACCAACAATTTAGACCACTAACTGGTTAGGTGTGGGACGCCATCCGGCCTAGCATTTGGCGCTGTATCGACGGCCTGGCGACGGGACAGGGTGAACTGCAGCTCAAAAAGCGATTTTTCAATTCGCCTACGCGACGGACACAACACTCAGTGTATAAAAAAATGGGTTTTCGCGCCGCAGTTCGCCCTGTCCCATGGCCATTGGCCAGTCCGTAAGGCGTGGAGTCCTATATACCATGGTATTGTGGAGTACTATGTACCGTGGTAGCTCGGAGCGACAGGACGAGGAAGGCCGAGGATAGTATTGTGACGCGCCTTGGGAGAGTCCTACGCTCAACAGTGGACAATGGCAGGTTGATGATACCTAACACTGTTTTTTTTTAAACATGCAGTTAAAGTATCCTTTTTTATGTACCTACACAACCTAATTACATATAGATAGATACATAAACTCACGACCATATTTCCCTTCTCAGGGGGGGTCAGAAACAAAGCAATAACTGAGAATACTGTCTGGTAACGTACCTACATAATACATACCGAAAATACTTTTTTGTTAACGCTAATTAACATAACAAAAAAAATAACATTGGGTTCCAACTCTTCAGTGTTGATGCTGCAGAGGTCCTGACTGTCTAAGCCATGAGACTTGAGGATTTGCCGATTTTGAATTAGATTATTAGGATCAAGCAGAGTTCTCTTCACGGCTACTTACTCCGTAGGGTATTGTCAACATAAACTAAGAATGAGTTACTGTGTAGGGGTGTGTGTGTGCTTTAAGAATCTACAGATTTCTAATATTTGTTAATTTGTTGGGTTAAGAAGAAACATTGCTTTTTCGGGTTCCTATTACTGAGTCCTGATGCTGCTGCTTTAATTTGATGGCAATGATGGCAATATAATGCGATAATTTCTTATTTCTTTCTTTACTTTTTTTCAAAATTTCTATTTATTTCTCTTTGCATTTCTTATTATTTTTTTCTTTCTCTTAATATTATTAAGAACTTTTCTGCGCGTACGAAGTCGCGGGCACAGCTAGTAATCAAATAAAATAAAAGTAACACACTTTATTATTATCTTAAAGTTGACCTTTTATTTTAAGTTGGTTACGTCACCTTTTGTGAATTGTGAATGTTCTGTGGATGGTATGTCTTCGATTAGTATGTGTGATGAACAGAGATGTGGTCGCTCACTCTAAGCCTCATAAAAAGGCTGAAAGTCACCCAAAGGGCAATGGAGAGGGAGTTTCCCTGTGAGATCGAATCAAAAATGAAGAGATCCGCAGAAGCACCAGAGTTATAGCTGACAAAGCTTAACTAAAGTGGCAGTGGGCCAAATTACACGCACATTGCTCGCATGACCGATGGCTGATGGGGCCGAAGAGTTCTCGAGTGGCGACCGCGTACTAGAAAGCTAAGCGTAGGTCCCCAAGGTGGACCGACGACCTGGTGAAGACGGCGGGAACCCGTTGGATGAGGGCAGCGCAGGACCGGTCGTTGTTGCTATCCTTGGGGGAGGACTATGACCAGCAGTGGACGGCCATTTTGGAGATTTTGATTTGGTTGGGTACAGCGTCAGACCTTGCTTGGCTCAATAGAATCAATATCTAGTGCCCCTTATTAAATGGATCTTGTTGCAATAACTTCCGTGCGTTCAGACGTTTTTGCCATAGGTATTTATAGAAACAAACTAAGTCATAGTTTTAGTACGATTAACTCTAGGTTCAGATTCCTTCTTTATTATTGAATCGTTACTTAATTTGTGCTTTAGCGGTACGGTTTTTAAGTATACCATACATTATCTCTTGAGTTGACTTACTAATAGCTAGGCTTTTTCTTATTGCTGTCTCCCGTTAGCAATGGAGGGATGCCGGATATCTATCTCTCTTATTCCTCCTATCTTCTTTAGTTAAATTCGTTATGGGGTCGCTAGATTTCACCATCTTGTATTGTGAATGTTTGCCGCTGTTGATCATGGTTTACAAGAGTTACAGCGGTAGGTATATTCGTTGGGCCTAAGCCCGTTACAAAAAGCATTTAGTACCTACATATTATTTAAGTAAGTAGCATAGCATATGCTCACGACCATATTCCCCGAGGACCCCCTCGCTCCATACGTTTGTATGGAGCGCGCCAACGGTAATATACGGTAATGAACACACGGCGTCACATCAAGCTATACAAAACCAATATAAGCTGGCCGCGCGTAGGTCAAATAACGTATAGCGTCGCGCGGGTAGCTTATGTTGCTTTTGTAAAGCTTGATGTGTCGCCGTGTGTACTAGCATAAGCATAAGCATATGCTCACGACTATATTCCCCGAAGGGGTAGTCAGAGATATTCTGAAACCTCAGAACATCCACGTTTCACCAGTAGTACCGAAACTCTGTCCAGTGTGACGGGGGGTGAGCCCGTCGCCACTTATAATGGACAGTGGGTACATGCCTCGAAATTGAAGCACGCAGATTTCATCACTATGTTTTCCTTCACCGAAAAGCCAGTGGTGTTACAAATCGTACATAAATTCCGAAAAACTCTATGGTACGAGTCGGCCTGGACGGAGATCGAACCATCGCCTCCTGCACGGCAGGCAAGGTTACTCGCCACTGGACCACCACGGATTTAAGTAAGTAAATAAAACAAATTTTGGTTATGTTTCTGAATTTTATTGAATATCGTAAATAGCTGCTGCTATTTATCCTGGTTACTCTCTAGGTACTCGAAAAATAAAATTTGAATATATGCTTTATTTGATGGGTTCAAACGACCGTGGCTTGCAGTGATCATCATATTATAAAGCATTTAGATTTTCAGCTCTAAAACAGTCCTAGTAAGGATGGTTTCCGGAGTGAACCTTTCGCACATCCCACTTCTAAATCGACAGTAGCTGCGACCAGACATGGCTTCTCTCGAAGGATGGTAACGGAGCTCAGATCGTCGGATATATTTATTTCTATTTTTGGTTTACTGTCCCGCACTGTGACTTGTACTGCTTGTACATTGGCGGCATCACATTTCATATACTGTGTAAAAAAAAATTAATATTAGATGATAATGGTATGGATAAGGTAATGGTATTTGGGGTAATTTAGGAGGGGGGGAGGGGGGGGGGGGGCTTTGGATTTTCTGTTTAATAATAATTATAATAAGCATTATGATTATGACTACCCAAAAACAGAAATTAAATAAATAAATAACGCTCACAGGCACATACATTGTAATGATCCCAAACTAGCACTAAAGGCTTTTATTATGGAAACCATACAACAACGGCACGAACATATAACATCCATGACCGAACCGGGATTCGAACCCAGGACCCTGGTTTGGCAGTCCGGCGTGGTAACCATTACAACAACCGGGTCGTAATATTATGGTAATTAACAAGAAACACATTTTTTCGACAACGACACTACACCGCTACTGCATTTTGCACATTTCTATATTGCAACTAATCAATTGACAGCAAAATGAGTCGTAACTGGATAGCCACTGACTCGTAAAGGCTTCTTCTTACGGCAGCAAGCCTTGGTGTCAGAGTTTTTTCAGACCGTCTTACGGCCTCTGACGTGGTTTCGTGACTGCTGTCAATCGAATAGAAAATAAATCAAGTTTAGCGTGACACCGAATTCCGCAAAGTTGAATGGACACTGGATCACAACCCAGACTGGATTTCAACTAAATTTGCACTGAATTCTAACAATCATTTTACTGGAATAAGCAAAAAATTGCGTTCTAAACAAAACGTAGGCATTGAAGAAGAAATAGCACGAAGGTAATCCTGGATGGATTCGATTTTGAGTAAATAAAAAAAAATATAACATACGTCACTGAGGGGTTTGATTTCACCGTTACACTGTCGTTTTGGGATTGCGAGCTTCGTTTTTTTATTCAGTGGTATATCCGTTCGACCTGGAAGAATTAGAAATACAAATTGCTAAAATCACTTTAAAGTCATCACAAGCAAGCCGTACTCTAGTAGTGGGGAAAATCTGGCCTCGACCTAGTCTTTACTAGTTTAGAAGCCAGTCCTTTGAATCTTAGTCTAATCTTGACTATTATAAAACTGTAACAGAAGTTTACATTGAAGATAATTATTTACATGAAAAAGATAACGATATGGTTTTTGGTTATTCCGGATTCCAAATCAACCTTTTTTTAGAATATTTGTCTATCTGTTTTTTTGTAACAGCATCACGCAAAAACTACAGAACCGATTTTGATAAAACTTTTTTTGTTAGATAGTTTATGATTTGACTTTAAACCAAGTATGTATGCACAAACCGTAGTCGCCTGTGTGCGTGTGGAGTCGAGCTTCGAATAGAACCGACCCAGACCCAACCCAAGCGACTACGGTTTGTGCATACAAAAAGCATGCACGCGCACCTGATTTCTATATGGACAAACCGTCGATTGCCGTCAATCAGTGTGTCGTAACTCTTAGTCGCCTCTTACGATTATTTATCATTGGGCAAGGCGACAACATCTCTTATCTTCTTCTGTCGAGTCAATGGCAACTCATTCAAAATTTTCCAGCCCGGTATATTGCTATACGGATAACACTGCCGGCAGCGTCGATAAGCTCTGTTTGTATGCAGGTGTCTGGTCTGGAAGGGTAGGATACAAGATGGGCCTGGCAACACCGCATTCACACTGGAGGGCCGGTCCGTCTATGTAACCCCACTTGAACATCTCCAATGTGGATCTGAACTTAAGTTTGATTGTAGCGGTTTCCCTCAGTGATTACTTACTCTGTGATTCGATCCGATTTAGGATAGTGTGATCCGTGCATGTATGTTATGTGAACTCACTCATTATACCTTGCCTTTGTACAACGATATCAATGTACTAAAGCTCTGTACGACAAATGACTTTTGAAATTATATTTTGATTCGTGGAAACTGAATCCTATTGTCTTTACCACTAACTATAATACCTAAGTAAATTATTGTGTGTATTATTTTATTTCTGCAACGTGTAACAAAACACTTTAGACTATCAAACTGAATAAAATAACCACAATAAGTTGTCTCATATAGTCAAGTAAAGATGTTGGGTTTGCTGCCAACACCCTTTTCTGATGATAGTTTGATGTCAAAGTCAAAGTCAAAGTCAATATAATTTATTCAATATAGGAGCTTGAAGCACACTTATTAAACGTCAAATCTTTTTTAAGCTACCACCGCGTCGGAACGTGTTGTCGCTGTAGAGAAGATGCGGCCAGAAACTCTACAACATAACACGACTTAAAACTATTACAATATAAATTCTTAAGCTACTGTTATGTATACAATAATACATAGTCTATCTAATAAAATTGTTGATACTTTACAGTAATGTAAATAAACTATAAGTTTGTGACCTCAGACCCAAGCATTTTGATCATTTAAATATTGATGATATTGATTGATAACACAGTGAAGTTTGAAAGTTTATATTGATTTTTGATTACTGAACGCTTGATTGTCCGTAATGTACTGAATAAACAGTAGTAAATAAGCGAACTAAGAGCTAGCTAAACTGTACGGTGTATTGGACCGTACAAGTCGGTACCTGCAGCTTTGTATGAAACAGTAGATATTTTTTTCTCGACGTTTAGTCCAAGTGAAAGTTGTATAGTTTGATGTTCTGAACCATATCTTTAAATTAATATTTCTATGGAATTTTGTTACAGCCAGTATAACAAAAGTTCAGAAACAAAATTATAAAATCAATATAAGAAAATAATAATTTTTAATTGTAACCTTTAAATTCTGTCGCTTTATATTTTAGACTAGTCTTTTGCTCGGTGCCGCGGGCTTGCAGCCCGCGGAGGTCTGAGTCGCCGCGAATGGGGGGGGTGTGCAGTCTATAGTTTCAGTTGTCTGATTAACCTTTCGGTCGGGAAAAGGAAAAGAGGGGGAGGGGAGAGGAGTTGCAGTTTGCTCATGGCGTAGGGATTTGGAGTTAAAAATTTTGCTGAAAAAAGGGGAAGGGAAGGGTGAGAAAGTGACTGAAGACCCTGACGTTGGGGGGGTGGAAGCGCCACCCCTCAATAAGTAAGGGGTGGGGCGGGCCGTATTGCCTGGAAGCCTGGTGGACCTGGTCTCCGGGGTCAACCTGCCTGCCAAACGAGACCGCAGGCCGAGCGTGCCGCTCGTCCTGCAGCTCGCTTGGCGGCAGATTGACCCCGGAGACCAGGTCCACCAGGTTCCAGGTGGGCCGCTTCGGAGCTTCGCTCCTACGCGTAGCTCGGCCTTCGGCCTCGCGCTCGGCTCGGCCTGCGGCCTCGCAAAAATTACACGGGAGAAGGGAGACGGATCGTTACGGCGGTGTCCAGGCAGTATAACTAACCCTTGGACGCTTCGGCGCACGCGCCTACGCGGAGCTCGGCCTTCGGCCTCGCCTTTTTTCGCTTAGCTCGGCCTCCGGCCTCGCTAACTTGGCTCGGCCTGCGGCCTCGCGTTTAATTAGTTGGGCGAAGTAAAACGGGTGGGAATCACATTGGACGCTTCGGCGCACGCGCCTACGCGGAGCTCGGCCTTCGGCCTCGCCATCGATCGCTTAGCTCGGCCTTGCGGCCTCGCTAACTTGGCTCGGCCTTCGGCCTCGCGTTTAGGTACTTAACACCTCGGCCTTCGGCCTCGGTCACGTGGCTCGCCCTTCGGGCTCGCCCAATATGAACATTCGTATGGCGACCCTAGTGAAAGTTGAAGATAAAAAAAAATGGATTTCATATTTGAAGTCAGCGACCCCTAAAACCCCCGGATACAAATTTTCAGTCGATTCGGAGAAAGTTAAAAAAATACCATAAACTTTTTTTTTTTTTTTTTTAATTTTTTTTGGTGTCTTCAAAATTTGCTCATGTTTCTCTATGACATTTGTTTGGGGTCCATACCCCTATCTGTCGTGGTTTCCGCTGGCCGTTGACCACATCGAGGAGGAGTCGACCTTCGGAGGAAGTCGAGGTTTTCCCGGGGCCTCCGGGGTGTCCCCTATATATCCCCCAAATGGCGTCCCCCTACGTGGGGGGGAACCCGGAGAACAAAGATCTGGGTCATGGGTAAATCATCGGTAAGTAAATCAGTGGGGTTTAAGCTTTATATATTAAAATAACTAGTCTTTTGCTCGGTGCCGCGGGCTTGCAGCCCGCGGAGGTCTGAGTCGCCGCGAATGGGGGGGTGCTGGCCTCTATAGTTTCAGTTGTCTGATGTACCTTTCGGTCGGGAAAAGGAAAAGAGGGGGAGGGGAGAGGAGTTGCAGTTTGCTCATGGCGTTTGGTTGTGGAGTTGTAAATTTTGCTGAAAAAAGGGGAAGGGAAGGGAGAGAAAGAGACAGAAGACGCTGACGTTTGGGGGGTGGAAGCGCCACCCCTCAATAAGTAACGGGTGGGGCGGGCCGTATCGCCTGGAAGCCTGGTGGACCTGGTCTCCGGGGTCAATCTGCCTGCCAAACGAGGCCGCAGGCCGAGCGTGCCGCTCGTCCTGCGGCTCGCTTGGCGGCAGATTGACCCCGGAGACCAGGTCCACCAGGTTCCAGGGGGGCCGCTTCGGAGCTTCGCTCCTACGCGTAGCTCGGCCTTCGGCCTCGCGCTCGGCTCGGCCTGCGGCCTCGCAAAAATTACACGGGAGAAGGAAGACTGATCGTTACGGCGTCGTTCAGGCAGTATAACTAACCCTTGGACGCTTCGGCGCACGCGCCTACGCGGAGCTCGGCCTTCGGCCTCGCCTTTTTTCGCTTAGCTCGGCCTCCGGCCTCGCTAACTTGGCTCGGCCTGCGGCCTCGCGTTTTATTAGTTGGGCGAAGTAAAACGGTTGGGAATCACATTGGACGCTTCGGCGCACGCGCCTACGCGGAGCTCGGCCTTCGGCCTCGCCATCGATCGCTTAGCTCGGCCTTACGGCCTCGCTAACTTGGCTCGGCCTTCGGCCTCGCGTTTAGGTACTTGCACACCTCGGCCTTCGGCCTCGGTCACCTGGCTCGCCCTTCGGGCTCGCCCAAGATGAACATTCGTATGGCGACCCTAGTGAAAGTTGAAGATAAAAAAAAATGGTTTTCATATTTGACATTAGCGACCCCTAAAACCCCCGGATACAAATTTTCAGTCGATTCGGAGAAAGTTAAAAAACGACCATAAACAATTTTTTATTTTTTTTTATTTTCGTTAGGTCATCCACATAGCTCACCTCGGTCGCTATGACATTTGTTCAATCACCCTGTATCTATCTCCCGCCATTCAAAAGTTACAGGCGTTTGAAATTTGTATAGAGTTCCTCAGAAAATCCCTCATTTTGACCTTTTTTCATCGGCTGTAGAATCTGCCCATGTTTCTCTATGACATTTGTTTGGGGCCCATACCCCTGTCTGTCGTGGTTTCCGCTGGCCGTTGACCACATCGAGGAGGAGTCGACCTTCGGAGGAAGTCGAGGTTTTCCCGGGGCCTCCGGGGTGTCCCCTATATATCCCCCGAATGGCGTCCCCCTACGTGGGGGGGAACCCGGAGAACAAAGATCTGGGTCATGGGTAAGTCTTTAATCAGTGGGGTTTCAGCTTTATATATTATAACTAGTCTTTTGCTCGGTGCCGCGGGCTTGCAGCCCGCGGAGGTCTGAGTCGCCGCGAATGGGGGGGTGCTGGCCTCTATAGTTTCAGTTGTCTGATGTACCTTTCGGTCGGGAAAAGGAAAAGAGGGGGAGGGGAGAGGAGTTGCAGTTTGCTCATGGCGTTTGGTTGTGGAGTTGTAAATTTTGCTGAAAAAAGGGGAAGGGAAGGGAGAGAAAGAGACAGAAGACGCTGACGTTTGGGGGGTGGAAGCGCCACCCCTCAATAAGTAACGGGTGGGGCGGGCCGTATCGCCTGGAAGCCTGGTGGACCTGGTCTCCGGGGTCAATCTGCCTGCCAAACGAGGCCGCAGGCCGAGCGTGCCGCTCGTCCTGCGGCTCGCTTGGCGGCAGATTGACCCCGGAGACCAGGTCCACCAGGTTCCAGGGGGGCCGCTTCGGAGCTTCGCTCCTACGCGTAGCTCGGCCTTCGGCCTCGCGCTCGGCTCGGCCTGCGGCCTCGCAAAAATTACACGGGAGAAGGAAGACTGATCGTTACGGCGTCGTTCAGGCAGTATAACTAACCCTTGGACGCTTCGGCGCACGCGCCTACGCGGAGCTCGGCCTTCGGCCTCGCCTTTTTTCGCTTAGCTCGGCCTCCGGCCTCGCTAACTTGGCTCGGCCTGCGGCCTCGCGTTTTATTAGTTGGGCGAAGTAAAACGGTTGGGAATCACATTGGACGCTTCGGCGCACGCGCCTACGCGGAGCTCGGCCTTCGGCCTCGCCATCGATCGCTTAGCTCGGCCTTACGGCCTCGCTAACTTGGCTCGGCCTTCGGCCTCGCGTTTAGGTACTTGCACACCTCGGCCTTCGGCCTCGGTCACCTGGCTCGCCCTTCGGGCTCGCCCAAGATGAACATTCGTATGGCGACCCTAGTGAAAGTTGAAGATAAAAAAAAATGGTTTTCATATTTGACATTAGCGACCCCTAAAACCCCCGGATACAAATTTTCAGTCGATTCGGAGAAAGTTAAAAAACGACCATAAACAATTTTTTATTTTTTTTTATTTTCGTTAGGTCATCCACATAGCTCACCTCGGTCGCTATGACATTTGTTCAATCACCCTGTATCTATCTCCCGCCATTCAAAAGTTACAGGCGTTTGAAATTTGTATAGAGTTCCTCAGAAAATCCCTCATTTTGACCTTTTTTCATCGGCTGTAGAATCTGCCCATGTTTCTCTATGACATTTGTTTGGGGCCCATACCCCTGTCTGTCGTGGTTTCCGCTGGCCGTTGACCACATCGAGGAGGAGTCGACCTTCGGAGGAAGTCGAGGTTTTCCCGGGGCCTCCGGGGTGTCCCCTATATATCCCCCGAATGGCGTCCCCCTACGTGGGGGGGAACCCGGAGAACAAAGATCTGGGTCATGGGTAAGTCTTTAATCAGTGGGGTTTCAGCTTTATATATTATAACTAGTCTTTTGCTCGGTGCCGCGGGCTTGCAGCCCGCGGAGGTCTGAGTCGCCGCGAATGGGGGGGTGCTGGCCTCTATAGTTTTCGTGTCTGATTTTCCCTTTCGGTCGGGAAAAGGAAAAGAGGGGGAGGGGAGAAATTTTGCAGTTTTGCTCATGGCGTACGGTTTCGGAGTTAAAATTTTGCTGAAAAAAGGGGAAGGGAAGGGAGAGAAAGTGACAGAGGATGTTGACGTTTGGGGGGTGGAAGCGCCACCCCTCAATAAGTTGGGGGTGGGGCGGGCCGTACCGCCTGGAAGCCTGGTGGACCTGGTCTCCGGGGTCAATCTGCCTGCCAAACGAGGCCGCAGGCCGAGCGTGCCGCTCGTCCTGCGGCTCGCTTGGCGGCAGATTGACCCCGGAGACCAGGTCCACCAGGTTCCAGGTGGGCCGCTTCGGAGCTTCGCTCCTACGCGTAGCTCGGCCTTCGGCCTCGCGCTCGGCTCGGCCTGCGGCCTCGCAAAAATTACACGGGAGAAGGGAGACGGATCGTTACGGCGGTGTCCAGGCAGTATAACTAATCCTTGGACGCTTCGGCGCACGCGCCTACGCGGAGCTCGGCCTTCGGCCTCGCCTTTTTTCGCTTAGCTCGGCCTTCGGCCTCGCTAACTTGGCTCGGCCTGCGGCCTCGCGTTTATTTAGTTGGGCGAAGTAAAACGGGTGGGAATCACATTGGACGCTTCGGCGCACGCGCCTACGCGGAGCTCGGCCTTCGGCCTCGCCATCGATCGCTTAGCTCGGCCTTGCGGCCTCGCTAACTTGGCTCGGCCTTCGGCCTCGCATTTAGGTACTTAACACCTCGGCCTTCGGCCTCGGTCACCTGGCTCGCCCTTCGGGCTCGCCCAAGATGAACATTCGTATGGCGACCCTAGTGAAAGTTGAAGATAGAAAAAAATGGATTTCATATTTCAAGCCAGCGACCCCTAAAACCCCCGGATACAAATTTTCAGTCCATTCGGAGAATGTTGAAAAATGACCATAAACATTTTTTTTTTTTTTTACGTCATCCACATAGCTGACCTCGGTCGCTATGAAATTTGTTCAATCACCCTGTATCTATCTACCGCCGTTCAAAAGTTACAGGCGTTTGAAATTTGTATGGAGTTCCTCAGAAAATCCCTTTTTCGAATTTTTTTCATCGCCTGTAGAATCTGCCCATGCTTCTCTATGACATTTGTTTGAGGTCCATATCCCTATCTGTCATACTTTCCGCTGGCCGTTGACCACATCGAGGAGGAGTCGACCTTCGAAGGAAGTCGAAGTTTTCCCTGGGCCTCGGGGTCATCCTCTATACGATCCCCAAATGTCAGATCTGTAGCCTGGCGGGAACCTGGAGAACATGATCTCTGGGTCATCGGTAGGTAAGTAGGTAAGTCTTTAATGAGTGGGGTTCGAGCTTTATATATTATAACTAGTCTTTTGCTCGGTGCCGCGGGCTTGCAGCCCGCGGAGGTCTGAGTCGCCGCGAATGGGGGGGTGCTGGCCTCTATAGTTTTCGTGTCTGATTTTACCTTTCGGTCGGGAAAAGGAAAAGAGGGGGAGGGGAGAGGAGTTGCAGTTTGCTCATGGCGTAGGGATTTGGAGTTTAAAATTTTGCTGAAAAAAGGGGAAGGGAAGGGAGAGAAAGAGACAGAGGATGTTGACGTTTGGGGGGTGGAAGCGCCACCCCTCAATAAGTAACGGGTGGGGTGGGCCGTATCGCCTGGAAGCCTGGTGGACCTGGTCTCCGGGGTCAATCTGCCTGCCAAACGAGGCCGCAGGCCGAGCGTGCCGCTCGTCCTGCGGCTCGCTTGGCGGCAGATTGACCCCGGAGACCAGGTCCACCAGGTTCCAGGTGGGCCGCTTCGGAGCTTCGCTCCTACGCGTAGCTCGGCCTTCGGCCTCGCGCTCGGCTCGGCCTGCGGCCTCGCAAAAATTACACGGGAGAAGGGAGCCGGATCGTAACGGCGGTGTCCAGGCAGTATAACTAACCCTTGGACGCTTCGGCGCACGCGCCTACGCGGAGCTCGGCCTTCGGCCTCGCCTTTTTTCGCTTAGCTCGGCCTTCGGCCTCGCTAACTTGGCTCGGCCTACGGCCTCGCGTTTAGTTAGTTAGGGCGAGGAGAACGGGTGGGAATCACAATGGACGCTTCGGCGCACGCGCCTACGCGGAGCTCGGCCTTCGGCCTCGCCATCGATCGCTTAGCTCGGCCTTGCGGCCTCGCTAACTTGGCTCGGCCTTCGGCCTCGCGTTTAGGTACTTAACACCTCGGCCTTCGGCCTCGGTCACCTGGCTCGCCCTTCGGGCTCGCCCAATATGAACATTCGTATGGCGACCCTAGTGAAAGTTGAAGATGGAAAAAAATGGATTTCATATTTGGAATGTGGGACCCCAAAAACCCCCGGATACAAATTTTCAGTCGATTCGGAGAAAGTTAAAAAACGACCATAAACAATTTTTTATTTTTTTTTATTTTTTTTACGTCATCCACATAGCTCACCTCGGTCGCTATGACATTTGTTCAATCACCCTGTATCTAACTACCGCCATTAAAAAGTTACAGGCGTTTGAAATTTGTATGGGGTTCCTCAGAAAATCCCCTTTTTTGACATTTTTTCATCGGCTGTAGAATCTGCCCATGTTTCTCTATGACATTTGTTTGGGGCCCATACCCCTGTCTGTCGTGGTTTCCGCTGGCCGTTGACCACATCGAGGAGGAGTCGACCTTCGGAGGAAGTCGAAGTTTTCCCTGGGCCTCCAGGATGTCCCGAGTACGAAACGCTAATGCTTTTCCTCGGTCTGGGGGGGGAACCTGGAGAACTTGATCTGTCATTGGTAAATCAGTGGGGTTTCAGCTTTATATATTATAACTAGTCTTTTGCTCGGTGCCGCGGGCTTGCAGCCCGCGGAGGTCTGAGTCGCCGCGAATGGGGGGGTGCTGGCCTCTATAGTTTTCCTGTCTGATTTTACCTTTCGGTCGGGAAAAGGAAAAGAGGGGGAGGGGAGAGGAGTTGCAGTTTGCTCATGGCGTAAGGTGTCGGAGTTAAAATTTTGCTGAAAAAAGGGGAAGGGAAGGGAGAGAAAGTGACTGAAGACGCTGACGTTGGGGGGGTGGAAGTGGCACCCCTCAATAAGAAGGGGGTGGGGCGGGCCGTACTGCCTGGAAGCCTGGTGGACCTGGTCTCCGGGGTCAATCTGCCTGCCAAACGAGGCCGCAGGCCGAGCGTGCCGCTCGTCCTGCGGCTCGCTTGGCGGCAGATTGACCCCGGAGACCAGGTCCACCAGGTTCCAGGTGGGCCGCTTCGGAGCTTCGCTCCTACGCGTAGCTCGGCCTTCGGCCTCGCGCTCGGCTCGGCCTGCGGCCTCGCAAAAATTACACGGGAGAAGGAAGACGGATCGTTACGGCGGTGTCCAGGCAGTATAACTAACCCTTGGACGCTTCGGCGCACGCGCCTACGCGGAGCTCGGCCTTCGGCCTCGCCTTTTTTCGCTTAGCTCGGCCTTCGGCCTCGCTAACTTGGCTCGCCCTTCGGGCTCGCGTTAAGTTAGCTGGGCGAAGTAAAACGGGTGGGAATCACTTTGGACGCTTCGGCGCACGCGCCTACGCGGAGCTCGGCCTTCGGCCTCGCCATCGATCGCTTAGCTCGGCCTTGCGGCCTCGCTAACTTGGCTCGGCCTTCGGCCTCGCATTTAGGTACTTAACACCTCGGCCTGCGGCCTCGGTCACCTGGCTCGCCCTTCGGGCTCGCCCAATAAAACATTCGTATGGCGACCCCATCGAAAGTTGAAGTTAGAAAAAAATGGATTTCATATTTGGAATGTGGGACCCCAAAAACCCCCAGGTACAAATTTTCAGTCGATTTGGAGAAAGTTAAAAAATGACCATAAACAATTTTTTATTTTTTTTTATTTTTTTTATGTCATCCACATAGCTGACCTCGGTCGCTATGACATTTGTTCAATCACCCTGTATCTATCTCCCGCCATTAAAAAGTTACAGGCGTTTGAAATTTGTATGGGGTTCCTCAGAAAATCCCCTTTTTTGACATTTTTTCATCGGCTGTAGAATCTGCCCATGCTTCTCTATGACATTTGTTTGGGGTCCATATCCCTATCTATCATACTTTTCGCTGGCCGTTGACCACATCGAGGAGGAGTCGACCTTCGGAGGAAGTTGAAGTTTTCCCTGGGCCTCCAGGATGTCCCGAGTACAAAACGCTAATGCTTTTCCTCGGTCCGGGGGGGGAACCTGGAGAACATGATCTGTCACTTGGTCATCGGTAAGTAAATCAGTGGGGTTTGAGCTTTATAGTATTATAACTAGTCTTTTGCTCGGTGCCGCGGGCTTGCAGCCCGCGGAGGTCTGAGTCGCCGCGAATGGGGGGGGGTGTTGAGGCTATAGTTGTCGTGTCTGATTTTACCTTTCGGTCGGGAAAAGGAAAAGAGGGGGAGGGGAGAGAAGTTGCAGTTTGCTCATGGCGATGGTGTTGGAGTTTAAAATTTTGCTGAAAAAAGGGGAAGGGAAGGGAGAGAAAGTGACAGAGGACGTTGACGTTTGGGGGGTGGAAGCGCCACCCCTCAATAAGTTGGGGGTGGGGCGGGCCGTACCGCCTGGAAGCCTGGTGGACCTGGTCTCCGGGGTCAATCTGCCTGCCAAACGAGGCCGCAGGCCGAGCTGCCGCTCGTCCTGCGGCTCGCTTGGCGGCAGGTTGACCCCGGAGACCAGGTCCACCAGGTTCCAGGTGGGCCGCTTCGGAGCTTCGCTCCTACGCGTAGCTCGGCCTTCGGCCTCGCGCTCGGCTCGGCCTGCGGCCTCGCAAAAATTACACGGGAGAAGGGAGACGGATCGTTACGGCGGTGTCCAGGCAGTATAACTAACCCTTGGACGCTTCGGCGCACGCGCCTACGCGGAGCTCGGCCTTCGGCCTCGCCTCTTTTCGCTTAGCTCGGCCTTCGGCCTCGCTAACTTGGCTCGCCCTTCGGGCTCGCGTTTATTTAGTTGGGCGAAGTAAAACGGGTGGGAATCACATTGGACGCTTCGGCGCACGCGCCTACGCGGAGCTCGGCCTTCGGCCTCGCCATCGATCGCTTAGCTCGGCCTTGCGGCCTCGCTAACTTGGCTCGGCCTTCGGCCTCGCGTTTAGGTACTTAACACCTCGGCCTTCGGCCTCGGTCACCTGGCTCGCCCTTCGGGCTCGCCCAAGATGAACATTCGTATGGCGACCCTAGTGAAAGTTGAAGATAGAAAAAAATGGATTTCATATTTGAAGCCAGCGACCCCTAAAACCCCCGGATACAAATTTTCAGTCCATTTGGAGAAAGTTGAAAAATGACCATAAACAATTTTTTTTTTTTTTTACGTCGTCCACATAGCTGACCTCGGTCGCTATGACATTTGTTCAATCACCCTGTATCTATCTACCGCCGTTCAAAAGTTACAGGCGTTTGAAATTTGTATGGAGTTCCTCAGAAAATCCCTTTTTCGAATTTTTTTCATCGGCTGTAGAATCTGCCCATGCTTCTCTATGACATTTGTTTGGGGTCCATATCCCTATCTGTCATACTTTCCGCTGGCCGTTGACCACATCGAGGAGGAGTCGACCTTCGAAGGAAGTCGAAGTTTTCCCTGGGCCTCGGGGTCATCCTCTATACGATCCCCAAATGTCAGATTTGTACCCTGGCGGGAACCCGGAGAACTTGATCTCTGGGTCATCGGTAGGTAAGTAGGTAAGTAAGTCTTTAATGAGTGGGGTTCGAGCTTTATATATTATAACTAGTCTTTTGCTCGGTGCCGCGGGCTTGCAGCCCGCGGAGGTCTGAGTCGCCGCGAATGGGGGGGGTGCCTGCACCTATAGTTTTCAGTTTCTGATTAACCTTTCGGTCGGGAAAAGGAAAAGAGGGGGAGGGGAGAGGAGTTGCAGTTTGCTCATGGCGTAGGGATTTGGAGTTTAAAATTTTGCTGAAAAAAGGGGAAGGGAAGGGAGAGAAAGTGACAGAGGTCGTTGACGTTTGGGGGGTGGAAGCGCCACCCCTCAATCAAATTTGGGTGGGGCGGGCCGTATCGCCTGGAAGCCTGGTGGACCTGGTCTCCGGGGTCAATCTGCCTGCCAAACGAGGCCGCAGGCCGAGCTGCCGCTCGTCCTGCGGCTCGCTTGGCGGCAGATTGACCCCGGAGACCAGGTCCACCAGGTTCCAGGTGGGCCGCTTCGGAGCTTCGCTCCTACGCGTAGCTCGGCCTTCGGCCTCGCGCTCGGCTCGGCCTGCGGCCTCGCAAAAATTACACGGGAGAAGGAAGACGGATCGTTACGGCGGTGTCCAGGCAGTATAACTAACCCTTGGACGCTTCGGCGCACGCGCCTACGCGGAGCTCGGCCTTCGGCCTCGCCTTTTTTCGCTTAGCTCGGCCTTCGGCCTCGCTAACTTGGCTCGCCCTTCGGGCTCGCGTTTAGTTAGTTGGGCGAAGTAAAACGGGTGGGAATCACTTTGGACGCTTCGGCGCACGCGCCTACGCGGAGCTCGGCCTTCGGCCTCGCCATCGATCGCTTAGCTCGGCCTTGCGGCCTCGCTAACTTGGCTCGGCCTTCGGCCTCGCGTTTAGGTACTTAACCCCTCGGCCTTCGGCCTCGGTCACCTGGCTCGCCCTTCGGGCTCGCCCAATATGAACATTCGTATGGCGACCCCATCGAAAGTTGAAGTTGGAAAAAAATGGATTTCATATTTGGAATGCGGGACCCCAAAAACCCCCGGATACAAATTTTCAGTCGATTCGGAGAAAGTTAAAAAATGACCATAAACAATTTTTTATTTTTTTTTATTTTTTTTTATGTCATCCACATAGCTCACCTCGGTCGCTATGACATTTGTTCAATCACCCTGTATCTATCTCCCGCCATTAAAAAGTTACAGGCGATTGAAATTTGTATGGAGTTCCTCAGAAAATCCCTTTTTTGACATTTTTTCATCGGCTGTAGAATCTGCCCATGTTTCTCTATGACATTTGTTTGGGGTCCATATCCCTATCTGTCATACTTTCCGCTGGCCGTTGACCACATCGAGGAGGAGTCGACCTTCCGAGGAAGTTGAAGTTTTCCCTGGGCCTCCAGGATGTCCCGAGTACGAAACGCTAATGCTTTTCCTCGGTCTGGGGGGGGAACCTGGAGAACTTGATCTGTCATTGGTAAATCAGTGGGGTTTCAGCTTTATATATTATAACTAGTCTTTTGCTCGGTGCCGCGGGCTTGCAGCCCGCGGAGGTCTGAGTCGCCGCGAATGGGGGGGGGTGTGGACCTATAGTTGCAGTTGTCTGATTAACCTTTCGGTCGGGAAAAGGAAAAGAGGGGGAGGGGAGAAATTTTGCAGTTTTGCTCATGGCGTAAGGTAGTGGAGTTAAAAATTTTGCTGAAAAAAGGGGAAGGGAAGGGAGAGAAAGTGACTGAAGTCGCTGACGTTGGGGGGATGGAAGCGCCACCCCTCAATAAAATTTGGGTGGGGCGGGCCTTATCGCCTGGAAGCCTGGTGGACCTGGTCTCCGGGGTCAATCTGCCTGCCAAACGAGGCCGCAGGCCGAGCGTGCCGCTCGTCCTGCGGCTCGCTTGGCGGCCGATTGACCCCGGAGACCAGGTCCACCAGGTTCCAGGTGGG
This sequence comes from Agonopterix heracliana, assembly GCA_963693445.1. Lineage (NCBI taxonomy): Eukaryota > Metazoa > Arthropoda > Insecta > Lepidoptera > Depressariidae > Agonopterix > Agonopterix heracliana. Next base: position 22,155,944 of record OY856309.1, read on the forward strand.
CCGCTTCGGAGCTTCGCTCCTACGCGTAGCTCGGCCTTCGGCCTCGCGCTCGGCTCGGCCTACGGCCTCGCAAAAATTACACGGGAGAAGGGAGACGGATCGTTACGAAGGAGTCAAGGCAGTATAACTAACCCTTGGACGCTTCGGCGCACGCGCCTACGCGGAGCTCGGCCTTCGGCCTCGCCTTTTTTCGCTTAGCTCGGCCTTCGGCCTCGCTAACTTGGCTCGCCCTTCGGGCTCGCGTTTAGTTAGTTGGGCGAAGTAAAACGGGTGGGAATCACATTGGACGCTTCGGCGCACGCGCCTACGCGGAGCTCGGCCTTCGGCCTCGCAATCGATCGCTTAGCTCGGCCTTGCGGCCTCGCTAACTTGGCTCGGCCTTCGGCCTCGCGTTTAGGTACTTAACACCTCGGCCTTCGGCCTCGGTCACCTGGCTCGCCCTTCGGGCTCGCCCAAGATGAACATTCGTATGGCGACCCCATCGAAAGTTGAAGTTAGAAAAAAATGGATTTCATATTTGGAATGTGGGACCCCAAAAACCCCCAGGTACAAATTTTCAGTCGATTTGGAGAAAGTTAAAAAACGACCATAAACCATTTTTTATTTTTTTTTATTTTTTTTACGTCATCCACATAGCTCACCTCGGTCGCTATGACATTTGTTCAATCACCCTGTATCTATCTCCCGCCATTAAAAAGTTACAGGCGTTTGAAATTAGTATAGGGTTCCTCAGAAAATCCCCTTTTTTGACATTTTTTCATCGGCTGTAGAATCTGCCCATGCTTCTCTATGACATTTGTTTGGGGTCCATATCCCTATCTGTCATACTTTCCGCTGGCCGTTGACCACATCGAGGAGGAGTCGACCTTCCGAGGAAGTTGAAGTTTTCCCTGGGCCTCCAGGATGTCCCGAGTACGAAACGCTAATGCTTTTCCTCGGTCTGGGGGGGGAACCTGGAGAACTTGATCTGTCACTGGGTAGGTATTTAGTAAATCAGTGGGGTTTCAGCTTTATATATTATAACTAGTCTTTTGCTCGGTGCCGCGGGCTTGCAGCCCGCGGAGGTCTGAGTCGCCGCGAATGGGGGGGGTGTGCAGTCTATAGTTGTCGTGTCTGATTTTACCTTACGGTCGGGAAAAGGAAAAGAGGGGGAGGGGAGAGGAGTTGCAGTTTGCTCATGGCGTAGGGATTTGGAGTTAAAAATTTTGCTGAAAAAAGGGGAAGGGAAGGGTGAGAAAGTGACTGAAGACCCTGACGTTGGGGGGGTGGAAGCGCCACCCCTCAATAAGTAAGGGGTGGGGCGGGCCGTATTGCCTGGAAGCCTGGTGGACCTGGTCTCCGGGGTCAACCTGCCTGCCAAACGAGACCGCAGGCCGAGCGTGCCGCTCGTCCTGCGGCTCGCTTGGCGGCAGATTGACCCCGGAGACCAGGTCCACCAGGTTCCAGGTGGGCCGCTTCGGAGCTTCGCTCCTACGCGTAGCTCGGCCTTCGGCCTCGCGCTCGGCTCGGCCTGCGGCCTCGCAAAAATTACACGGGAGAAGGGAGACGGATAGTTACGGCGGTGTCCAGGCAGTATAACTAACCCTTGGACGCTTCGGCGCACGCGCCTACGCGGAGCTCGGCCTTCGGCCTCGCCTTTTTTCGCTTAGCTCGGCCTTCGGCCTCGCTAACTTGGCTCGGCCTGCGGCCTCGCGTTTAATTAGTTGGGCGAAGTAAAACGGGTGGGAATCACATTGGACGCTTCGGCGCACGCGCCTACGCGGAGCTCGGCCTTCGGCCTCGCCATCGATCGCTTAGCTCGGCCTTGCGGCCTCGCGTTTAGGTACTTAACACCTCGGCCTTCGGCCTCGGTCACCTGGCTCGCCCTTCGGGCTCGCCCAATATGAACATTCGTATGGCGACCCTAGTGAAAGTTGAAGATAAAAAAAAATGGATTTCATATTTGAAGTCAGCGACCCCTAAAACCCCCGGTTACAAATTTTCAGTCGATTCGGAGAAAGTTGAAAAAATACCATAAACTTTTTTTTTTTTTTTTTAATTTTTTTTTGGTGTCTTCAAAATTTGCTCATGTTTCTCTATGACATTTGTTTGGGGTCCATATCCCTATCTGTCATACTTTCCGCTGGCCGTTGACCTCATCGAGGAGGAGTCGACCTTCGAAGGAAGTTGAAGTTTTCCCTGGGCCTCGGGGTCATCCTCTATACGATCCCCAAATGTCAGATCTGTACCCTGGCGGGAACCTGGAGAACATGATCTGTCACTTGGTCATCGGTAGGTAAGTAAGTCTTTAATGAGTGGGGTTTCAGCTTTATATATTATAATAACTAGTCTTTTGCTCGGTGCCGCGGGCTTGCAGCCCGCGGAGGTCTGAGTCGCCGCGAATGGGGGGGGTGTTGAGGCTATAGTTTCAGTTGTCTGATTAACCTTTCGGTCGGGAAAAGGAAAAGAGGGGGAGGGGAGAGGAGTTGCAGTTTAGCTCATGGCGATGGTGTTGGAGTTCTAAATTTTGCTGAAAAAAGGGGAAGGGAAGTGAGAGAAAGTGACAGAGGATGTTGACGTTTGGGGGGTGGAAGCGCCACCCCTCAATAAGTAGGGGGTGGGGCGGGCCGTACCGCCTGGAAGCCTGGTGGACCTGGTCTCCGGGGTCAATCTGCCTGCCAAACGAGGCCGCAGGCCGAGCGTGCCGCTCGTCCTGCGGCTCGCTTGGCGGCAGATTGACCCCGGAGACCAGGTCCACCAGGTTCCAGGGGGGCCGCTTCGGAGCTTCGCTCCTACGCGTAGCTCGGCCTTCGGCCTCGCGCTCGGCTCGGCCTGCGGCCTCGCAAAAATTACACGGGAGAAGGGAGACGGATCATTACGGCGTCGTTCAGGCAGTATAACTAACCCTTGGACGCTTCGGCGCACGCGCCTACGCGGAGCTCGGCCTTCGGCCTCGCCTTTTTTCGCTTAGCTCGGCCTTCGGCCTCGCTAACTTGGCTCGGCCTGCGGCCTCGCGTTTAATTAGTTGGGCGAAGTAAAACGGGTGGAAATCACATTGGACGCTTCGGCGCACGCGCCTACGCGGAGCTCGGCCTTCGGCCTCGCCATCGATAGCTTAGCTCGGCCTTGCGGCCTCGCTAACTTGGCTCGGCCTTCGGCCTCGCGTTTAGGTACTTAACACCTCGGCCTTCGGCCTCGGTCACCTGGCTCGCCCTTCGGGCTCGCCCAATATGAACATTCGTATGGCGACCCTAGTGAAAGTTGAAGATAAAAAAAAATGGATTTCATATTTGAAGTCAGCGACCCCTAAAACCCCCGGATACAAATTTTCAGTCGATTCGGAGAAAGTTGAAAAAATACCATAAACTTTTTTTTTTTTTTTTTTAATTTTTTTTGGTGTCTTCAAAATTTGCTCATGTTTCTCTATGACATTTGTTTGGGGTCCATACCCCTATCTGTCATACTTTCCGCTGGCCGTTGACCACATCGAGGAGGAGTCGACCTTCGGAGGAAGTCGAAGTTTTCCCTGGGCCTCCAGGATGTCCCGAGTACGAAACGCTAATGCTTTTCCTCGGTCTGGGGGGGGAACCTGGAGAACATGATCTGTCACTTGGTAGGTAGGTAAGTCTTTAGTCAGTGGGGTTCGAGCTTTATAGTATTATAACTAGTCTTTTGCTCGGTGCCGCGGGCTTGCAGCCCGCGGAGGTCTGAGTCGCCGCGAATGGGGGGGTGCTGGCCTCTATAGTTTCAGTTGTCTGATGTACCTTTCGGTCGGGAAAAGGAAAAGAGGGGGAGGGGAGAGGAGTTGCAGTTTGCTCATGGCGTTTGGTTGTGGAGTTGTAAATTTTGCTGAAAAAAGGGGAAGGGAAGGGAGAGAAAGAGACAGAAGACGCTGACGTTTGGGGGGTGGAAGCGCCACCCCTCAATAAGTAACGGGTGGGGCGGGCCGTATCGCCTGGAAGCCTGGTGGACCTGGTCTCCGGGGTCAATCTGCCTGCCAAACGAGGCCGCAGGCCGAGCGTGCCGCTCGTCCTGCGGCTCGCTTGGCGGCAGATTGACCCCGGAGACCAGGTCCACCAGGTTCCAGGGGGGCCGCTTCGGAGCTTCGCTCCTACGCGTAGCTCGGCCTTCGGCCTCGCGCTCGGCTCGGCCTGCGGCCTCGCAAAAATTACACGGGAGAAGGAAGACTGATCGTTACGGCGTCGTTCAGGCAGTATAACTAACCCTTGGACGCTTCGGCGCACGCGCCTACGCGGAGCTCGGCCTTCGGCCTCGCCTTTTTTCGCTTAGCTCGGCCTCCGGCCTCGCTAACTTGGCTCGGCCTGCGGCCTCGCGTTTTATTAGTTGGGCGAAGTAAAACGGTTGGGAATCACATTGGACGCTTCGGCGCACGCGCCTACGCGGAGCTCGGCCTTCGGCCTCGCCATCGATCGCTTAGCTCGGCCTTACGGCCTCGCTAACTTGGCTCGGCCTTCGGCCTCGCGTTTAGGTACTTGCACACCTCGGCCTTCGGCCTCGGTCACCTGGCTCGCCCTTCGGGCTCGCCCAAGATGAACATTCGTATGGCGACCCTAGTGAAAGTTGAAGATAAAAAAAAATGGTTTTCATATTTGACATTAGCGACCCCTAAAACCCCCGGATACAAATTTTCAGTCGATTCGGAGAAAGTTAAAAAACGACCATAAACAATTTTTTATTTTTTTTTATTTTCGTTAGGTCATCCACATAGCTCACCTCGGTCGCTATGACATTTGTTCAATCACCCTGTATCTATCTCCCGCCATTCAAAAGTTACAGGCGTTTGAAATTTGTATAGAGTTCCTCAGAAAATCCCTCATTTTGACCTTTTTTCATCGGCTGTAGAATCTGCCCATGTTTCTCTATGACATTTGTTTGGGGCCCATACCCCTGTCTGTCGTGGTTTCCGCTGGCCGTTGACCACATCGAGGAGGAGTCGACCTTCGGAGGAAGTCGAGGTTTTCCCGGGGCCTCCGGGGTGTCCCCTATATATCCCCCGAATGGCGTCCCCCTACGTGGGGGGGAACCCGGAGAACAAAGATCTGGGTCATGGGTAAGTCTTTAATCAGTGGGGTTTCAGCTTTATATATTATAACTAGTCTTTTGCTCGGTGCCGCGGGCTTGCAGCCCGCGGAGGTCTGAGTCGCCGCGAATGGGGGGGTGCTGGCCTCTATAGTTTTCGTGTCTGATTTTCCCTTTCGGTCGGGAAAAGGAAAAGAGGGGGAGGGGAGAAATTTTGCAGTTTTGCTCATGGCGTACGGTTTCGGAGTTAAAATTTTGCTGAAAAAAGGGGAAGGGAAGGGAGAGAAAGTGACAGAGGATGTTGACGTTTGGGGGGTGGAAGCGCCACCCCTCAATAAGTTGGGGGTGGGGCGGGCCGTACCGCCTGGAAGCCTGGTGGACCTGGTCTCCGGGGTCAATCTGCCTGCCAAACGAGGCCGCAGGCCGAGCGTGCCGCTCGTCCTGCGGCTCGCTTGGCGGCAGATTGACCCCGGAGACCAGGTCCACCAGGTTCCAGGTGGGCCGCTTCGGAGCTTCGCTCCTACGCGTAGCTCGGCCTTCGGCCTCGCGCTCGGCTCGGCCTGCGGCCTCGCAAAAATTACACGGGAGAAGGGAGACGGATCGTTACGGCGGTGTCCAGGCAGTATAACTAATCCTTGGACGCTTCGGCGCACGCGCCTACGCGGAGCTCGGCCTTCGGCCTCGCCTTTTTTCGCTTAGCTCGGCCTTCGGCCTCGCTAACTTGGCTCGGCCTGCGGCCTCGCGTTTATTTAGTTGGGCGAAGTAAAACGGGTGGGAATCACATTGGACGCTTCGGCGCACGCGCCTACGCGGAGCTCGGCCTTCGGCCTCGCCATCGATCGCTTAGCTCGGCCTTGCGGCCTCGCTAACTTGGCTCGGCCTTCGGCCTCGCATTTAGGTACTTAACACCTCGGCCTTCGGCCTCGGTCACCTGGCTCGCCCTTCGGGCTCGCCCAAGATGAACATTCGTATGGCGACCCTAGTGAAAGTTGAAGATAGAAAAAAATGGATTTCATATTTCAAGCCAGCGACCCCTAAAACCCCCGGATACAAATTTTCAGTCCATTCGGAGAATGTTGAAAAATGACCATAAACATTTTTTTTTTTTTTTACGTCATCCACATAGCTGACCTCGGTCGCTATGAAATTTGTTCAATCACCCTGTATCTATCTACCGCCGTTCAAAAGTTACAGGCGTTTGAAATTTGTATGGAGTTCCTCAGAAAATCCCTTTTTCGAATTTTTTTCATCGCCTGTAGAATCTGCCCATGCTTCTCTATGACATTTGTTTGAGGTCCATATCCCTATCTGTCATACTTTCCGCTGGCCGTTGACCACATCGAGGAGGAGTCGACCTTCGAAGGAAGTCGAAGTTTTCCCTGGGCCTCGGGGTCATCCTCTATACGATCCCCAAATGTCAGATCTGTAGCCTGGCGGGAACCTGGAGAACATGATCTCTGGGTCATCGGTAGGTAAGTAGGTAAGTCTTTAATGAGTGGGGTTCGAGCTTTATATATTATAACTAGTCTTTTGCTCGGTGCCGCGGGCTTGCAGCCCGCGGAGGTCTGAGTCGCCGCGAATGGGGGGGTGCTGGCCTCTATAGTTTTCGTGTCTGATTTTACCTTTCGGTCGGGAAAAGGAAAAGAGGGGGAGGGGAGAGGAGTTGCAGTTTGCTCATGGCGTAGGGATTTGGAGTTTAAAATTTTGCTGAAAAAAGGGGAAGGGAAGGGAGAGAAAGAGACAGAGGATGTTGACGTTTGGGGGGTGGAAGCGCCACCCCTCAATAAGTAACGGGTGGGGTGGGCCGTATCGCCTGGAAGCCTGGTGGACCTGGTCTCCGGGGTCAATCTGCCTGCCAAACGAGGCCGCAGGCCGAGCGTGCCGCTCGTCCTGCGGCTCGCTTGGCGGCAGATTGACCCCGGAGACCAGGTCCACCAGGTTCCAGGTGGGCCGCTTCGGAGCTTCGCTCCTACGCGTAGCTCGGCCTTCGGCCTCGCGCTCGGCTCGGCCTGCGGCCTCGCAAAAATTACACGGGAGAAGGGAGCCGGATCGTAACGGCGGTGTCCAGGCAGTATAACTAACCCTTGGACGCTTCGGCGCACGCGCCTACGCGGAGCTCGGCCTTCGGCCTCGCCTTTTTTCGCTTAGCTCGGCCTTCGGCCTCGCTAACTTGGCTCGGCCTACGGCCTCGCGTTTAGTTAGTTAGGGCGAGGAGAACGGGTGGGAATCACAATGGACGCTTCGGCGCACGCGCCTACGCGGAGCTCGGCCTTCGGCCTCGCCATCGATCGCTTAGCTCGGCCTTGCGGCCTCGCTAACTTGGCTCGGCCTTCGGCCTCGCGTTTAGGTACTTAACACCTCGGCCTTCGGCCTCGGTCACCTGGCTCGCCCTTCGGGCTCGCCCAATATGAACATTCGTATGGCGACCCTAGTGAAAGTTGAAGATGGAAAAAAATGGATTTCATATTTGGAATGTGGGACCCCAAAAACCCCCGGATACAAATTTTCAGTCGATTCGGAGAAAGTTAAAAAACGACCATAAACAATTTTTTATTTTTTTTTATTTTTTTTACGTCATCCACATAGCTCACCTCGGTCGCTATGACATTTGTTCAATCACCCTGTATCTAACTACCGCCATTAAAAAGTTACAGGCGTTTGAAATTTGTATGGGGTTCCTCAGAAAATCCCCTTTTTTGACATTTTTTCATCGGCTGTAGAATCTGCCCATGTTTCTCTATGACATTTGTTTGGGGCCCATACCCCTGTCTGTCGTGGTTTCCGCTGGCCGTTGACCACATCGAGGAGGAGTCGACCTTCGGAGGAAGTCGAAGTTTTCCCTGGGCCTCCAGGATGTCCCGAGTACGAAACGCTAATGCTTTTCCTCGGTCTGGGGGGGGAACCTGGAGAACTTGATCTGTCATTGGTAAATCAGTGGGGTTTCAGCTTTATATAGTATAACTAGTCTTTTGCTCGGTGCCGCGGGCTTGCAGCCCGCGGAGGTCTGAGTCGCCGCGAATGGGGGGGGTGTGCAGTCTATAGTTGTCGTGTCTGATTTTACCTTACGGTCGGGAAAAGGAAAAGAGGGGGAGGGGAGAGGAGTTGCAGTTTGCTCATGGCGTAGGGATTTGGAGTTAAAAATTTTGCTGAAAAAAGGGGAAGGGAAGGGTGAGAAAGTGACTGAAGACCCTGACGTTGGGGGGGTGGAAGCGCCACCCCTCAATAAGTAAGGGGTGGGGCGGGCCGTATTGCCTGGAAGCCTGGTGGACCTGGTCTCCGGGGTCAACCTGCCTGCCAAACGAGACCGCAGGCCGAGCGTGCCGCTCGTCCTGCGGCTCGCTTGGCGGCAGATTGACCCCGGAGACCAGGTCCACCAGGTTCCAGGTGGGCCGCTTCGGAGCTTCGCTCCTACGCGTAGCTCGGCCTTCGGCCTCGCGCTCGGCTCGGCCTGCGGCCTCGCAAAAATTACACGGGAGAAGGGAGACGGATAGTTACGGCGGTGTCCAGGCAGTATAACTAACCCTTGGACGCTTCGGCGCACGCGCCTACGCGGAGCTCGGCCTTCGGCCTCGCCTTTTTTCGCTTAGCTCGGCCTTCGGCCTCGCTAACTTGGCTCGGCCTGCGGCCTCGCGTTTAATTAGTTGGGCGAAGTAAAACGGGTGGGAATCACATTGGACGCTTCGGCGCACGCGCCTACGCGGAGCTCGGCCTTCGGCCTCGCCATCGATCGCTTAGCTCGGCCTTGCGGCCTCGCGTTTAGGTACTTAACACCTCGGCCTTCGGCCTCGGTCACCTGGCTCGCCCTTCGGGCTCGCCCAATATGAACATTCGTATGGCGACCCTAGTGAAAGTTGAAGATAAAAAAAAATGGATTTCATATTTGAAGTCAGCGACCCCTAAAACCCCCGGTTACAAATTTTCAGTCGATTCGGAGAAAGTTGAAAAAATACCATAAACTTTTTTTTTTTTTTTTTAATTTTTTTTTGGTGTCTTCAAAATTTGCTCATGTTTCTCTATGACATTTGTTTGGGGTCCATATCCCTATCTGTCATACTTTCCGCTGGCCGTTGACCTCATCGAGGAGGAGTCGACCTTCGAAGGAAGTTGAAGTTTTCCCTGGGCCTCGGGGTCATCCTCTATACGATCCCCAAATGTCAGATCTGTACCCTGGCGGGAACCTGGAGAACATGATCTGTCACTTGGTCATCGGTAGGTAAGTAAGTCTTTAATGAGTGGGGTTTCAGCTTTATATATTATAACTAGTCTTTTGCTCGGTGCCGCGGGCTTGCAGCCCGCGGAGGTCTGAGTCGCCGCGAATGGGGGGGGGTGTGGACCTATAGTTTCAGTTGTCTGATTAACCTTTCGGTCGGGAAAAGGAAAAGAGGGGGAGGGGAGAGGTGTTGCAGTTTGCTCATGGCGTAAGGTGTCGGAGTTTAAATTTTGCTGAAAAAAGGGGAAGGGAAGGGTGGGAAAGTGACTGAAGACGCTGACGTTGGGGGGATGTAAGCGCCACCCCTCAATAAGTAAGGGGTGGGGCGGGCCATATCGCCTGGAAGCCTGGTGGACCTGGTCTCCGGGGTCAATCAGCCTGCCAAACGAGGCCGCAGGCCGAGCGTGCCGCTCGTCCTGCGGCTCGCTTGGCGGCAGATTGACCCCGGAGACCAGGTCCACCAGGTTCCAGGTGGGCCGCTTCGGAGCTTCGCTCCTACGCGTAGCTCGGCCTTCGGCCTCGCGCTCGGCTCGGCCTGCGGCCTCGCAAAAATTACACGGGAGAAGGGAGACGGATCATTACGGCGTCGTTCAGGCAGTATAACTAACCCTTGGACGCTTCGGCGCACGCGCCTACGCGGAGCTCGGCCTTCGGCCTCGCCTTTTTTCGCTTAGCTCGGCCTTCGGCCTCGCTAACTTGGCTCGCCCTTCGGGCTCGCGTTTAGTTAGTTGGGCGAAGTAAAACGGGTGGGAATCACTTTGGACGCTTCGGCGCACGCGCCTACGCGGAGCTCGGCCTTCGGCCTCGCCATCGATCGCTTAGCTCGGCCTTCCGGCCTCGCTAACTTGGCTCGGCCTTCGGCCTCGCGTTTAGGTACTTAACACCTCGGCCTTCGGCCTCGGTCACCTGGCTCGCCCTTCGGGCTCGCCCAAGATGAACATTCGTATGGCGACCCTAGTGAAAGTTGAAGATAAAAAAAAATGGATTTCATATTTGAAGTCAGCGACCCCTAAAACCCCCGGATACAAATTTTCAGTCGATTCGGAGAAAGTTGAAAAATGACCATAAACAATTTTTTTTTTTTTTTAATTTTTTTTTGTGTCTTCAAAATTTGCTCATGTTTCTCTATGACATTTGTTTGGGGTCCATACCCCTATCTGTCATACTTTCCGCTGGCCGTTGATCACATCGAGGAGGAGTCGACCTTCGGAGGAAGTCGAAGTTTTCCCTGGGCCTCGGGGTCATCCTCTATACGATCCCCAAATGTCAGATCTGTACCCTGGCGGGAACCTGGAGAACATGATCTGTCACTTGGTCAGTGGGGTTCGAGCTTTATAGTATTATAACTAGTCTTTTGCTCGGTGCCGCGGGCTTGCAGCCCGCGGAGGTCTGAGTCGCCGCGAATGGGGGGGGGTGTGGACCTATAGTTGCAGTTGTCTGATTAACCTTTCGGTCGGGAAAAGGAAAAGAGGGGGAGGGGAGAAATTTTGCAGTTTTGCTCATGGCGTAAGGTAGTGGAGTTAAAAATTTTGCTGAAAAAAGGGGAAGGGAAGGGAGAGAAAGTGACTGAAGTCGCTGACGTTGGGGGGATGGAAGCGCCACCCCTCAATAAAATTTGGGTGGGGCGGGCCTTATCGCCTGGAAGCCTGGTGGACCTGGTCTCCGGGGTCAATCTGCCTGCCAAACGAGGCCGCAGGCCGAGCGTGCCGCTCGTCCTGCGGCTCGCTTGGCGGCCGATTGACCCCGGAGACCAGGTCCACCAGGTTCCAGGTGGGCCGCTTCGGAGCTTCGCTCCTACGCGTAGCTCGGCCTTCGGCCTCGCGCTCGGCTCGGCCTACGGCCTCGCAAAAATTACACGGGAGAAGGGAGACGGATCGTTACGAAGGAGTCAAGGCAGTATAACTAACCCTTGGACGCTTCGGCGCACGCGCCTACGCGGAGCTCGGCCTTCGGCCTCGCCTTTTTTCGCTTAGCTCGGCCTTCGGCCTCGCTAACTTGGCTCGCCCTTCGGGCTCGCGTTTAGTTAGTTGGGCGAAGTAAAACGGGTGGGAATCACATTGGACGCTTCGGCGCACGCGCCTACGCGGAGCTCGGCCTTCGGCCTCGCAATCGATCGCTTAGCTCGGCCTTGCGGCCTCGCTAACTTGGCTCGGCCTTCGGCCTCGCGTTTAGGTACTTAACACCTCGGCCTTCGGCCTCGGTCACCTGGCTCGCCCTTCGGGCTCGCCCAAGATGAACATTCGTATGGCGACCCCATCGAAAGTTGAAGTTAGAAAAAAATGGATTTCATATTTGGAATGTGGGACCCCAAAAACCCCCAGGTACAAATTTTCAGTCGATTTGGAGAAAGTTAAAAAACGACCATAAACCATTTTTTATTTTTTTTTATTTTTTTTACGTCATCCACATAGCTCACCTCGGTCGCTATGACATTTGTTCAATCACCCTGTATCTATCTCCCGCCATTAAAAAGTTACAGGCGTTTGAAATTAGTATAGGGTTCCTCAGAAAATCCCCTTTTTTGACATTTTTTCATCGGCTGTAGAATCTGCCCATGCTTCTCTATGACATTTGTTTGGGGTCCATATCCCTATCTGTCATACTTTCCGCTGGCCGTTGACCACATCGAGGAGGAGTCGACCTTCCGAGGAAGTTGAAGTTTTCCCTGGGCCTCCAGGATGTCCCGAGTACGAAACGCTAATGCTTTTCCTCGGTCTGGGGGGGGAACCTGGAGAACTTGATCTGTCACTGGGTAGGTATTTAGTAAATCAGTGGGGTTTCAGCTTTATATATTATAACTAGTCTTTTGCTCGGTGCCGCGGGCTTGCAGCCCGCGGAGGTCTGAGTCGCCGCGAATGGGGGGGTGCTGGCCTCTATAGTTTTCGTGTCTGATTTTCCCTTTCGGTCGGGAAAAGGAAAAGAGGGGGAGGGGAGAAATTTTGCAGTTTTGCTCATGGCGTACGGTTTCGGAGTTAAAATTTTGCTGAAAAAAGGGGAAGGGAAGGGAGAGAAAGTGACAGAGGATGTTGACGTTTGGGGGGTGGAAGCGCCACCCCTCAATAAGTTGGGGGTGGGGCGGGCCGTACCGCCTGGAAGCCTGGTGGACCTGGTCTCCGGGGTCAATCTGCCTGCCAAACGAGGCCGCAGGCCGAGCGTGCCGCTCGTCCTGCGGCTCGCTTGGCGGCAGATTGACCCCGGAGACCAGGTCCACCAGGTTCCAGGTGGGCCGCTTCGGAGCTTCGCTCCTACGCGTAGCTCGGCCTTCGGCCTCGCGCTCGGCTCGGCCTGCGGCCTCGCAAAAATTACACGGGAGAAGGGAGACGGATCGTTACGGCGGTGTCCAGGCAGTATAACTAATCCTTGGACGCTTCGGCGCACGCGCCTACGCGGAGCTCGGCCTTCGGCCTCGCCTTTTTTCGCTTAGCTCGGCCTTCGGCCTCGCTAACTTGGCTCGGCCTGCGGCCTCGCGTTTATTTAGTTGGGCGAAGTAAAACGGGTGGGAATCACATTGGACGCTTCGGCGCACGCGCCTACGCGGAGCTCGGCCTTCGGCCTCGCCATCGATCGCTTAGCTCGGCCTTGCGGCCTCGCTAACTTGGCTCGGCCTTCGGCCTCGCATTTAGGTACTTAACACCTCGGCCTTCGGCCTCGGTCACCTGGCTCGCCCTTCGGGCTCGCCCAAGATGAACATTCGTATGGCGACCCTAGTGAAAGTTGAAGATAGAAAAAAATGGATTTCATATTTCAAGCCAGCGACCCCTAAAACCCCCGGATACAAATTTTCAGTCCATTCGGAGAATGTTGAAAAATGACCATAAACATTTTTTTTTTTTTTTACGTCATCCACATAGCTGACCTCGGTCGCTATGAAATTTGTTCAATCACCCTGTATCTATCTACCGCCGTTCAAAAGTTACAGGCGTTTGAAATTTGTATGGAGTTCCTCAGAAAATCCCTTTTTCGAATTTTTTTCATCGCCTGTAGAATCTGCCCATGCTTCTCTATGACATTTGTTTGAGGTCCATATCCCTATCTGTCATACTTTCCGCTGGCCGTTGACCACATCGAGGAGGAGTCGACCTTCGAAGGAAGTCGAAGTTTTCCCTGGGCCTCGGGGTCATCCTCTATACGATCCCCAAATGTCAGATCTGTAGCCTGGCGGGAACCTGGAGAACATGATCTCTGGGTCATCGGTAGGTAAGTAGGTAAGTCTTTAATGAGTGGGGTTCGAGCTTTATATATTATAACTAGTCTTTTGCTCGGTGCCGCGGGCTTGCAGCCCGCGGAGGTCTGAGTCGCCGCGAATGGGGGGGGTGCCTGCACCTATAGTTTTCAGTTTCTGATTAACCTTTCGGTCGGGAAAAGGAAAAGAGGGGGAGGGGAGCGAGGCTGCAGTTTAGCTCATGGCGTAAGGTATTGGAGTTTAAAATTTTGCTGAAAAAAGGGGAAGGGAAGGGAGAGAAAGTGACAGAGGATGTTGACGTTTGGGGGGTGGAAGCGCCACCCCTCAATAAGTTACGGGTGGGGCGGGCCGTATCGCCTGGAAGCCTGGTGGACCTGGTCTCCGGGGTCAATCTGCCTGCCAAACGAGGCCGCAGGCCGAGCGTGCCGCTCGTCCTGCGGCTCGCTTGGCGGCAGATTGACCCCGGAGACCAGGTCCACCAGGTTCCAGGTTGGCCGCTTCGGAGCTTCGCTCCTACGCGTAGCTCGGCCTTCGGCCTCGCGCTCGGCTCGGCCTGCGGCCTCGCAAAAATTACACGGGAGAAGGAAGACGGATAGTTACGGCGGTGTCCAGGCAGTATAACTAACCCTTGGACGCTTCGGCGCACGCGCCTACGCGGAGCTCGGCCTTCGGCCTCGCCTTTTTTCGCTTAGCTCGGCCTTCGGCCTCGCTAACTTGGCTCGGCCTGCGGCCTCGCGTTTAATTAGTTGGGCGAAGTAAAACGGGTGGCAATCACATTGGACGCTTCGGCGCACGCGCCTACGCGGAGCTCGGCCTTCGGCCTCGCCATCGATCGCTTAGCTCGGCCTGGCGGCCTCGCTAACTTGGCTCGGCCTTCGGCCTCGCATTTAGGTACTTGCACACCTCGGCCTTCGGCCTCGGTCACCTGGCTCGCCCTTCGGGCTCGCCCAAGATGAACATTCGTATGGCGACCCCATCGAAAGTTGAAGATGGAAAAAAATGGATTTCATATTTGGAATGTGGGACCCCAAAAACCCCCAGATACAAATTTTCAGTCGATTCGGACAAAGTTAAAAAACGACCATAAACAATTTTTTATTTTTTTTTATTTTTTTTATGTCATCCACATAGCTGACCTCGGTCGCTATGACATTTGTTCAATCACCCTGTATCTATCTCCCGCCATTCAAAAGTTACAGGCGTTTGAAATTTGTATGGGGTTCCTCAGAAAATCCCCTTTTTTGACATTTTTTCATCAGCTTTAGAATCTGCCCATGTTTCTCTATGACATTTGTTTGGGGCCCATACCCCTGTCTGTCGTGGTTTCCGCTGGCCGTTGACCACATCGAGGAGGAGTCGACCTTCGGAGGAAGTCGAGGTTTTCCCGGGGCCTCCGGGGTGTCCCCTATATATCCCCCAAATGGCGTCCCCCTACGTGGGGGGGAACCTGGAGAACTTGATCTCTGGGTCATCGGTCATCGGTCATCGGTACATAAGTGAGTGGGGTTCGAGCTTTATATATTATAACTAGTCTTTTGCTCGGTGCCGCGGGCTTGCAGCCCGCGGAGGTCTGAGTCGCCGCGAATGGGGGGGTGCTGGCCTCTATAGTTTTCGTGTCTGATTTTACCTTTCGGTCGGGAAAAGGAAAAGAGGGGGAGGGGAGAGGAGTTGCAGTTTGCTCATGGCGTAGGGATTTGGAGTTTAAAATTTTGCTGAAAAAAGGGGAAGGGAAGGGAGAGAAAGAGACAGAGGATGTTGACGTTTGGGGGGTGGAAGCGCCACCCCTCAATAAGTAACGGGTGGGGTGGGCCGTATCGCCTGGAAGCCTGGTGGACCTGGTCTCCGGGGTCAATCTGCCTGCCAAACGAGGCCGCAGGCCGAGCGTGCCGCTCGTCCTGCGGCTCGCTTGGCGGCAGATTGACCCCGGAGACCAGGTCCACCAGGTTCCAGGTGGGCCGCTTCGGAGCTTCGCTCCTACGCGTAGCTCGGCCTTCGGCCTCGCGCTCGGCTCGGCCTGCGGCCTCGCAAAAATTACACGGGAGAAGGGAGCCGGATCGTAACGGCGGTGTCCAGGCAGTATAACTAACCCTTGGACGCTTCGGCGCACGCGCCTACGCGGAGCTCGGCCTTCGGCCTCGCCTTTTTTCGCTTAGCTCGGCCTTCGGCCTCGCTAACTTGGCTCGGCCTACGGCCTCGCGTTTAGTTAGTTAGGGCGAGGAGAACGGGTGGGAATCACAATGGACGCTTCGGCGCACGCGCCTACGCGGAGCTCGGCCTTCGGCCTCGCCATCGATCGCTTAGCTCGGCCTTGCGGCCTCGCTAACTTGGCTCGGCCTTCGGCCTCGCGTTTAGGTACTTAACACCTCGGCCTTCGGCCTCGGTCACCTGGCTCGCCCTTCGGGCTCGCCCAATATGAACATTCGTATGGCGACCCTAGTGAAAGTTGAAGATGGAAAAAAATGGATTTCATATTTGGAATGTGGGACCCCAAAAACCCCCGGATACAAATTTTCAGTCGATTCGGAGAAAGTTAAAAAACGACCATAAACAATTTTTTATTTTTTTTTATTTTTTTTACGTCATCCACATAGCTCACCTCGGTCGCTATGACATTTGTTCAATCACCCTGTATCTAACTACCGCCATTAAAAAGTTACAGGCGTTTGAAATTTGTATGGGGTTCCTCAGAAAATCCCCTTTTTTGACATTTTTTCATCGGCTGTAGAATCTGCCCATGTTTCTCTATGACATTTGTTTGGGGCCCATACCCCTGTCTGTCGTGGTTTCCGCTGGCCGTTGACCACATCGAGGAGGAGTCGACCTTCGGAGGAAGTCGAAGTTTTCCCTGGGCCTCCAGGATGTCCCGAGTACGAAACGCTAATGCTTTTCCTCGGTCTGGGGGGGGAACCTGGAGAACTTGATCTGTCATTGGTAAATCAGTGGGGTTTCAGCTTTATATAGTATAACTAGTCTTTTGCTCGGTGCCGCGGGCTTGCAGCCCGCGGAGGTCTGAGTCGCCGCGAATGGGGGGGGGGGTGTTGAGGCTATAGTTTCAGTTGTCTGATTAACCTTTCGGTCGGGAAAAGGAAAAGAGGGGGAGGGGAGAAATTTTGCAGTTTCGCTCATGGCGTTTGGTAGTGGAGTTGTAAATTTTGCTGAAAAAAGGGGAAGGGAAGGGAGAGAAAGTGACAGGAGGATGTTGACGTTTGGGGGGTGGAAGCGCCACCCCTCAATAAGTTGGGGGTGGGGCGGGCCGTACCGCCTGGAAGCCTGGTGGACCTGGTCTCCGGGGTCAATCTGCCTGCCAAACGAGGCCGCAGGCCGAGCGTGCCGCTCGTCCTGCGGCTCGCTTGGCGGCAGATTGACCCCGGAGACCAGGTCCACCAGGTTCCAGGTGGGCCGCTTCGGAGCTTCGCTCCTACGCGTAGCTCGGCCTTCGGCCTCGCGCTCGGCTCGGCCTGCGGCCTCGCAAAAATTACACGGGAGAAGGAAGACTGATCGTTACGGCGTCGTTCAGGCAGTATAACTAACCCTTGGACGCTTCGGCGCACGCGCCTACGCGGAGCTCGGCCTTCGGCCTCGCCTTTTTTCGCTTAGCTCGGCCTTCGGCCTCGCTAACTTGGCTCGGCCTGCGGCCTCGCGTTTAATTAGTTGGGCGAAGTAAAACGGGTGGAAATCACATTGGACGCTTCGGCGCACGCGCCTACGCGGAGCTCGGCCTTCGGCCTCGCCATCGATCGCTTAGCTCGGCCTTGCGGCCTCGCTAACTTGGCTCGGCCTTCGGCCTCGCGTTTAGGTACTTAACACCTCGGCCTTCGGCCTCGGTCACCTGGCTCGCCCTTCGGGCTCGCCCAATATGAACATTCGTATGGCGACCCTAGTGAAAGTTGAAGATAAAAAAAAATGGATTTCATATTTGAAGTCAACGACCCCTAAAACCCCCGGATACAAATTTTCAGTCGATTCGGAGAAAGTTGAAAAAATACCATAAACTTTTTTTTTTTTTTTTAATTTTTTTTGGTGTCTTCAAAATTTGCTCATGTTTCTCTATGACATTTGTTTTGGGTCCATACCCCTATCTGTCGTGGTTTCCGCTGGCCGTTGACCACATCGAGGAGGAGTCGACCTTCGGAGGAAGTTGAAGTTTTCCCTGGGCCTCGGGGTCATCCTCTATACGATCCCCAAATGTCAGATCTGTACCCTTGCAGGAACCCGGAGAACTTGATCTCTGGGTAAGTCATCGGTGGGGTTTGAGCTTTATATATTATAACTAGTCTTTTGCTCGGTGCCGCGGGCTTGCAGCCCGCGGAGGTCTGAGTCGCCGCGAATGGGGGGGGTGCCTGCACCTATAGTTTTCAGTTTCTGATTTTACCTTTCGGTCGGGAAAAGGAAAAGAGGGGGAGGGGAGAGGAGTTGCAGTTTGCTCATGGCGTCTTGTTTCGGAGTTATCAATTTTGCTGAAAAAAGGGGAAGGGAAGGGAGAGAAAGTGACAGAGGATGTTGACGTTTGGGGGGTGGAAGCGCCACCCCTTAATAAGTAACGGGTGGGGCGGGCCGTATCGCCTGGAAGCCTGGTGGACCTGGTCTCCGGGGTCAATCTGCCTGCCAAACGAGGCCGCAGGCCGAGCGTGCCGCTCGTCCTGCGGCTCGCTTGGCGGCAGCTTGACCCCGGAGACCAGGTCCACCAGGTTCCAGGTGGGCCGCTTCGGAGCTTCGCTCCTACGCGTAGCTCGGCCTTCGGCCTCGCGCTCGGCTCGGCCTACGGCCTCGCAAAAATTACACGGGAGAAGGGAGACGGATAGTTACGACGGTGTCCAGGCAGTATAACTAACCCTTGGACGCTTCGGCGCACGCGCCTACGCGGAGCTCGGCCTTCGGCCTCGCCATTTTTCGCTTAGCTCGGCCTTCGGCCTCGCTAACTTGGCTCGGCCTACGGCCTCGCGTTTAGTTAGTTGGGCGAAGTAAAACGGGTGGGAATCACTTTGGACGCTTCGGCGCACGCGCCTACGCGGAGCTCGGCCTTCGGCCTCGCCATCGATCGCTTAGCTCGGCCTTACGGCCTCGCTAACTTGGCTCGGCCTTCGGCCTCGCGTTTAGGTACTTAACACCTCGGCCTTCGGCCTCGGTCACCTGGCTCGCCCTTCGGGCTCGCCCAATATGAACATTCGTATGGCGACCCTAGTGAAAGTTGAAGATAAAAAAAAATGGATTTCATATTTGGAATGTGGGACCCCAAAAACCCCCAGATACAAATTTTTAGTCGATTCGGACAAAGTTAAAAAACGACCAAAAACAATTTTTTTTTTTTTAATTTTTTTTAAGTCATCCACATAGCTCACCTCGGTCGCTATGACATTTGTTTAATCACCCTGTATCTATCTACCGCCGTTCAAAAGTTACAGGCGTTTGAAATTTGTATGGGGTTCCTCAGAAAATCCCCTTTTTGACATTTTTTCATCGGCTGTAGAATCTGCCCATGTTTCTCTATGACATTTGCTTGGGGCCCATACCCCTCTCTGTCATACTTTCCGCTGGCCGTTGACCACATCGAGGAGGAGTCGACCTTCCGAGGAAGTCGAAGTTTTCCCTGGGCCTCCAGGATGTCCCGAGCACGAAACGCTAATGCTTTTCCTCGGTCTGGGGGGGGAACCTGGAGAACTTGATCTCTGGGTAAGTCTTTAATGAGTGGGGTTCGAGCTTTATAGTATTATATATAACTAGTCTTTTGCTCGGTGCCGCGGGCTTGCAGCCCGCGGAGGTCTGAGTCGCCGCGAATGGGGGGGGTGTGCAGTCTATAGTTTTCAGTTTCTGATTAACCTTTCGGTCGGGAAAAGGAAAAGAGGGGGAGGGGAGAGGAGTTGGAGTTTGCTCATGGCGTAAGGTTTCGGAGTTATCAATTTTGCTGAAAAAAGGGGAAGGGAAGGGTGAGAAAGAGACAGAAGACGCTGACGTTGGGGGGGTGGAAGCGCCACCCCTCAATAAGTTGGGGGTGGAGCGGGCCGTATTGCCTGGAAGCCTGGTGGACCTGGTCTCCGGGGTCAATCTGCCTGCCAAACGAGGCCGCAGGCCGAGCGTGCCGCTCGTCCTGCGGCTCGCTTGGCGGCAGATTGACCCCGGAGACCAGGTCCACCAGGTTCCAGGTGGGCCGCTTCGGAGCTTCGCTCCTACGCGTAGCTCGGCCTTCGGCCTCGCGCTCGGCTCGGCCTGCGGCCTCGCAAAAATTACACGGGAGAAGGGAGACGGATCGTTACGGCGGCGTCCAGGCAGTATAACTAACCCTTGGACGCTTCGGCGCACGCGCCTACGCGGAGCTCGGCCTTCGGCCTCGCCTTTTTTCGCTTAGCTCGGCCTTCGGCCTCGCTAACTTGGCTCGGCCTACGGCCTCGCGTTTAATTAGTTGGGCGAAGTAAAACGGTTGGGAATCACTTTGGACGCTTCGGCGCACGCGCCTACGCGGAGCTCGGCCTTCGGCCTCGCCATCGATCGCTTAGCTCGGCCTTGCGGCCTCGCTAACTTGGCTCGGCCTTCGGCCTCGCGTTTAGGTACTTAACACCTCGGCCTTCGGCCTCGGTCACCTGGCTCGCCCTTCGGGCTCGCCCAAGATGAACATTCGTATGGCGACCCTAGTGAAAGTTGAAGATAGAAAAAAATGGATTTCATATTTCAAGCCAGCGACCCCTAAAACCCCCGGATACAAATTTTCAGTCGATTCGGAGAAAGTTAAAAAACGACCATAAACAATTTTTTATTTTTTTTTATTTTTTTTATGTCATCCACATAGCTCACCTCGGTCGCTATGACATTTGTTCAATCACCCTGTATCTATCTACCGCCGTTCAAAAGTTACAGGCGTTTGAAATTTGTATGGGGTTCCTCAGAAAATCCCCTTTTTTGACATTTTTTCATCGGCTGTAGAATCTGCCCATGTTTCTCTATGACATTTGTTCGAGGCCCATACCCCTGTCTGTCGTGGTTTCCGCTGGCCGTTGACCACATCGAGGAGGAGTCGACCTTCGGAGGAAGTCGAGGTTTTCCCGGGGCCTCGGGGTCATCCTCTATACGATCCCCAAATGTCAGATTTGTACCCTGGCGGGAACCCGGAGAACAAAGATCTGGGTAAGTGAGTGGGGTTTGAGCTTTATATAATATAACTAGTCTTTTGCTCGGTGCCGCGGGCTTGCAGCCCGCGGAGGTCTGAGTCGCCGCGAATGGGGGGGTGCTGGCCTCTATAGTTTCAGTTGTCTGATGTACCTTTCGGTCGGGAAAAGGAAAAGAGGGGGAGGGGAGAGGAGTTGCAGTTTGCTCATGGCGTTTGGTTGTGGAGTTGTAAATTTTGCTGAAAAAAGGGGAAGGGAAGGGAGAGAAAGAGACAGAAGACGCTGACGTTTGGGGGGTGGAAGCGCCACCCCTCAATAAGTAACGGGTGGGGCGGGCCGTATCGCCTGGAAGCCTGGTGGACCTGGTCTCCGGGGTCAATCTGCCTGCCAAACGAGGCCGCAGGCCGAGCGTGCCGCTCGTCCTGCGGCTCGCTTGGCGGCAGATTGACCCCGGAGACCAGGTCCACCAGGTTCCAGGGGGGCCGCTTCGGAGCTTCGCTCCTACGCGTAGCTCGGCCTTCGGCCTCGCGCTCGGCTCGGCCTGCGGCCTCGCAAAAATTACACGGGAGAAGGAAGACTGATCGTTACGGCGTCGTTCAGGCAGTATAACTAACCCTTGGACGCTTCGGCGCACGCGCCTACGCGGAGCTCGGCCTTCGGCCTCGCCTTTTTTCGCTTAGCTCGGCCTCCGGCCTCGCTAACTTGGCTCGGCCTGCGGCCTCGCGTTTTATTAGTTGGGCGAAGTAAAACGGTTGGGAATCACATTGGACGCTTCGGCGCACGCGCCTACGCGGAGCTCGGCCTTCGGCCTCGCCATCGATCGCTTAGCTCGGCCTTACGGCCTCGCTAACTTGGCTCGGCCTTCGGCCTCGCGTTTAGGTACTTGCACACCTCGGCCTTCGGCCTCGGTCACCTGGCTCGCCCTTCGGGCTCGCCCAAGATGAACATTCGTATGGCGACCCTAGTGAAAGTTGAAGATAAAAAAAAATGGTTTTCATATTTGACATTAGCGACCCCTAAAACCCCCGGATACAAATTTTCAGTCGATTCGGAGAAAGTTAAAAAACGACCATAAACAATTTTTTATTTTTTTTTATTTTCGTTAGGTCATCCACATAGCTCACCTCGGTCGCTATGACATTTGTTCAATCACCCTGTATCTATCTCCCGCCATTCAAAAGTTACAGGCGTTTGAAATTTGTATAGAGTTCCTCAGAAAATCCCTCATTTTGACCTTTTTTCATCGGCTGTAGAATCTGCCCATGTTTCTCTATGACATTTGTTTGGGGCCCATACCCCTGTCTGTCGTGGTTTCCGCTGGCCGTTGACCACATCGAGGAGGAGTCGACCTTCGGAGGAAGTCGAGGTTTTCCCGGGGCCTCCGGGGTGTCCCCTATATATCCCCCGAATGGCGTCCCCCTACGTGGGGGGGAACCCGGAGAACAAAGATCTGGGTCATGGGTAAGTCTTTAATCAGTGGGGTTTCAGCTTTATATATTATAACTAGTCTTTTGCTCGGTGCCGCGGGCTTGCAGCCCGCGGAGGTCTGAGTCGCCGCGAATGGGGGGGGGTGTTGAGGCTATAGTTGTCGTGTCTGATTTTACCTTTCGGTCGGGAAAAGGAAAAGAGGGGGAGGGGAGAGGAGTTGCAGTTTGCTCATGGCGTAGGGATTTGGAGTTTAAAATTTTGCTGAAAAAAGGGGAAGGGAAGGGAGAGAAAGTGACAGAGGATGTTGACGTTGGGGGGGTGGAAGCGCCACCCCTCAATAAGTTTGGGGTGGGGCGGGCCGTACCGCCTGGAAGCCTGGTGGACCTGGTCTCCGGGGTCAATCTGCCTGCCAAACGAGGCCGCAGGCCGAGCGTGCCGCTCGTCCTGCGGCTCGCTTGGCGGCAGATTGACCCCGGAGACCAGGTCCACCAGGTTCCAGGTGGGCCGCTTCGGAGCTTCGCTCCTACGCGTAGCTCGGCCTTCGGCCTCGCGCTCGGCTCGGCCTGCGGCCTCGCAAAAATTACACGGGAGAAGGGAGACGGATCGTTACGGCGGTGTCCAGGCAGTATAACTAACCCTTGGACGCTTCGGCGCACGCGCCTACGCGGAGCTCGGCCTTCGGCCTCGCCTTTTTTCGCTTAGCTCGGCCTTCGGCCTCGCTAACTTGGCTCGGCCTGCGGCCTCGCGTTTAGTTAGTTGGGCGAAGTAAAACGGGTGGGAATCACATTGGACGCTTCGGCGCACGCGCCTACGCGGAGCTCGGCCTTCGGCCTCGCCATCGATCGCTTAGCTCGGCCTTGCGGCCTCGCTAACTTGGCTCGGCCTTCGGCCTCGCGTTTAGGTACTTAACACCTCGGCCTTCGGCCTCGGTCACCTGGCTCGCCCTTCGGGCTCGCCCAAGATGAACATTCGTATGGCGACCCCATCGAAAGTTGAAGATGGAAAAAAATGGATTTCATATTTGGAATGCGGGACCCCAAAAACCCCCAGATACAAATTTTCAGTCGATTTGGAGAAAGTAAAAAAATGACCATAAACAATGTTTTATTTTTTTAAATTTTTTTTAGGTCATCCACATAGCTCACCTCGGTCGCTATGACATTTGTTCAATCACCCTGTATCTATCTCCCGCCATTAAAAAGTTACAGGCGTTTGAAATTTGTATGGAGTTCCTCAGAAAATCCCCTTTTTTGAAATTTTTTCATCGGCTGTAGAATCTGCCCATGTTTCTCTATGACATTTGTTTAGGGTCCATATCCCTATCTGTCATACTTTCCGCTGGCCGTTGACCACATCGAGGAGGAGTCGACCTTCGAAGGAAGTCGAAGTTTTCCCTGGGCCTCCAGGGTGTCCCGAGTACGAAACGCTAATGCTTATCCTCGGTCTGGGGGGGGAACCTGGAGAACATGATCTGTCATTGGTAGGTCTTTAATCAGTGGGGTTCGAGCTTTATAGTATTATAACTAGTCTTTTGCTCGGTGCCGCGGGCTTGCAGCCCGCGGAGGTCTGAGTCGCCGCGAATGAGGGGAAGGGGCCTGCACCTATAGTTTTCAGTTTCTGATTAACCTTTCGGTCGGGAAAAGGAAAAGAGGGGGAGGGGAGAGGAGTTGCAGTTTGCTCATGGCGTAAGGTGTCGGAGTTAAAATTTTGCTGAAAAAAGGGGAAGGGAAGGGTGAGAAAGAGACAGAGGACCCTGACGTTAGGGGGATGGAGGCGCCACCCCTCAATCAAATATGGGAGGGGCGGGCCGTATCGCCTGGAAGCCTGGTGGACCTGGTCTCCGGGGTCAATCTGCCTGCCAAACGAGGCCGCAGGCCGAGCGTGCCGCTCGTCCTGCGGCTCGCTTGGCGGCAGATTGACCCCGGAGACCAGGTCCACCAGGTTCCAGGTGGGCCGCTTCGGAGCTTCGCTCCTACGCGTAGCTCGGCCTTCGGCCTCGCGCTCGGCTCGGCCTGCGGCCTCGCTAAAATTACACGGGAGAAGGGAGACGGATCGTTACGGCGGTGTCCAGGCAGTATAACTAACCCTTGGACGCTTCGGCGCACGCGCCTACGCGGAGCTCGGCCTTCGGCCTCGCCTTTTTTCGCTTAGCTCGGCCTTCGGCCTCGCTAACTTGGCTCGCCCTTCGGGCTCGCGTTTAGTTAGTTGGGCGAAGTAAAACGGGTGGGAATCACTTTGGACGCTTCGGCGCACGCGCCTACGCGGAGCTCGGCCTTCGGCCTCGCCGTCGATCGCTTAGCTCGGCCTTACGGCCTCGCTAACTTGGCTCGGCCTTCGGCCTCGCGTTTAGGTACTTACACACCTCGGCCTTCGGCCTCGGTCACCTGGCTCGCCCTTCGGGCTCGCCCAATATGAACATTCGTATGGCGACCCTAGTGAAAGTTGAAGATAAAAAAAAATGGTTTTCATATTTGACATAAGCGACCCCTAAAACCCCCGGATACAAATTTTCAGTCGATTCGGACAAAGTTGAAAAATGACCATAGACAATTTTTTATTTTTTTTATGTCATCCACATAGCTGACCTCGGTCGCTATGACATTTGTTCAATCACCCTGTATCTATCTACCGCCGTTCAAAAGTTACAGGCGTTTGAAATTTGTATGGGGTTCCTCAGAAAATCCCTCATTTCGACCTTTTTTCATCGGCTGTAGAATCTGCCCATGTTTCTCTATGACATTTGTTTGGGGCCCATACCCCTGTCTGTCGTGGTTTCCGCTGGCCGTTGACCACATCGAGGAGGAGTCGACCTTCGGAGGAAGTCGAAGTTTTCCCGGGGCCTCCAGGATGTCCCGAGTACGAAACGCTAATGCTTTTCCTCGGTCTGGGGGGGGAACCTGGAGAACTTGATCTGTCATTGGTAAATCAGTGGGGTTTCAGCTTTATATAGTATAACTAGTCTTTTGCTCGGTGCCGCGGGCTTGCAGCCCGCGGAGGTCTGAGTCGCCGCGAATGGGGGGGGGTGTGCAGTCTATAGTTTCAGTTGTCTGATTAACCTTTCGGTCGGGAAAAGGAAAAGAGGGGGAGGGGAGAAATTTTGCAGTTTTGCTCATGGCGTAAGGTGTCGGAGTTCTAAATTTTGCTGAAAAAAGGGGAAGGGAAGGGAGAGAAAGTGACTGAAGACGCTGACGTTGGGGGGATGTAAGCGCCACCCCTCAATAAGTAAGGGGTGGGGCGGGCCGTATCGCCTGGAAGCCTGGTGGACCTGGTCTCCGGGGTCAAACTGCCTGCCAAACGAGGCCGCAGGCCGAGCGTGCCGCTCGTCCTGCGGCTCGCTTGGCGGCAGATTGACCCCGGAGACCAGGTCCACCAGGTTCCAGGTGGGCCGCTTCGGAGCTTCGCTCCTACGCGTAGCTCGGCCTTCGGCCTCGCGCTCGGCTCGGCCTGCGGCCTCGCAAAAATTACACGGGAGAAGGGAGACGGATGGTTACGGCGTCGTTCAGGCAGTATAACTAACCCTTGAACGCTTCGGCGCACGCGCCTACGCGGAGCTCGGCCTTCGGCCTCGCCTTTTTTCGCTTAGCTCGGCCTTCGGCCTCGCTAACTTGGCTCGCCCTTCGGGCTCGCGTTTAGTTAGTTGGGCGAAGTAAAACGGGTGGGAATCACTTTGGACGCTTCGGCGCACGCGCCTACGCGGAGCTCGGCCTTCGGCCTCGCCATCGATCGCTTAGCTCGGCCTTGCGGCCTCGCTAACTTGGCTCGGCCTTCGGCCTCGCGTTTAGGTACTTAACACCTCGGCCTTCGGCCTCGGTCACCTGGCTCGCCCTTCGGGCTCGCCCAATATGAACATTCGTATGGCGACCCTAGTGAAAGTTGAAGATAGAAAAAAATGGATTTCATATTTGAAGCCAGCGACCCCTAAAACCCCCGGATACAAATTTTCAGTCCATTCGGAGAATGTTGAAAAATGACCATAAACAATTTTTTTTTTTTTTTACGTCATCCACATAGCTGACCTCGGTCGCTATGAAATTTGTTCAATCACCCTGTATCTATCTACCGCCGTTCAAAAGTTACAGGCGTTTGAAATTTGTATGGAGTTCCTCAGAAAATCCCTTTTTCGAATTTTTTTCATCGCCTGTAGAATCTGCCCATGCTTCTCTATGACATTTGTTTGAGGTCCATATCCCTATCTGTCATACTTTCCGCTGGCCGTTGACCACATCGAGGAGGAGTCGACCTTCCGAGGAAGTCGAAGTTTTCCCTGGGCCTCCAGGATGTCCCGAGTACGAAACGCTAATGCTTTTCCTCGGTCTGGGGGGGGAACCTGGAGAACATGATCTGTCACTTGGTCATCGGTAAGTGGGGTTTGAGCTTTATATATTATAATAATAATAACTAGTCTTTTGCTCGGTGCCGCGGGCTTGCAGCCCGCGGAGGTCTGAGTCGCCGCGAATGGGGGGGGGTGTTGAGGCTATAGTTTCAGTTGTCTGATGTACCTTTCGGTCGGGAAAAGGAAAAGAGGGGGAGGGGAGAGGAGTTGCAGTTTGCTCATGGCGTAGGGATTTGGAGTTAAAATTTTGCTGAAAAAAGGGGAAGGGAAGGGTGAGAAAGTGACTGAAGACCCTGACGTTGGGGGGGTGGAAGCGCCACCCCTCAATAAGTAAGGGGTGGGGCGGGCCGTATTGCCTGGAAGCCTGGTGGACCTGGTCTCCGGGGTCAACCTGCCTGCCAAACGAGACCGCAGGCCGAGCGTGCCGCTCGTCCTGCGGCTCGCTTGGCGGCAGATTGACCCCGGAGACCAGGTCCACCAGGTTCCAGGGGGGCCGCTTCGGAGCTTCGCTCCTACGCGTAGCTCGGCCTTCGGCCTCGCGCTCGGCTCGGCCTGCGGCCTCGCAAAAATTACACGGGAGAAGGGAGACGGATCGTTACGAAGGTGTCCAGGCAATATAAATAACCCTTGGACGCTTCGGCGCACGCGCCTACGCGGAGCTCGGCCTTCGGCCTCGCCTTTTTTCGCTTAGCTCGGCCTTCGGCCTCGCTAACTTGGCTCGCCCTTCGGGCTCGCGTTTAGTTAGTTGGGCGAAGTAAAACGGGTGGGAATCACATTGGACGCTTCGGCGCACGCGCCTACGCGGAGCTCGGCCTTCGGCCTCGCCATCGATCGCTTAGCTCGGCCTTGCGGCCTCGCTAACTTGGCTCGGCCTTCGGCCTCGCGTTTAAGTACTTAACACCTCGGCCTTCGGCCTCGGTCACCTGGCTCGCCCTTCGGGCTCGCCCAATATGAACATTCGTATGGCGACCCTAGTGAAAGTTGAAGATAAAAAAAAATGGTTTTCATATTTGACATTAGCGACCCCTAAAACCCCCGGATACAAATTTTCAGTCGATTCGGACAAAGTTGAAAAATTCCTAAACTTTTTTTTTTTTTTTTTTTTTAATTTTTTTGCTGCCAGTCAAATCTGCTCATGAAGCTCTATGACATTTGTTTGGGGCCCATACCCCTGTCTGTCGTGGTTTCCGCTGGCCGTTGACCACATCGAGGAGGAGTCGACCTTCGAAGGAAGTCGAAGTTTTCCCTGGGCCTCGGGGTCATCCTCTATACGATCCCCAAATGTCAGATCTGTACCCTGGCGGGAACCCGGAGAACATGATCTGTCACTTGGTCATCGGTAGGTAAGTAAGTAAGTAAGTCTTTAATGAGTGGGGTTTGAGCTTTATATATTATAACTAGTCTTTTGCTCGGTGCCGCGGGCTTGCAGCCCGCGGAGGTCTGAGTCGCCGCGAATGGGGGGGTGCTGGCCTCTATAGTTTTCGTGTCTGATTTTCCCTTTCGGTCGGGAAAAGGAAAAGAGGGGGAGGGGAGCGAGGCTGCAGTTTAGCTCATGGCGTTTGGTGTTGGAGTTTAAAATTTTGCTGAAAAAAGGGGAAGGGAAGGGAGAGAAAGTGACTGAAGACGCTGACGTTGGGGGGGTGGAAGCGCCACCCCTCAATAAGTAAGGGGTGGGGCGGGCCGTACCGCCTGGAAGCCTGGTGGACCTGGTCTCCGGGGTCAATCTGCCTGCCAAACGAGGCCGCAGGCCGAGCGTGCCGCTCGTCCTGCGGCTCGCTTGGCGGCAGATTGACCCCGGAGACCAGGTCCACCAGGTTCCAGGTGGGCCGCTTCGGAGCTTCGCTCCTACGCGTAGCTCGGCCTTCGGCCTCGCGCTCGGCTCGGCCTGCGGCCTCGCAAAAATTACACGGGAGAAGGAAGACTGATCGTTACGGCGTCGTTCAGGCAGTATAACTAACCCTTGGACGCTTCGGCGCACGCGCCTACGCGGAGCTCGGCCTTCGGCCTCGCCTTTTTTCGCTTAGCTCGGCCTCCGGCCTCGCTAACTTGGCTCGGCCTGCGGCCTCGCGTTTAATTAGTTGGGCGAAGTAAAACGGTTGGGAATCACATTGGACGCTTCGGCGCACGCGCCTACGCGGAGCTCGGCCTTCGGCCTCGCCATCGATCGCTTAGCTCGGCCTTACGGCCTCGCTAACTTGGCTCGGCCTTCGGCCTCGCGTTTAGGTACTTAACACCTCGGCCTTCGGCCTCGGTCACCTGGCTCGCCCTTCGGGCTCGCCCAAGATGAACATTCGTATGGCGACCCTAGTGAAAGTTGAAGATAAATAAAAATGGTTTTCATATTTGGAATGCGGGACCCCAAAAACCCCCAGATACAAATTTTCAGTCGATTCGGACAAAGTTGAAAAATCACCATAGACAATTTTTAATTTTTTTTAAATTTTTTTATGTCATCCACATAGCTGACCTCGGTCCGTATGACATTTGTTCAATCACCCTGTATCTATCTACCGCCATTAAAAAGTTACAGGCGTTTGAAATTTGTATGGGGTTCCTCAGAAAATCCCTCATTTCGACCTTTTTTCATCGGCTGTAGAATCTGCCCATGTTTCTCTATGACATTTGTTTGGGGTCCATATCCCTATCTGTCATACTTTCCGCTGGCCGTTGACCACATCGAGGAGGAGTCGACCTTCCGAGGAAGTTGAAGTTTTCCCTGGGCCTCCAGGATGTCCCGAGTACGAAACGCTAATGCTTTTCCTCGGTCTGGGGGGGGAACCTGGAGAACATGATCTGTCACTGGGTCATCGGTAGGTAGGTAAGTAAGTAAGTCTTTAATGAGTGGGGTTTGAGCTTTATATATTATAATTAGATTGTGCCGTGCAGTACTGTACAGCGGCGAGCAGCAGTAGCGCGGGCAACAGGCAGTGCGCGAACATGTTGCGTGAGCGACTAGTGTCGAGTGTCGAGCGACGTGTGAGTGTCACACACACGCGCGGTGCATATATTTAAATTCACTGCACGATTCGCTTCAGAATTCAACTCTAAAGAACCAATTAATTCGCAATAAGGAACTGTGTTATATCGAAAAGTTTAACGAGTCAATTATCTAAAGAAACATAATGATAAGAAAACCCAAGAGCTAAGTATAGGAAAAAGTAATCTTACAAAAACATAATCTTTTATTTCTTATTTAATGGGAATCAACACCCATTAAATAAGAAATATAAGATAAGATAAATAAGAGAAAATTAAATTTAATCGGAATATTGTAAATTTTCATTTTCTTCCGATTAAAAATGTTCCCTTTTCTTCGGTTTTATTCATTAAAATCGATTGATTTATAGAAAAACCACATCACTTCTCATGTCGTGTAGATGGTTCAGTTTATTTTTCAGCCCAAAAAGTGCCATACTTAATGAATAAAATTGTTACAAAGTTACCCAAAACCAGGAGGTAGCCCCTTAAGTTAAATATCGTTAACGTATCGACAAATAACAACCGTGAAGGGAACAAATTGTACACAACAGTCAATTATTGATGTAATTATATGACGATGACGAAATGTCAATGGAATGATTGCTGGAAAAACATTTTCTTGTTCATTTTGTAAATAATGCAGAACAAATGAGCCTGATTAGAGCTTGATTACGTATTTAAAAATCACAAAAATATTTGAAATATCGATCAGTCTATCTATAACGTAACTCCTCTTTCCCAGTGGGGCAGGCAGAAACCAGGGCCCTGTTTAATAAACGTGACAAGTGACAATTGACAATGACAATTCAGAGTACATTGCTGAGAATGCTAGGACACATGAAGCACTGCAAGTTTAGCGTCATTAGTAACCAGCAATGTACTTAGGTACCCTGAATTGTCATTGACAATTGTCACTTATCGTCGCCCTAATTCTAATAATACGTATGTAAATTTTTAACGAAATTCGTGTTATTGCTTTATGTGATAGAGTAGACAAAAATAAAGCTGCAAAAAAACTTCATAGAAGGCTGTTCACGTTAATTTAAACAATAGGTACTTAATAAAACTAAAATCTCACTTGAAAAAGATAAATTATAAACAGTTTTTTCTGTCTCCTGAAATAGTGTCTTTATTGATATACGATGGATTAGAGTTAGGACGACGTTATGTCGCTTTTAGGCGGGCGGGCCCGAGGCGCGCCAACTACTACGTACGATCCTTGCATACCTCTTTTGCCTCATTCAAATCCATACATCTCTTCATAGTACATGCCCATCGGTTTTGAGTACTTAGGTACCTTTTTGTAGGACGCATCCGATTTGATCAGAATACGTCCTACGAGGGGGATGTCGGATGCTGGGTCAGCATCCATAACTGGTACACTTGGCGGACGATCTCCGATCCATAATAAACCTATACTCCCGTAAGTCTGCGTATCATTCTTAATTAGGGCGCCCTCTGCCGACTCTTCCACTCACTTTAGCTCCATATATCTCTTTCGTACATTCTGTTATCACTCATCCTCTCCACATGAACTATAGGTATAACAAAAGCGATTTCAGAGCGTAGGCGCTGACGGAGTGATAGCGCAGCTATTCCGGCGCGATCTCGCCTTATCATTGTTGCGATGCAAGGGTCGACGATATCACGGCGATACCTCTGACGTGGGTTTTATGTAACGACTACTACCACCAGAGACCAGATACTAACCAGGAGCAACGGTTTAACGTGATATCCGTAGCACTGAATCATCTTTCTTTTCATACAATCAGGTTATTCAGCCTGCAATGCCTTAACCAACTGAGGAAAAACGTACAAAGTGTATATCACTAAGTGGGGACACTGTGGGAATCAAACCCACAACCTCCGTATCAAGAGCCCAATGCTCTTAACCATTAGACCCCGGAAATTGCTTGAATTTAATAATTGTACAGTTTTGAAATATGCAATGGCACGACCACTAGCGACGGTGCAGTATCGGTTGCCCAATTCTGGCATCTGACTATTTTAGCGACTTGTTCAGACTTTGAAATCGACACGACAAGAAGAAGAAAATATATGCAAAAAAATATTTATATTGTGGAGCGTAGGTATAAAGGTTGTTTCATTGTCATCAGCCAGCCATGGGCATGCATTAAAATTCTTACATCCATCAATACAGAGTCATTGTATAATAACATTTTATCGAATGAATGTTTATTTATGCAGGCATCGTTTAAGAACTACTTAATTCACCTTCGAGAAACATTTTAGTTTTTACTTTTCAATCACTCACGTAACTAGAAGTTTCTTTTTATCAATCACACTGCTGGACAAAGGCCTCCCCCTTACTTATCCACTCTTTCCTGTTTTGAGCAACCTCTGGCCATTCGTAGTCAAACTCATCCAGGCCATCCCGCCATTACTTCCTGGGTCAGCCCGGTCATTTTCAGGGATCCATTATAAATGAGAAATTAAAATTTTCATAATAATACGACATTGTATTGGTACGAATAATTCAATTATCTGCACTTACGCGTATGAAGTACCAGATACAGTTAGTTAATTATTCCAAACATAATAATCAACTGTGTCGATTACATTATCTCTCGAACAAGGTCAACATTTATAAATAAAGTACCTATTTGCATTAGTTGTTTGTAATTATTATCGAACATCGCGTCGCCGGGTACAGTCATGTCTACTAAAGTAGCGATTGTAACAGGCTCGAACAAGGGCATCGGGTTCGCGATAGTGAAGGGATTACTAAAGAAATTCAACGGTGCCGTGTATTTAACATCCCGAGATGACGCCAGAGGTCGCGCCGCAGTCGCCGAACTAAACAAACTCCGTCTCAAGCCAGAATACCATCAACTAGATGTATCTGATAGAAACAGTGTCCTCAAATTCAGGGATCACATCAAAGCCACCCACGGAGGAATCGACTTGCTGGTAAACAACGCAGCTGTCGCCAACAGTGTCCAACTTTATAACACCTATGAAGAAAACAAAGAGATTGTTGAGATCAACTACAAGAGCATTTTGACCATCCGTGAGTTGCTGTATCCCCTCGTCAGAGACAATGGTCGTATCCTGAACATTTCCAGCGATTGTGGTCATCTATCAAACGTGAGAAACAAATACTGGATCGAGAGATTATCTAAAAAGGATCTAACTGTGAAAGATGTGAATGAATTCGTTGAATGGTATCTTGAGTCATCGAAAGCTGGTACATTTAAAAACGAAGATATCGCTGACAATGGAACTGTGGCAGCTTATAGAGTGGCTAAAGTTGCTCTGAGTGCTGTAACCATTATACACCAGAAGGAGCTTGAAGCGAGGAATATATCAGTGAACTCGATGCATCCAGGGTTGGTTAAGACAGACATGACCAAACGAGTTGGGTTCTATGATACAGACCAGGCGGCTGAGACCCCGTTGTATTTGCTCCTGGAAGCCCCTCATACCCTCAAAGGCGCTTATGTGTGGTACGACAGAAAAGTTCTCGACTGGTACGACTACAAAGCCGACTACTACTTCAAAACAAGCACTCTAGCCGCTTGAAGTGTACACGAATTCGCAAAAACCATAACCCCAGTTTTAATTTGAATATCGAAACTTTTGCTTTACGAGTAGGCAGTTAAATAAATGGAATGAGCTCATTTTTTAAACTGGTAGGTTTTTTACTTTCCACTTTTATTTCCCTTTTTATGAGACTTTAAAATGGTTTATGATTTTTAAATTAAAGCTTTCGAGAGATTGAACTGTTACAAGAAATTGGGAGGGAAAATTAATAGGGACAAATCGAGAGTTATGGTCGACTGGGTAATCTATTTACTTTGAGTTTAATTTCTTTATAGGGAAACCAATAATACTACTAATATAAGCCTATGCCTAAGAAAGGTCGGCAGTCATCGTCGAACATCAAACAATTTTATCTAAATATGACAATACGTTTTTGTTCGTTCGTAAGCCCATCTAACTATTTCTCTGTCACTGCTTTTTATCTTAAGCTTTAACTGATGCTCTCGATAACCTCCTATAACATGACAATTACAATACATGCCTTTCCAACCCGTATCTTATACCTAAACATTTTTCAAAAAATGTTTCTTCCTATTTCGTTTTCGCTTTCTTTCCAGTAAGTTCCAAACTTTCCTTATCCTCTAAAAGATCTTAAAAAGGCAGTCTCTATGTTGATCATGTAACCGTTTTGTTATGTAATGTTACGATAACTTGTATAACTTTAGATAAGAGTATGTTTAAGTAAACAGCCACGTACGGCAGACCTCACGGATCTGCATTATTTTGTATCTTTTTGTAGAGGATGCTTGGGTAACAAGGTGGGTACGCATGTGAGCGTTCGTACGATAATAAATGACTGCATCTCAAACAGGTGACGTGGACAGATCGCGCGGGTTTGCATGTAAGGCCAGGGTCAAAGCGACGCGGCTTGCGATCTAAGTCTCAATAGTTACTTCGTAGTCTTTGGTAGTTACGTAATAAAGGGACGGGACAAAGATGACGACTACGTAAAGTTTAGATTAAAGGTTGGAGGGGTAATATAGGTATTAGCACAGTATTGTATTATTTATAGTCCTTACATTACGGCAACGGATATAATTGCGCAGAGCAACGGAGAGGGCCTAGCGAGGAAGCAGGCGGCGCGGATCATCCTGAGATCTGTATGAAGATGTCGGGATTGACTGTGCATGATAACGTAAGTACTTACACCGGCGGTGGCGTCATCAAGAGCGTTGCCCTACTGTAAGCCTAACAGTAATACTGTGGCATAAGGTTAATTAATAAACGTAGGCACATAATTATGTAAGTATCAGCTATTTTACTCTGCATTAATATGCTTGGAATTTACACGGTGTTTTATTGAAGAGCTCCCAAACATTGCAAAGATCTACCACGACAATACAACCTGCTCATCCAAAGTGATGTATTTCTGAAGTGTTTACAAGTCTTACAAAACAAAGCTTGAGTTTGTTCTTAGACGGAAGATAATATAAAAACAAGTGTACATATTTGTTGCTCGACGAGCGGTGTGACTGACTTACAGAACATTATAAGAGAGGTTAGAAATGCAAATTAGCGCTTTGGCTTCGGAAATAGCTTTGTCTATGACCACTTGTCTTCCCGCTCACGATGCTACAATTACTCATGCCCTCTCGCTCGCACCACGCCGCGTGCTTTATGGTTATATGCAAATTATTACATAACCTGTGGCGACACGTCACACGCCTACTTTGCACTTTTTACCCCTCTTATAATGTTCTGTGGACTAAATCATCGATATCAGACCGGTTCTCGTTGTAGATCTATACACACAATGTCTTTACCCTGCATACTCTGATCATTTGTGTATTTGTGTGTCCATCAATCCATCCTTTTGTTACAAGAAAAAAAATTAATTAATAAATTCGGTACAATATTACCCGTAGACGCTAGTAATTTTTCTGCCCTTCGGACGGAAAGCGTCAATTTTCGTCCCGCTGCGCTCAACGAAGTTGTCGCGTTCCACCTGCATCGAGGAGAATAATAGTATACTTACTAACCTTGGACAGTAAATAAGAAAGCCTCAGATCACATGTTTGTTGACCGATGCGAATTACTTTCCTGTCGTCGGTGTGTAATGTAATCTACTAACAAGCGATTGTCAAGTGTTTAAGTACCTAGCTTAAAACAAAAACTGAAAATTTTAAAGTTTATAAATTGAAATCTGCCGCAGAAATGTGGACGCCGGCCGCATTGGTTTGATTTTACGAGTACCTAAACTCAAATAGAATTTTATGAAAGTTTGGTTTGACTGTGGGGAGTAGAAACCCTTTTGTGTACAAAGTACTTTCTAGTAAGTATTAGTGCTTCGGTTTTTATACTTTGTTTTCAATATATTTTGTAGGTATATTAACAATGGCTCTCGAGTTGTAGCACTTGTAGGTAGGACAAATCACAGCCCACGGAACATTATAAGAGGGGTTAGAAATACAAAGTAGCGCTTTTGCTTCGGAGACGCTGTCGCCACTTGTCTTCCCGCTCACGCTGCTACAATTACTCATGCCCTCTCGCTCGCACCACGCCGTGTGCCTTATGGTGTTATGCAAATCATTGCATAACCTGTAGCGACACGTTCCACGCCTACTTTGCACTTCTAACCCCTCTGATAATGTTCTGTGTCACAGCCTTAGCATAAACCGCTGAAGACAGAAACTTGAAATTTAGAATACAAATTATCCTACAGAGGACATAGGGGCACTAAGAAAGCATTTTACTTACTAGAAAAAGTTCTCCTAAAAACACGGACCTGAAAAAAAGACGGACGTAATGTGACACTAAAAAGATGTGAAGCATGCAAGGTCCTACATTTTCGTTTGTTCTACAAGGGACCTACACTCACAAATACAAATATATTTATTCCATAAATTCGGTTCGGATACATGCGGTATGAGTGATAGTGTTGGGCACAGCTCTAGGCACAACACGCAGGTTGTGTCCGTTATACTGATACCAAACACTCTCCTCTTGACTTTTATTTACACTCTCACAGATGCACTAGCTCTAGGTGCAAGTCCGACACCCGTCACCATTATGTACCGCGTGACAGCACGCACACAAAAGAAATGGGTGCTTAGACGTGATTAGACGAGATTACGTCCGGTTTTTTTTTAGGTCCGTGCCTAAAAAGAAGTTTTTCAAAATCCACGCCAACGAAGTTGTGGGCAAAAGCTAGTTAATTATAATTAAGAATAAAAAATTTTTATTTTAATTTAGTAAGCATTTCGGTTCACTCTAAACATATAACTATTCTGTAACGTTATTGAAATATCATCGACAAGTAGTCCAGTTGAGACAAGTGGGAGTGTGGACATCGCAGCGCCGCTGGCAGTCCCATGAATAATACATGCGCCCCCGGGACCCCATTAATGCGCCCCCATAAGTGCTTGTTTACTTCCAGCGTTTCAGCAAGATTGTTTTCTGATCGGAATAGTATGTAAACATTGAGTATCACGCCGAGTGAGTAATCGTTGTACCTTTGAATTTTTATAAGGGAACTTTGATAAAAAGTTCTTTGTTTTTTATTTATAAAGGGTCTTTCTTAATATGGTGACGATTTTTAAGGGGATGATCAGACCATCAAACTGAGGAACTTTCTCTATGGGACAACTTTGCGAAAAAATATCAGCTGTTCCATACAAAACTGCAATCCTACTCGATCCAAATGGACAGCTGATTTCTTTTTCGCGATATTGATTTTGCTCTTATACAGAAATTTGTTCAGTTGAATTGAGGAACACTACATACTGCGCTGACTTCAAGTAATGGGATAAGGGTAGGAAGAATAAGAAGACAGAATGTTGTTCAGTTTGATGGTGCGATCGATTTCTTTAAAAACCCGTCTGCATCGGACCTTGACTTTGCATATTAAGTCAGACCTGGACTTTTCGTTTTCGATACTAAATTAGATCTATGATGGATAATTCGGAATATCTGGTATGAGAGGCTATTTATCCGAATTTTGTTTAGATAACATACAAATTATAAATAGACTAAGAGCTATCACAAACGGTGACGCATTGACGGAGTGGCTACCAGTCTCAGGACTACGCCAGACAGTTTTTGGTCTAGAGCTCGGACTCTCCATCAGTTTTTCGGCAGATAAGGCCAAAACTCGCCACTTCAGCTTGCCAATTGTCAGAGCTATGCCACAGTATAATAAAGAGTATCTATTACTACATACAGTATGGACACTGCCTGCCTCCCATCCACTGTTTACCTTACTTATTGCCCTCTGTACACCTCGGCTGCTACCTGTAGCATACCCCGGACACTTACAAAAAACAGAAAATGAATACGTATAATGAGAGTATAATCTCAGGACGAAGGTGAAATAGTTATTTTCACCTCACAAGCTCGGAAAGATTCTGTTTATCGTTCGAAATCTGAGTGCAAAAGTGTATTTTATCCGCTAGCGTGCAAAGAGTTTTTGAAATTCGAATTTGTCTATTCAATATTTTTGTATACCGCCAATGCACTGAAAATGCTTAATAACTATTTCATGACACTGGCCAGCACGAAAATAAAAACTTTTTGAAATGTTCTTTTTAGCAATTCACTTTTTTTCCTCGCTGTTGTGAGGTGAAAAATTGTGTGTTTCGCTCGGCTGCAAAGTTATTCTGCGTCTCGTACCTTTGAAACCTTCGCTAAACGCTCAGGATTCTATTATTTGAACCACTCGCTTCGCTCGTGGTTCAATCCTAGAATCCTTCGCTTGCTCAGGTTTCAATAAAAGTACTCGCGCCAAAAAGCAACTTTGCAGCCTAGCATAACAAATAACTATTGTTATGCTAGGTTGCAAAGTTGTTTTTTGGCGCGAGTAGGTACTTGTATTGAAACCTGAGCAAGCGAAGGATTCTAGGATTTCAGGATCCTGAGCTTATAGCGAAGGTTTCAAAGGTACGAGACGCAGAATAACTTTGCAGCCGAACGAAACACACAACTTTTCACCTCACAACAGCGAGGAAAAAATGTGAATTGCTAAGGAGAACAACATTTTAAAAAGTTTTTTTTTCGTGCTGGCCAGTGACATGAAATAGTTATTACTTAATGCATTTTCAGTGGATTGGCGGTATAGAAAAATATTGAATAGACAGATTCGAATTTCAAAAACTCTTTCAACGCTAGCGGATAAAATGCACTTTTGCACTCAGATTTCGAATGATATACAGAATCTTTCCGTGCTTGTGAGGTGAAAAACTCCTTTTTGAATAGACGGGTGTCAATACGTTTTATTTACGAAAAAGTCATGTACCGCACGCAGCTAAATTTATTGCAGCTAGACTCCGTTTCGCATGTGCTGACGTCATCTAGTCAATTTCTGTTTTTTGTACGCAGTTTCAAGGGTTGGCTATGTCAACCACTTTAGATGTCTGAGGTATCACTTCATTTCTGATGTAATCAGGGAAGGTGTATGGCTACGAATAAGAGAATGTATAGAAGTATAAATGAAGCTCAAAAAGTGGCACCAAAAAAATTGTAACGCGTTCTAAATTTGTTCTTTAAAAATTGTAACTCGCCGCCAAAACTCATACAAAATGTCATTTTTCATGGGTGCCAAAAATGATTTCGATTTTGTTTGGAGTTATTCTTCCATATTTATTCTCTTATTCGTAGGTGTATGGGCATAAGTCGACGCGTGCCCAATGCGGATTGGTAGACTAGACGCACGCATCAGAATTTCATCTGGTAGCTCTTCATGCAGGTTTCGTCACGACGTTTCCTTCACCGTTTGAGAGCAGCCGGTATTAAGTAGGATAAACTAGAAAAACTCATTGGTAACAATATGGCATGTCTTCCGTGCGGATTCGAACCTAGACCTTCATGATTGAGTATCTATAGGTACCTCTCGGAATAATATACACATTGGAATTTATATTAGGAAATAGTCGTAATGACTGAAAAAAGGCGTCGTAAATTAGTAATCGATTTTATACTAATCAGTAAAGGTTATTGTATTAATAACTATAGTTTCAACATATAAATACTTGGAGCGTAGTTACTTAATTGGCATTTAACGAAAGAAATACCCAAGACTTAGGTAAAATGTTGTTCAAACTACTGGTGGTTGCGTGCGCGTGCGGCGCCGCATCCGCGCGCGAAGGCGATTTAATAACTCAAGTTTTGAAGGGTAAGTTGGGAATGTCATCCCTGAGAATTTCCGTTTTCACACAAACAATTATATCCTTCTAAAAAACTTTTCCTACGCCATCTATGTTAATATTGCAGTGCTGAAATATAAATGCATGCCAACAAAGATTTTTTTCGGTCTTCGCTGCGCTACCAAAAGAAATATTTGCATGCCACCTTACTTTCAGGGGAGTCATATTATGCAGTTTTGAAAGCCATCTTAGCGGACGCTGCAGCGAAAATTTTAAGATTGCCTCATACGTTCGAAAACTTGTACGATCGAAAAGACCCTGAGCATTATCACGGTCGCCAAGTTACCTACTTAATATTTAATATGTTACTTATGATTATTTCTTTTCAGGTTATTTTAGATATGATGTGAAAGTGTTGCATGAGTTCTACATCCCAGATGGTCAATGCAGCGGTTTAGTCAATCGACAGTTGTTGGTAATTCAAACTTCTTGTCGCTTCATTATAATAAGCATCATTATTATTATGCTCACGACTATATTCCGAGGGGGTAGTCAGAGGTATTCTGAAACCTCTGAACCTTCATTATAATTATGTACCTTATTAGTGATACTTCAACTTCAGCGTCTCCAAGGCACGTTGAGCAGTTGGTCTTGGATAAGGCCCAATAAGGCAGCTTGAAAACTATCTGTCAGCAAGTTGACAATTAACTTGCCTCCACCTATCAGCACTGGGCCCGCGTGGTGGAGTATGGCCCGCTCCCTCTCTCCTTTATTCATGAGAGGAGGCCTGTGGCCTGCAGTGGAATCCTACAGGCTATAACTTAATTATAATTATGAAATAATTATTAATAATTATACATACAGCGTGGAATCGGGGTCATTTTGAAGCCGGAAGGAGGCGCCGTCAGAAGTACAATCGACTGGCACTGTACAATCTGGAAAAAATGTAATTGCAAAGAAATTAAAAAACCAAAACCCGAGAAAAACTCGAAAGTCTGAGATCTTTAACGTCATGGCTCTTTCCCAGTGGGCTAGGAAGAGGCCAGCTCGCGCAATCTACTACGATCCTCACATACCTCTTTTGCCTCATTCACATCCATTAGTAAGCTTTTCTTATCACGCCGACGAAAGAACGTGTCAACATCGCGCCCAGCCACGCTAGTGTATTTGCGGGTTCGAGAAGTTTTCGCACACTGCTTTCTCACCTTCGATCAACAATATGCAACTAGATAACGGGTCGCATACAAAATCAAAGAGAAATTCTGTCCTCGTGAATATACAACATTTTTTGTTAACGAACCGAGAAAACAGTCCGAATTCATTATAATTTCTACCTCAAAGCAACCATAATTCCTAGTAATTTAAAAAAGGAACACTGCGGCATTGCGAGACGTGCTTACGTTGGCTTTGTTCGAACGCAACTAATTCAAAATAAGACCTCACTCCAATAGTGAGGCGTTATTTGCCGGGACATGTTTTGAGCGCTGACGCGTTATCTAGTTGGATATTGTTGATCGAAGTTTCTCACATTATTGTTTTGTCAATTTAACGACTTTAGTAAAATTTCACCATATCGTAACATTATTCTACAACTGATAGCAAATCATCTCCTTCTGGCTTCAAATCGACTCCGATTCCAAGGTATCTAAGATACTTACCTATTTTTAACTCATCATAAATCATTGCAGATGCCTCCTGACTGTATAACGAATAACTTAAACGCGGTGCGGGTCGGCGTCAGAGACTGGCCCAACTACGCGACAGTACAAATATCGGACGCTCTAGATGAGGTCATCATCCGACGCAGGGAGCTGCAGCAGTGCGAGGGCAAGGCTCTGGTCAAGGTGGAGGTTGAGTGCAAAGGATTTACATCGGGCCGGTTCAAGCGAGCTGATTCACAGAAAACAACCAACAATCGCCTGCCCCGTGCACTACCCTGTGTTACTGACAGCGGGTCTGATAGGATTGAATCTGTGATAGCAAGCAACGAACGCCAGCGCCGTGCTATCCCTAGTATTTCTGAAAGTCGTTCCAATCGGCTTGAATCTCTGAAAACAGACAACGTTCGTTTGCCCCGTGCCCTTTCTGACATTCCCGATATTGGGCCCAATTGGCTTGAATCTCTCAAAGCAGACAACGTTCGCCAGGCCCGTGCACTTCCTGATATTCTCGATATTGGATCAAATCGACTTGAAGCTCTGAAAGCCGACAACGTTCGTTTGCCCCGTGCACTGCCCGATATTCCTGATATTGGGGCCGATTGGCTTGAATCTCTGAAAGCCGACAAAGTTCGTTTGCCCCGTGTACTTCCGGATAATCCAGAAATGGAGAAACTAGCGTCATAATTATTATAGAAATTATAATTATGAAGAAGGACATAAGTACTTATTTATACAGAAAAGATAAGTTGAATAAAATTTAACAAAGTTTAAAAAAAATACCTATTAGTTTTGTGACGTGTATTTTATTTATTTCCTTAAATTTGAAGTCGACACGATAAGAAGAAGAATAGGATGTTGAAGTTAAAGTAACATTTAATTAATATTATCTACCTAGTTTAAATACTTAAAAAATTATAAGTTCACCGTTTTCATGTTTAT
Organism: Agonopterix heracliana; assembly: GCA_963693445.1. Lineage (NCBI taxonomy): Eukaryota > Metazoa > Arthropoda > Insecta > Lepidoptera > Depressariidae > Agonopterix > Agonopterix heracliana. The sequence goes on from OY856309.1 coordinate 22,197,434, forward strand.
CTTTATACAAATGGTGTAAAAAAACATACTAGTAGTATTTAAAGGGGTTGTTTCGGCCATCAAATTCAACAACTATCATTATACCTACCAGATCGATAAAAAAGTATAACTATATTTACTGCCCCTTCTTCTGGGGCAGTTGCGTAAAAATATTAGTTTTTCCATACATCAGAGTCCACCTAATCGATTTCTATGAAACAGCAGATTTTTTATTTTTTCTCGATGTTGGTGGCTTTGTAGTAAAAGTTGTTCAGTTTAATGATCTAACCACCCCTTTACATATGACTAGGGTGTATTGTTGTGTGTTTTAAATTACGTGCCAATTATTTTCAATTATAATTTATTCTTCATAACAATAAATTAATATTGGTATACTTATTATAGTAACAAGACAGACAGACAGAGTTTCGGTACTACTGGTGAAACGTGGATGTTCTGAGGTTTCAGAATATCTCTGACTATGACTACCCCCTCGGGGAATATAGTCGTGAGCATATGCATATGCTTATTATAATAACATACACAAAAAGAAAGATAAGACAAAAATTTAGTTTCTAGGCTTTTGTTGGTTTCGGCTAGCCACATATCAATACTCTACACTTGAAACCTTCAATAATATGTATTTGAACTACCTAAATGTAAAATACTATAACACATTAAAATTATCATGTTCCAAAAAAATAATCCCCCGTCTTCAAATTAAACGATCGTGTGAACAAGGACAGAGGGACGAAAAAAATAAAATAAAAGATTCAATCAATTCAGGGGGTGGCCATAAATTGTGCCGGGAGTTATATTATAAAAGCAACTATCCATCATTGGAGTCCGGCTGCCATGCCGGGCTGGAGGCGCGACGCAACGTACGAGCTGTTAGCTTTAATAGACCTATATTTACTCGCACCGAGACTGCGAACAGGTCAGGAGCGTTCTCATCATCATCTCAGCAGTTGGACATAATCCTCCCCCATGGATCGCCACAATGACCGGATCTGCGCTGCCCTCATCCAACGGGTTCCCGCCGCTATCACCAGGTCATCGGTTTTTCTTGTGGTAGGCCTACTCTTCGGCCTCTCCGTTCAACCCTCACCTCACTAGATGCCTCCGGTGGCTCAAGAGAGCTCAACTGCGTCTAATTAATGGAGCCCTGCCCTGATTGGTCCTTTTAATAAGCATCTCTTTATTCGTGTTACGTACAGTCCTCTGTGATGGTGTGTAAGGAGGTTGATCAAATAGTTGCGCATGTGCTAGCACACTATCAGGCACAAAACCTCGGATCACCGAGGTCTCTTTCAGAAGTCTTCGGTAGCATTAACAGGCTGGTGGGCTTCCTGTAATAGCTTCTTCTTCTATCGTGTTAATGACATGTCGTTTAAAATTTTTCCAACGGGCGCCTAAGACTTGCAAAGACTAAGTTTGATAGAGATAGAGAAACATTGCATTATGCGTGCAGTGAGTGCATTGCGTAGACCTTTGATAAACAGAAACCTTCACAAATATCCCGGAATATTACGAAAAGTGTAAAAAGTAAGAACCCCCAAGCCGCGAGTGTCTCGTCACTTAGACCGGGGCCCTAATGTGTCCCCCGGGGCCTATCTGGAAGAGCCCACATCGATTCACATCTCTCGTTCTCCGCCGCGATATAAATCGATACTAGTCGTTACTCTACTATTACTATTCTCTATTTGCTGACGTGGCTTCATCGGGGCAAACTATGATTGTAACTAAGAAATAGAAGGGCTAAAGACAATATATTGGTGTGATTTACAATGTTTCAATGTTGGTGTTTAATGTATATTGTTCATGGATGTAAATAAATGAATTGAATGAATTTTCGTTGGCATTTGTCTCTCTAAACCGTTTTTCCATCCAATGGTAGTATGGTAAAAAGTCGATTTTAGTGATAAGACCGAACCTTTGTACGCTTCTCATTCTTGTTATAAATAGTATTTGTCTATTCGTGGTGTGCAAATAATAGTTATAATAGTTAGTTAATAATAATATAATATTGTATATGTATGTTTAACGGTGAAGTAAAACATCGTGAGGAAACCTGCATACGCTGAAGAAGAAATTCCGATGCGTATGTGAAGTCTACCAATCCGCATTGGGTAGACCTGTGCCCTGCAGTGGCACGTATTTAGACTGTGATGATGATGACGATGTTTTATGTAAAAAAATAGGACGATAAAGTCGTTAAATAGACAAAAAAATAATGTGAGAAAGAATGTGCTAAAACATCATCATCATAATCAACTTTTTTTTCTCCGCAGTAATGTTGTTTTCTGCATATTCCTACTTTTATGCCGAGAGTGTACGGACTTTAGTTCACAATGCGTGGAATTTCTTCTTCGACATACCTACATTCCACTATTGTAGAGAGAGCAGTTGGTGTTACGTATATAAGTAAGAAAACCTCATTGGCACATGGCATAATGTCGTGAGCCCTAAGTAGGTGCTCATTGTCTCATCGTCATGCGTGGTGAACATCTCTGATGCGTACATCATGTGGAAGCTGGTCACTGCATCCCTCCTTTGTGAGTAATTTTTAGTTACAGCAGATTCAGATGGTGAGGAGGAAAGGATGTCAAACATAAGTACTGAAAATATCTTTTCACCTCACAAGCTCGGAAATATTATGTTTATCATTCGAAATCTGAGTGCAAAAGTGCATTTTATCCGCTAGCGTGGAAAGAGTTTTTGAAATTCGAATCTCTCTATTCAATATTTTATATACCACCAATCCACTGAAAATGCTTAATAACTATTTCATGTCACTGGCCAGCACGAAAAAAAAACTTTTTGAAATGTTCTTTTTAGCAATTTTTTCCTCGCTGTTATGAGGTGAAAAGTTGTGTGTTTCGCTCGGCTGCAAAGTTATTCTGCGTCTCGTACCCTTGAAACCTTCGCTAAGCTCAGGATTCTATTATTTGAACCACTCGCTTTGCTCGTGGTTCAATCCTAGAATCCTTCGTTTGCTCAGGTTTCAATACAAGTACTCGCGCCAAAAAGCAACTTTGCAGCCTAGCATAACAAATAACTATTAATAAGAAGGGTTTAATCCACTTTTTTAACCTACTGGGAGATAGCACCTGGGTAATCATTGGAGACCCATTGGTGTAATCACTCAGGTAGTTAAAGTCCGCTCGACCTCCAAACCAGTATACAGGATATAGCGCCAACTTCGAAATCGCGAAAAAAAATCTGCTGTCCCATAATTTTACATGAGTGTTTTTATTTCGCGATTTCAATGTGAAAGTTGTTCAGTTTGATGAGTAGATTATGCTGAAGTTATAGATAGATTTTATCGTGTCCCCAAATCACCTATAAATCCCAGGTGTATTTGACTTCATAAATGTTGTCCTCAAATCTGTAGTCACTATTCAAATCTTCTTCATTTTTGATGCTTAGACTGAAACTAATATTTGTTTCGTCCCAGAATAAACAGAACTTTAGGTGAGTACCATTAAAATTCATTTTTGTGTAGACTTATTTTAATATTCCAGTCACGAAGTGAAAACAAGACTTACAAAGTAATAAAAACATGCCCAAAGGACCGACTGCTTTCTGCTTTACTTTGGAATCTTCAACGAATTTCACTTGTCTCAAAATGTAGATAAAATAACTTTGATTATTATTTTTAGTACGTCAAAGAATACTGTGATTTGATTATGCATGTGACTTTAGCTAAAAGATATGACTGCTACCGGTTCGTTGACTAAAAAAAAATTATGTTGTACCAAAGTTTCAGACCACTGTCAAAGAGATTACGGTCATTACTGTATATGAAGGTCATTATAATTCATGTTTTCGAGAGTGTAGCTAATTTTTGCTATCTATCTATCTATAACATAACGCCTATTTCCCAGTAGGGTAGGCATAGACCAGAGCGTATCATCTACTACGATCTTTACATACCTTTTTCACCTTATTCACACCCACATTTCTTCATACAATGCCCGTGGTTAGATTTTTTTAGTATATTTGAAATGGGCTTGCGCTTGGCCTCAGCTCTCCTGATGGAAAGTGTAGATGAAGCCGAGGATGTAACGCGCTCACCCAAAAAGCCTTAATTACTCTTTGAAAAATATCCTTATTGTATTTGCTTGGAAAAGAGACGCTGGGAGAGAGTTACAAATCTTACCGGTTCTCATTATAAAAGAAGATGCGAACCTTCTGGAGCTTCAACATATTGAATGAATCAACACAATTGACTGCTTGTATGGTTACATCAGAGTCAATTTTCAGTCAGTTTTATTGGATCTATAGAATTAGTACAGACAAGACTGCATGGAAGTGGGGTGCTTTGAACCCAATGAAATGGGGTTCTGTGAGAATCGGTTATTAAAAGCTTGCATGCGATTTTTTTCGCGCAAATATCTTTTCGCGCATTCGTACGGCCTGTGTTTTTTCGCGTAAATGTTTTTCACACAAATGTTCTTCGCGCAATTCACTTCGGAAGGACTGCCTCCGTGGTCTAATGGTTAAGAGCATTGGGCTCTTGACACGGAGGTCGTGGGTTCGATTCCCACGGGGGGCACCTAGTGAAATGTCACTTTGTGCGTTTTTCCCCAGTTGGTTAGGACATTGTAGGCTGAGTCACCTGATTGTCTGAAAAGAAAGATTATTCCGTGTTTCGGATGGCACGTTAAGCTGTTGGTCCCGGCTACTATCTCTGGTGGTAGTAGTCGTTACAAAAAAACCACGTCAGAGGCCGTAAGGCGGTTTGAATAAACTCTGACACCAGGGCAGGGCTTGCAGCCCACTCGATAAGAAGAAGACTTCGGAAGGAGTAAAATTTTGCTTTCTCCATGCCTTGGAACAGGTAGTTATCAAGGTCAATATTTCGAGAATATTTTGCGCATTTCTAATGTTTGACGCTCAACTTATGATTCAAAGAGCTCGCCTTGACCAACTTGGTCTCGACTCGACAAAGTCGCGGCGAGAACTCATTCCGTTTGAAACATATTACATTCCATAAAGTCCCTCAAAACAATCCATTTTCATCCTAATGTTAACGTTTATAAGTACTATGTGAGAGGGTTTCTTTCGAGTGACGGGCTACAAAAGTTTGTTCGTAATATACAGTCCCGCGAATCAGGCAATTTTGATCGTATCTCGTAAGGCATAAGGGATTGGTAAGGTGACTTTATAAATTGAGCGAAACGTGGAAATGCTTAATGAGGAGAATGCCTAGTGTATCTGTTTTAGGATACCGTAGGATAAGATAACTCTTATGTAGAGACGTTTGCTACTTGTCCATCTGTATCGCAGCTGTCCATACCAGGGTGCATCAACAAAACTTTACTATAAGTGGTTTTTAGTCACATGACTATGATATCTTAAGATCAGGTTCGAATCCGCACGGACTACATGCCATGTACCAATGAGTGTATCTAAACTTATGTACGTAATACCGACTGCTCTCAAACGGTGAAGGAAGGCATCGTGAGGAAAACTACATACGCTGAAGAAGAAATTCCGATGCGGATGTGATGTTTGCCAATCCGCATTGTGGACGAACGCCCATACACATCTTGAGGGTAGGCCTGTGACCTGCAGTGGGACATAATACAGGGTGTTTCATACGTAACAATAAATATTTAAAACTCACTAGTGTTTTCCCGCGACTTCGTCCGCACAAATTATATACCAGATTTTAAGTCAGATCATAAGCTATCAAACAAATAAGTTTCATCAAAATCGGTTCAGTAGTTTTTGCGTGATGCGCGAACAAACAAACAAACTAACAATTTTGTCAATAGATGGCGCTGCATGTCATTTAAATCGCGATATCGACTGTTATTTGAATTTACATGAAGTGAACCGCTACTTTTTTGTTCCTCATGATTTTATGGTTTTATAATAGTTAAGATAAGGGGGTTGTTTACACCGTCAAACTGAACAACTTTCTCTATGGGACCATCATCGAAATCGCGAAAATAAAATTATATCCCATACATATTTTAGCTCTAGTCGATTTGTAGAGTATGGAACATCTTTTTTTTTTTTCGCGATTTCGATATTGGTCCCATAGTGAAAGTTGTTCAGTTTGATGGTCTACACCACCCCCTTAAAGGTTTATTTGCAGTTTTGTAACACCTTGTATAGGCTTATGGTGATGACTCTTTGGTAGTTACGTAGAGGTCTACTACGATAACATGGCTGAATCCGCATTAGGATTATGACAGAAAATTTTTAATAAAAAGAAAATTATCTATGAACTAGGTAGCCAAAATAAATTTTCTTAATTTCGGTATTATATTGATAATAATTAGATATCATATTAGTTAAGTTCTCAAAACGATTTTTGTTTTTTTTGTCTGTGTAGTAATTTGTTTGTAGTCCGTACATAGAACATTATTTCTCTCGTTTTCTTTTTAGTAGGTATGTGTAGAGTCACGCACACTATGCTAATTGTTTATCTTTTGCTTATTTCATGATGTGCACATAATATTATGCTTAGGATTATGGCTTGCTTTATCTTTTTATGTCTATATTTGGTGTTTTTATAACTGAATCCTTTTTATGTGCCTAATAAATAAAAAGAAATTACGAGTATACAGGATGTTACATAAGTAACAATAAATTTTTAAAACTCTTAAGGGGGTTGTTTAGACCGTCAAACTGAACAACTTTCTCTATGGGACCAACATCGAAATAGCGAAAAAAAATTTTTTATTCCCATACAAATTTTAGCTCTAGTCGATTTGTAGAGTATAGAACATAATTTTTTTTTTCGCGATTTCCTTATTGGTCCCATAGTGAAAGTTGTTCAGTTTGATGGTCTACACCACCCCCTTAAAGGTTTATTTGTATTTTTGTAACACCTTGTATATTACAAAATATTTAAATATTATTTCAAAATTTTTTACTATTTTATCGGATCTAAAAATGTTAATTCTTAACAGTATACGGAACCCTCATAGCACCACTCCAGCTCGCACTTATCAGTCTATTGTTGCCTGTTAACTTTACTGCGCCGTCTTTATTTACTCTTTCTTCCTCATTTCGTAGAGAGGGACCGTATTGTCTTTGTCTTGCCTCATTTCGCTGACAATGAAAGTTTATATTGAATTTTAAATGAAACATTTTGAATATCTTATTTAATAATTATTTTAATGGCGGTTACAACAATACGCAATAATTAAAATGCATTCTTAAGAAGTCAGTTAGGTATTTAAATAATAATTATATAATTACTACCTCCGAGCTCCGCTCTTGACACGGAGGTCGTGGGTTCGATTCCCACGGGGGACACCTAGTGATACATCACTTTGTGCGTTATTCCCCAGTTGGTTAAGACATTGCAGGCTGAATCACCTGATTGTCTGAAAAGGACGATAATTCCGTGCTTCGGATGGCACGTTAAACCGTTGGTCCCGGCTACTATATCTGGTGGTAGTAGTCGTTATATAAAATTCACGTAAGAGACCGTAAGGCGGTTTGAATAAACTCTGACACCAGGGCTTGCTTCCCACACGATAAAAATAAAAAGAAAAAGAAGAAGGTTAAATAATTTAAGCCCTCAAATTGACTTGGTGTCGGAATTTGTCGTGATTAACTTGATCAGCGAGTTAAAAGTAAAGATTCATTGACGAGCTGTATTTTGAAAACAGGTACAAATATTTGTTCTATTTCTAAGAGGAAAATGAAGAACAAAGGCAATACTATCTGAATTTGATCGAAAAAGTATCATAAATCAGTTTATTGCCAAAAAGAACAAAAACAAAAATACATACAATATAAACAGTAAATTATTGTCAAAGTGAATTTGTTCCCTTTTTTTCATTTTTGCAGCTCTTTTATCCTAACATGAAATTCGATATGCATTCCATTATGCATATCAAATATGCCTATGGCGTGTTAGAAAACATACACTTTGTAGTAAAACGTTTTCCGCACAGGTGACGCCGCGGGGTAGATATAAACAAACATACTGGTGCAATCGCTAGCACGGGAAACGTTTTATCGTGATCCTTGCCTGTAGCTTCAATATCTTTATAGCGTGTCATCATCGCATCGAACTGGTTACAAAACAAAAGACAATTGTTCGGCTTCAAATGCACTGGGCTACTACTCGTATAACACAACAAAAGTGTAAGGGCCTGTTTCATTACTTATGAGTAAGTTCTTGTTAGCTTATCCGACAGATATTTTGACATATTTTCATACAAAATACGTCAAACTACGAGTATCTGTCGGATAAGCTAGCAAGAACTGGTGGTAGAAGTGATGAAACAGACCCTTAATATTGCATATTCAGAGGCTTACTGTAGTGAAACAAAAACAATAAGGGAATATAATTCGGAGCGCGCTCCATACAATCGAAGTCTGGTGATATTTAGTCAATGAATGAAAGCCAGTGGTTTATAATTTTATTTTGCATTCTATAGCAATGCATGTCACAGTTTATACTCAATTGAACCAAACCGATATTTAAACCACCGAACTCCTCCAATTGGCACCGCCTCTGACCACAGCCAAAACTTTGTGAGAGTATTAAAACAATCCATGTCACAGTATGAATAGAGTGGATTTAATTAAATGGGGCTATTCTGCAATGCGAGTGCGAGCGCGGGTCGCACCGGGCCCCGGGCGGGGGCTGGCCGCGTGCCAGCGACGTGCCGCTGCCTGGTGCCTGCCGACCGTCACTCTCAGACTTGGCAACGATAAGCGCCAGCCCTAAGCCGAGGGCAAGAGTGAGAAATGTAAGACAAAGGCTTTTGAAAAAATATGTAGACTCCTGACTTAGAATCGTCTGAGTGTGTGTACTGGACTGTAGAGGAGGTAGTTGGAGATGTTATATAGAACATTAAAATTTCACTACAACTGTCCCCAAACTCTAGCCAATGTGACTGCCAGTGAGCCCAGACTAAATACAGGACTCGAAATCATTATTCAGTATGTTTGCCTTCACCGAAAACCAGCTGGTGAAGAACGTATACAATTTACAAAGAATTAATTGATAATACGAGAGATTGTAACTTTGCCTCCTGCCTTTGACACTACTTGCCACTAAAATACTACAGCCTTCAATGACAAATTCTATATAATAAGAAAAATTAAAAAAAACACCCAACAGGCACACAAATGACCTACAATATAGGCTCTAGGCGTAGGCTACTAACTACCATGCTCGTTAAACACATAGCAACCATTCAAAAATACCAAGCGACACAAGTTTTGCCACTTTAAGCGGGTTTCATTGCACTGTAGAACGCTTCTATATGTACTAACTCTTATTCCTATCCTACGACCGTGGAGCCACGTGCCAACATCGTTGTCGGGACTACAGGCCAATGCACTCTAGAATTGCCGTCGTGATTTATCTACGATTTTTCGATAGTGGTTTTATAGAACTAGACTTTCGAAGTCTACTGCAGGGCATCTTTTTCTCAATAAGTACTTAGTAGGCTATTATTCAGTCACACTGTCAAACTACGGAGGACGTGGATGTTCTGAGGTTTCAGAACATCTCTGACTACCCCCTCGGGGAATATAGTCGTGAGCATATGCTTATGCTTACTGTCAAACTGCTTATTAGTGTTAGAAAATAAGGGTCAAGAAACTTCACCAGCTTTGCATAAATACTCGTAATAAGGTCATTGCACATATTATGCTCACGACTATATTCCCCGGGGTGGTAGTCAGAGATATTCTGAAATTTCATAATATTCACGTTTCACCAGTAGTACCGAAACTCTGTCCAATGTGACGGTGGGTGAGCCCGTCGCCACTTACAATTATAATGGACAGTGAGTACAATACACGCCTCGAAATTGAATCATGCAGGTTTCCTCACGATGTTTTCCTTCACCGAAAAGCCAGGTAAGGTAATAAGGTCACTGCAAAATGATCGGACACTTGATTCGACACGACGTATTTTTTTAAACTATGTTAGAAGGAAAAATAGAGGAGAAGAGGCAAAAGATGACCTAGTCAAAGTTATCTAGCATAGGTGATAGAAAAGGTTGATGCCGTGTTGTATCAAGAACTGAAGGAACTGGCGGAAAAGAGACGGGATTGGTGAATACACCACCGATAAGAGTTGCTATTGACGATGATGATAATGGGCTGTACTAAATGCCTTATGCACTTTCAGAAGCACAGGAGCATAAAGGTATTATACCTTACAGGAATAGAGCAACAAACATGAGTTTCAAATTAAACCTTTTTTGGAGGTTTTTTGGAGACTATTCGCAGGCAAAAATTTTAATATTGTCTATAATTCTGAGTCTAACGTGAAATTGCGGATAAATTAATGAAGTAGTGTCAGTATATTTCATAAAATTATCTACGATTTCACTTTAGATTCACAATTATTCACGGAAACCGAATTGAAAAAATTAATTTGTGACTAAAAAACTGTCCTATTGCCTCGCGTCACGTATCTCTTTCTATTATACAGTAGTGCCGCTAGGTACATCTCGCTCACTCAGCTGTATGTTCCTCTATTCCTGGTATAATACCGTTATGCACAGGAGCAATCCAGATGAATAACCACTAGATTGGTAGCCCTTTGAAAGCATATTGCTTTATTTCGAATATAGTTACAATCGCCAAAGCACTTCTAAGCCAGAGAGTATAAAAGAAGCATGTTATTTTTTCCTTAGTTTTATTTTTGCCAATGTTTCTATTTATCTTAAATCAACGAAGTTACATTCAACGCTATCCACTGAAAGCAAATGAGAAGTAAACTCGGAATCTATTCTAGAATTTGAGTCACGTAATCTAGTGATTTGATCTCCAATGTGTTTCGTTTTCACTACTCACGCAAAAAGGGTACGAGCTAAATCTAATCGAGTGAGTACTTCGATCTCGCGGAAAAAAGGTAAGAATAAAACAAGAACAAAAACAGCTTGGAGCGAAGTGTATCGAGTGGGGAGTGTGATCGGCGTATTGCGCGTGTTTGCGCCGCGCCTGCCGAGGCCGAGGCCGAGGCCGATACCGATGCCGGAGGCTGTATGAATAACGTATGAGTAGATCGCGGGACCCGTTGCAGAATCGACCTGCTGCCTGTTACTTGAGTAACTACATAATTTCCTAATGTTTTTACGTTGGTATACTCAGATTCAATGCTAAGGGCCTGTTTTACAACTTCTGAATAAGTTCTTGATAGCTTCAATTTGACAGATCGTTTTACATATTTTTCGTACAAACGAATTGTCAAATAAGCTAACAAGAACTTATTTAGACGTGGTGAAACAGGCCCTTAGTAGAAATAGGTACTGTAATTTTATCAGCAATAGTGTTTTCCCGCGACTTCGTCCGCACAAATTATATACCAGATTTTAAGTCAGATCATAAGCTATCAAACAAAAAAGTTTCATCAAAATCGGCTCAGTAGTTTTTGCGTGATGCGCGAACAAACAAACAAACTAACAATTTTGTCAATAGATGGCGCTGCACGTTTTTAAATCACGCTATCGAATGTTATTTGAATTTATATGAAGAGAACCGCTATTTTCTTATTCCTCATGATTTTACGGTTTTATAATAATTAAGATAATGGAACTCTTGCTACTTTTTGGCATTATGGGAGTAAAACGTTTTCTTCGTCTGATAATAGGACATTATGAATATTATTATGATACAAGTAAGCTTAGTTGGTTATTCTGCGGTAATAACCAACTAAGCTTACTTGTAACATAATAATCAGGGATTCATATCAGCGGGATTGCAGTACGAGCCGCAGGTGAGTGTTGTATTATACAAGCCGAGGCTGTAATGAAATGACCAACACTCTCGCGTATTATACGACGTTTTTGAACACACTTTCGAGGAAAAAGTACTAAAATTTTGTAAAACGCAACTACTTTGGACAAATGTTTGTGGAAAAAGGCCATTAGTCGCACGTGCAGAGGTGGATGCAAATGCATTGGAACTTACTATTATTACCATTTTAAAGTTATTTTTTTAAATTGACTCAAGTTGGAATAGTGTTAAACGTAGACTTTGATAATCGTAGTCAAGGCCTTCTACGAAGTGATATATCTATAACGTAGTATCTTGTATGCATGCACCCTGTGGCCGGGGCCCGTCGCAGCCCGACCCGCTGCCAGCTTGCTGTCTATTCTAGCTGCATATTGTATCGGCTGTCGGATCCCTCAGCCCACCGCGGTCGACGTCTGCAATACAAATGCTTAGAAATTCAACAGAGCCACGTCAAATAAATACTGAATATCCAGCCAGCTCTTTGAGAGTATTCCGATGGATATTTTCTTCAAATAGAAATTTCTGGAAAGTGCTCGCTGTTGGGGTCGAATAAGATTTTGATTTGAGCTCGTTTTTATGTGACTAGAGGATTTGTGGAGAATTCTTTGAATTTTTCTTAGATTATTTTGTTTTGTTTTGTCATATTGAATAAAATTGGTGTTGAGAGAAAAGGGAAGGTCTTCTACGGGTTTCTGGAATGCTCGGGATGTAGGCCAACTGTTCTTAGCTGGATCTTGTTAGGGTTCTTTACACAAAGGGTGCCAAGGGTGCCTATTACTAAGCCTTCGCTGTCCGTCCGTCTGTCTCTCCTACGTAATGGCTGTATCTTTTGAATAGCAGAATGTGCGTTATTGTGGCGGATTTGCTAACAATTAAAAAAAGTTAATAATGATGGAGCCCGTACACGAAACGTTGTTTTGTTCTTGCTCTATATCGTAATAACGGCAATATAATACAAGCGTAAGGGCCTGTTCACACTAGCGATTTTTCCAGCGATTTTTCGTGCACGCCGCGACGTCGCCGCGTGTACGCCGCGATCTCGCCTCGCCGTGAAATCGCCGAAAAATCGCTGGACAAATCGCTAGTGTAAACAGGCACTAAAGCCATCTCGTCCCATGTGTGTCGTTAAAGACGAGTATACTATACGCCAACGCTCCTGGCACGCGATTTGCGAGCAGTATTTCCGATGTTGCGCGCTCGCTCGCACTTAGGAGCCTTACGGGAGACCGTAGTGATGCATCGTGTTATTGTCGGTTATTTGAATAAAGAATAAAACATTTGTTTTTCAGATAACCCTAGAGCTTAATTGTTTTATGCCTGCGCGTGCCACGAGCGTATAGTATAATACATAATCTCCTGTAATGATTTTTAGGCGAACAGATAGCCACCAATTAACTTGACATGTCTCTCCGACCTAAAACATTAAATAGGCTAAAGGAGATGTGGTTGAGTTCATCACGTTATAATTTATTCAAAGTTAACTAGCGATAAATAATTGTTACAATAAAATTTGCTCTAACGGGCAAATTTAATTACGTACCTCGTTAAATAAAGCCAATCCTGGTTATTATACTATATAGTTAATATACTAGCATAGCATAACATTGTGAAATGGAAACTTATTGAACCAATTTTAGGATAAACATATAAATTATGCTGACGACTGTTTCCTGAGGTCATGTTCTATACAGTGTGTTACATAAGTAAAAATAAAAATTTAAGACTCTTAAGGAGGTTATTTAGACCATCAAACCGAACGGCTTTCACTATGGGACCAACATCGAAATCGCGAAAAAAAAATCTGATATCTCATACCTACATATTTTAGCTCGAATCGATTTGTAGAGTATGAAACATCACATTTTTTTCGCAATTTCGATATTGGTCCTTTATTGAAAGTTGTTCAGTTTGATGGTCTAAACCACCCCCTTAAATGTTTATTTGTATTTTTGTAACACTTGTGTACAATATACTTAAATTTTGTATAGATTTATTCATCTTTTGATATTACCATATAATGTTCTACCCTCATTTACATACCTTTATGTGCTGATTTTCATAAACCCTTTATTTAGTGAACAACTAGAGGTCGAGAAAAAGGTACGTACTCGTTCCAGTGCCTGCGGCATGGGGCGCCTCGATAAACGTTTTATCGCTCCTGCTATCTCTATAAAATAAAAGAGAGCTAGGGCGCGATAGCGCTATATCGCGCCACCATGCCGCACTATGGGCTTTTGTTAGTGAATTCTATTTAAAGAAGCATAGACGATCAACTTGTCAAAGAAAATATTAATTAGAACAATAACGTATAAAGTTCGGGTAACAAACTGAAGTTGAAGGCTTGCCGGATCCCGGATGCCGGACGCACAGACGCCGGCGGTGACTTTTTGCTGGTGACAGCTCTTTGAGACCTTGTTACCGGCTGAGGGTAGATTGGAAGTGCAAGGGGAAAGGGGGAAGGTGGGGAGGGGAGGGACTTTAACCAAAACGCTGCTAATGTTGCGGTGATATTAAAATTAGTTTTCGGTAAAGACAAACATTGCTGTGTACTATGCTAGCTGACCCGGCGAACTTCGGACCACCTCAGAATTCTCTCACTTATCAATAAAAGTTGTGTTAACTATGTCTCTCTTAAGTGAGAGTTTCTCTCGCTTATGTGAGAGCTTCTCCTCATCATCACGTCATCATCATCACAGCCTATATAAGTCCCACTGCAGGGCACAGGCCTACCCTCAGGTTGGGTGTATGGGCATTAGTCCACCACGCGTGCCCAATGCGGATTGGTAGACTTCACATACGCATCGGAATTTCTTCTTCAGCGTTTGCAAGTTTCGAGTATAGAGCATTTGGTATTACGTACATAAGTTAGAAAAACTCATTGGTACATGGCATCTGGTTCGTGCGAATTCGAACCCGGACCTCATGATAGAGATTCCATAGCTCTCCACAACGCGCCACCGACGCTCTCCCTCATAGTTGGTAATCTACACCAAAAAAACCGAAAATCGATCTATTACATAGGCCAGTCATTTTACAGAGTTTTCTTAGGAGGAGTAGAGAGTAATTATAAATTGTACTTTTAAACTGTTACATGTACCATTTAGTGGCAAAAAGACAACCTAAAAACATATTTAAAAAAAAATCACTACGCAACATAGATAATCTAAATTGTACCTCCCAGAAGAATATAAACTTAATAACTTTGATACCAAACCATTTTAATTATATTCAACAATAAAATGACTTTTGAGCAATAAGATAGACATTGAAATAAAAAAAAATATTATTCAGTAGAAAATACAAATGTATTTTTCAAAGCTTTCTGAGACAAAAGTTTTTACTCCGTGTTCGAAGGGTAAAACATTAAAAATGTGAAAAAAAAACCTTCAAGTTTTTTAGAACGAGATAAATGCTAAATTTTTAATTTGGGGCAGTTGCTGACGTGTTTTTTTTATTTTCAAATATGCTCTTAAATAATATCTACATCGAAAAAATATCAATTTTAAATTTAGTCCCGGCTCAAACCGTAAAAAGACTGGGCTACTTACTACAGGATAGCCGTTTGGCATACGTGTAGAGTTTTGTTAGAAGGAGTAGGAAGTAATTATAAATTGTACTTCCCAAACGGCCGTTTTTTTGTACGCCAATTTGTACGCAAAATAAAAAAAAAAAACACGTCAGCAACTGCCCCAAATTTAAAATTTAGCATTTATCTCGTTCTAAAAAAACTGGTTGTTTTTTTTTCACAGTTTTAATGCTTTACCATTATACACCCTTCAAACACGGAGTAAACATTTTTGTCTCCTTAGAAACCTTTAAAAAATACATTTGTATTTTCTACTGAATAATATTTTTTTTTTATTTCAATGTCTATCTTATTGCTCAAAAGTCATTTTATTGTTGAATATAATTTAAACGAGTGCATTGGTATCAAAATTATTAAGTTTATTTCTTCTGGGAGGTACAATTTAGATTTCCAGCGTAGTGATTTTTTTTAAATATGATTTTAAGTTGTCTTTTTGCCACTAAATGGTACATGTAACAGTTTAAAAGTACAATTTATAATTACTTCCTACTCCTCCTAACAAAACTCTACACGTGTGAAACTGTCAAAACAAACATTTTCACCGGCAGTTCTTAAAAATATTTCCCTTCAAACTATCCGAACTATCGATAATCTTGCCATCGATCTGCTATCGATTCTCGCCTACCGATCAACAACACTGTTGTTTTAATATTTCCTCACGATGTTTCTCTTCGCTGTTTGAAAGCAGTCGGTGGAAAGAGTTACAATGAACTCAATTAAAGTAGAATTTAAAGTTAAAACTCGTTTGTTCAGGAGACAATTACAGAAGTTTATATCATGTTATACTCAACTTTAGCACTCGTGTAACTTCGCTGATATCCGGACAAAATCGCATTAAGAGATAATTAGTTAAACAACATACTCTATACAAATTTCAAGGCAGCTACTACATTTGGGTCGGGTAGGTACGGCAGTTGTGTATGGGATAGCTGATTTTTTTTTGCGTTTCCTGAGGTAGGCTCCATAGTAAAAGTTGTTCAGTTTGATGATGGTCTGAGTTCACCGTTTCAGTTTGCGGAGGGCTGTCCCTTACACCCTGTATATTTTATCGAAAAACTGACAAACCACAGGCACAGAAACTAGTACACAAAGTGTTTCATAAGTAAGAATAAATTTTTAAAACTCTTAATGGGGTTGTTTAGACCGTCAAACTGAACAACTTTCACTATGGGACCAACATCGAAATCGCGAAAAATTTTTTTTGATATCCCATACATATTTTAGCTCTAGTCGATTTGTAGAGTATGGAACATCAATTATTTTTTTCGCGATTTGATTTTGGTCCCATAGTGAAAGTTGTTCAGTTTGATGGTCTACACCACCCCCTTAAAGGTTTATTTGTATTTTTGTAACACCTTGTATAGATCGCGTTAAAAAAAAAAACATTGACTTACCAAAATCAAAACCAAACCACACCAAACCATGAAAACCAAATATGATTAGTATTTGAAAATATTTGCGCGTCGTTCGTATGCAACGCGCTCGGGCGTTCTTCACAGACTATCCTCCATGCAGTTAATTTTTTTTCATGAAAATCCCTCAAATTAATATTCAATGAAATGTGTCGACAGCTTGTACGTCGACAAAATATTACCTGAGTAACAAGACAATGTGCTTACGTTCGTTAAAACCCTATCAAATATAGCAAATTACAACGCCGACACGTGAATGCCATCTCAGCAGTTCCCGGTCCTCCCCTTCCCTACCTGCGCTATTCACTCCGCCCTCACTTCCTCGCATTAATTAAATTTCCGACAAAAATAGAACTCATTAACAAAAAACTTCTACTCGTATAAAATAAGGACTAGAGGGAATTCCCGGTGTTATATTAGAATTATCCCGGATTATGCGGGATTGGACTTAATTACGGGACTCGCCCAAATTACGGAGCTATTTTGCTTTTTATTTATCAGGCTTTTTTATAAAGACGTAATTATGTAAGTCCGTGGAAAATGCAGGAGTACTTCGTTAACTAATTTTTAATTGAAATGCTCGTAATAATTTCAAGTTTTAAGAATGTTTTCGTTATTATAAGGGAATATAATTCGGAGCACGCTCCATACAAACGAATTCTGGTTATAATTTCAATATTAACCCATTAAAGTCATTGAAAATCAAAAACTATTTAGAAACCAATTTCTAATATGTTTGCATGAAGTCAGATTTTCGGTAAAATGTATAGTTTTAATGTTACAGTGCCTCAAAGTTTTCCATACGATCCTAAATTAAAACTGTATATTTAAATCTGACTTCATACATACATAAAGATAGTTAGATAGTTTTTCAATGACTTTAATTTGATAGTATTGAAAGAATAAACTTCTACGGCACCCATAGAACATGATGGACTAACAATCAATAAGTAAGCCTATATGCTCACGACTAGACTGACAAGGAGTGAGCCCGTCGTCACTTATAATGGACAGTGGGTACAATACATGCCTCGAAATTGAAGCATCAAGAAGCATTCTGGCTTTTCGTAGAAGGAAAACATCATGAGGAAACCTTTCCTCGTGATGTATCCTTCCACAAAAAACTAATGGTGTTACAAATCGTACATATAAATTCCGAAAAACTACTACTAGACTACTGCACGGCAGGCAAGGTTACTCGCCACTGGACCAATTACATGAGATCTGAGACCTTTCTTGCCCTCGGTGTGTAATCTACTATAGTTTTCATTATATTATTAGTTTATTAATTTATATAATGAATAACATAACAGCAAATGCCAAGCGTTATACACATTACTTATATAATAAAATCATCAATTATCATAACACAACTATTATGGTCCTCAACTGGATCCCAACCCGCTACCCTCGACTCCGCAACCAGGTTCACTCCAGTTAAAAATGAAACAACAAGTCTGTTTACATGCAAAACAGTTTTTATTACATCTACTACATTTGGCACCGATAACACAATTTATTTCACTTATCTATTCCCACAACATAACCCTTAGTCTTGCGTGACAAGCGTTTAAATTGCTTGGCTCGAGAGACCTCGTGTTTCAGTGGGAGATAGAAACTGGAATAGCTTCAACCTTTCGCGAGTACTTACTTTATTCGGCAGATAGTCGATAACTTATGTGTACCAATCCGAGTTTTTGTTTACCTCGCGCCTCGCCGATGCCGCATGCCGCCGGGGGCGCAGGCGATGCCATTGAATACATCGAGAACAGAACGTTCTTAATGCAGGGTAAATTTTATGGAGGTGCTATTTGGGAATGTTCCTCTATTGAAAAGGTAAGATCTTCCACCAGGCTTAGTGTGAAGCCTGGAGACCGGCCGTGTTCCAACAGTTCTTAGTTGGACCTTGTATGTATACAGCGTCAAGTAAGTTGGGGTTCCATTGTTGATGGTTCAAAAGTTATGATAGCTTTTTTGTTTTTTTCATGCTATCACATAGTACTTAAGTAAACAGTCATTAAACAAAAAACTATCACGGTTATCAGCTTCCTTTTTTTTATCAGGAGGTTTAAGGTAGATTTGCCTTTCCTGGAATACGTAGGTACTTTTGTTCAGCTAGCATACGTGGGTCAAATAATAAAACAAATTTAGTACAAAGGAGAGAGAGTACAGTATAATTTAGTACAGAGCTCATGTCATGTACAATTTTAAATTTAAGATCTTTTGTAACACATGAAGCAATAAAACACTATGACTATGACTATGACTAAGGTATAGGTAAGGTTTAACAAAAATTTTACTCGGTTTTCAAGCGATTCTCTCGGAAAAAAACGTATTACCAAAAGTTGACCACTTATTACAAAAAGTTGCCTGTTTTATACAGATTCATTCAAGATATTATGAATCACTTGGTTATTCGTATTAATGTAAAAGTTATGAACTATTGAACATAAAAAGGTCGTCTTTTTTCAACATAAAAATGTTTCTATTCTATTTTTATTTAATGGCGTTTCCTTGTTAGATTTCGCAAGTGTCAAGTTATTTGAGGGAGTGTCTATCCAATCTCGAGGATTGTTTTTGAGTAAGAACAACTGAGAAGGATTTTGGAGCCTCGTGGCAGGCTGAGACGCGAACCGCGCGAACACCACGCGAGAGACAAGTGTTCGAAGCAAACCCTGCAACGTGACTCCTTAAAAATGTTTAATTTCATTGTTTTCTTAAGCTTGAAAAACGATCTAAAATAAAACAAAAATAAAAGCTTATGGTTTTTAGGGTTCCGTGCCCAAAGAGCTATTCATAAGCCTACGCTGTCCATCCGTCCGTCCGTCTGTCTGTCTAAACTACCTATTAAGGGCTGTATCTTTTGAACTATATAATAGCTACACGTTTGACACAATACCTATAGGTTAGTGCTATAATATTCTATACCAGACACCACACGAAAAAAAATATTTACAATTGTGCATTAAATCGAAGTTTCCCTTCTGATTATCCTCTATTATTCTTATTCAGGGGGTGCAGAAGGGTGTAGCACGTTTCGCCCCGTTTTCCGTTCGAATACTCAAGCTTTGTGTCCGTACACACTGCAGCTTACACATCTAATGACGCGGATGTGAACAGAACTTTACGCGTCACCGCCCGTACGGCACCAAATCATTTTTTATGTATGGATATAAATTTTGCGTATCGCTTTTTATTGTGAACAAATATTGGTTTTCTCGGAGTATTGTGATTATGTGAAGAGGAATACAGAGCAAGGAAGATTGTGAATAGGGTTCAATTCTGACAAATCAGGTTCTTATGAATAACAAAAATGTAACAAAATTACTGACAGGTACCTACATAGTTTGAAATGAAAGCACAATCTAAAGAAAATTGTACTTGTAGAGCACCCGAGCGCACTGAACACAAACGAAGTTAGATCCAATTTTCAATAAAAGTTAATGATTTTTGTTAAACACAATCTAGATATTAATCTCAGTAGGTACCTGTAGTTTGTCAGATTTTCGTTAAAATTTACAGCTTCAATGATAGGATTAATTTTAAGATTTGCATAGAAATCTTTAAACCACTGCAGGTTCCTAACTGAAACTATACGACATTTTAAAGAAAATCTATCAAACCAGAGGCACGTAGGCAGTATCTAGTTAAACTTCGTTTGTATGGAGTGCGCTAACGGTTATATCCTCTTAATTATCTTTTAGATAGTTTTTCATAACTTTTCAGCAGCTACCAGCTATCTTTTTATAGTATGTGTGCTATTTATAGTTGTAGAAATTATACATTTTTAGCGTATCTTGGAAAAAATAAACATCGATAAAAAACAATTACTAATTTTGAAGTTTAGTACGCGCTGTACCCAAATTTTACACATCGGCGGTTTTTTACTTATCTATCGCAATACGAAATACATTATAATTATCCGAAACAATAACAATCCGATGATAATTGTCCGTCCAGTCAAAACCGAGAAATATTATCCAATGCTCTGTGGTCACAAAGAAAGAAATGGTGTATTCTCGGTAGAAGTATCAAGTTATCTGCGCGGAATCCAGAAAGCCTCGCTCCGCCAACGACGACGGCTTCACTTGGATGAATCAGATCCTCTAATAAATGTGTTGGACCTTGGATGTGATCAGAAGAGGAAGAAGGGGCAATATTTTACTACTAATTTGATTATGCCTTCAATTGACTAAAGGGGTATTCATTATCGGACTATATTATGTCCCACTGCATAGCACAGGCCTACCCTCCCCAATGAGAGTGTATGGGCGTTAGTCCACCACGAGTGTCCAACACAGATTGGTAAACTGCATATAATATACGCATCAGAACTTTTTCTTCAGCGTCACGGTTGACTGAAGGGGTGGCGAAGAAAAAGCTAGCGAAAGACGTCCACTGCTGCTGGACAAGGGTCCTTATACTATTATAGTTGACATAGCTTAGAAAATTATCAAGCTGAAGTGGCTGGGCCGGGTTAGTGGACATGGCGCGCGCTGCATGTATTGTGAGTGGACGCACCGACAGCGGGTAGTGGGGCGTTTCACACCGGGCGCGGTTCGGACCGCGGATTAGCCACTTTTATGAAGTTCTCGTTCTGCAGGGATATTTATTCATATGATATTAGCTGTGAGCACATTCATTCATTTCTTTTCACAATTTCACCATTTGTGTTAGATTTAACTTGCAAAATCTTCTTCTTTTTGGTTTGATCTACACCCAGGCTCCTCCAACTCGGCGCGGCGCGGCGCGTCATGTGTCTGATGTGATCGTATCAGTGAAGAACTGTGGATCTAACGCGGTATGCATATCCTGCTCACAGTATACACAGCAAGCAGTAGAATTTGAGTTCCGATGTGGTTTCGATCGAGATTCCAGGCTTTCGTCATTGACAATAAGCCTATTATACGTCCCACTTGAGCACTTGTTTGCTCGTACCCGAGACAGGTTAGTGGTTAACCTGCTGTTAGAATATTAGGAAGAACATACATACAAAAAAAAGTTGGCTGTCACGGGACGCCCGTGAAGTATTAGGTGTAATGATACTCCGAAGATGGTGGTACAAAGAGCGTTTATTGAATCCGTTCATTGATATTTATAATGAGTAGGTATCGCTGACCCAAGCAATATGCGTTTATGTAGCGGTAAACCAAAGTGTTACTGCTAAACTCTAAAACTAGCCTTTTGGCTACGTTACCATATTACACCTCCCCCGAAAGTCCCTTCACCCCCGGGGTCGCAGAGAAAAAAAATTTTTTTTTTAACGCATGTTACTTGTTTACAAAACTATTTAAAAGAAATTTTTTTTTTTTTTTTTTTTTACAATGCTACAAAAATATAAGTAGGTACTTGTTAATTGACAATTACAAACAGAATTAATTTTATTACACAAAATAAAAATAAGTATCTCTCATTTCATTACAAGTTATTAAATACATTTTTTTCTCAAACATCGTTTATAAGACAATTCTAATATTTTATAATGTTTTATTAATAAACAATTTGTTCATTTCACAACTTTTTTTCCATATTACACACTTTCATAATTATTAACAAGTAGATACATATTAGTATTACGGTATTGGTACCTTTACCCTTAGGTAAAATAAACAAAATAAAAAAACTTTTTGCCATAACGCACTTGGAGATTTACTCCTGACAATTCCATAAATTGTTATGCCTTTCACGGACACCTGTGACGGTCGACTATGATCAAGGACATTAACTCGGCTGTGCTTCTGCGCACGCCCTAACCATAATTGTGCGTTGGCCTTACCGAGGTTCCACTTTCTAGTGAACCTATAAAATAGTTACAAGTTACCATTTAAGACATTTGTCTCCAAAAGGATTTCACGGAGGATACGATAGCTCACACTATGATCAATCGCTAAAGGACTAGTACTCTAACTTCAAAACATACCTACGTACCATACCTTAGTATCTATATGTTCTATTAATCAATTTATGAAACAATTTCTAATTTAAAAGTAAATGTAAAACGATGAGAGAAAATTAATAATCATGATCTATGTATTCATCTTTCGCAATCAGTGTATAAAGAAAAAAATATTATGACTTTAAATCTCACAAAGTTACTAGGTGATCATTCTGGTAACTAGTTAAATTATAAATCATTATACTCTACAAGAATGCTTCAGCATCGCGAGGATATCAAATTACATTCAAATATTATTTAAATGTCGCATATTGTCGGCGCTAACGCTCGACCTACATTAATTTCTGCTAACTGGTGCGAGGTGCACTGACCGATGTTACTTATTGCGAAATATGTACACAAATTACATTCCTTTGACTATTGACTTTACTGAGTTACTTTATAGTTAATATTTTAGCGAATTACTTCAGCGATACCTCTCAACATCTAAACTATTGGTTTGGTATATAATATATTTAACAAAAAAAATAGACTACTGAAGCCATGCCATGAAGTATTAGGTTTAACAAAAAAAAAAAATTCTACCAAAAAAGGTCGCAGAGATTAAAAAATTAGTAATTTCTGATAATATTAATTATATAACCTAAATTTGGTTTAAAAAATTTTTTTTTAAGTAGAAACTTATCAACAACTATTGTCTAAAATACCTATCGTAAGCGGGTCAGGCAGGGCGTTGACGTCGGCGTCGTGCTGACTCGGCGCGGACGTGACGCTCGAGCCTGCATGCTGCTCGGAGCGCCGCATGTTGGTTGGGCCGGGATAACCCTGGACTCCTCGTACTCCAATACTGCCGCTACTCGTGCCGGGCTATACCCTGGACACATCCTTGCTCCCCTACGCTTCTTTCTTCTTTTGACGATGATCTTCTATAAGTACTTTCTTTCTTCTAATTATTTATTTCGATGTTCTTCTATAAATATTTTCTTGCATCTATTTAATTTATTGCTCTTCGTATAATTATGCTGGTCTTCTTAATGATGTTTCTTCTTTCTGTATTGGTTAGGTATTCATTCTTCAGAATTTGTCTTCTAATTTTCGACTTCATTTATCTTTTTGGACTTGATCTTCATTCTTGAGTTTTCAGAAGTCCTTAGCTCGCTGGCCTTAGGTCGCCATGAAGTATTAGGTGTAATGATACTCCGAAGATGGTGGTACAAAGAGCGTTTATTGAATCCGTTCATTGATATTTATAATGAGTAGGTATCGCTGACCCAAGCAATATGCGTTTATGTAGCGGTAAACCAAAGTGTTACTGCTAAACTCTAAAACTAGCCTTTTGGCTACGTTACCATATTACACCCGGCAGAAGTGAAACTTGCAGCTGTAAAATTTAAATTTCAAAATTGCGGATTACAATTTCAAAGCCACTTTAAGAATAGAGGAACTGACATGAGGTGTCAAATGAAACTGTTTTTGGGAACTGTTTGACAGCTTGTCAGCATGGTGAAAAATTGAGTTTGTGAATAATTGTGAATCTAACGTGAAATCGTGGATAATTTTATGTGTTAATATAATTTTAAAAAAATATCATCGATTTCACGATAAATTGACAAAATATTCACAGAGCTCGAATTTTCACCATGCCGACAAGCTGTCAAACAGTTCCAAAAATGGTTCTATTGCCTCGTGTCACGTACCTCTTTCTATTATTCAGTGTACAATAGTAACTTTATGCTTAAAATACACAATTTTCACTTCTAAAATTAAAAAAGTTAACCTCACCATTCACCAACTATTGCACCCTTAAAAAATGGTAAGTGATAGCAAACTTTCTGTTCTCCCCGAAAAGTGTAATGAACCGATGTTAATTAAAATCAATGGCAACCCTAAGATATTCTACCACTCGCGTACAGTACTGCCTCCCAGTCCTGGGTTTATTCCCGTCATCTGAGACAGGATGAAATGTGACGCGGTAGTATTTAACGGGTACTAAACTAGACAGGCTCATTTTCATTGGTCGATAACTCGGTCGATAATATACAGCATGCAGGAACTCCCCGCAGGCGGGCTAACGACCAATGAAAATCAATAAGTCAATACAGTGACCGTTATGCCACCTACGGTTATTCCCCGCATGCTGTATATCAACCAATGAAATTAGTCGGTCTTTTTAAAGAGTACTCGCCGGATTCCAACCAACCATGTTCTTTTGCACCCTGCGGTCGTTCCCTATAGACTAGTGAAACTGTTCTCCGCAAGCGTGCCTTATGGCATGTGTTACAGAAATCTCTCGCGCTCCTAATGCGAGTCATAACGACCAATGAAAATGAGAGCCTACCCAAAGATATTCTACCGCTTGAGTACTGTACTCTGCCTCCCAGCTCCCGGTTTATTCCCGTCATCTGTGACAGGATGAAATGTGACGCGGTAGTATTTGACGGGTACTAAACTAGACTTAGTCCCGGAAAATGTGTGAGCAAACAAACACACGAGTAGGTTACGAGCACACTGTGTTATAGGCTTATGGTCCGACACCAAAATAAACACCATTTTACACGATAGAGCTTCGGTCCTGGTTGTTTTTGGTTCAATGAATTACCTAGGCCATTGCACGAGGCTTTATAGGTCCATAAATGAACCGTGGCGTGTTTCTAGATTAGGTTAGCTGTACAGATATAATAAGGTACTCTTAATATATACTATATACTTAATAATAACAACATTCATTATGGACATTGTCTGAAATAAATAGATTTTATTTTATTTCTATTTTTTAATAATCCGTGAAAATCAAATGATAATAGGTAACACCCCCTGCACGGCTAGCATGCCACCAACGAAAAAGCGTTGAAACGAGAAAAACGTCATGCGTGCTCTTTCTGGCATACGTAAAATAATAAGGATGGAGGCACATCTCGATTTTTATCGTTTTCTAGGGGTTGGCATGCGAGGCCTAGACAAGGACGTTATCAATGTAGATTAAGAATTATCCCTGTAATACTAGTTTTATTATAAGTGGACATGAACTGATTTACTATGAAGTTCACGGTTGTATAATACATGTTTCAGGAAATTTGAGCTAAGGTTTTTAATGAGATTGCATCTAGTGATATTAATATTTTATTATTTTATTTTTGATCAATGCTGTACATGGTGTTAAATTTAATGCGTTACGTATCAAAGGGGGTGTTCAAACCATCAATCTGAACAACTTTCGCAATGGAGCCAAAAACGAAAGCGCGAAAAAAAATCGGCTGTTCCATAAAAACGTCAATGGCTACGCGACCCAAATGTATGAGACAGCTGACTATTTTTTCGCGCTTTCTATGTTGACTTCATAATCATAATCATTTATTCGCTTTAAACTGGGTATTATAAGATGATACAGACATATTTCAAGTTCTCCAAATTTAGCCATAAAATATAGCATGCAAATAAGTTGTTCACAAATTGAATAAATTGAATACAGTTAAAAAGTCAAAACCTAAATTATTTATATTTTCACAATCTTCGAGTAACATTATTCGTAATAAGTATTTATATAAATTTATAAGAATGTCAAATTATTTCTTTATTTGTTAGTAATAATGCACATAATATTAGATTAGATTTTTCTATGTAGTTACATTAATTACGTCTTAAAATCCATAAATTCTCTAACCGAATAAAATCGTTGTTCAAGAAGCCACCTGTGCAGTGATAATTTGAACCTACTGAAAGGTAACTCCCTTATGGCCTGAGGAATATGATTATAAATCTTAACACTCATGCAACATACACTTTTTAAGAAAAGTGTACTTTTTGGTACAGTATCGTAAACTAATCTATTGGGATATCTGAGATTCCTGGATACTTCTTCTTTTCTCCGTTTATAGAGGGTCGGATCATATATCATATATTTAATGTCGGTCAGTTTGATGGTCTGAAGCCCCGTGTTTAATATGTAACGCATTTTAGTTTACAACCTGTAGATACTTACATACCAGTGTACCATATAACACTCTAAATTCCTTCTCATCTCTCCGCATGGGGTAGGCAGAGAGAACAAATCGTCACCGTCTACGTTTCTGACAGGACACTTTCGAAGTTGAATGCAAACATTTTCTATCAAAGTCGGCAGAATGAAGAGCTCTATATGTCACAGTAAGTGTTATGTACGATGTGTTGCTGTAAATGATCTCTAGACCAAACTTTTCCCATTAGTATAGGTATGTTTTGAATTAAATATGTTGTATGTACAGTCACCAGAATAAATATTATGTCATCACACAACAGTTGTGTATTATTTTGAAAATACAATAAGTCAAACGCTATGAGTCAAATGTAGCTCGAAATAAGTTATTTTAACTTTATTACAATATTTAATAACTAGGTACCTATACAAGGTGTTACAAAACTACAAATAAACATTTAAGGGGGTGGTGTAGACCATCAAACTGAACAACTTTCACTATGGGACCAATATCGAAATAGCGAAAAAAAAAAATTATGTTCTATACTCTACAAATCGACTAGAGCTAAAATATGTATGGGATATCAGATTTTTTTTTTTGCGCTTTCTATGTTGGTCCTATAGAGAAAGTTGTTCAGTTTGACGGTATAAACAACACCCTTAAGAGTTTTAAAAATTTATTTTTACTTATGAAACACCCTGTATACCTACGTCCCACTGCAGGGCACAGGCATACCCTCAGGGAGGGTATATAGGCGTTAGTCCACCACGCATGCCCACTGCGGATTAGAAGACTTCACATACGCATCGGAATTTCTTCTTCAGCGTATGCAGGATTCCTCAAGATGTTTTCCTTCACCGTTTGAGAGCATTACGTACATACGTTAGAAAATCTCATTAGTACACGGCATGAGGTCCGTGCGGATTTGAACCCGGACCTTCAAGATTGAGTTTCCATTGCTCTCCGCAACGCGCCACCTACGAATGTACTGATATGGTACTAAATAAAACAATAAACAACATTTTCACAGGCGACTGTACGGGGTATCCCTCGTCAGACGTCAGATGTGTCAGGTGACACTGTCAGTTCCCGATGTTGCGAGGTGTGGCGCGATGTCCCGAGGTGTCCCGAACCGTTCCGAGGTGACTGTCGCCTGCTGGAGGGAACAATGTGATTATAGTGACGATTGGTTCAAGGTTCTGGACGGAGCGATGCGCTGAATATTAGACAAGAATTACAGAAGTAAGTATTACTTTTCACGCCCTTACATTCCTTGAGGAAGGCCTGTGCTCTGCATTGGGAAGTATGTAGGCTACTGATGACAATAAGTCGTCACTGAATGGTAATGTCGAGGTCGACCAAAGAGAGAGAAAATGATTTAGATGCTTTCTGAAGGATTGGCCCGAGTTTGCGTTGCATAAGGAGGATTGAACAAAATATGCCTTTTGTCTACCAGTGGATGGAATACAGAGCAGGATAGATAGGTACATAATTTGTGTTGCCATTTTGATACAGAATCAGATTATGGCTATCGGTACTGTGGGATGTTTAAAGTAAAACCAAACTTTGATACTTAATTATCTTCTTTTTATATATTTTCTCTTCAAACAATAGGTACAGCTTTTAGATATATTATTTATTTCACATCGGGCAATGCCAAACGCTCGCATCGTCCGTCCATCTTGCTGTGTCGCGGAGATCCTCCCTCTCCATTCCCTCCTACGTCATACTCATCCTTCATCTCACTCGCACCTATGCACCTCGTCTTCCATCCCTCTCTTACCTATCCTGTCATTCGTCCTACATCTTTCATCCCTTTCACACAACACACTGCATTCTATCTGTCATCTCTCACACACCACCTACGTTCCGTTACACTCAGACTTCTACGTTCCATTCCCACATTCGGCCATCCTGCTCCCATATCTGTCCCCAGATATGTAACCACATCCCACAACCACACCATCTCTCCTCTTCATCATTCGGCACACTCTTCTCAACTCACTCATCAACCTTAAACTTTCTGAAGCTACAACAACTAAAAAAAAATAACTTACACTAAAGGAACATTGTTAGGTATTCATCTTGATAAGCTTAAGTACATAAGTACACAATAATATATATAACAACCCGCCACCATTTGACAAACCAACAAACATATGCGAAATCTATAACTTTAAAAGACTTAATTAATGAATCTACTGTACTTTTCAAACATCGTACCTACAAAATTACAGAAATGACATCTAAATTGGAACAACAAAAGATACTTAAATATGTAAATGCTTTTACATAGAAAACATTACTATTTATTACCTATTATTAAACTACACCAACAAACAATATTCAAATACATAAATGCTTTCCATCAGAAAACTTTAGTATTAGTTATCTTCAAACACTTGATTTTGACATCATTTTATCAACTTATTTAAGAATAAACAAAACATAGTATAGTGTACGTGGTACATTTCACATTTTAACTCTATTACAAAAAAAAATTAGCGTAAGCAATAGGTACATCTTTTATATAAAGAAAGGAAACACTTTGAAAACATGCTGTAGAAAACTATGACTTTATGTATGATCCTGGGGAGGGCTAGGTTATCTTTGAAATTATATACTGGAAAAATAACTGAAAACACACATTCATCCATCACCTTGCAGACATTTATTACCTTCAATCGTCGCCTCCATCCGGCCAACGTTTCATTAGGTCAGCAGAGCTGGAAGTTGCTCCCGGCCCCTCCGTGTTGGTGTGAAGCTTCACCACATCGTAGCGATCATTTCGTTTTACCTTGATTACTTTATAGGGTCCAAGGAATTTAGGCTTCAGCTTGAGTCCTGGTCCAAATTGCGTCCTTTTGATAGCCACCAGGTCGTCTACTTCATACTTGGAGCTCGGCTTTCTATTCTTGTTGAAGTTGTTCTTATTTTCTTCCTGGATTTGTTGTATCTGTAGTTTGGCCTTCTGCCTTAGATTATCCCTGTCTTCGTTGTATTGAATAATGTTTTCCCCCCGTAGTAAATTCAATAGTTCCACATCTTCTTTACACCTCATTTTGATACCCGTCATTAACTGAAAAGGAGTGGTGTCGATGCTCCTTTGGTGCGTACTGTTCAAAGCTCTTTGTACACGACTGATATGTTTAAACCATAGAGACTTGTCTTCCACGCATAGTTTGGTTAGCATGGGAATTAGTATACGATGAACTCTCTCCACCTGTCCATTGCCTCTCGGCACGCCCGTTGTTATCTTCACACGCAGTATATTTTCTTCCTTGCAGTATTCTTCAAATTCCTTGCTCGTAAATGCTGTTCCTCGGTCGGTTATTACTCTGATCGGGTTTCCAAAGGTTTGCTGGTGAATCTTTAGCTTATTCAGCACTTCGGCACTCGTTGTAGACTTTGTTGGAAAGAGCCAAACAAACTTCGTAAAAGAATCTATCATTGTTAGAATATAGTTGTACTGTTTCTTTGTTTCCGATAAGGGGCCGATATGGTCCAAATGCAAGGTATGTAGGGGAGTACCTTCCTTTTCAATTGAGTTCAAATAACCCTCCTGCTTCCCTTCTTTTCTTGTGGCTAATAAGCAAGGAATACAGCTTAACACGACTTCTTCAATCTTCTTATCTAAACTTCTTATGAAATAATCCTTGCCTATAGCTTCTTTCAATTTCTTTGCTGAAAAGTGACCATTCTGATGCAATCTTCTTATGATTTCCTTTTCCATAGGACGGGGAACCACAATTTGTTTCTGATCCCCTTTATATAGTATACCGTTATCCAACCAGAAGTCACGGTACTGGCCTTCCTTCGCTATTATTTGCCGCAAAGCATTTACTTCATCGTCTGCTTCCTGTCCTCGCTTCATTTCTTCGTGCAAACTTACAATTGTTGCTATACATGGATTTCGACTAAGCGCATCGGTGTGTCTCATCATCTTTCCTGGCCTATGGACCACTTCATAGTCGTACTCGTCCAGTAGGAGGACCCATCTTGCTACTTTTGGGGTTAAATCTTTCTTCCTTAGTGTTAGCTCAAATGCTTGACAGTCCGTCACTATTCTAAATTTGATCCCGTAAAGATAATGACGGAACTTCCTTACTCCTTCCACTATCGCGAGCGCCTCAAGTTCATAGCTTGAATACTTGCTTTCTGCATCATTTGTCTTTTTGCTCATGTAATGCACTGGGTGTAGACTGCCATCTGGTTGCTCCTGCATCAGTATTGCAGCAATCGCTCGACTGGACGCATCCGTGTGTAGCTCTGTACGTAAGTCTCGATTATAAATTTTTAACACCGGGTCTCTGGACAATATCTGCTTCAGCGTGATAAAGGCGGTTTGCTGCTCCTTTCCAAAATTAAACCCCTTATCCTTTCCAAGCAAATCCGTCAATGGTTTAGCTAACTGAGCGTAATCTTTGATATACTTTCTGAAATAAGAGGTTAATCCCACAAAGCTTTGTACCTGCTTCATATTCCTTGGTTCGGGGTATCTTACCACAGCGTCAATCTTCCCTGGACTTGGTCGCACCTGACCATTGGTGATCACATGCCCGAGGTATTCAATCTCTGGACTTATCAGCTTTGCTTTCTTCCAATTCATCTCCAAACCATACTCGGAGGCCACCTTTAGCACTTGCCGCAGTTTTTCCACAGCCTGCTCCTCGTCACAAGCTGGAACAATTATATCGTCAATGAAGATCATCATGACACCTTTGTTAATTAACTCCCGAAAGATTATGGTTATAAATCTCATGAAATATTTTGGTGACGTGGACAAACCAAAAGGAGCTCTCAAAAATTCAAACTGTCCATGGTGTGTAACAAATGCCGTGTATGGTACTGACTCCTTACTAATTTTCAAATGAAAGAATCCATTTTTAAGATCTAGCACGCTGAATATCTTTGCATCTTTTAACTTGTCAATTAAGTCGTCAACCAACGGCAACGGAAACTCATCCTTGACCATCTTTTTGTTCAAAAGTCTATAGTCTACACATACTCTCGTAGTGCCATCCTTCTTTTTGACTAACACCAATGGACTAGAATATTCTGAATAACTCACCTGAACAATTCCATTCTGCAACCACTCGTTTACCTGATCTTCGACTACCTTTTGCTCCATAAGTGATATTCTTCTTGGTCGCTGAGCCACCGGTATCTCGTCCTTTAAAACAATCTTTAACTCAACTGGCGCATCCCTTATTTGTTCAGGCTTGTACTCCTTGACAAGCTGTGAAACTTTTTCTCGGGTAGTCTTACTGGAAATATGACCTGTAACATCCAAATCACTAATAGCACAATTCACACGTTGCAACCATTCATCATCTGATGGCAATAGAAACACCGAGCCCTCTCGCATCACCATAACAACATCTTTAAGAAACTCCTGACCTAATATTACTTTAAACGGCATACAGTCTTTAGGCACTACATGAAAAATCACGTCGTTATAACACTGTCCGTCAATACGTAGCGTCGTGAAGAATTTACCGCACGACCGCACCTTTGAAACGCCAAATCCAGATAGAACTAGGTTGTCATCACTCTTCGGTATTTGCATCTCTCCATATAACTCATCCGATATCAGGTTCGCGTCGCTTCCCGAATCGAACAACGTTTCCTCTGTTCTACTGCCGATAATAATACTTTTAACCGCTTTTCTCTGAGAATTCTTCGGATTATTTCTTTTGTTGATGTTTAACATAACCTCTTGACGGCAGCTGTCAGTGTCATCGTTCTCATCTTCGACAAAATGGCCGTCCGATTCCAGAGTCTCATTGGTCGTCGTTCCGAACATAGCCGATCGCTGTCTCGGGTCGGGGGTCTGCTTTACCGGCGGAGGAGGCAATAGAGGCTTGCTACCCCCACCTGCCCTTGGTGTGAACGGTGCGAACGGTGGCCGCTGGTGCTGTTTTACCGACGGATCGCAAGAGCCGCCGCCGTAATCGTTCGTCATCGGACTCATCGTGCAGCGGTGTCCAAGATGGCCGAAATTGTTACAACGAAAACATTTCGTGCCGTTCGGGCACGCATTGGCCAAATGATTTGTATCACCGCACTTGTAGCAGCGTCTGCTTGATGATGATGCCCCTTGAGGTTTTCTGGCTTTCTCAGTGCTGGTACTCTCGCCACTGGTTCGGCTTTTCAAACGAATTTTTTCATACAAAGCAAGTTTTTCTTTTAGCACCGGGAACGTCGTACATCCATACAAAATGCTTTTATGTATTTCACTATCAGATATCCCGTCTATTACGTATTGAACAGACACGTAATCAGGGAACTTTGCTCGTTTGCCCATCTCCTTCATGACTAACATATATTGGTAATATGATTCATCGCGTCGTTTGCCGCGAGCGGCCATCATTTCGTGCATTTCTTTAGAATTTATAGCTTCAGGGAACTCTTTCTGAACAGCATTTTTCAAATCTTCGTAAGTCTTGTGTACCTTCTCGGTCCTCAACCATAACGCCGCGGTGCCGGATAGCGATCGGCGCGCAACGATTAGTTTTTGCTGCCCCGACCACCCAAAAATTTCGGCATTTTCTTCAATGTCTTGCGCCCACTTGGTCGACGAGAATGTATGGTCATCGCCACTGAATTTTGGGATATTTCCTTCCATGAATCCTAGAGCCAAACTGCTACTGGTATCTTCTTTCTTCTCCTCTGTCATCTTTATTACGTCTTAAATTCTTCGTTAGCTTCGTATACTTCGTTATCTTCATAAACTTCGTTATCTTCGTAAACTTCTTTATATAAACTTATTCGTAAACGTCTTTAGGTTATCTCGCGGCGCCTCGTGCTCATGGCGTCGTCACCTTTCTGATTTTTCCGGCTGGATGCTGGATCCCGGACGAGCCCCCAAATTTGTGGGATGTTTAAAGTAAAACCAAACTTTGATACTTAATTATCTTCTTTTTATATATTTTCTCTTCAAACAATAGGTACAGCTTTTAGATATATTATTTATTTCACATCGGGCAATGCCAAACGCTCGCATCGTCCGTCCATCTTGCTGTGTCGCGGAGATCCTCCCTCTCCATTCCCTCCTACGTCATACTCATCCTTCATCTCACTCGCACCTATGCACCTCGTCTTCCATCCCTCTCTTACCTATCCTGTCATTCGTCCTACATCTTTCATCCCTTTCACACAACACACTGCATTCTATCTGTCATCTCTCACACACCACCTACGTTCCGTTACACTCAGACTTCTACGTTCCATTCCCACAGTACTATAGTCAGTGCCAGGTCACTGATGTGGAAAAACGGGTCATTGACAGCGAATATTACGATATCCAATATTTGGAAATGATACTTTCAAAATAAGCAATAAATGTGACAAGACTCATTTATCGTTGAACTGGGTCCGGTTACTGACATGACCTAGCTTAACCTTGCCTTTACCGTTTTGCCTCGTCTACTTCCATCACTGACTATAACAGCATTAATTGAGCATTTTGCGTTGTGGCATATTGCTGCTCATTCTTCATTTTAATACAAAACTCGCTACCGCTCATAACCTACGACCCTCTGTCCCCTCGCTGTCACAAAAACAGGAAAAATGTGATTCAGGTGTGTCGGAAGGCGTTCACTCGCAGCTCTTTGTGAGAATCGCTTAATGTATGACGCGGGATCAACGGCGCTTCATCGTCTGTAGTCGGTGCTCGTGCTGTTCTGTTTGTAAGTAGCTTATTAGTTCAATGAATTCTCCGTTGTAAACAAATATACTTCAATGTTTTTTACCTTAAGGAGTAAGTACGCTTCACTGCACTGGCGTGCTAAGCCAAAAGGGCATATGCCCGTTTTAGCGATTTCGAGAAAAAAGTGTTTTTATGTTTTTTATAGATTACAGTGAGAAATACGTCCAAACCGCTTAGGATAGTTGTCATAATTTGCGGTTAAAATTACATTTAATCGTGTTTCTTGCTACATTTTATGTATTATTGTACTAAGGTAAGTAAATCATACGACTTTTTCTCTTAGTATTTCAGATATACGTCAACGATAAAATATCTAGGAATTGGTAAGAAAAACTAATTTACGTCTAATTGGTTAGTCGTTTTTCAGGCACTTCTATTAAATATATTATTTTTTTGTTTACAAATTCTGGTTCCTAACAGTTCAAGGAATCGAAATAAAAAAAGAACAGATTTAGGTCATTTTCGGACATAGACCCTTTTGGCTTAGCACGGCATCGGCAGCAGTACCAGCATAGTCTTATGCAAACCGCTCGAATAAGCTGGCTGTCAAACTGGTCCCGCAAGCGCGTCCTAAAAAGCGATGTTCTGTACATCTTAACATTTTCCTCGCTGGTGAGGAGAAAAGTTGTGTGTTTCGCTCGGCTGCAGAATTATTCTGCGTCTCGTACCTTTAAATCCTTCGCTTTCTCAGGGTTCAATACAAGTACTCGCGCCAAAAAAACTATATTGCAGCCTAGCATAACAAATAACTATTTCTTTTGTAATACTATCAAACCAGCTAGCACGTTTATTTGTATAATTATATTTTCAGCCGATCTCTCTCCTCGCTTTTACTTTGAAGCTTTTTCTGAGCTTAAGAGTTGCTCAGAGGACTTATAGCTGGAAATCGTCACAGAAATTGAATGTTTTTACCCCTTTAATGTAGTATTTTTTTTTTTTTTAATTAAAACGGAAAAATATGATATGTAAGTCGGGTAGGTTCAATTTTGTATAGGACAGCCGATTTTTTTCGCGTTTCCTGAGGTTGGCTCAATAGTGAAAGTTGATTGTTTGATCGTCTTAATTCACCGTTTCTGTATTGTCCTTTTACATCCTGAATTGTCCACCGAATCTAACGAGAATGGAATTAATAGACTTGTATAAAGTTTTAGAGAGGTAAAAACATTTTCGGTTTTTGTATGGTGATCAATCAACTACACAAGCCTTAGAACTTCCATAATCGTTTCAAATACAACTCTATTTGACACAAGCGCTGATAAACTTTCATAAAAACGTAAAAATGCATCTCAATTCTGTATACTACAGTATAATACCACAGCACAACACAGACATAATGCTGTCTCGAACAAGCGCGCACTCCGCTATCAATTAACTGCCCTGGCCCCGTGCCAGCTGTCTGCTGTATCTCCACGCACTAGGGCGCATTATCGCTCAGCATCCAGCCTTATTTCCGAGTCCATGTATTCCAGATGCACCGGTAACTACGACCTTATTACCAAGGATTAAAGTGCAGAGTTCTGGTGCTCAGTAAGTGGTAACGAATATTTGCGGTGTGGAGCCTCGATTACTAGATAGGATTGTAGGGCAGTTCAGTCCACTCTGTTTGGTAATGGGCTTGAATGCATTTACTTATGTCCTTATTAGGGTTCCGTAGTCAAACAAGGTACCCTTATACTTTCATCTATTGGCACAGATAGTATTCAGATCAGATTATGTCCGTTTGTATACCTTGCCTCAAATAGTCCCTCATTTTTGATTTTATTGAACCGAAAGGTAAGAAGACCGATAATAGTAAATCAAACACAGAAATATCGTAATTAATAATTCATATTTTTCGTCACACTGGACAGAGTTTCGGTACTAACTAAGTGAAACGTCGATGTTCTGAGGTATCAGACGGAGTGTCACAGACCACCCCCTCCGGAAATGTAGTCGTGAGCATTATGCTTATGAATGATTCAAATTTTTCCTGTTACTACATGGCGCTATATGGCGCTATATAGTATGTTGTAGAGTTTCTGGCCGCATCTTCTCTACAGCGACAACACGTTCCAACGCGGTGGTAGCTTAAAAAAGATTTGACGTTTAATAAGTGTGCTTCAAGCTCCTATATTGAATAAATTATATTGACTTTGACTTTGCTGAACAATATTTAATTCATTAAAATTTGTATTTATTCAAATTCAAGCTATTAGTAATTTCTACTAGTTTCCATCACACCATCCAAATCACCACTTCTGAAGTTTATCCTGTTCACCCATTTTAGGATTCCATAGCTGTAGCCGTATGCACATATTAAAGCTACGGAACCCTAACATGGTCGAAGAGGACAAAGCTCTTGGCCGGTTTCTTAAGCGGTTCATAGACATGCAACACACACTCCTGATGATGACTAGACAACGATATAGAATACATATTATGTAGATACAAACATCCATGACTCGGGTTCAATTAATATTCATATTCATCATACAAATATTTGTTCCTTACGGGATTCGAACCCGCGACCCTCAGCACAGCAGGCAGGTTCACTACAGACTGTGCTATCGGCACGTCAAACTAAATTAAATTAGACTAGAATAGATTATACAGTGTAAGGAAACTTTTAATCACATGTATACTCTACTCATCAAACTGAACAACTTTTACTATGGGAGCAAACCAGTCAGAACAAAAATAATCTGCTGTCCCATACATTTGCATCGAGTAGGTATTGCAGTTTAGTATGGGCATGGTGTCCCATCCCATACAAATGAAATTTTAGTTTAAAAATTGCAATATATGGCGTTAGGGTATCGATTTGTAATTAATGTTTACGTAAACGTGTAAATTGTTACTAAAAGTACATGATTTGACTACAAAAAAAATCTCACGAGCCTCGGAAAATCAAGCAATTTACTTTGCCCGAAGACTGCCCTCGTTACGGCAGTCGGGTTTCATTGTTTGACGTTGGGCATCTGTACTGTATAGTATTATATAATCTGTGGTATGGGACAGCTGTTTTTTTTCGTTCTGACAGATTTGGTCCCATAGTAAAAGTTGTTCAGTTTGATGGGTAGAGTATGTGGTTTAAAGGAATGATACTTTTCCTAACATTAGGTAAGGTATTGATTATAAAGACCACCAAAGTTGTCACGCCAAGTTTCCACCTGTCATAGTTGTAACCCCTTGTTGAACCCTATCACAGGCGTGTCCAATACGCTCTTTGCCGGTTTTTTGAAATGCAAATGGAAATACTAGAATCTCAACAAAAATCCCTGCTACTTCATGAGATTATTCCGTTAGTCTACAGACAGACGCCTTTCTGGGATTTTCTTTGCCGTTTCATTTTACTATTTTATCTCAAAGCGAATATTGAAAAACTTAATGTAGTTTTTGTGAACATCGGATTTTAAAGGGTGTTAGGGTTAACAGTTGCATTACATTAAAGGGTGATTGTACCCACTATACTGAACAACTTTCCATAAGAAAACAAAAGGAAATTCGCAAAAAAAAAATGGTAGTATGAAAACAAACGTTCGATCAGCTTATTGCATTTAGTATGGAAGTTCCAAAATTTTTTTGCGAATTTCCCACAGGTTTTTAGGGAAAGTTGTTCAGTAGATGCCGTGGTTGTCCAGTGGCGAGTAATCTTGCCTGCCGTGCAGGAGGCAATGGTTCGATCCCCGTCCATGCCGACTCGTAGCAATGAGTTTTTCGGAATTTATGATTTGTAACACCACTGTTTTCGGTGAAGGAAAACATCGTGAGGAAATCTGCATGCGTCAATTTCGAGGCATGTATTGTACCCACTGTCCATTACAAGTTGCGTCGGGCTCACTCCCAGTCACACTGGACAGATAATATTTGTACAGGATGTAAAAATTCAAAGCGTTACATGTTAAATGGGGTGTTTCAAATCATAAAACTGAAAAACGTTCACTATGGAATCAAAATCCACTTTTCCATAGAAAATGTCGATAGCTACTTGACCAAATTGGATGAGACAGCAGATTTCTTTTTCGAGATTCAGATGTTGATCTCATAGTAAAAGTTGTTTAGTTTGATGGTCTTAACAACCCTCTAAAGTATGTAACGCAATTAAGTTTACTGTATAAACAAGTAAGCAAGGGATGATCTTACTTTTATATATGCTTGTTTAATATTTCATACAGCAGACACCTATCAGAAAAGATGATACCAGAGATCTACCAAAGCGGTTCTCACGTTTATATACCAAGATCCGACCGCAAAATCATGTACCTATTTGTTTTGTGAACGAAGTGTGATTTAAGTGAGTTTACAACACCGCCTTGTTGCCTAGCAAAGTCTTGCCGTATGTACTTTTACTATGACGATTTATGGTAAATTTTTTTCCACCTATCAATTTGGGAAGTAATGGAGGTGCCATCTGAAGGAGGCCGATATAAAGAACTGGAAAAACTAGAGGTGACACCTTTCAGTCTGCCGCAACTCTAGGGTGACTTAAAGGCGACAATCCTAGTTTTAAAGTTTTCTTAGATTGTTCTCCTTCAGATGGCATCTCATTTATTTCCCAAACAGATCGGTGGAAAAAATGGTACCATAACATCAAGGTAAAAGTATTTTCGGCATGATTTTGCTAAGCAACCCGTCGTATGAACCCCTGTAACTTTCTCTTACATAACATTTCGTTCACCAAATAAATAGGTGCATATATTTACGGTCGGATCTTGGGCTACTACGTCTGCGGAAAACTAGTCTATCTTTTAAGGTTTTAGAGAAAGACTCAAAATCCTACAGCGGTACACTCGAGCGCAGCGCCGACAGGTCACGTCTCCTTGTAACGATGTGCACATCTATTACCAACATAAAACTACACTTACCTTAACCCTAAAGACATAAGCCATAAAGTTGAGAATAAACCTAGTAAGCAGCAAAGAAACAGTAGACATTTTAGGAGTTATTCCGCGCGCGTATTTCCAACGCGTCTAAACTTATTAGCTCGTACGAAGTGCGCCAAATCGATGAGAATGGAAAATGGAAATTTTGCCGAATGGAAGCTTTTTAAACTCGTTTTAACGCTTGTTGTGTTCTCTCAGAGCTTTGAAATGGTAACAAGTGCCGTTTTATTTGCCCATTTTAGTCTTTAATAGCATTGTTTGCGAGGTTGAATGAGTTTGAGGCAGCTTAGAGCTGTGATTGCGTCTTCTGTTATATTCAGTTTGCATGAATTTGTGTTCTTTTAGATTAGTGGAGTTTATATGATGTTTTGTATCTTGAGGCAGTATTGTTTTTAGTTTTGAATCGTAAAAGTCATTAAAATCATTTTTAAAATCAATTAAATTGTTCCCGTGGTGTTAAATATTGGTGTCACTAACAGTCTTCTGTGCAAGGTGTGCAAGGTGTGCAAGTAAAAGGCTGCGCACTTGCTATTGGAATGCAATAGGCTAGCACACACGTTTAAACCAAAGCAGCTAGATCAAATCTTTTGATACAGTTTTAATAGGAATTCAGAGCACTAAATATTGATATAACATTTTAATAATTTTTGTCCATAATAAAGGAGGGCCCCGCTGGGCGGACGCTAGCTTAGATTTGATATAACTCCGTTATCTTTGAAGCACTAAATATAAACCAAACATATTCAGAGAGCACTAAATGAGCACTAAATGATTAGCTAGGTTTCAAAGCCCTAGGATCGAGGGCCCCGCAGGGCATACAGACACCACTATTTGGCTCAACTCTTCGAATCACCGGGGTCTCTTCCAGAAGTATTCGGCAGCATTAACAATCTGGTGGGCTTCCTGGAGGGGCTGGGATGGCAGGAGTAAAGTAATTTCTACCTCAGTTGCGGAAAACGAACCTACTCAAGCTCAACCAATACCAATGCAAACACAGTCGTGAGCGTATTATTTAATCCTACGTCTACTGAAGTAAATTTAAGTTTACCCGCAGCTAAACTCCCTTATCCTATAATTATATTCTTCAAAGGGGAAATTATACAGTCACCGAAAAAACCAATTACGGGACCCGTTACTTTTTTTAGAAAATAGCTTATTTTTTGACCGCGTCCGTCGCTTGGCAGTATGCTAATTTGGAACGGAATTGATAAAAGTTTCCAAGCGTGTCGCTTCATTATAATTATTGTTGTTGACACCTGACCGCTAGATAAGATAAAACATATTTTTGGTAGTGTCGTTTATGGCTTATGCACCAATAGTGTTGAGAGAGGTGTAGGAGGTAAAATTTGCTATTTCATACCTTATTTCATACAGTAAAATGCATTCCTGCTTGACCCAAATGTACGAGACAGCAGATTTTTTTACGATCTCGGTGTTGGTCCTATTTCCTGATTGATTTTTCAATAAGATTGTCTGATCATCCTCTTAATAAGCCATCTTATACAGAGTGTAAGGGACAGAGCGCTCCGCAAACTGAAACAGTGACCATCAAACTGAACAACTTTCACAATATGGAGCCTACCTTAGGAAACGCGAAAATCATTTCACGCAGGAATCATTTGAGTCGGGTATAGTTACAGCAGTTTTGTATTGGACAACAGTTTTTTTTTTTCTCTTTTCCGAGATAGCTCCATAGTAAAAGTTGTTGCGTTTGATGGTCTGAGTTGACCGTTTCAGTTTGCGGAAGGCTGTCCCTTACACCCTTTATAGTCATACCAATCAAGGCGAACTTCTTAGGTTATTTCGAGATTAGTCCCATCACCAACATCATCACAGCCTATTTATAAGTCACACAGCAGGGCACAGGCCTACCCTCACGAAGTACGGGCTAACACAAACCATCAGGAGTGTGGTACATGCGTTACTCCCCCACGCGTGCCCAATGCGGATTGGTAGACTTCACATACACATCGGAATTTCTTCAGTTTTATAATAAAAAATCATCAAATAGCTGTGGTGGTCCAGTGGTGAGTAACCTTGCCTGCCGTGCAGGAGGCGATGGTTCGATCCCCGTCCAGGCCGCCTCGTACCAATGAGTTTTTAGGAATTTATGTACGATTTGTAACACCACTGGCTTTTCGGTGAAGGAAAACATCGTGAGGAAACCTGCATGCTTCAATTTCAAGGCATGTGTTGTACCCACTGTCCATTAGAAGTGGCGACGGGCTCACCCTCTGTAACACTGGACAGAGTTTCGGTACTACTGGTAAAACGTGGATGTTTTGAGGTTTCAGAATATCTCTGACTACCCCCTCGGGGAATATAGTCGTGAGCATATGCTAGGTATGCTAAATAGCAAATTTCAAAATACTACTTCATAAAGATCCTGTATGTATTCTCCTGTAGGTACTTTTGGCAACCAGATTAACGATTGAAGTTGGACACATTTGGAAGCAAACATTTCTACCCAAAGCATTTCATAAATCCAGGTAAAGTTTAAAAACTTTACTTGGAAACGTTGGAGGGAGCTAGCATTAAACCACCATAATTTGTTCAAAGGCAGAATGTGAATGTTCCCCAAGTCGTGCATTATTCAGAGCGGGGGCGAGTCCATCTCAAATTCACAACGCTGTTCTGTATTATATGCAGTGTGCTGGGGGCACAGACGAAATGAAAAAGAAGCACTTGATCATTACTTTTGTTAGTTCATACAACATGTTTTATTGTAATGTTTCTAGGTGGCATATTCTGGACAGTTTCTTTTTTTAGGGTTTCATAGTCAAACTAGGAACCTTTGCCCATTCTGTCTTTATGTATGCCCCGCCTCAATAACTCGCATTGTTGCACCTATTGTACCTAAATTGAACCCAAAAACAGTAAGATTATGAAGAAAAATTTTTTTTCGTGCAGCGAAAGAGGGGTTAGATAAAACTAGTTTTTTATTAAATCGAGTGAGGTGTCTTTTAATGAAAATTATAACGGATGCTGTAGCCCGACCAGTTTCTGAATAAACCTGTAATATAAATATATTTTCTAATACAAACTAGATGGCGTTGCAGTAAATTAAATCGCGCTATCGTTGGGTTTCAAAATTTTCTTTTAGTAATAACTACGGAACTACCCAACCTATTATGGGCGAGTCTGACACAATCTTGGCCGGCTTTTTTTTCCCTATTTTTAGGGGAAAACCAACGTGCCAACGGGACCCTAATACCGCAAAGTCCGTCAAAGCAAAAGTCAAATAGTCAAAGTCAACATAATTTATTGGATTCCTTTGTCTATTCCAACGTTAATATAATTCGTTGCACTGTGGCAAGTATCGTTGTAAGACGTTTTATAAAACGCGCGCACATTCCTCTCAAAACGCGGTATGTACTCATCTTCAGAGTGAACGACTAACTAACTGCATTTTAGTTATATAACTTTAAGCTGAATTATAACCTAGGCTAGTGCCATTTAGTCCATACAAACGAATTCCCCTGTTTCCTTCCTATACAATGCCACTAGAGTTTACCAGACAATCTTTATCGCCTCTGCCATGTTCATCATCATCATCACAGCCTATACATCCCACTGCAGGGCACAGGCCTACCCTCAGGGAGGGTGTATGGGCGATAGTCCATCACGTGTGCCCAATGCGGATTGGTATATTTCACATACGCATGGGAATTTCATCTTCAGCGTATGCAGGTTTCGAGTATAGAGCATTTGGTATTACATACATAAGTTAGAAAAACTCATTGGTACATGGCTAAGATCGGTGCGGATTCGAATTCGGACCTCAAGATTGAGTTTCCATAGCTCTCCGCAACGCACCACCGACGCTCTCCTTCTTGCCTTCTGCCATGTTCCTATTATTTTTTTCGATACACATTGATGGCAAGTTTCCACTAACCCTACGAATTATTTCTTTATTCCTAGCCTGTACCATACTCAAGGATAGAAAATCAACTTTTCCCACGAAAGAACAAAACGAAAGATATAAAAACGTTCATGTAAAGTACGTGTTTCTTTGCAAATCGAAAACACTTCCGCAATATGGCGAGACTTTTAATGGATAATAAAAAAGCTGGCAACAAATATTAAACAAGTCGACACCGAAGTGTCGAGAAAGTGTAAACAAGGACGGAATGAAATATAAATGAGTTACGAATTCAATTTTGTAACAATTGGAATGATCCACAAGAAAGACAGGAAAAAAATCTTGTTGCGCTGCGTCACTTGATAGCTGTATGCTTGCTATTAAGTTGCTATTGTATCATCAATTAGGGAAGAGAAAAATTGAAGAATTGTATAATGTTGGCGTGTTGTGCATCATGCCAGACTTTGAAGGATAATAAAGGGCATCGCTCATTTACATGACACTGCTTCCGAGGTTTGGTAAACGACGAAATCGAATCACGAAGTATGAAGATGTAGGAATAAGGCTAACTTTTAGCATACATTGTCTTGTCAGTCTTGAGCTTTTGGGCATAAGGTTAACCACAAAACTCAACTTCGGCGCTGATATCGATCCTACGGCTCAAACTGCGGCCAAAAAGCTGGGCATCTTAAACAAGATGAAGCGGTACTTCACTCCTGGACAGCTCTTAATGTTGTATAAAGCTCAGGTCCGACCTTGTGTGGAGT
This sequence comes from Agonopterix heracliana, assembly GCA_963693445.1. NCBI lineage: Eukaryota > Metazoa > Arthropoda > Insecta > Lepidoptera > Depressariidae > Agonopterix > Agonopterix heracliana. The sequence continues at coordinate 22,241,198 of OY856309.1, forward strand.
ATTGCTGCCACCTGTGGGATGGCTCAGCTAAGTATCAACTGGCCACACTCGTCTCGGTTGCACGCAGAGCCAGGAGGCTTCATAGCCTAACCCACCACCGCAGAGTAGCCTGCTTGTCAGTCTTCTACAGAGTGTACTTTGGTGAGTGTGCCCAGGAGCTACAAGAGCTCATTCCGCGTTCCTCTTTCTACTATCGGACTTCCAGACGCACCGCGGGATATCACCCCTACTTGATTGGCATCCCACATATCCGCACCAAGTGCCTTTTAGAATATTTTATAATATTATAGGCTGTGCAGCCAAGGAGTGGAATGCCCTGCCTGCGTCAGTATATCCGAGCGCTTACAACCCAAATTCATTTAAGGGGCTACCTCCTGGTTTTACCACGAAATTGGGTAACTTTGTGACAATTTGTATTCTTTAACTATGACACTTTTTGAGCTAACAAATAAATTGAACCATCTACACGATATGAGAAGTGATGTGGTTTTTCTGTAAATCGATTTTAATGAATAAAACCAAAGAAAAGGGAATCTAAAGTCACTCCTTTTTTCCTATTAATGTGCGCTTTGCCAATTTTATGCTAATACGACCTAAAAATGAACACGAATAAAAATGAAGCGTGTCGTCCACCATAATGGTCACAATAGCCTCTCAATGAACAAGACACGAACGTCTTGCATCCGTACAATATCATGCAAATTTGTTTTATGAAAAATATAGCGAAAGTTCGCCTCGAAGTGGACTGTAGCCGGCGCCGGCGACTCGTGCTTGTGTCGCATGAATAAATATTGCACTTGCTTGTTCTCGTCGCTCCTCAGTTTTTACTGCTTTATTTGTTGAGAAAAGGAGAAATTCGTCTTTTAAAACTAGAAAAGTTTTTGAATTCTTACAACTGAAGTTGCTTGTTATTGCACGGACAAGTGTTGTTAAACAGTATTAATGTATTTGTATTCATCTTAAAATAAAATGGGAAGCAAGCAGTAGGTAAGGTAATGCAAAGCAGCCACGTATGTAGATATCGACAGTGGAAATTTCAAATGTCGTAAGGGACAAACCCCTACTTTTGAGTAGAGCCAAAAAACAAAATTTTGGCAAAAAAACATCATAACTTCTTTATTTTCTTTCCTATTAAGGTGATTTCCAGACAGATAGTTTTAAAATTACTTCATCTATAGAAGACTATTGATCAAACCTGGATTAGCACAATAATTTAGAAGTTAGTGTCCCTTACACAATAGAATTTTTGAACAGATGTCCTTTACACAACCGAATTTTTGAAGAGATGTCCGTTACGACGTGGAAAAAATTGCGATTTACAATAAATCTATTTTACGCCCTACCACACCCTAGGCTTAATCATAATAATTTTGTTGTAACTGCCTACCAGTCTTGTCCACTCCTATAATTGTATGTCGTAAAGCTATTATAAAAAAAATAAAAGTAAGTTACAATAAAAAATGTCGATCCAATCAAAGAGATTATTGCTATGTCAGAGACAAATTTCTGATCAGCAACTGTTCAGTTTAGTTTTGCTTGTCCTTAATCACTGTTTTTACCGGTATTTGACACGTTTTCTTTATAAGTACCATTTATATAACCGAAACATTTTCTACAGGGTTCAAATTAATATTCTGACAGTTTTTTACAAGGATGATCAGATCTTCAAACTGAACATCTTTCTCTATGGGACCAATTTTCAAATCGTGAAAAAAATATCAGCTGTCCCATACATTTGGCTCGAGTAGGTTCGCACTTTAGTATGAAACAGCTGATTTGATCCCATAGAGAAAGTTGCTCAGTTTGAAGGTCGGATAAACCCCTTAAAAAAGTGTCAGCATAATAAGAAGGACCATATTGTTCGACGCCATTGTTGTTGTTACGGCCTACTGTACACCTATCTCCCTAGCTGCCCTGACCTGGCGGCGCTGTGTCAGAAAGGAAACTAAAAACTGACAAAACGGTGATTCATAACCCGCTAAATGGCATTACGTCTAGCTTGTTATAGCCGTATTGAAGAACGCGAAGCGCTGATACAATGCGACGATCGTTCGATCAGCCGGCTAAATTTTGATCCGCCGTAATACGAAACGGCTCGTTTTAGACGGGTAGCTGTTATGTCTTCTTATACCTCTATTCTTTGAGGAAAACCCTCTGCTACGTCCTGGAGGGTGCATGACACAGGGCACAGGCTAAAATGCGATAGATATCGAGTGGTTTATGGTGGCCATTACCTATGTAATGCAGCTAATAAGTTTTACAAACCAACTGCGAGATATTCACGAGTCTAACCCTTCCCTGCTCAAAAGTCCTCAAAATGCTAGCCAAATTGCTCCTCGGGATGGCCAAAAGATTTTTTTTGTACCAAGTATGTACCTATTTACCGATTTACTCTTAGCGAAGATCAACTCACTTAGCTTTCATACGCTGCCCTTACTCCCGAATGAAGCCATTGGCATCAACACCCCAATGGCCTCCCGTCTCAAAGGCGACTGGAACAAAATCATAAACCTACTCCAGGTTGGTAGTTCCACCCGCTAAAGGGGCACCGAACGTGTATATATACTGGTCTCGTTCCAAACTAGACAACCGCCTTTTTGCCAAGATAATGACGCTTACCATCGATGCGGCTAAAACCCAGGGGCTCCAGGATACACAACACGTCTACAGACACAAGCGCATGGCGAATTATGTAATTTAAGGCTTGATGACGGATATGATGATGATGTCCTCCTTGACGTATCCGTCAACGGCGACACCCTGGGCTTCACCTGGTAGAGTGGGCTCGGATGTGACTAGCGAACCCAAATTTCGACTTAAAGGTCCGATCGCAGGCAAAACAGTAAAGTTCTCCGCTGTCATTATACGTGTAGTTATAGCTTGGCTTTGGCTGGGTCTTTCTTATTTGGCGCTTAACGTCAAGATCTGCAAGACGCGTTTCATCAAACTCCTCAGTTCGCTTTTTTACAATGAGGCGCCATTCCGGCTCATTAGCGCACGCTGCTCCCAGTCCTTGATCGGTACATTGCATGCAGTTAGGTGCCGTTTCAGAACATCTTTGTAACGCAGGTACTGACCACCTGACTTTCGTTTTCCATCCCGAAGCTCCGAGTAAAATACTGCTTTAGGAAGTCTAGCATCATCCATACGTACTATATGTCCGCACCATCTTAGCTGGCCTCTCATTATCAAGGCCTCCATACCATACGATTGACTTCGCCGTAAAACCTCAGACTTACATTCCAGCACAACGCTGACATCTTAATTTATGACAACACTTTTCTCCACCCAACACTACAAATATATTGGGACTAGCCTACCTTGCAATCTGGATGTAAGACTGTGGCAACTTTCAAAGAATCATTGTAGAGCAGCTTTCCCTAAATGAAGGAAGGGAGAGAGTACCTACAACCAAATTAGCGTATGACTCCGGCTCCATACTATCACTTTTTTAAGCGGGAAACATTAGCACCAACAGCGCTACTCACAAACAGGGACAAAGACAGTCTTGCCGCGATATCATCCCTGCTTGCACGGCCAAGTTTTCAGGGCGCTTAGCGTTTGGAGAAGAGGTTGCAGTTGCAGTTGCAGTGGTGGTTATGGCAGAGTTGAAAGCTTTGGAATATCTGTGTACGCTCATTTATTTTGGAATTTCCACCTGGTTTTATACAAAACGGCGGTTCCCTATTCGTCTGTAAACCTCCGACTTCCGAGTAAACTGTTAATGTGGGTATCCCCACTACCTACGTGCGCCCAGTTATTATGGGTTTGCGTTGCTTGATGTGTCGCCGTGTGAACCGACGGTACTGAACAACTTTCTCTAAGAAACGTGTAGGAAAGTAGCAAAAAAAATTGGGTTTTACACACAAATGTTCGATCAGCCGATTATCGAATATTTGTATGAAAAGTTTATTTTTGCAACTTTCCCTTCTTCCTTTGTGAAAGTTATTCAGTATCATGGGTACAATCACCCTTTGAATTAATGCACCGTGCATAACAATAAACAGTTGTCTAAATAATGTTGCCGAACCATGGTGCATACGAAAGCTAGCTTCTTTAAAAAAACATACTAAGCAAAAGGTAAATTGTTTTGTGTAATTTTATTGGAACCTGTAACCTGAAATTTGAATATTTATTATAAATTCTTTTATTATAGAACTTTTAAAATAGCTTTACAACATTTAATTTTAGAGTGAACTAGACTGGCAGGTTAGTTACACCAAAATAATTACGATTATTCTTAGGGTGTACAATATTTTTTATTACAATCACAATTTTTTAAACGTCGTAACGGACACGTGTTCCAAAATTATATGGTTTAGGGACCTAATCTTCTTAACTATTATCCTAAGCGAGATTCAATCAATAGTTTGCTATAGATAAAGAAATTCGAAAACAATTTGTCTAGAAATCATTACAATAGCAACAAAAATTTAAAAGTTATAACGTTAGGCAATTTTGTTTTCGGTTCTTCTGTAAAACATACAAGTTTATTGCCGAAGTTTAAGTTTACTAGGTACCGAAATATCGGGAATATAGATATCAAAAACGCGGTAAAACCCCCTTTTAAATGTTTAATTTTAGTTTAAATAAGAACCGTTGTCATGACTATCTACAACAACTTTAAAATTATTTCTGAAAAAAACGTCGTAAAGGACATACTGTATTCAAATTATTTGTGAACAAAACGTGGTAGAGGACGTAATGTAAATAGCTTGTTGCTACTTAAGACAATATTTATTCAACATTTTAAAATATTTTACCAGAATTTTTGTTGTAAAGGACATAATGCAATAATTTTTGCTACTTACGACAATGTTTTTTAAATTACGCTTTCAGACGATAATGTCGTAAAGGACATAGGGTAATAATGTGTTGCTACTTACAACAATATTCATTCAAAGTTTGAACTAAATTTTAAAAGAATTTTATGTTGTAAATGAATGTTATTTTTTGAATGTGGGTTACAACGTTTTAAGGCAGGTAATTATAAAGACTTACGACGTTGCATAAAACTATATTACAGTTTGAACCTAAAATTTGACCTATACGACATAAATTTTTAATATTTTTGTCACTTACTACAAAATGATGGTCCTCGTATCTCCTTTATTTGAAGAGATATCAAAATTTTAAATACACAGATCGATAGAGGAAAAAATTCTGAGTTCAGTGGTATATTCAGTGGACTTACGACAAAATGTCCCTTACGACATTTGAAATTTCCACTGTCGATATGGATGTGAATGCGTAAAAAAAACATGTGAATGTCTAGTCTTTGTCTATTCCACTAGGAAAAAGGCATGACGTGAGTAAGATATGGAATGACAATTAATAAATCAAATCATTTATTAAATTAGTATCATTATAGACAAGTTTCTGAAGTAATTTTTTGTGATTCTATCACCGCATTGGAAGATGTTAATATTGTAGAGAAGATATTGTGGACAGAAGCTCTACAGCATCATATCTTTTGCAAAACGTGCAGCGCCATCTATTGACAAAATTATTAGTTTGTTTGTTTGTTCGCGCATCACGCAAAAACTACTGAACCGATTTTGATGAAACTTTTTTTGTTCGATAGCTTATGATCTGGTTAATTTGTGCGGACGAAGTCGCGGGAAAACACTAGTGTACTATAAAACTCAGAGAAGTATCGTCAGCAAATAATACTATGTTTGACAAGTTTTGTACAGATAGCTCAGATTATACCTAAAGTATTAGTAATGCATTCCAATCTACAGATGAATAAAATAAATAATAAATTAAATGTAAATTGCATTGTCACTACCTCCCACATATCAATTAGTAAGCATTTAACTAAACTCCGCGGTAATGGACGACGCCAATTATAGTAATTGCCTCAATAATTCTCAGTTACAAACGCATGATGTACGAGTATAATAGTAATTAATATTAAACGTAATCACATCAGATCATATTGCTTCAATAGAGTGAGTCTGTGATATCACTTACATGGGTGAAGGCCTCTCTCTTGGCAATGGTTAGGTACAGTACAATGAGCTTTAAGATACTACTAAAAGACAAAGGACTTATCCCAATCTTGATACTATTATTTTGAAAAGTACTTTTTGAAATTTTAGAAATTGATACCATTCGCATCAGTTTAAACTTAGAGTCTACCCATCAAACTGAACAACTTTTACTGTGGGAGCAAACCGATTAGACAAACAAAAAAAATCAGCGGTTACATACATTTGAGTCGAATAGGAATTGCAGTTTAGTATGGAAAAGCAGATTTTTTTGGCTCTGAACGATTTGTTCCCATTGTCAAAGTTGTTCAGTTGATGGGTAGAGTACCTATGTGGTTTCATGTAGTAAATCATACTTTTCCTTACAGGGTAATACAGGGAATATACAGGGTATATTCAAGAATATAAATGTACTGACTGCTCTCAAATGGTGAGAAAACATGGTAAGAAAACCTCCTGACGCTGATTAGGAAATTCTGATGCATATGTGAAGTCTACCAATCCGCATTGTGCACGCGTGGTGGACTAACGCCCATGCGCCTTCCTTGAGGGTAGGCCTGTGCGTTGCAGTAGAACTTATTTAGGCTGTAATTGTTTGTTATTACAATTCTTTTTAGTTACAAGCTGTTTACAAATTATTTTTTCACAGAAAACGATCAGGATTTTTAACAAATTACAACTATGTACGATTTTCACTCATAAAAACAAGTTTTAAATGCTTTGTTCATTGGTTCAATTAAATGAGCGAAGATCTTGTTGTTTTACTAGAACTATTAAATAGAACTGGCCAACATGAAAAATGTTTAGATCGCCGTTAGACAAAAAAACAGAAATTATTAAAAAGCTAAGAGCGCACAGTAGAATATAGAAGAGGAAAAAGTGACATCCTTGAGAAGAGTCCAAAATCTGATAGATTTATCCATTTAAAACCCACGACGAGAACACCCGTGTGTCAAAAATGCGTAGATTTTTTTTTAGGGGAATTTCCAAAACGCCAATTTCATGGTTGAAAAATCGAAAAAATCTTTATAATTTATAACCGATACTAGTAATTGTAAATCTGATAGCATAGTATTATAGGCCTAGTTAACAGCTATATTTCAAACGTTGATTGGTAATCCTACTCGCAATATTTAAAGAGTAATTCAATTATTTGTGTTTTCGTTGTGAGAATTTTTTACTTAGGTATCAGGAGGTTTCGGTCTAAGTTATATACACGAATATGTAAACATAACTATGATCTATATGTTCAATTTTTAGCGTTTCCCAAATAGGCGTAACACCAGAGATAAAACGATTTCCTTTTTTTCGTACAATTTCCGCGCCTAGGGTTGTCACTAGAAAAAAGAAATTTCTTTTGATAATTGAACTTACTATTTTACATAGTGAAAATACAACTTATCAATAGTAGTACTTACTTGATAAACAAATATAAGTATTAATTAATTCAAACATTAATTACTGGATTTTAAAGATTTTAATCTTTTATTTCTGAAACATCATCAACTTGTCGCCATTTTCAGTAACCTGCTAATAAATTATCTTGATACAACAAATTTACTTTTGGCGACCCAGTTGGTGTTATGGTTGCCAGCGTGCCATTGCCAGACCACCAAACCAGAGATCCTGGGTTCGAATTTCGGTTCAGTCATGGGTGTTAACAATCTTTCAGTTGAACTTAGTTATAACATTCAAAATGGTATTCCTTTTAAAACAAATCAACAAAATAAAACTATGACATTAATAATAGTTTCATAACAATTAAAATTTGAATTAAAAGTTACTCTATACAAGGTTTTACAAAAATACAAATAAACATTTAATACAAATAAATAAACGTTTAGACCATCAAACTGAACAACTTTCACAATGGGACCAATGACGAAATCGCAAAAGAAAAACTGATGTTCCACACTAAACTACAAAATATCTAGGTACTCGAGTTAAATGTACGGGGCTATTGGATTTGGGATTTTGCTATGGGATTAAAAAAGATAACTAAATTCTTAAGTTAAATAATTAGAGATTAACCCGTCTTTTAATTTAAAGTTACTCCCTGTACCCATAATACCAAACGTAAAAATATCTTCTTAAGTTTAATTAGAAATCACAAGGCATATACCATCTTGAACTTTTTTATTCAAAACAACAAATATAAAAATAATTGACCTTACAATTGAATATTACTGAACATCTCCACTCAAAGGTATCATAGTAAAATGTTTGTGTATCATTGCTCATAAATTAATTTAGGTTTTTCAATTTCCTTGAACAGTGACAACCCTGACTAATTTTTTAAAAGTTATTATCTCTGGTGTTACGCCTTTTCGGGAAACGCGAGTAATTTTTACATGTAGAGCATAGTTATGTTTACATATTCGTGTATATAACTTAGACCGAAACCGCCTGATACCTAAATTAAAAATGCTCACAACAAAAACACAAATAATTGAATTACTCTTAAAATACTGCGAGTAGGATTACCGATCAACATTTGAAATATAGCTGTTAACTAGGCCTACAATACTATGCTATCAGATTTACAATTACTGGCGCCGATTAGAAAATATAAAGATTTTTCCGATTTGTCAAAGCTTGAAATTCACTTTTAGAAGTTCGTCTAAAAAAAAAACCACCCGTTTCTGGCAAGCGGGAGTTCTCGTCGTAGGTTTTAAATGACTAGACCCAGCAGATTTTGGACTTAACTCAACCATGTCACTTTTTTGGCTTCTATAATCTACTGTGGAGCGTTCACACACGATGACGCATGACGGAGCGGCTTGCGGCTGCGTCAGTGCGGGGAATCGTTGCGGCTGTCGCAGTGCTGTCCGTCAGTGCGACTTGCAGTCCGTCAGAACGACGTCACTGCGGCAATGGTGTTGCCAGCAATAATTAATTATCCTAGATCTGCTATATTTTTGAGTGAATGCGATACAACATGTCGATTGATTATTTTAAAATACACGTAACGGAACGCTTTCAAGTAGCGATATAAGCGTCAATTTTCGTCCCACTGCGCTAAACGAAGTTGTCGCTTTCCACCTTCGTCGAGGAGAAGAATAGTATACTAACCTCAGACAATAAATAAGAAAGCCTCAGATCACATGTTTGTTGACCTCAGCTACAATTAGGTACATGAGATCTGAGACCTTTCTTACTTTCCTATCCTCGGTGTGTAATCTACTATTATATAACTGGGGTAACCGAGTTTACGGTTAATTTTACAAGCGGAGTGGCTACTTAGGTACTTTTTAAATTTTTATTTAACAATTTAGATTGGGGATGCTTTGTAATTATCTATTTATCTTAATTTTATGATACAGTGTTTTTAACTTATATTCCTATAAGCACACAATATTATTCATTTCTAACATAACTTTTATACACTATAGAATTATTGTTATTTATTTAATATACATACTTATTCATGCTAGTTCTCTTTTCAATTAAATTATTTTATGGGCTAATTACAAAACAATATTTTTTTTTATTATTATTTATAATTAATGACTTTATTATAATCATTTTATATTATTATGATCATTGTATTCATGCAAAACGAATTTCTGTAAGTAAATTAACTTATAATTTATAACAAAGCATGCACACTTAACTTTCACTTTCACATTGGTGCCGGATAGCCCCACCGATCAGGTTGTCTCACTATCCTGCCAAAACGATTAGTATATGGTTGATTCATGTTTGCTACAACTGGATGCCTTTGTCTCATAGAGGATGTGACCAAGGACGAAGAAGAGGATGGTGTGGGTTCGATTCCAGCGGTGATATCATCATACGATAAATATTCATCTGTCCGTGATTCGCTTGTTTGATCATCGCTTCGGTCTGCATTTAAATGCCTACGATTTCTGATCAATGTTCCACCACCTACTATTCTAACTGAATATGAGCGCGTGCCTACTAATGTGCTAACTATTCCGCTGACCCACTGCTTATTTACCCTAACTTTTACTCTTTGTCCTGATGTTAACGGCATCATATCTCTGGCACCCTTGTCGTAGTGATGTTTTTGTAAGGCCTGTCGCTCATTTAATTTGTGTCTCACATTTGTTGGTATCTTTGGTTTTAACAGTTGCGGGGAGCAGGGAAGTATTGTTCTTTGCTTTCTATTGTTTAGTAATTCAGATGGTGATGGCAATTCGGTACTTAAAGGTGTATTTTCGTATTCAAGAAGTGCTAGTCTGAATTCTGTTTTGTCATATTGTGTCTTTTTCATCATGTTTTTCACAGTTTGTACTGCACGTTCTACCTGTCCATTAGACTGTGCATAACGTGGTGATGACGTCACGTGTGTGAACTTCCACACTCGTGAAAACGTTTTGAAGTTTTCTGAATTATATTCTGGCCCATTATCCGACATAACTATATTTGGAATTCCGTGTCTTGAAAAAATTATTTTAAGTTGTTCGATGACGTCATCACTACACAGGGAAAACAATTTTACGACTTCTATAAACTTACTGTAGTAATCAATAACTATTAAATATTTGTCCCCGTTGAAATGGAAAGTATCAGTACCTACTTTAGTCCATGCCATATTTGGTATATCGTGGGGTATCATCGTTTCTTTTCTATTCTCATTTTTGAAGTTCAAACACGCTTGACATTTACCAATGTAATCCTGCAGCTGTGAATTAATGTTTGGCCAAAACATTGTCTCACGTATTCTTAACTTGCATTTTTCCAAGCCCAAGTGACCAATATGTATGTTTTTTAACATATCGGCACGCATGACTTTCGGAATTACTACTCGATTTCCTTTCCATACTAATCCGTATGATTTCGATAACTCATCTCTGTAGCACCAGTAAGAACTAACGCTATTAGGTAACTGTTGCTTATGTTCCGGCCAACCGTTATCTATGTACTTTATCAATACCTGAAGTTCGTCATCATTCTGCGTACTTTTTTGTAGTTGCACAAAGTGTGTGTCTGTGAGTGGGTTGCAGGTAGTAACCGCACACACTTGCGCCTGTGCATCGAAGTGATCTCGTGACTCATGACTAGAAACTGGTTCGGCTGCTCTTGATAATGCATCCGCAATAAACAAATATTTCCCGGGCTTGTATATTAATTTAAATGTATACAATTGAAGTCTTAAAAGCATTCTTTGTAACCTGGCAGGTGCATTGACTATAGGCTTACCTATTATATTCACAAGTGGCTTGTGATCCGTCTCGATTGTGACGTCCGCTTTACCATATAAATATGAATAAAACTTTTCACATGCAAAAACACATGCTAGGAGCTCTTTCTCTATCTGCGCATAGTTCTGTTCTGCACTAGTTAGAGACCTTGACGCGTAACAAACCGGTAAATTGTTTTGTAGTAAACATGCTCCCAGCCCATTTTTACTTGCATCTACTGATAGGACAACTGGTTTGTCTACTACATAGTATTGTAATACTGGTAAACTTGTTAAACATTTCTTTAAACTTTCTAAACATTGTTGATGTTCAGTTGTCCAATGCCATTCGATATCTTTTTTCAACAGTTGTCTTAGTTGATATGTTTTTTCCGATAGGTTAGGTACGAAACTACCAACGTAATTTACTAGGCCCAAAAATCTCTCTAAATCTTTACTGTTTTCCGGATTTTTCATATTTTTAATTGCCGAAGTATGAGACTCATCTGGATATATGCCGTTACGGGTTATCTTGTGACCCAAATATTTTATTTCTGACAATGCAAACCTACATTTTTCTCTGTTCAACTTTAAATTTATTTTCCTGCATCTGTCTAACACCCTTTTCAGTCTGTAATCATGCTCTTCCTTTGTTTTTCCATAAACCAACAAATCGTCAACAAACAAACATACACCCTCAAGGTCATCAAAGTGTTCGTACATCTTTTTGTGAAAAACTTCTGATGCTGATGTTATTCCATACGGTAGCCGTAAAAATTTATATCTCCCAAAAGCAGTGTTGAAGGTACATAGATCTGTACTCTCATTGTGCAACTTCTGTTGCCAAAATCCATTTTTCGCATCTAATGTGCTAAAATATTTTGCTCCTGCTAAGTTCGCGGTTATCTCATCTAACGTGGGTAAGTGGAAATGTTCCCTTTTAATCGCCTTGTTTAGGTCTTTGGGATCGAGACAAATACGGATATCACCGTTAGGCTTGCGTACCACGGTCATACTATTCACCCACTCACTTGGACCCTCAACTTTAGCTATTATATTTTGTCTTTCCATGTCTTCTAATTTATTTTTTACGCATTCCTTCATTGCGATCGGTAATTTTCGTGGTGCATGAACTACTGGTCGGACAGTTTCGTCAATGCCAATTTTGTACTCACCCGGCATGCAACCAATGCCCTCAAACACATCTGAATACTCATTCACAAGCCGTTTTTTCGTATCACTATCTCTTCCTGTTACTGATAATGTCAATTTAACCAAATTTAGTTCCTGGCATGAGTTACAACCTAAAATAGGAGGCGATGAAACATCTGCTATAATAAAATTTAGAATATAATCCAAACAATTGTATTTTACTTTTAAATTGCATTTACCTATGACCTTTATATCACCACCAGAATACCCACGTAACTTAACCGAAGTACTGGTTAGATCCTTTTCTGATAACCCTATTTGTTGTAAATAACTACGGGGCAAAACATTCGCATCCGCGCCCGTATCTAATTTGAATGCAATTTCGTTATCATTTATTCGTAAATTCACTGACCATTTACTAATAGGCTGATTAAAATAGTAGATTACCTGATCGGCAGACTCGTCCTCCGCTTGCACCTCATAAACCTTACAAACTCTTGAAAAGTGATCCAAATTATTGCATTTCAGGCAACGTTTACCGTAAGCCGGACATAAATCATTGTAATGGATCATTCCGCACCTATTACACTCCTTGTTTACATAATTATGTCTCACTGCATGTGGTTGCTGATTGTTTGAACGATAAAAATTGTTACGCAACGGCGGGTGCGTTGACCAAGCAGCTGTTCGAGGTGGCGGTGGGGGTGGGGCGGGGCGGGAAGGTGTCGCTCGCGCAGCACCGCGCCCGCGCCCGCGGCCTCGTCGCGCTCCGTCTCCTCGTCGTGATGTCCAGTATATCTTATGCTCACTGCGTTCTACTTCTGATTCATAATCCTCTTGTTTTCTACTAATAGTATAAGCATTGTGTTCTGCAAACTCCCTCTTTATCGCACCAGCTTGTAACTTTGACATTTGTGCGAGATTACATATATCGAGTGACTTTTTTAAAGTCAATTCCGGTTCTCGTAGCAAACGCTCCCTCAGTGCATTCTCTTTTATGCCACAAATTAATCTGTCCCGTATTAAATCGTCACAAAGGTTCGTAAACTCACAGGACACCGCTATCTTCTTTAATTCATATGCATATTGTTCTATAGATTCACCATCCTGTTGATCGCGTGTAAAAAATCGATGCTGTATTACCGTAATATTTTTCTTTAATGCAAAAAAATTATCAAATTTTGCGATTATTAACTTTAATTCAGTAAATGTTTCGGTAAATTGTTCATATACCTCGCGGCATTGTTCTCCTATGATATGTAAAAAAATGTTTATTTGCACTTTTTCTGACTTTTTTGTCAGTTCACACGCTTCGTAATAAATTAAAAACGCACTTTTCCATTTCATCCAGTCTTTAGATATATTACCCGATGTTACGTTTTCTAGATTATTAACATAGGAAAATGGCGGCGGCGGCGAAAGGTTCGATTCCATTTTAATAAACACTGAGTATTCCTTTACACTTTTTCTCAACTTTTCTCTATTCACTTAAGTCCTTTTAACTACACCTTTCTTTTCCGTTTCTAGGCGTAAATATCGCGAATTACTTTTAAATTGACTGCGCCATGTTTTGGAGATGTAAATCAAACACAAGCTTCACATGCAGACTGTCTGTATTCTCTTACGTTCCTTATCTCTACCCTGACATATATTTATCATAGTACCCACCTAACATACCGACAGCCTTTTTGAACTTTTTTGTTTATCTGAGGATTCCTAAGGACACCGAACACGAGAATCCAAAGTCATAATTCAGAAAAGTGGCCGCTATCTTAACTTTTTTTGTTTTTCAACCGATTGCTTTCTAAGTCGATATCTGGGGGTTTCTGCAGTCTCCGAACACGAATCCGCAGTCAAAAATTCAGAAAAGTGACCGCCATCTTTAACTTTTTTGTTTTTACACCGATTGCTTCAAAAATCGATACTTGGGGGTTTCTATGGACACCGAACATGAATCCGCAGTCAAAAATTCAGAAAAGTGGTCTCCATCTTGAACTTTTTTGTTTGATAGCATATGATCTGACCTAAAATCTGGTATATAATTTGTGCGGGCGAAGTCGCGGGAAAACACTAGTCTACTATAAAACCGCCAGTTGCAGTTTTAACGATAATAGCTACAAGCATAAAACATAATAATCCGTAATGTTTCGATAAATTGAAAGCCAATCAGGACTACAATGTGACATTCTTGTTTTTTGGAAATGTTATTTAATTGTACAGAAATAAAAAAAATACGATTGGGGGCAGCACAATAGGCTCGGTAGGCTCTTAACCCGTTGAAAAATTTACCGTCAACATGGTTACCCCGGGTAAGGTAACGATCCGTTACGTGTAATAATAAAATAATAAAATATTGTAGTCAATCATGCTACTCAAAAATATCGCAGATCTAGGATAATTATTCCATATCTCGCAACACCATTGCCGCAGTGACGTAGTTCTGACGGACAACAAGTCGCACTGACGGACATCACTGCGACTGCGGCAACGATTCCCCGCACTGACGCAGCCGCAAGCCGCTCCGTCATGCGTCATCGTGTGTGAACGCTCTAAACAAATGGCAAAAATGACCAGTATAATTCACGCTAATAACTCCTTTCAATATGTCTTTCCGATACAAAACGTTCATGGATGCAGGATTCAAAACCCATAAAGTATTTCCAAGAATTCCAAAAAGATCGAATTCTACGAAAGCAAATGCTGTTACTCTAGTGCCAAAATAATTGCTCTATTACTATGTAACTTTACAATTAGATTCGAAGCGATTTAATTGAAGCATGTAAATTGGTTGTAACTACAAGCGTTATTATAACATTGCATTAATTAGTTCGCATTACGCAGTTTGTAGTGCGGACTAATTCGATTTGAATTCAGTTTACGCGTTATAATATTATGTTACGTGTCAGGAACTCAAAATATGGTTCTATTAATATTAACTTAGCGATTGGGCCAAAATATAAAGATTCTTAGACTAGAGCCTTACAAAATCATAATCAGAAATGCTACGTATAGAGACAGACTTAAGTCTGTCGTTGTTATTAATAGAAACAAAAAGGCTGTGGAATTAACGAAAGACCAAAAGGCATTCGCAAGATTAAAAAGAAAAGCACCACAAGACCTTCACAAAGATTCAATCTCAATGTTGAGGTCCGGTTTCGAATCCGCTCCGACCACATGCTATTGTACCAATGAGTTTTTCTCACTAGTTTCTAGATTACAGTTTTTGAGAGTTACGCGGTTATTATTTCATATTCATAATTCATATTCTTATTTTATTTATTTATTTATTTATTTAAGCCATTTATTTCCTTAATAACTATTATTACAACATTATTTATATAATGTACATGCATACTACAATATTTCACATACAAACAAATTAATTAAGTATACCATTTCAATACCTAATTTAAAAAAGATAAAAAATTTGATTGTGACACATTAATTTAAATTATTATAGTTAATTATCAATTTTTACATGCAATACAATTTATAATATGTTTATGTATATATAATATGTTTATATTTTAAATATCTGTTATACAATTTGCAATATACAAATTGATTTATTTATTTCTTCTTTTTATCTATATTTGTTTTTATATAATTTTTTTTCTTGTTATTAAGGACCTCTTCAAGAGTATAGGACATGCTATTTAATTGTACCAATGAGTTTTTCTCACTAGTTTCTAGATTACAGTTTTTGAGAGTTACGCGGTTATTATTTCATATTCATAATTCATATTCATATATTTATTGCAATCACATTAGGATTAGGTCTTAAATGTAACAACTTTTGATCTACATTATGGTACCCTCTGGGCACGGCAACATAAATAAAAGGTAACTACAATGTATATAATTGCTATGTTTGAATGCATGCACGAATAGAATTTTAATATTTAATCTAGAATTAAACACTTTAACGGGTTCTTACCGCCTTTTGATATATTTGAGTTCCCGAAACCAAAACGCGGAACCTTTACATTGTTTGTGAAAAATTTCATTGACTTAAATTGGTTAGTATTGAAAATATCACCAGACTTAGTTTGTATGGAGTGCGCTCCGAATTATTCGTATATTTCCTGCGCTCTCACTAGAGAATAGTATAGACTACTGATAGAGCTTTTCTTCTCAGTTAATTAGGGTTCCGTACCTAAAGGCTGAAAATGGGACCCTATTACTATGCCTACGTTGTCCGTCCGTCCTACCTATTCAGGGCTGTAATTTTAGAACCGTAATAGCTAGATAATTGAAATTTTCACAGAATATGCGTTATTGCGGAGACCATCACACTAAACATCTTTGGCTATCATATGGATCCAACGTCTGAATCTCGATAAAAATATCAGCTGTCCCATACATTTTTTTTAGTCGAGCTTTACTGCAGTTCTATGAAACTGGTGTTTTTTTTTTCGAGATTTTGATGTTGGCTACATAGTGAAAGTTGTTCGGTTTGATAGTCTGGCTCCAACAGGGTTTTTTTACATGCTGTATAATAAAATCCGGCCAAGTGTTTGTCGAGCTCGCGCTGAGGCTTTCAGATACTTTTTTATAATTCGTTTTACGGAATTTTCGGTGTGTGAGTGCAACTCGCATATAACCGGTTTTCTAAGTATTTTTGTAAAAACATTCGCCATAGCCGATCATGATTAATAATTACGAGCAAACAGTTAATTCACAGATTCTTCGTAGAAATATCCTTCACTATAGCAAACTTTCACTCTTCACCGATCTCTGGCTCTACAACTGATTAATGATCCCCACTCCCCCTCTCACCCCTCTCCGTTCTTTATTCATAATCTGATCATAAATTAAGTGCAGTCTCATCGGAGAAAACAATAAAACGGTTCGGGGGATATTCGAAGTCGATTGTTCTATCAATTGTGGGGCGTAAATCCGCTTCGAAACTCGGGATAGCTTTATGGAATTATCTGCTAACGACGAGCTTGTTTTGTTTTCTGATTTAGGAATACTTGATTGTGATATCAAATGACCTTGTTGTAGTTTCGGTGTGTGTTTTGTCCAAAAACAGTCCTTGAAATCACCGTTATGTCTATGTATACTACACTTTTGCTATTTAAACTAGATATTGGCAAAATCGTCAATCATCTTTAAATTGTAATACCTATAATATAAAAAGAAAAAAACAAGTCCAGTAGTCTAGAATACTGCTAAGTACCTACTATATAACTACGACTTTCGAATCGCTTTTTAGCGATAAGACCGCCTATTTTTGTACCTTCTGTATTTCTTGTTTGTTTACTCTCTGTATGCTATGTTTTTTTGGTGTAAATAAAGTATAATTGATTGATTGATTGATTGACTTTCACAGTCGGTCGCGACCCATTATTCGGAAAATTTTCTAAAGATAATAAACCAAACCCTAGAAAATCCGTCGGGGCTGCCATTTCATGCCTATTTCATTTTTGATTTGATTCATGAACTAAATTTTTTCAGTTTTATGACTATAAGCATATTATGCTCACGACTACATTCCCCGAGGGGGTAGTCAGAGATATTCTGACACCTAAGAACATCCACGTTTCACCAGTAGTAACGTAAATCAGTTTTATGAGTTTGTGTCTAATTGAAATTGGGAACAGATGGCAATGGCAGCCCTCGACGGATTTTCTAGGGTTTGGTTTATTATCTTTCGTTACTTACCTATTTTCTTTTAGTCGAGGGATTTGCAAAAAAATTATTTGATCCTTTTTCGATTACCGTCGCGGGTTTTTTCAAAATTTTTAATTTTGCTTTTTATTTTAAACTTTTTAGAGAATTCCTACATAACCGTCTGCAAACACACAAACAAACAACCTCTCACCCTAAACGCATATAATTTCTCCATCCAGTCGTGGTTAAAAAAAGAGCCTAAATATGGTTTCCCTACTTACTACGTGCCTCCACATAGTTTCCGACGATGTTCTTCTGGTCCATCGTCAGACCATCAGCAGTTTATGTTCAGAAGCTACTCACCAAATGCTATCAAACGAGCCCAAATATGGTCTCCTAGCTATTTGCCTTCACAGAGTTCTCCACGATGTTGTTCTGCTGCATCACACTCTCAGAACTTTATGTACAGAAGCTACTCACTAAACGCTATTAAAAGAGCCCAAACACGGTCTACTAGCTGTGTGCCTTCGCAGAGTTCCCCAAAATGTTGTTCTGCTGCATCACCAGACTCTAAGACGTTCATGTACCTACTGAAGCTACTCACCAAACTGTATCAAAACAGCCCAAATACTGCATACTAGCTATGTGCCTTCACAGAGTTCCCCACGATGTTGTCCTGCTACATCATAAGACCCTCAGACGTTCATGTCCAGAAGCTACTCACCAAACGCTATCAAAAGACCCCAAACACGGTCTCCTAGCTATGTGCCTTCACAGAGTTCCCCACGTTGTTCTTCTGCTGCATCATAAGACCCTCTGACATTTACGTCCAGAAGCTACTCACCAAACGCTATCAAAAGACATCAAACACGGTCTCCTAGTGATGTGCCTTCACAGAGTTCCCCACGTTGTTGTTCTGCTACATCATCAGACCCTGAGATGTTCATGTACAGAAGCTACTCACCAAACGCTATCAAAAGACCCCAAACACAGTCTCTTAGCTATGTGCCTTCACAGAGTTCCCCACGATGCTTTTCTGCTCCATCACCAGACCCTCAGCAGTTCATGTACAGAAGCTTCTCACCAAACGCTATCAAAAGAGCCCAAACACGCTCTACTAGCTACGTGCCTTCACAGAGTTCCCATCAAAGTTGTCCTGCTACTATCATCAGACCCTCAGACCTTCATGTACAGAAGCTACTCACCAAACGCTATTAAAAGAGCCCAAACACGGTCTACTAGCATGCACTTGATAAAAAACCGGATCAGCGCCCCCTGGTGGTTTGTCACAATCAAACCTATCTAAGAATAATTGCAAATAAACCTCAAGCACTTTAAAAAAAACCGCATCTAAATCGGTTAAGCCGTTTCGGCGTAAATGCGCAAAAACTCATTTTGACGTTAGAAAAATGGTTACTGCAGCGCCCCCTGGCGAGTTAATATCGTATCACCTATCTAAGAACCATCGCTAATTAATTACGAACCCTTTACAGAAAACCGTATCTAAATCGGTCTAGCCGTTTTGGAGATAAATGGGAACATTGGATTTGCACAAACAAACACACAAACAAACAAACAAACAAACAAACAAACAACCTCTCACCCTAAACGCATACACGTTCTCCGTCGCTCCTCAGTTTTTACTGCTTTATTTGTTGAGAAAAGGAGAAATTCGTCTTTTAAAACTAGAAAAGTTTTTGAATTCTTACAACTGAAGTTGCTTGTACGGACAAGTGTTGTTAAACAGTATTAATGTATTTGTATTCATCTTAAAATAAAATGGGAAGCAAGCAGTAGGTAAGGTAATGCAAAGCAGCCACGTATGTAGATATGGATGTGAATGCGTAAAAAAACATGTGAATGTCTAGTCTTTGTCTATTCCACTAGGAAAAAGGCATGACGTGAGTTAGATATGGAATAACAATTAATAAATCAAATCATTTATTAAATTAGTATCATTATAGACAAGTTTCTGAAGTAATTTTTGTGATTCTATCACCGCATTGGAAGATGTTATTGTAGAGAAGATATTGTGGACAGAAGCTCTACAGCATCATATCTTTTAAACAGAGTGAAAACATAAAATGTACAGAGTACAAAACAGCATAAAAATGTGTAGGTAGGTAATTAATTAAAGTAATATAGTCAAGACTAGACATTTTGGTCATTTGTATGACTTACAAGAAAATAAAAATAAACATAATTTATTAATAAAATCATTGAGATTCAGCACAAAAAACAGTTAACACAAGAATTAAGTATTATATGAAAGAAAGCTTCTGCGTTAAATTATTACTACATTTTCATTGAATTTTGCGTAGGTACGTATTTTCACAAACCAGATGACTACGATTATACCTTTAAAACCTAACAGCTGGTATAATTGATGAAGTTGAAGAATGTCGTGAACTTTTAGACGTGAATTGTAACATTTTGTCTGAGGGATTACAAAGTTTTCGATTTAGAAGTCAATCTGTACTCACTGTCCCTGAGCTTGGATTTAAGGATTAGCCTACGTATTTGTCGGATTTCAATGTTGATTCGGAGCGAGATTTACGTTGTAAAACAAACACGCTGAAATCAAAATCATGCGTGTAAAGGGTGAAACAAAACATTCTCGTAATATTTAAATCAAACTAAACAGCTTTCAGTATAGAGACAAAGTAAAAAAAAATTGCTATCCCATACATTAGTAAAGTTTCCGTGCTTCAGAAGGCACGTTAAGCAGTTGGTCTCGGATAGTTCCGTCAGATGGCGTTGTAACTATTCGTTAAGCCAGGTCAGAGGCCTATTGAGGCGGCTTGGAAATTCTCTGACAGCAAGTTGACCACTAACTTGCCTCCACCAACACGCACTGGGCCCGTGTGGTGGAGTATGCCCCACTCCCTCTCACCCTCAGGAGGTCTTTGCCCTGCAGTGGGATTCTATAGGCTATAACTTACTTACTTACTTACATTTGTAAAGTTAGAACAAGTACGACATATCATAATGTTTTTCAGGAGCGTCGGTGGCAGGCGCGTTGCGGAGAGCTATGGAAACTGAATCCTGAGGTCCAGGTCCGCATCAGTACGGATGACATGAAATGTACTAATGAGTTTTTCTAACTTATGTACGACTGCTCTTAAACGGTGAAGGAAAACATCGTGAGGAAATCTGCATACGCTGAAGAAGAAATTCCGATGCGTGAGTCTACCAATTCGCATTGGGCACGCGTGGTGGCCTAACGCTCATACACCCTCCCTGAGGGTAGGCCTGTGCCCTGCAGTGGGACGTATATAGGCTGTGATGATGATGATTAATGTTTTTCGACACCCTCCCATACATCAAAAATGTTTTTTTTTCAATTCAATCAAGTGAGGTGTCGTTGGATAGCTTTTGTAAAATGCAAGCTGTCCACCATATCGTCGCTAGCGTTACTAAACGACGAATTGGACATTTATGGCGTAACTGATTTATTATAATTGTGGGTGAATACATTTTCCAAGACGAATCGATCGATCTAATTGACGTATCTGTATCTTCTATTCGAGCGTTACCGAGAAAACACGTTTTGAAAGGTGACGACGTAACTGAAAATTTATACGTAGCGCTCAACCGAAAAAAGCTTGTTCTGTAACGTTGTTTAGTAATAGTCCAATCATTTTAGGGTTTGACCATAACAATAATTCATCTATCGCTGAAATTTTGCAGTGTGATAAAGTAAAGTATAAAGATTACGGATTACAAATAATCTATGAAATTATTTCCCAATACTACAAGCCCTCGTTGGAGAGATTAACAAGCGCGATTTTGTAGTAATAGGCAAAGTTTAAACTGTTTCCATTCGAACAACAATATTTGTCTTCACAGAATATCTGCTACTAACTTATACGGATCCTACATAAAAGGGGACAAGCAATCTTGAACTCTATCCCAATATTCAAAAGACTAAATAAGGTTTGGCTGTAGAAATGGACAAAGAAAAGCAAAGGGAAGGCTTTACTAAATGATGTGTGTTCAGGATCCACTCGGAGGCCTCTTATAACATTTGTGTAAGAAATCGACTCGTGTGATATCAGAAGTGTTTTTTAATTATGGCCTTTATTCAAAGGAGCGTAACATGGAAAATTGTAATAATAAATAGAGCTTCTTAGTGAAATTTTAATATCTGAATTCAGCTAAGTACTACAAACAACTTACTTTGTTTAGAATAGTTTTATTATGTGTAAAAAATGTTGTACCTATAAATAATCTAGCTGCCAGCACAGACCAGTTTACTTGTTGTCCGTACATAGTGTGCTACGTCTTCATGGAACTATTATTGACCCATCTCTGGGTACCGTGGAGGTGACGCAGTTGTCGGATGCTGAGTCTGCTTGGCGTGAGGCGTGTCCGAACAGTGAGAAAATCATGCTTCTCAAAAGGGGTGGGATGAGCCTCTCTGTAAGTTGGTGTATCAAGATTTACTCAACGGCAGCGCCGGGCCCGACTTTTAGCGGTTGCTGAGGGAGAATCTGGTTTGTGGTTACAGGCCTGGTCATCGGCCAATGTGGGAACTTTACTGGACAGAACCACTTTGGCCCTGGCCGTGGGTTTGAGACTGGGGGCCAGATCGGTTCATCCACATATTATTTTTTTTTTTTCATTATGTGCGATTGTTTGCGTTAAACCAGTACAAAACTTATTGAGGGGTATCATTTACGTCGTCAAGTTCGCAGTCCTTCCTATGTACTATAAAACTCAGAGAAGTATCATCAGCAAATAATACTATGTTTGACAAGTTTTGTACAGATAGCTCAGATTATACCTAAAGTATTAGTTATGCATTCCAATCTTCAGATGAATAAAATAAATAATAAATTTAATGTAAATTGCATTGTCACTACCTCCCACATATCAATTAGTAAGCATTTAACTAAACTCCGCGGTAATGGACGACGCCAATTATAGTAATTGCCTCAATAATTCTCAGTTACAAACGCATGATGTACGAGTATAATAGTAATTAATATTAAACGTAATCACATCAGATTATATTGCTTCAATAGAGTGAGCCTGTGATATCACTTACATGGGTGAAGGCCTTTATCTTGGCAGTGGTTAGGTACAGTACAATGAGCTTTAAGATACTACTAAAAGACAAAGGACTTATCCCAATCTTGATACTATTATTTTGAAAAGTACTTTTTGAAATTTTAGAAATTGATATCATTCGCATCTTTTTAAACTAAGAGTCTACCCATCTGAACAACTTTTAGTGTGGGAGCAAACTGATTAGACAAACAAAAAAAATCTGCGGTTACATACATTTGAGTCGAATAGGAATTGCAGTTTAGTATGGAAAAGCAGATTTTTTTGGCTCTGATTGATTTGCTCCCATAGTCAAAGTTGTTCAGTTGGTGGGTAGAGTATGTGGTTTCATGTAGTAAATCATACTTTTCCTTTACACCCTGTATATTCAAGAATATAAATGCAGGATCTGGTAATAAGTAAAGAATGTATGTTCTGTTTTGGTGTGCAATAAAGTATAATTGAATTGAATTGAAGTAATACTGACTGCTCTCAAATGGTGAGAAAACATGGTAAGAACACCTGCTGACGCCGATGTGGAAATTCTGATGCGTATGTGAAGTCTACCAATCCGCATTGTGCACGCGTGGTAGACTACCGGCCATGCACTTTACTTGAGGGTAGGCCTTTGCGTTGCATTAGAACGTATTTTTTTTTGTCACAATTCTTTTTAGTTACAAGGTGTTTACGAATTATTTTTTCACAGAAAACGATCAGAATTTTTTAACAAATTACAACTATATTCGATTTACGCTCATAAAAACAAGTTTTAAATGCTTCGTTTATTGGTTCAATTAAATGAGCGATGATCTTGTTGTTTTACTAGGAATATTAAATAGAACTGGCCAAACAGGTACATGCAAATTTTTTAGATCGCCGTTAGACAAAAAAGAAGAAATTATTAAAAACCAAATAAATGGCATCTTAATAAATTTTTGACCAAAAATGACCAGTAATTTTATTTATTTCAAGCTAATAACTCTTATCAATATGTATTTACGATACAAAATGTTCAAGGATGCAGGATTCAAAACCCATAAAGTTTTTCCAAGAATTCCAAAAAGATCGAATTCTACGAAAGCAAACGCAGTTACTCTAGTGCCAAAATAATTGCTCTATTACTATGTAACTTTACAATTAGATTCGAAGCGATTTAATTGAAGCATGTAAATTGGTTGTAACTACAAGCGTTATTATAACATTGCATTAATTAGTTCGCATTACGCAGTTTGTAGTGCGGACTAATTCGATTTGAATTCAGTTTACGCGTTATATTATGTTACGTGTCAGGAACGCAAAATATGGTTCTATTAATAACAACTTAGCGATTGGGCCAAAATATAAAGATTCTTAGACTAGAGCCTTACAAAATCCTAATCAGAACTGCTACGTATAGAGACAGACTTAAGTCTGTCGTTGTTATTAATAGAAACAAAAAGGCTGTGGAATTAACGAAAGACCAAAAGGCATTCGCAAGATTAAAAAGAAAAGCACCACAAGATCTTCACAAAGATTCAATCTCAATGTTGAGGTCCGGGTTCGAATCCGCTCCGACCACATGCTATTGTACCAATGAGTTTTTCTCACTAGTTTCTAGATTACAGTTTTTGAGAGTTACGCGGTTATTATTTCATATTCATAATTCATATTCATATATTTATTGCAATCACATGGTACAATTAGGTCTTAAATGTAACAACTTTTGATCTACATTATGGTACCCTCTGGGCACGGCATCATAAATAAAAGGTAACTACAATGTATATAATTGCTATGTTTAAATGCATGAACGAATAGAATTTTAATATTTAATCTAGAATTAAACACTTTAACGGGTTCTTACCGCCTTTTGCTATATTTGAGTTCCCGAAACCAAAACGCGGAACCTTTACATTGTTTGTGAAAAATTTCATTGACTTAAATTGGTTAGTATTGAAAATATCACCAGACTTAGTTTGTATGGAGTGCGCTCCGAATTATTCGTATATTTCCTGCGCTCTCACTAGAGAACAGTATAGGTAAGTAGACTATTGATAGAGCTTTTCTTCTCAGTTAATTAGGGTTCCGTACCTAAAGGCTGAAAATGGGACCCTATTACTATGCCTACGTTGTCCGTCCGTCCTACCTATTCAGGGCTGTAATTTTAGAACCGTAATAGCTAGATAATTGAAATTTTCACAGAATATGCGTTATTGCGGAAACCATCACACTAAACATCTTTGGCTATGGATCCAACGTCTGAATCTCGATAAAAATATCAGCTGTCCCATAAATTTTTTTTAGTCGAGCTTTACTGCAGTTCTATGAAACTGGTGTTTTTTTTTCGAGATTTTGATGTTGGCTACATAGTGAAAGTTGTTCGGTTTGATAGTCTGGCTCCAACAGGGTTTTTTTACATGCTGTATAATAAAATCCGGCCAAGTGTTTGTCGAGCTTGCACTGAGGCTTTCAGATACTTTTTTATAATTCGTTTTACGGAATTTTCGGTGTGTGAGTGCAACTCGCATTTAGCCGGTTTTCTAAGTATTATTTGTAAAAACATTCACCGTAGTCAATCATCTTAACTATTATAAAACCGTAAAATCATGAGGAATAAAAAAGTTGCGGTTCTCTTCATATAAATTCAAATAACATTCGATAGCGCGATTTAAAAACGTGCAGCGCCATCTATTGACAAAATTGTTAGTTTGTTTGTTTGTTCGCGCATCACGCAAAAACTACTGAACCGATTTAGATGAAACTAGTTTTGTTTGATAGCTTATGATCTGACTTAAAATCTGGTATATAATTTGTGCGGACGAAGTCGCGGGAAAACACTAATGATTAATAATTATGAGCAAACAGTTCATTCACAGATTCTTCGTAGAAATATCCTTCACTATAGCAAACTTTCACTCTCCACCGATCTCCGGCTCTACAACTGATTAATGATCCCCACTCCCCCTCTCACCCCTCTCCGTTCTTTATTCATAATCTGATCATAAATTAAGTGCAGTCTCATCGGAGAAAACAATAAAACGGTTCGGGGGATATTCGAAGTCGATTGTTCTATCAATTGTGGGGCGTAAATCCGCTTCGAAACTCGGGTTAGCCTTTATGGAATTATCTGCTAACGACGAGCTTGTTTTGTTTTCTGATTTAGGAATACTTGATTGTGATATCAAATGACCTTGTTGTGGTTTCGGTGTGTGTTTTGTCCAACAACAGTCCTTGAAATCACCGTTATGTCTATGTATACTGCATGTCAAGAACATTTGCTATTTAAACTAGATATTGACAAAATCATCAATCATCTTTAAATTGTAATACCTAGAATATAAAAAAGAAAAAAAACAAGTCCAGTCTTGAATACTGCTAAGTACCTACTATATAACTACGACTTTCACAGTCGGTCGCGACCCATTATTCGGAAAATTTTCTATTACTTAACAGTATTCTAGACTAATGGAATTGTTTTTTTCTTTTCAGTTTTTATTTAAAGTTCACTTTTTACGCAGACGGGTATTTTTATTTCGTAAATAAACTTTTTTATTTTACACTCTAGTACGGTGTCGTCGGTGTCGTTTCGAGTTTCGGTACTACTGGTGAAACGTGGATGTTCTGAGGTTTCAGAATATCTCTGACTACCCCCTCGGGGAATATAGTCGTGAGCATATGCTTATGCATTTTCTAGTTTTTTCAACTTTAAATCGTTCTAGATCATAAACGGCCATTCAAAAAGAAAAATGGCAAGAAAAACCTACAGATGATATTTTGATGATTTGATGAGATTATTTTTAACCCCCGACGCAAAAAGAGGGGTGTTATAAGTTAGACGCCTATGTCGGTCTGTCTGTCTGTGGGGTCGTAGCTCCCAAACGGGTGGACCGATTTGGATGTGTTTTTTTTAATAGAAAGCTAATTTTTGCGGGAGTGTTCTTAGCTTTGTTTCATGAAAATCGGTTCAGCAGTTTTCAAGTAACTTTAAAAATTGAGACAATAAAAAAGAGGGGTGTTATAAGTTTCTGTCTGTATGTGGCATCGTAGCTCCCAAACGGGTAGACCGATTTCCATTCGGTTTTTTATTAGAAAGCTAAATTTTATGTGACAGGTTTTCTTGTAAGCGTGGTAGACTCCTTGGGACATTATAAAGGCTGATGATAATGATCTATCACTGTTATCTAAACGCTGAAAGTTAGTATCAAACATTAAAGTGAACATCATAAAATGCTGAGTAATCAAAACTTTTGAAACAATCCTGTTATTAATTCCGCTGCAAGCTGTCGGTCCGTATTATCTATTAAAAAGTTCCGCGACCTAATTCTGTTTTACAACACCCCCTCACCCTTCCCCCTCGCCCCCAGAGATTTATCAAAGCTTAAAGGATACATTTATCTTAAAACTTGTATTCTGCCAAAAATGTTGAAGAATTAAAGATAACAAAACGACGGGTTGAACTTCGAAGCGGGGAATAAGTGTTTTCTCAAAAAATAGGGAATGAAGATCGTTATAATTTTGTTGGTTAAGTTTTAAGGTGCGTCTTGACTTTTCAGGATTCATTTTCGTGTATCAATTGATACCACTGAGTAGTAAAGGGGTTGAATAATTTTACTATGGAGGCTGGTGTAATCTGAGCTGGGTATAGTCGGCCATCTTGATTAATGCTTCTTAAATTTTTTTAACGCATGTTAAAATATGTGTATAAGTGTATAAAAGACAGAAAGGACAAACAAAACATGAGTCGGTACAAAGACTCACGAAAAGGAATACAAATAGGGAGTAAGTTGCAAATAAATTCTCTTTAACATTTTCACTCAGCTTTAGTAGTTTTTATATGATAAATGCACACAGGATTACCTACGGACAATCACAAATATTTTCATGTAAATAATGGGTTATTTGTTAAGCTTGATCAGGTTAAGGTAGCAATAATAATACGTACTTCCAACCTTTCAACGGCTATTAGTCCAGTCATTTTAGAGTTTCCTTGTATGGACACCCTAACAATAATTCATCTATCGCTGAAACTTGTGTGATAAAGTAAAGTATACAGATTACGGTTGAGAAATAATCTAGGACCGTAAAAAATTAAACCTAGATTATTTGTCAACCGTAATCTGTTTACTTTACTTTATCACACTGCAAAGTTTCAGCGATAGATGAGTTATTGTGAGGGTCAAATCTTAAAATGATTGGACTATATGTTACAGATTAAATTCTTGAATTTTTCCGACCAACATGCGGATTTCTTTTGAATAATACCAGGCAGTTAGACTTTTATTGAGAGACTGTTTGACAAAACAGTACTTACCTTACTGTGTTAGCTCAGGGACTGTCCAACAATTGGTTCTTTTAAAAAGAAAGTTAAAGATCACTATCTTTCTCTGCCATAGATTAAGTTTATGTATTTATTATAGTTTTTATATATTATGTATGTATATATATATATATATATATAGGTATATATTGGTATGTTTGTAATATATTTATCTGTTTATTTTCTTTTGTATTTTAAATAACGTTATCAATTAAGTCATTGTTCTAATCGTGTGTTTTAGTTTGTCAATTTCTTTGAACTGTGTACACCTTGCCTGCCTCACTTTATAAACTGTCTCTGTATCATGGGTCTGCTGGAAGAAATCTCTACAGAGATAAGCTCGCCCTTTGTACTTGTCTATTATGCTGTATTCATCTGTATTTCCGTGTGTACAATAAAGTGTAAATAAATAAATAAGAGTTATGAAGTTGCGCCAGGAGAGGGCGATGAATTAAAAAGTTTTTTATTTCTTTCTTCAGCATCGTGAGTGACTCAGCTCGCGGGATACTCGTAACGTGCCGATAACGTGGGCTCTACGAAGCTTTACTGTATCGCCTTGTACTTTCTGTAGTCGATTTTGACTGTACGAGCTATACAGGATCTCCCAGAAGGCAGTGCAAAATGGACGAGGGAGTAGCACACTAGCATGGTCGCTTTATGATAAACTTTAGCTGAATTTTTTGTTCCCGGTTTTGATGTTGGTCCCACAGAGAAAATTGATCAGTTTGATGGTCTGATCATCGCCTTAAAAAAGTGTTATCATTTTGAAGAAGGACCCTTGGTTACACGAACGTTTCAAACGATAAAAATAAGTCGGTATAGGTATCATATTATTTTCATGGCTTTTACTAATACAACTCCAAATTGTAAGCAGATATATTTTTTTTTTGTAATTTTAAACTTGAAATATCTGGACACAATGATTTCTGAATGACATCAACAGGAATTAGCATAAGCTTATGCTCACGACTATATTCCCCGAGGGGGTAGTCAGAGATCTTTTGAAACCTCAGAACATCTCAACAGGAATTGGTTATGGATAAGGATAAGGATAGGATAGGTTAGGAATTTAGGATCCATACGGGCTGTATCAAAACTACTAATTTCAGGAAAAATGGTCTTTATTAAAACCTGTTCTCATCGAGAAAACCATCTTAGTTCACAGATATTACGACACTCTAATATTTACACTTATTTAATTTATTATATAATAGTATTAGTCTAGGATTGTTCGTTTATATACAGAATAGTTATACAATTGTATCGATTTATTTTAAAATGTGAAATTGTACACTAGAAAATTTTGGTACACTGTAAAAATGTTTTAATAGTAGCTTCAAATCATGAAATCGCACAAATTATAGAAAATAAGTAACTGTTAAATATCATAATTGTCAAACGTATGCCATTAGAAAATAAAAATAAAAAATTTAAAACGGTTAGAAAATAAGTAGGTATATGTAATTGTATAGTGAAAAATAGGAAAGTGATCAAAACCCCATTGCAAAGCATACTATTTTTTAACTACCAACGAAAAAAGAAGGGTATTAAGACGCTCTTATCCCGTCGAGGCCGTTTTTTGAACACGAACGAAAGTGTTTTAAACTGTGTTTTAAAGTCTGAAATTCAATTATGTCTTATTTAAGGATCGGGCGGATGGGCGACTGTTCTCAATTACACGATTAGATTAAGTTTACTCGATAGAAAAAAATCCCAAAGTTACCCCTTTTTGTTATGTTTTTTCAATACTATGATTAAACTGCTGATATTTAACGTTTTATTCTTGTACTTAACTAGATACATTAAATATTTCTAGTGAACTCAGGAGAAGTTTTAGCTTAGAAACTCCCATGAGCAAAGATATTGACGAAAAACACGTTTTTTGCGATCCTGCTTTCAATTGGAGCGGGATGGCTAATTGTAAACTTATGCTTGCAAGAAAGAAACGCTTGCACTGGGATATCCTAGCCTTAAAGTTTGAGCCTTTGTCCGTCTGAGACGGGCGTCGTAGCGCCGAAACTGATTCTGATGCAGATTTTATAATCTAATAAAAAACTTGTCAAGATAGTTATTAGCCGTTTCGTAGAAATAGATCAAGCTGTTTTCAAGATAATCAGCTTTATTAAAAAACTTTAAAAGGATTTCTGTCATTAACAGTTTACTCATTTGTAATATTAGTATGCTTTCGAAGACGCGTGACCAGAGCCTGCCCAGGACAGAGATGGTTGGAGGATTAAAGGGGAGGCCTTTGCCCAGCAGTGGGATGAAATTGGTTATAAAAAAAAGAAAAAAAGAAATATTGTGGGGATGCATAACAAAAATTTTTTTTTCCGCGCTGGGATTTTAAATATGTAGTTTATTGGTCAAATTCTAGAAGATTGTATTGAAACCTAATTTTATGCTTTCCGTGTGGCTTTGAAAAGAAAAAGGTGTTTAATATGAAGCTACTTTCTTAATACAGTGATTAAAAACAGTTCCTGTATAACTTTGTATCTAACAATAAACAGTAGGTAACTAAACAATTAAACATTTCAATGTAAACAAGAACGTTTATTACAGAATATGTTGAGAACAGAAGTGTGACCAATAGTTTATATTCATACTATCACAATAAGTATTAAAAGTTTAATGTACTACAGTACAAATAAATTTACTATCGTCACTTCCCATGGGTACTGGTGCAACGCATAATATTCACAACATTTTACACCCCCGCACTGAAAATGAAGCTACTAGCCAGTAGACCATCACTAACGGATAATTGCATTTCCGACTACCTCTATCTCTGTGATCAAATTCGTCAAAAACAAAAAACCCGACTGCATAAAAAACTATTAACTGAAAAGATAAAAACCAGCTCCTTAAATCAGCTATAATAACTTTGTTTGAGCAAATTAATACAATTTGAATGTTATTACTTATTAGGTAGGTACCGCAAACGGGGACAAAGAAAAATGACCTATTTGTTGGTTTGTCCCCGCCTGCAATACCTACCTAATAAGTAATAACATTCAAATTGTATTAATTTGCTCAAACAAAGTTATTATAGCTGATTTAAGGAGCTTGTTTTTATCTTTTAGTTAATAGTTTTTTATGCAGTCGGGTTTTTTGTTTTTCTAAATAATTTAGTTTATTTCATACTTTTTAGTCTTGTGTCAAAATGGTAGCATAAAAGTACTATAATATATATATATATTTGGAATCTGCTCTTCACTAGCTTTCATTCGATACCCATATTGTAATTTTTTACGAAAAAAAATTGATTCTCCCCCCTCTCTTTTTTAATTCGCAGTTTATATATATTATATATTTTTATTCGCCATATTAAAATAATGTACCCTATGACACTCTCACGATTTTTACGAATCTAACGACACCTCATACGTTAAAATCCATCAAGCCGTTTAGGCTGTAGGGCGTGCCAAAGAAATATACATACAAACATACATACATACATACGCTCGAAAAACATACCTAACCCTCCTTCTGTCGCAGTCGGATAAAAACAAAAGACTTTTTGTTTACCTAAGTGTTGCACCAATACGCATTATATGTGACGAATTATAAATCTAACCATGACAATAAATGTCACAACTATCAGTAAATTCGAAACAACGTTAACAAAGATAAAATATAAGTAAACAAGTAACAGACGTAGACGTTGGGGTAACAGAACTGAATCTATTCAAGATGGTACAAAAGTTCATACATTTGGTCAGTACCTACTGATACATACATAAAAGAGTTGACCTTGTCATACATACATATCTGACATACCTAATTAAATCTTTGATATTATATTCCATTAAAATTATCACTATAACTTAAGAAAATCCATTTTTAATAGAATACAATATACATTGGACGATGCAATATACCGCAAGAATTAATCGCTACAATGAGTGCTTACGTATATTTTGTCTTACTTTGCACTAGCCCCGATCACAAAGAGGGCGGGAATGGGCCTAGAAAGAACCTAGTCAGCAATCGATATCAGCGTTGTGTTTTGTCTGAAAAGTTTCCAATAAAGTCTAACGAAAGGTACACAAAAGCTTCTAACCAGGTCCAATCTAGCTCCCGTCCCGTCTTTTGTTTGACCGGCGCGTAAAATTTTAAGAAAAGTGACAATATTTGTTTAGTCACAATCACAATGTCGCTAGTGTCACTATTATAAACATTTAGCTCAATTCACATAAAGATGGCAGCGACCAGGAGTGTGATATTTGAAACTCATTTGGTGCATCAGCAGTTGAAAATGTAAAAATTAATATGGAGTTATGCATATTTCTACTGCTGATTTGACTTTCAAAAATCATACTTCAGGAGTGCGATTTTTGAAAGTCAAATCAGCATTAGAAAGATACATATCTCCATAGTAATTTTGATATTTTCAACTGCTGTAAGTTCTTTGAAAAGTCGAGTGTAGTGGCTAAAAACTGCCTTTTTCGAGCCCTCAAACAATTACTATGGTATTTTAACAATATAAATGTTTAAATCCCGCTTAATTAAAATTGCTCGCTGTTTCGCTGCCGGCCGGTACCATCTCGGTATGAATAAGACCAATGACTTATGATATCTCGCCGAAGAAAGGGCTGAAATAATGCTTTTGAGATAAGTCAGCTTAATTATACTCGTATAACTCACTCAATATAGTAAAAAGTTTCTATACGTCCAACACAGAACTCAGTAAGTAGTCTTAGTTCGGAAGTCATATACAGATCTCCTGATAGTCTTCAAACTCAATTACACTAGCAGATAGATACATATCTTATCTACACTGTCATGATAGCAGAACCAATTACACTAACAACACAGATAAATTTAAAACCCATCTGCATTTAGATGCCATGAAAGTGTCCGAAGTTATTGACTCGGAGACATCTTGGATTTAAAGAGTTTTTGTGGTTTCTTAGCGATGGTTTAATTTTCACCACGTATGCCTCTTCAAAGTCGTGTTTTTTTCTTTACGCACCCTCTAACTAGCAACTCTTGAAGAACATAGTTTCATCCTAGCCAACCAAGGGCCCAAGGATTTTTTCGCGATTTACATTCTGGAGCTCGTCCTGTTCCAATCAGTATGGCTGATCCACTGATACTTCTCTTTTATAACTCTTTCGCTAGCAATATGCGTTGGTATCTTAGGTTCTTTTTCTGTCTTAAGTATTCACGGTTGGTCACATTCTCTACCAATTCCTACGCTTCTCGTCTTGGACGAGTCAGATCGTTGCTAGACTGTTTTATCGTAGATTGTTTCTAGAAGTCATCTACACTGAGATCTCTTGGATTTGGACGCGTTTTTTTGGCGGTGGAGCGGCAGCTGCGGTCGTCGGCCTCGATTTGAGCTCTGACTCGCTGCTGCGCTGTGGATGATGATTGTGATGTTATTTCTGTTTAGATTTTAAATTGTAAGTAAGCTAGCCTGTGGCTCAGTATAAGAAAGAGTACTAGGGTACATAGGTTCTACAGAAGGACCACTTCCTGCCTCCCACAAATTTTAGCCGCATCCTCTTTTGGTGGAGCCGGAGCTGGCCGACAGTAAGCAATAGTTTAGTCCTCTCTCACTCACACTTACTCAGTAAACATGCGCTA
Organism: Agonopterix heracliana; assembly: GCA_963693445.1. Taxonomy (NCBI): domain Eukaryota; kingdom Metazoa; phylum Arthropoda; class Insecta; order Lepidoptera; family Depressariidae; genus Agonopterix; species Agonopterix heracliana. Next base: position 22,275,039 of record OY856309.1, read on the forward strand.
TCCTCTTCTTATCAGTGCAAGCTCATTTTAAAAGCTTAACTATTCAGACTCCAGTGGAACTTTTGTGCCCGAGAACAAATTGTTTATATAGGGTCCAACTTAATATGCTGACACTTTTTTAAGAGGATGATCAGACCGTCAAACTGAACAACTTTCTCTATGGGACCAACATCGAAAACGCGAAAAAAAAATCAGCCCTTCCATACAAAACTGCAAACTTACTTGAGTCAAATGTATGAGACAGCTAATTTATTTTTCGCGATTTCGATGTTGGTCCCATAGAGAAAGTTGTTCAGTTTGATGGTCTGAACATCCCCTTAAAAAAGTGTCAGCATATTAAGTTGGACCCTGTATATTGTAACAAATTCCATAAATTTCATTTTAAAGAAATTCTATTAGAGATTTTGTGAAATTACCCCATACTACACCAAGTGCGGATTGGTGGAGGCAAGTTCAGTGTTCAACGAATTTTTGTGTTATATTGTTTCGCAACTTAAAGTGACGGATGAAAAACAAATGAATGCAGCTGAGATGCGAATGTTGAGATGGATGTGGGGTGTACTACAATGGACAGGATTAGGAAAGAGTATATTAGAGGACGCCTGAAAGTAGCGCCAGTAATCGAAAATCTGCGCAGTAATAGATTATCGTGGTATGGGCATGTGATACGGAGAGATGAGTATCAAGATGAGTGTTAAATATGAATATGGATGGGTACATGAAGGAGGACGACCAAAGAAAAGATGATGGATTGTGTGAAAGACGACATGTCTAAAAAAGGATTGAACGCTGAAATGACGGCTAAAAGAGATGAAACATATTGCACCGACCCCAGGTAATGGGATAAGGACAAGAAGAAGAAGAAAGTTTCGGAACTATCCTCGGGTCAATCAAATTCGAGTATTCAAGCGAACTTCAATTACCGACATTATAGATAGTTGGTGTCTCAATTGTACACTTGAAACTAAATGTCACAAGAGTCGAGGGTAGCTGCACGTCGTGGAATGCCGTCTGCATAAGTTACAATTGAATGACTCTCAGAGGGATTGCAGACTATGTTTCAGATAGTTGGTTCAAGTATCGGGCCTCACTGGTATTGAAGTTTGTACCTTATATCTTATTGTTTATAGTCTAAATGATATTATTACCTTAAGTGTGCTCTTGCGTGGAGACGTGACCGTCGCCGGATCACCAGCTCCGTTGATGGAACATCCGCCAGTCCTGCTGTTTGTGCTACCTGTAAATTAAACCTAAATTGAACCAAAGGCGATACAGACAGTTCTCTGTCATCATCAGCCTATCATGGTCCACTGCTGGCCTCTCCCAAGGCGCCCACAAAACACAGTCTTTGGCTTTCCTCATCCAGTCGCTTCCAGCTACCTTTTTTAGGTTGTCTGACCAGCGGGCAGCACGGCGTCCCACACTAAGCCTGCCAGTTCGTGTTCTCCACTCTAAAACTCTGACACCCCACCGGTATCAGACAGTTCTCTGTGCATCACTTATTCATGAGAGGAAGCCTGTGTCTTGACGTTTTTATTGATGGGGGTGTTTGTCGTCGCATATTGCTAGTATTTGCATGTCAAACATGCAGTTGCCATGTGGACAACTGTTTTGGTCACAGTGGTAAACATTGTCCATGACTTGGTAATATTTAAGGGAATGGTTTAGACCATCAAACTGAACAACTTTCACTATAGAGCCGACATGGAAAAAAAGAAGTTTCATTAAAAACTGCAGCAGTCGACTCACAATAAATGTTTCTCTCGACTTTTTAATTCTTTTTCTCGAACTTTCAAAAATAAAATAATTGAATTCAGCTGTCCCGTATATTGCAACAACTGCAAGCTTATTCAATTCAAAATCATTTATTCAATATAGGAGCCTGAAGCACACTTATTAAACGTCAATTCTTTTTTAAGCTACCACCGCGTCGGAACGTGTTGTCGCTGTAGAGAAGATGCGGCCAGAAACTCTTATAAAGGTATGTTGGTCTTTACGTCAATATAGGTATGCGTATTGTCTGTATTGGAGCACGGATCGACAGACTAGCGGCATCTATTGATTTGTCATTGTGCCCCCTCAGATATTACGAAGATCTCATTTGCAATTCCCCAGTAACGAGGGTTACTCGTATTTGGCAATACGAAATATTCCAAATATGTTTTGACTATTGTTTTACTATTGTTGATTTGTTTTGTGGCGTTTCTGATTCATTATGTTTGGGTTGTGGTTTTGATCGTAACCTATCGCTTTTGTTGTTTATTATGAATTCAACGCAATATGTTTTGATTGTTTGTAGATATTTTAGAAAAATAATCATCAATCTTTCCTCATCTGCCTATACAGGGTGTAACAAAACACCGTAGTAATACTTAAGAGTGTGCTTCAGACTTCTGGTGAAACGTGGATGTTCTGAGGTTTCGGAATATCTCTGACTACCCCCTCGGGGAATATAGGCGTGAGCATATGCTTATGTTTTGAAATCGTGAAAAAAAAACAGAGGTAGTAAGCTTACTAGGATGTTTTGTTACACCCTGTCTGTATAAGTCACAGTGCACGGCACAGGCCTACCCTCAGAGAAGGTGTTTAGGCGTTAGGCCACCACGCATTATCAATGGTTCGAATCAATCTTTGATGGCCAAAAAATACAATTTTAAATTCTTACACAATATTAAACACAGATAAGATACCTATTTCGCCAACGCTAAACTAAGAAACGGTGAAGGAAAACCTAGTGAGAAAACATACATCTGCTAACATTGCTGAAGAAGAAATTCGTATGAAGCCATGGGAAAAGAAATATAATTCAATATTCTTTAAACCGAAGTCTACCAATACGCATTGGGATCGCATAGATAGCGTAGATTCAGGTACATAACACGATCATGTTCATAGCGAGCAGGAGCTCTTGTTGCCACGTGGCGATGATGATGAAGCAACAAACACGAAGTAACGTCTCACCGTCCCTCCTCGGGCGGCGCTGCGCGTGGCGCCTGCGTCCCCGCTGCAGGTAGATGCCCGCGAACACGAGCACGTTCAGAGCCAGCAGGAAGCATCCTGCTCCCACCGTCACTCCCAGCGCCACCGTGTAGCTGAAACAACAATCATACATCAACACTGGCTCTTGTGCGCAGTCGTCAACGGTGTTCGTCGTAAGAAACCTCACTCTTTCTCAGACTTCGATGACGACGTTAACGACGTCACAACTGCACCGCCGTGATTTTAACTGAGCGATATCATTGCAATATCACCGTGATACCATCACGACACGATCTCAGAAATATCGCGGCGATAACTCAACAATGTTGCGTCAGTATTGCGGCTATATCGCAGTAATAACGCCAATATATCGCGGTGATGTTGCGGCGATATCGTTAATTGAAAACATACGCTCAAAAACAGCTTATGTGATTATGTTCTTAAGAGGAAGGCATCATCAACATTGTGACTTTAAACTTTAAAGTCACTGCATCTGACCACGTGGTTTATCACATCAGATTCAGAATGCCATAGAGTACTATAACACTGCGTAAAAAAAGAATGTTAGGGCGAGAGATGTAGGTTAACTTCTCTTATTTGTAGGCAATCGATCTTTCGAATTAGGAATCTCTTTATTTTCAATAGCAAATTCGATGAACTGTCTGTATCTTAATCTAACTTTAGCTTCAGCTAAAGCTTGTGTAGTTATAACTGGTAGAACAATTTAAAACACTTAATAACATCTTAATAAGGATTAAAACTACATTGACATTTAATTTCTTGCTAGCTGTTGCAGAGGTCCGATCCGATTAATTATAATGTACCAAAAGTGCAACAAAGAACTATGTAATTTAAAATAAATCTTCATTATAAATATAATGTATACATGTTAGGCAGCAGCAAAGAAAATGAGACCATACTAAAACAAATTGTTTTCTTTCTTCTAAATCTAATATATCTTCATCTCAAAAGGTTATTAATGAAACTAATTATTGTCTTAAAAAACAAGATAATATTATAACGGCCTCGTCCAGGCATCTGTTTGAGAAACGAGCCTCATTTGTATCGTGTTGATGCTAGCAGGGTTACCAGGCAACAGTTTTTCATTGACATGATATGCAAAACTTACTAACCTAGTCATATTCTCTAGAATCGATTACTAAACATAATATTACATACATGTAACTTTTTGGAAAAATGATACAAGGCTCACGCTCAGATGCAGAAAAGCTCATTAAAGTTAATCCTCCATTAAATCTCTTGCTAGCTTTTACTGCGTCACCAAGACAAAAAGTGACAGCAAGTGATTTAATGGAGGATTAACTTTAATGAGGGTTTCTGCAACTGAGTGTCAGTCGGGTAAAAAAAAATAAAAAAGATGTCAACTTTCATCAAAATAAAATATACTTATTAGTTTACACCACCTTTTTTCGTTTTACCGTGTGGTTTTCACCGAAAAAAGGCCTATCCTTAAATTGATACTAAAGTATCACCCCGACACTTTCAGATCCCTACTAAAAAGTATTGAAACAACTACACTCATCAAAATGGTTGGTTTTTGACACTGCATTTTCCGAAAGGGATGAAGGTCGTGTTATTGTTCAAATACCAATTTTGAACAATCATCATAACATAACATAACATAAATATTCTTTATTTGCACACCAAAAACATACAGCAACAAAAACAGAATAAAAAGAAAGTAAGGGTACAAATGGCGGTCTTATCACCAATCATCATTATCATCATCTCAACCGATGGACGTCCACTGCCCAATAGATTGCCACAACTCGCAGTCCTGCGCTGCCCTCATCCAACGGATTCCCGCCGCCTTCACCAGGTCGTCGGTCCACCACGGTACGTTACGGCTGTCTAACTTCTAAACATTGATCTGTGGACGTAGATTTACATATAGATGGGTGTTTGGATAACAGTGGCATTAATGGGCAACTGACTACCCTAACATCCTGTAGATAGAACCTTACGTTCTCTTTTATTCTGTTTTTTGCTGTATGTTTTTGGTATGCAAATAAAGAATATTTATGTTATCTTATGTTATGTTATAGAACGTCTTCTCGGGTCTAGCGTTCGATTTATTTTTTATCAGCACCAGCACAGGTGAAACAAATGTGGTGGTAACTTAGAAAAAGTATATGTCTAGAATGAGCCTCACTGTTTTACCGTATAAAACAAAAGGGGCTAAGTTTCAATAGTGTAGCGGCCAGGACAAGTGAAAAAAAATCTCGTATGTAAGTTCTGTATATACCTACAACAGGTATGGGTGTGTTCAGGGCACTCTCTGGATCACGAAACTGCTTGTTGTATAATTCAAAAGTGGTGGAGGGGGGTAGCAGTGACGTCATAAAGATGGCCGCCGACGGTTTTAGTTTTTCTTCAATTGTAGCGCACCTATGAGGTCAATATGGTTGCGCAAGGTGTCATTTGAAAGCTTATTCAATTTACTTTAACTATTTCATAGACACTTAACGTGAAAAATTTGTATTTACTGAAATATTTTCAATTTATTGAATTTTTTGTTACCTACCAGCAATCATTCCTCCAGTTTTCTCGGAAACGGGTAACTTTATTGTGATTATAGTCATTACATAAAACATAGAGAATTTTATTAGCTATCTTACAACATCAATTGTATAAAAATACAACTTCAAACAACTGAGCTGTGTCAAATTTTCTGGTGCACTGTAACTATGAGTCCAAGCGTGCATCGGTGTGCGGGCGGGGCGGACGAACTGCAAATAACATTATGATTTATAGATTATATAAAATTAAGGTTTCCATTGTAATATTGATTGGAAAAATATACATTTTTATATTATTTGCACATGCGTTTACATAAATTGTAGATGTATAGGGTGTAATATTAAATGCGTTACATACTTAAGGGGTTGCTTTAGACCATAAAACTGAACAACTTTTACAATGGGACCAACTTTGAATCACGAGAAAAATTAGCTGCTGTTTCATACATTTTGGTCCAGAAGAGATTGACATGTTCTATGGGACATCTGATTTTATTTCGCTATATTTATGTTGGCTCCAAGGTGAAAGTGGTTCAGCTTGATGGTCTTAAGTATCCCATTCGATATAACATGTACCTACTTAACGCATTACATTTTACACTATGTATACAAGAATGAGGCTGCCTTGGAAAAGTAAATAAAAGAATGAGAAATCCAAAACAATTTATTAACAGGTTTATAAATAATTATTATTGTTATAAAAAAACAATTGTTAGTTGCACGCATGCAATGTCTAGAGTGATTCATCAACATCACCAAAATTATACTGATTTAAGCATACCTCCTCACTGATATTTTATGGCAAACACCCTGCATGCATTTTTGAATTTTACTAACAAATCTGCATCTCGCACTACGGTAGCCTGTTTTGCATTAGCAAGACATTAATTCTAAATCTTTTACGAAATAGGTAGGTACTTACATGGTTTTAACGTTGTTATCGGTGACAACTTTTCGTTTTCCAATGTTCAACCATGGTTTGTAGGTGGTGGTAAATTATGAAATGCCACATCTGCAGCAGCCCAAACGTACATTTGGTAATTTGCTCTCTTTATATGTTGTTTCAGAGCTTCTTATGAAGGTAGAAGTTTATCCACTTTACTAATACTATGACAGTACATAGCCATATCAAACTTCTCACCTTTTTGCTTTAGATCTTTTGTTAGGTCAACGACCGTTCCAAATCCTTCCAGAAGATCGTAATTTTCTGTGAAGACTTTCCTTCTGCTTTTCTATGAAAAACTTGACAATGAGCTTGTGCTAGCGCATACTGTAAGAGCGTGGAACGTAAATAAACAGTGTATTTCTGGTCCGAGAGCTTGAACAATTGTATTGATTTGGTTTATTTCAAGAGCAAGCAACAAAACTTGAGGGAGACATAGAATTATTAACCGCTGGTGGATTAGAAAATCCACTTACTAGCAACAAATAAAAACAGAGCTGTCCATCACTTAAAAGTAATCACGAACAGGCTGACACCCGTTTTGTTTTACATGTAATTGATGCTGCCCAATGGGGGTTTGAGACCCTAATGGTAAACACACACTGAAGTTTTATTGTTGCTCATTCATTTCTTCGACAGGTTACCAGCGAAGGTCTGGATTCAATGAGGAATGGGGCGAGTAAATCAAAATACGTTTTAGTCAATAAAATTGTTCAAGCACTCGGACAAGAAATACACTGTTTATTGACGTTCCACGCTTATATAGTAGGTATGCGATAGCACAAGCTCATTGTCAAGTTTTTCGAAGAAAAGCACAAGGAAAGTCTTCACAGAAAATTACGATCTTCTGGAAGGATTTGGAACGGTCGTTGACCTAACAAAAGATCTAAAGCAAAAAGGTGAGAATTTTAATATGGCTATTTACTGGCATAATATTGGTAACGTGGATAAACTTCTACCGTCACAAGAAGCTCTGAAACAACATATAAAAAGACCAAATTACCACATATATAATTTACCACCACCTACAAACCATGGTTGAACATTGGAAAACGAAAAATTTTCACCGATACTCGTAACAACGTTTAAATCATGTATTTCGTAAAAGATTTGGAATTAATGTCTTGCCAATGCAAAACAGGCTGCCGGTAGTGCGAGATGCAGATTTGTTAGTAAAATTCAAAAATGCATGCAGGGTGTTTGCCATAAAATATCAGTGAGGAGGTATGCTTAAATCAGTATAATTTTGGTGATGTTGATGAATCACTCTAGACATTGCATGCGTGCAACTAACAATTGTTTTTTATAACAATAATAATTATTTATAAACCTGTTAATAAATTGTTTTGGATTTCTCATTCTTTTATTTACTTTTCCAAGGCAGCCTCATTCTTGTATACATAGTGTAAAATGTAATGCGTTAAGTAGGTACATGTTATATCGAATGGGATACTTAAGACCATCAAGCTGAACCACTTTCACCTTGGAGCCAACATAAATATAGCGAAATAAAATCAGATGTCCCATAGAACATGTCAATCTCTTCTGGACCAAAATGTATGAAACAGCAGCTAATTTTTCTCGTGATTCAAAGTTGGTCCCATTGTAAAAGTTGTTCAGTTTTATGGTCTAAAGCAACCCCTTAAGTATGTAACGCATTTAATATTACACCCTATACATCTACAATTTATGTAAACGCATGTGCAAATAATATAAAAATGTATATTTTTCCAATCAATATTACAATGGAAACCTTAATTTTATATAATCTATAAATCATAATGTTATTTGCAGTTCGTCCGCCCCGCCCGCACACCGATGCACGCTTGGACTCATAGTTACAGTGCACCAGAAAATTTGACACAGCTCAGTTGTTTGAAGTTGTATTTTTATACAATTGATGTTGTAAGATAGCTAATAAAATTCTCTATGTTTTATGTAATGACTATAATCACAATAAAGTTACCCGTTTCCGAGAAAACTGGAGGAATGATTGCTGGTAGGTAACAAAAAATTCAATAAATTGAAAATATTTCAGTAAATACAAATTTTTCACGTTAAGTGTCTATGAAATAGTTAAAGTAAATTGAATAAGCTTTCAAATGACACCTTGCGCAACCATATTGACCTCATAGGTGCGCTACAATTGAAGAAAAACTAAAACCATCGGCGGCCATCTTTATGACGTCACTGCTACCCCCTCCACCACTTTAGAATTATACAACAAGCAGTTTCGTGATCCAGAGAGTACCTTGAACACACCCATACATGTTGTAGGTATATACAGAACTTACATACGAGATTTGGTTTAGAGACGACTTTTTCCCGGGTGGCCGCTGCACTACAAAGGTTGGTGTGCGTGAGGCGCCATACAAATTCTGTATGTGTGCGTGTATATGTATAGGGTTTAGGAACCAGTCCTGGTTCCAATTTTTTTCGACGCTTTCGTATCTTCGACTGTCAATCTTGACATATACTTTATCTAAGGGTGGTAACATAAAATCTCACTATTTGTTACCTCCTTCAGTCACTCATTATTTACGATGACTAACGTAATCTACTGATAACCCTAAGCTCGCTCAACGCTCAAAGTCCAGCTAAATCATCGCCGAGTCTTCCCATCTATTAACATTATCTGCCGAAGCCAGTCTCCTCGGAGGGAGAGAAATGGTTACACTTTACTAGAATATTTGCGACAAAAAATAGACTAAATTGTAAGGTAAACAAGTAAATACATTAGTAGATTACGTGTAGGGACTGAGATCAATCTTGTTTATTGTAATCGTGGGGTATGTGGGGATCTTCGTTGTTTGAGCAGTAGAATACCTACATTCGTTTTGGTAATGATGAATAAACATTATTGGTAATAATATACAGGGTGAGGATACAAAAAAAACCCTAGTAACATTTAAAGGATGCTAATGATATTAATTTCACTCTGTATATCAAATACTAACAGTGCCAGAACTAGTTGCAGAAATGCACATTAAAGTTAATCCTCCATTAAATCTCTTGCTGTCACTTTATTCTTGTTGACGTAGTAAAAACTAGCAAGAGATTTAATGGAGGATTAACTTTAATGAGCGTTTCTGCAAATGAGTATAAACCTCTCTCTAAATGTTACTCAATTATCCCAACGTTATATTTTTAACTTTATTTAACGTCGGCTCACTTAGTAAAGCGGCTCTTATTAGACAAACCAATTAAAACGACGACTCATTATCCCTCGGATCTTCGCGGGGAAATGAAGAATACCTATCGCATTTTAAATTAATACCCATAGTAGAGGAAAAATTACTTCCTCATTAAGCTTCTTGATGGGTTTAATGATAAAGTCACAAACTCTACTATGGGTCAAAACAGTACTGTAATAGCAACGCGGTGACTTGTATGTCAACAAATTGTGATCTGCGCACTGTTACATCAATTTTATAGGTCTAAATAGTATGCCTGGCACTGCTACAGATACACTATGACACTGAATGGAGATATAATTGCGCCACTTTCGGGGTTTGTAAACGTTCTTTGGCCTTTTAAAATCGATAAATGGTATTTCGGAATGGTTCTATTGTCTTCTATACAACAAACTTTTGCGCCTTGAGGAGATGATGGTTGTAAGTTTATGAATATGTATAAAAAATATAGCTTAGTGGTAGCTTTAGAAAAGATTTGACGTTTAATAAGTGTGCTTCAAGCTCTTATATTGAATAAATTATATTCACTTTGACTATCATTTTTAGTCACATATTTTTATGGGTGATATTCCGATATGTCTCAGATACATTCTACTGCTTGTAAACTACTGCTATAACATAAAGCATGTCAGTGAGGCACGGGAGGTAAACAGGGGGGAGGGGAGGGAAACTTGTTTACTCGCAAAGAAACAAAACAATACAGCCTTGTTTAGTATAACGATGACTGCTGGGCTGGCTGCGAGGGAAGGGAAGGTAATTCAATCACCAAACAAAGGTAGTGCTAATGTAGTTGCCTTCAAGATTACGTTGTTGCTTGTTTATTATAATGTTGGAGTAAATAACAAAGTGATCTGTTGTTAATATTATTTGGGGAAAGCGATATTGGTAGGTCGCAGTTTGTAACCATAAACAGATTTGTCTATGTCTTTGTCTAAATAGACTTACGTTGCGCGAACTTTTTCAGAAACACTTATGTTGACTATGTTGTTAAGTTCTTCATCTATTTTAAGGGGATGATCAGACCATCAAACTAAACAACTTTTTCCATCGGACCAACAACGAAATCGCGAAAAAATACAAGAACAATAAGAAAAAAAAATCAGCAACATTTAGCTCAAGTAGGTTTGTAGTTTTGTATGGAGCAGCAGATTTTTTTTCGCGGTTTCGATATTGGTGCCATAGAGAACGGTCTGATCATCCTCTTAAAAAGTGTCGGTTTTTTTCTCGACTATTCCTGTATCTATCAGTGAAAACCTGTTATTGGCTTTCTGCTTTATACTCTTGTGACTACTGTACTATATTGCTGTTGGTTTTCCAATAAAATAAATAAAGAAATAAATAAATAAAGAAATATCAAATCGAGTCGCATTTCTCTTTTCATTCTTGTTTCTCACGTTTCCTAACGATGTTTTCCTTCGCCTAGCTACTGATAATGACTCTTTTTTTATCTCTATTGGTCGTTAAAAATATAAGCATACACACATACATAATACACTCGAAAAACATTACCCTCCTTCTAGCGCAGTCTGGTGAAAATGACACCCATCAAAATCTTAATTTTCCGTAGAACTGAATGGTACAGGATTGGAGCCGCCACCTACCTACTGCACAGGAGTCGCAAGATGTCTTTCGTTATTGGCACAACCGAAGTCATGTTATATTTTCAAAATAACGTTATACTATAGGGTCCTTCTTAATATGCTGACACTTTTTTAAGGGGATGATCAGACCGTCAAACTGAACAACTTTTTCTGTGGCGCCAACATCAAAATCACGAAAAAAATTGTTGTTCCTTACAAAACTGCAAACCTACTAGAACCTTTATGGGACAGCTGATTTTTTTTCGCGATTTCGATGTTGGCCCATAGAAAAAGTCGTTCAGTTCGTTTGACGGTCTGATCATCCCCTTAAAAAAGTGTCAGCATATTATGAAGGACTATGTATATAAATAAATTATTCATGCATTATTATTTGTGCAACCAAAGCATCAATTACTTATTTCCTCTCGTTGAAAAATAAAATAAACCCATAATTAAGATAAAATGGAACACTCAATTACGCAAATAATCTTAATGTCATGAAAATGCCCGTATTCTATTAATTGAAACTGAACATTTTCATCCCGTAAATATTATTGCACCCAACATTTCCTTACGGAAATAATAAACGGTGAATAACAGCGAATAAACTTTATGAATAATATTTGAATGGAATGAATGGAAATAATAAACAACTCTTCAGAAAGTACCGAAAACCTTATTAAGTGAGGTTTTTATGAAAATTAATATGAAAGTGAGAAACGAAACTCCGCGTTTTCGTGTGAATAGCATTAAACCAGTCTAGCGCATTTGTTAATTCACGAGTTTGTGACAGGTAACATATCATATTATACAGAGTCCTTCTTTATATTATGCTGACCCTTTTTGAAGGGGATGATCAGACCGTCAAACTGCAGAACTTTCTTTATGGGACCAACATCAAAACCGAGAGAAAAAAAATCTGCCGCCCTATACATTTGGCCTAAACCAAACCTACTCGGGTTTGGAGTTTTGTACGGAGCAGCTTATTTTTCACGATTTCGATGTTGGTGCCGTAGAGAAAGTTGTTCAGTTTGACGTTCTGATCATCCCCTTTAAAAAGTGTCCGCTTATTAAGAATGATCCTACAAGAAATCTAATAATAACCATATACCTACTGCTCCTTTAAAAATCAGTTGGGGTTTATGAGGATTTGCGCTTATTCATTAACACGTTGAATAGCTCAAAGCTACGCTCAAAAGCTGAATTCACACCGAAGTGTCAGCGGTTGGCAGCGCAGTATTTTAAATGTACGGCCTTCGCTTCAGCTTCGATGCAAATTTCGGGATCGTATAGCGTTATCGACCGGTCTTGCAATCATAATACGAGTACCTATACGATCGGTACTGCTGTAATTGCTGTTGTCTCAACTACTACGGAGTAATTATTGGATCGCCGGTTCATGTTGAGTTGTGGTGCAGATTGTCAGATAGCAGGAGGTGTGTATTGTACGCATTGTTTGTCCTTTAAAAGTGGGGACGGGCTCACTGCCATCACACTTGACAGATTTTGTGTACTTCTAATAATATTTAGAATAGTCGGGAAAACTACCCCCGAGAGAGAAAATACAGTCGTAAGCATGTTTGTCATACTCCTACAATATCAGGTCTAACAAAATTAGCTGAAACTATTTTAAGTGGATGATCAGACCATCAGGACAGCTGATTTTTTTTTGCTTTGATGGGTTGGCTCCCATAGTAAAAGTTGTTCAGTTTGATGGGTAGACTCTTAGTTTAAAAGGATGCTAATGATATCAATTTCACCGTGTATACAGGGTCCAACTTAATATGGTGACAATTTATGAAGAGGATGATCACACCATCAAACTGAATATCTTTCTGTAAGAAACCAACATCGAAATCGCGAAAAAAATCTGCTGTCCCATACATTTGGCTCGAGTAAGTTTGCGGTATTGTATAAAACAGAAGATTTTTTGTAAGTACTCTTACCACTTACCTGTAATACTGTGAGTCGAGGTTAGTGAGCGAGTCCTCGCGCGGGGACGGCTGCGGGGAGGGGAGGGCGGAGAGCGCGGGGCGCGGGGAGGGCGAGGGCTCGCACTCGTCGGCCTCGGGCAGGTCGTCGGCCTCGGCCTCCGTGCTGTCCTCGGCCTCGTCCAGCACGCCGCCGGACGCCGTCGTGTAGAGCTCCGGGAAGATCTCACCTATGGGGCAAGGAAGGTGGTTAGAGATGTGTTGTTGTGTGGGAAGATGTTTTACTGTGAAGCAGGAGTTTTCGGCGGGCTTTGGTAGCTGACGTTTGGAGTCCTTATATTTCATCGAATTTTTATTGTTTATATGAGTTTTGGTTCGTAAAATTGGTGTTGTTTTGCGTAACAAAGTGTCGTGCAAGTGAACAATATACAGTTCAGTAAAATATGATGGTGTGTGGGTCGTAAACAGGAAAAGCGTTCCGTGATTTTAGCGCGGCAAAGCGGTCGGTTCACCTCTTTCCTGTGGACTTCTCTGCGCTTCCTGTGTCTTTCGATTGTCTCCAAAAACTTCAAAGAAGAGTCAAAACATCGAACACCAACGTTTTAACGTGAAAACAGAAGATAAATTGAAATAAATAAATAAAGATTTAGCCTAAATGTCTTGTAACCAGGCTAGTAAATATATAAAAAAAAAAAAAATACTGTGAAGCAAAGGAAGCTGTGCTCCTTGTTATTATAGGAAAACAATATAATAGTTAATAGACAGCTTTATTGTAATATAATTTGTCATTCTTCATCTTCTTATCGTGTGAGCAAGCCCTGGTGTCAGACTGCCTTACGGCCTCTGTCGTTTTTTTTTATGTACCTGAGGACTACTACTTCTACCACCAGAAATAGTAGCCGAGACCAACGGCTTAACGTGCCATCCGAAGCACGGAATCGTCTCTCTTTTCAGACAATCAGGTGATTCAGCCTGCAATGTCCTAACCAACTGAAGAAAAATGCACAAAGTGACATATCACTAGGTGTCCCCCGTGGTAATCGAACCCACGACCTCCGTTTCAAGGGCCCAATGCTCTTAACCATTAGACCATGGAGGCAGTTATTTGTCATTGAAAAAAATGTTAGTTTAGTGGGAGTTAGGTACTGACAATTTTGAAAATAATGTAATTGATTTATTGTGGATAAAAAACGCAATAAAATCATTACATACAACCACATGTTGGATTACCCTTTGACAGAAAATATTTGTCTATCAATGGAGTGCTAAAAACTAACTAGGATTAACACAAAATCCAAAAACTTTACACGCTCTAATATATTAACAAAAAAGCCTACCTATTACTCAAGTGAAACTCAAAAAGAATTTCCTTCAAAAAGAAATTTAGCACCCTAATCCCTAAGTTTCAAAGAACCTACGAAACCACAAAAACTTTTCCTTTAAAAGCGAAGGGGCGAAGAGGAGATGGAGATAATGAAATAGATTTAGGAAGCGATACGACTAACGTGTTTCGCCTCATTTCCTCCGGAGCCATTTAACGAGCAAACAGAGAGCGGTAATGAATAGGCGACGCTGATTTACAAAGTAAAAGCTAACAAACGTTGGTTGTATCCGACGCCGACGAGGCGAGTAAAGGCCTTGTCACAAGGGACATGATGACGTTATGATGGTTACCTTTAGGTTCGTATTACCCGCCGGTAGAAAGCGATATCTAAATAAACAAACATACACTCATGGGCGCCGGCAGGACTATTATTAGGGGGATGCTTCTGGCTGGATCAGTATTAAGGCTAAGGCAAATTGCAGCGATATCATCGAGCGATATTATCGACAGCGATATCGTGACACCTTACACACTGCAGCGATTCCGCGATTCGCGTCACGCATGCGCACACCACTGAATGTAGTAGAAAGAGATTGCGTCAGGTTGCGATAATATCGCGGCAGTGTGTGGGATCGAGCGCGTCCCCATACAAAATGTACTGAGAACAATTATCGCAAAATCGCAGCGATAATATCGCTCGATAATATCGCGGCAGTGTGTAGGATCGAGCGCGACCCCATACAAAATGTACTGAGAACAATTATCGCAAAATCGCAGAGATAATATCGCTCGATAATATCGCTGCAATGAGCGGAGGCCTTTATACGTATTAATAACGTGCTTATCCTTGGTCCTTAATATGCTGACACTTTTTAAGGGGATGATCAGACCATCAAACTGAACAACTTTCTCTAAGGGACCAACACAACATCTAAATCAACACCATTTGGCTCAAGTGGGTTTGCAGTTTTGTAAGGAACAGATTTTTTTCGCGATTTTGATGTTGGTCCCATAGAGAAAGTTGTTTAGTTTGATGGTCTGATCATCCTCTTAAAAAGTGTCAGCATATCAAGAAGGACCTTGTTTATTAAGGTCACCCGAATATTTTAATATGCGTCTACACTCTGTCTTAAAAATCTAAATCGTTATATTTTCTTTTAAAACCCGGGGGAGTACGTGTACCCTCTTGACAGGTAGTAAGCCATTTGAAAATTTTTATTGGACAGTCCTCGAAATCGAAACATTCCTCATGATGTCAATATTTAAGTATTTCAACTGAAATTTATCTGGATGGTTTTGATATTTTCCTTTTCTATGTACCTTCGTTTCACTGCTGGGACTGGTTGGAACTTCTCATTACAACGAAGACAAGTCAATGATATGCCATCGACTCGACAGAAGAAGACTGCAGAGGCAAAGGCCTTATAGCCTTAAGGAGTTAGAACGTGAACGAACACGTGCTAAATTCGGTTTGGTTACAATACATAGTACAAACATAACAGAATTTCTTCCTCAGAGTGTAGAGGAATCATCCCCCGACACTTTATGCAAATGCAGACTATCCTACTACTTCCCCACACCTAACTATATGTAGTAGTAGGTGGATCACAATGTGGAGTAGAGGACCTAAAGAGCATCATTAGACCAGCCCAACAGAGGTGGTTAGATACTGGAAACGGACGATCTGATTGAGACAATGAAGATTCCACACGAAAAGAAGATTCCATACGTATGAGAGAAGCAGGTTTTCTTACAAAGTTTTTAAAACTATTACACTTCTAACCGAAACGTGATAAGCTAAAAACGTAGTAAAACTGAAAAGTAGTGTAAAATAAACGTGAAATTTTAGCTATCATTATTAATATTCACATCTCGGTGGTCACTTTTCTACAACTATCAAAAATATTTAAGTGTGCAGTTGAAGCAAAGCTATCAAAATGTTTCCGGGAAAAAGGAAAAACATTTAGCGACAGTCGTCAGCACTATGTGTACACCTTCAAAGGGTCCCCCGGGACAGAAGAGGGCCGGAGGAGGGCCGCGCCCATTACGGACCTCCCTTTGTTTCTGACACACTTCATAACAAACTTAGGAAACAAAGAACTCGAGAGGTGTCCTTGAGGAAAAGTTGACTGAGATCACAAGTGTTTAGTGACTGTACACTTGCTGTTGCCTTATAGCTATATCCCATCTAAAAACAATTTCATGTAAGTCAAGACTCACAACCCTTTTACTCTTATAAAGTTATTAGATTTCATGTCGAGTCAAGTCTCGAGTATTATTATTATTTGCGGATCGCTTTTATTTCCTCCAATCAAAATGAACAAATCTCAATACAAACACAAAATCAAATTACAAATCTATATAAAAATTTTGGAGCCAAATCTTGGCTTCCAGCGTTAGTTTCCAAGTCTCGAGTAAGAGTACGCATGCATCCTTTCCCATCGATCGACACAGCGAACGACGTATCATACTAATCGTGCTTCTGGTATGGAAAAATTTTCGATCGCCATCGATCAATATATAGTAACCCTAAGTGTTGAGAATTAAGACCTCATAGCTAGGCGCCTACGTAAAGATGTACATCCACACATTCAACCTCACGCACACACGAAAGAACTGCACGGGGGTACGGCGCGGGACGCGAGGGACGCGGTGGACCCGTCCATCCTGACATCTAGCCACTCGATCTTTGTACTCTCTGTTAATCGCCACGATTTTTGTGAAAGTCAATAAACTAATTTTGCACGAAGATTTAAAAGCATTTATTCATTTGAAGAATCCTGCAGCACTCCAATATCATTCATTTTGGTCCTTCGTATCCACATTCAAGAAAGCCAGCGACAAAATATTCGATCGAAGATTGGAAAGCCAGGAAAATTACAAGTGCAAATACCTACCAAATGCGAATATAAGCAAAGGAAAGAAACAGTGAAAGCCTTAACTATATATCTACAATATCCAGAAAAGTGCATTGGAAATCCTCGGATAAAGTGGAGTGGTACAGAGTGAGTTTGTTCCAATTTGATATCCCTATCTAGCTATTCAGCTATCCCTATCTAGCTTTCAGCTATCCATATCTAGCTATTCATCAATAGGTAACTAAATATCAAATAAGCAAACAATTTGTCGTTACAAATAATTTCAAAATCAGTGTAATAACATAGTTAGGTACATTCTATTATTCCATATAATTAATTTAATCATTTCTATACAATTTATAACAATTCCCAAAGCGATTTGTAAAAAAAACCGCTTAATTTCCTATCAATATCAAAGTTATAAAGTGCATCTAATGTTTACAACATAAAATCGTGCAAAAGAAGCAGCTACGCAGTGTCTACACGTTCCGTAGCGATAAGCCTTTTGTTCTCCGCCCGGCTGGTCCGAGCGCATTGGAATGCGGTTTTTTAGTAAGGAGTTCGTAGCACTGTTATTAGCGTAATATATTAAACTTTATTACGTTCGAATACAATTCAATTCAGTAATTTTATGGTAAACATAGTGTTTTACAAGCTAAAATACTAATGTTTGTTAAATATTTCAATTAAAAATACAATTTATTTGTTCCTTTGTTTACGTACTCGAGTTAGTACCTATCTTTAATAACAAACAATAAAATAAACGTTACCGATTTATATTCGACTTCTACAATTCTTCGCTAATACATACCTACGTACCTACTGTCCTGTTCACATAATGTCTGAGACAAAAGAACTAGTTAAGAAACGTGGTTCAATTAAAGGACGTCTCACAGCGTTTATCAGTTATGTAAACAATTTTAAGGGAGTTTTAACTTCTGTTCAAGCTACAGAACTGGAACTTCGTCTTTCGAAAATGAATTCGCTTTTAGAACAGTTCGATGAAATACAGTGTGGTATAGAATGTTCGGTCGATGAAAAAGAAACATTGAGTCAATACAGCGAGAGGAATGAGTTTGAAAATCAATACTATTCAATCGTGGCCAAAGCAAAGTTAATGCTCAAACGCAATAAAGCCAAAAATGATGATGATGATGACTCGTCGTCTTGTGAATCTTACGTTTCAGGCGATTCTCAACAGCACTCTGTGGTGAAGCCTACAAAGTCTAGCAGCCGTGGTATAAAATTACCAACTATTCAGGTCCCTAAGTTCAGCGGACAATATGATGACTGGCTGGAGTTCCGCGATACGTTTATGTCACTCATTCATGATAACCAATCCATTAGCAACATACAAAAATTTCATTATTTGAGGGCTTCTTTGGACGGCGGCGCTGCACAGGTAATCAGGTCGTTGGAGTTTTCATCCAGTAACTATAAGGTAGCTTGGGATTTGTTGTGCGACAGGTTTGATAATAAAAGATTGTTAATACAAAACCACATTCAGTCTCTATTTACCATGGAGCCAATGAAACGAGAATCATCACAATCTATTCGGAAAATTATAGACACTTATACTAAAAATTTAAGGTCGCTAGAAATACTTGGTGAACCCACTAAGTCATGGGACACACTCATCATTTATTTAATAAATACAAAATTGGATGCAAAAACCTCTAGAGAATGGGAAGAGCGAAAAGGTACATTACAAAAAATTTCCATTGTAGAATTCATGTCATTTTTAAAAAATAAATCTGATTTGTTAGAAACAATAAACATAAATAACCAATTAGATAAACATAAACAGAACACAGAACAGTTAAAAAGTTTAGCTACAATCACAAACACGGGACAGTTCGTCAAATGTCCTGTATGCAGCGGCGAACATCGTGTATTCAATTGCAACACATTTTTAAGTCAATCTGTAAGCGAGAGAGCGGAATCTGTTCGTAGACTAAGACTATGCATCAATTGTCTTCGACCAGGTCATCAAGCTCGCGTTTGCCGATCACGCACATGCATGAAGTGCACGCACAAGCACAATACACTATTACACAATGAAACGGATCCACCCAAAGAAGTACTGGCATTGGAGCCACCACCACCAGTTGAAAACGCGACAACGCTCTCAGTCCACGCGACAGAACGGGTGTTGCTATCAACTGCAGTGATATACATACACGGCAAGAACAATCAACGTTGCGAGGCCAGAGCAGTCCTCGATTCAGGTAGTCAAGCGTCATTCATCACAGAAGCATTGTTAAACAAGTTAAATCTCAAATGTACACACACACATACATCAGTCACAGGCATAAATAATTCAGTATCACAAATAACAAAGCGTTGTAATGCATTCATTCAATCTCGAGTCAATTCATACAAAGTGGAAATGTCATTTTTAGTGTTGCCAAATATTGCCAACATTTGCAAAGATAGCGTCAATATGCACAAATTACAGTTACCCACACATGTAGTACTGGCAGATCCTGAATACCACAGTCCGTCAAGCGTCGATGTACTGCTTGGCGCAGACATTTTTTGGGAACTAATTGAACAAGGAAAAATTAGCTTAGGGGCTCACAGCCCAATATTACAAGAAACAAAGCTCGGGTATGTGGTTTCGGGACCTACCAGTGGTCTCAATCTCAATCATACGTCCAGTCATTCAAACAATGTAATCACATGCCATGTTATACAAAACGAACAAAGTGATATTCAGGATCAATTATCGAAGTTTTGGTCCCTCGAAGAGACTCCGATTCATTCAAAGCCGATTTATTCAAGCGAAGAGCGATTATGTGAAGAAAATTTCATTAAAAATTTTAGTCGATTGCCAGATGGAAGATTTTCAGTTGCAATTCCATTAAAGAAAGATGAGTCTTGTTTAGGTGATTCGTTCGAACGGGCTAAGCAGTGTTTTCTCTCAGTTGAACGCAGGTTACAACGCCAACCACACTTGAAGGAAATGTACACAGAATTTATGGCAGAGTATAAAAGTTTAGGTCACATGACACCCATTCCAATTACACAACTTGATGACAATCAACAGTCATATTATCTCCCACATCATGGTGTGTTACGTGAGAGTAGTACCACCACCAAGCTCAGGGTTGTTTTTAATGCTAGTTCTCCAACAACAACAGGTGTCTGTTTGAATGACTTACAGATGGTGGGTCCTACCATACAAAGTGATCTTCTTTCTATTTTGCTACGGTTTCGACACTATTCCTATGTGATGACAGGTGACATTGAGAAAATGTATAGACAGGCGCTCATTCGTGAAGAGCAACGCCATTTACAAAGAATAATTTGGAGGGATAATCCGTCTGACGAATTACAAATATTTCAACTAAATACAGTCACGTACGGAACCGCATCAGCTCCGTTTCTCGCTGTTAGGTGTTTGAAACAGCTAGCGATAGAATGTCAAGACAATTCAATATCTCAAATCATTAGTGAAGATTTTTATGTTGACGATCTCAATACTGGCTGTCAATCGGTTGAACAGTTAATCAAAATTCGTGACGATGTCTGTAAGGTTCTATCTGCGGGTTGCTTCAATCTACGCAAAATTCAATCAAACGTTAAAAATTTTACGCCTAATGACGATGATCCGTACGTTCCCCTCAACTTAGGTCAAGAAAATTCCATTAAAACTTTAGGACTCGGTTGGTGCCCATCAGTAGACGAATTGTGTTTTACTCTTAATCCCACAGTTAATTCAAATCCTACAAAACGTTCAGTTTTGTCCACCATTGGGCAAATATTCGATCCGCTCGGTTTGCTTTGTGTCTTTATCATACAGGCCAAAATTATACTACAAAAGCTTTGGTTACTCAAAATTTCTTGGGATGAGCCCTTACCGATGGAACTCAAGCAGATTTGGCATAAATTTACATCCGAATTAAAACATTTACCTACTGTACGTATACCACGCTGCATCACATGTGTAGATCCTCGCATTATTGAAATTCATACGTTTTGTGACTCGTCACAGGATGCATATGGCGCATGTGTATTCGTTAGATCTATAACAGATAACAATGAAGTTGAAACCCATTTGTTATGCGCAAAAAGCAAAGTCGCACCTTTAAAACCAGTTACCATACCGAGGTTAGAGTTGTGTGGTGCTCTAACAGCCGCAAGATTGGCACGAAAAGTAATTCAGGCCTTTCGACTGCCCATACAGCAGTGTTTCTTTTGGACCGACTCATCTATTGTATTGGGATGGCTGAAAACAGAACCCAATAAATTAAAAATGTTCGTTAAAAATCGGGTAGCAGAGATTCAGGAGCTTACTCAGTCATTTGAATGGCGTCACGTGCCAACACACCTGAATCCAGCAGATTTGTTGACACGAGGTGTCAACGTGTCAGAATTGCAAAATTTAAATTTATGGTGGAATGGACCGTCATTCCTACTTCAATCACAAGAATGTTGGCCACAGTCAAATTTTAATTATCATACTGAAGTATTACCCGAAGTCGCGTCGTGTTTAGTCACACAAAAAAATGACAATCTAATAGATTTTTCTCGCTTTTCCAATTTGCAAAGACTGATAAGATCAATAGCTTATGTTTTGAGGTTTCTACATAATTACGTGCGAGATATCAGCAATAAAATACAAGGTCCGCTCAGTTCAAATGAACTACAAAAGGCGTTTACACTGTTGTTAAGGCAAGCTCAACTACAGTCATTTAATGAAGAATACAAATTATTACAGAATAAGAAAGGTTTACCAAGCAAAAATGCGTTGCTTCAGTTATCACCTTTCATAGACGACCAGGGCCTAATCAGGGTAGGAGGCCGCTTGGCTAATTCAAAATTTAACCATGACATGAAGCATCCAGTTCTCATATCGTGCAAACATCCCATCGCGAGGCTTATATTTTCACAGGAACACACACGACTTTTTCATGCAGCCCCACAATTATTGCTGTCGTCAATTAGGCAACGTTTTTGGCCACTGGGCGGTCGAAATATGGCTAGGCTTGTCGCACACAAATGTCCAAGATGTTCGAGGATGAAGGCGCAAACGGTAAGCCCTATCATGGGTCAGCTGCCTGAGCAGCGTCTCAGTCCAGGGTACCCCTTTCAGACAACTGGTGTAGACTATGCTGGTCCTCTCATTGCTGCTGATAGACGTGGACGTGGTTGCAAACATATCAAAGTTTATGTTGCAGTCTTTGTATGTTTCACCACAAAGGCTATACATTTAGAATTGGTCACGGAGTTGACGAAAGATTCAATACACACATTGCAGCTTTGCGAAGATTTATTGCACGCCGATCTAAACCATCTGTCATGTTCTCTGACAATGGTACGCAATTTGTAGGTGCTAAAAATGAGCTTTGTAAATTCATTAATGAAAATTCTGCGCACGTGTCGGAAAGCATGGCAAATGAAAGCATTGATTTTAAGTTCATTCCTGCTTACGCACCCCATTTTGGAGGATTGTGGGAGGCCGGAGTTAAATCGTTTAAGTATCATTTAGTCAGAGTATTAGGAAATTCATATCTCACATTTGAAGAACTATACACATCTTTAGTACAAATTGAATCAATTTTAAATTCACGTCCTTTGACTCCCATTTCTCCTGACCCCTGGGATCTTACACCTTTAACACCCGGTCATTTCTTGGTCGGACGAGCTCTTACCTCTTTACCGAGTCCGAGGTTGGACGATGTCAACTTGACTAGGCTGCAACGGTGGGATCGAGTTGAAGCATTGCGTCAGCACTTTTGGTCAAGGTGGCACAAAGAATATGTGTCGGAACTACAGCAGAAAACCAAATGGCGCTGTTCAAAGGGAGGAAGTCTGCAGAAAGGATCCATGGTTCTAATTAAAGAAGAAGCTTTACCTCCAATGAAATGGTGTCTCGGTCGTATTCAAGATGTTCATTATGGCGTCGATGGCGTTGGACGCGTAGCAGACATTCTCACCAGCAAGGGCGTGATAAGACGCGCATTTAATAAGATATGCCCACTACCCACGACAGAAGAAGACGATGGCAATCACGGTGCTATATCATTAGTTGAAAGCCAGACTTTCAACGCCGGGGGGCATGTTGAGAATTAAGACCTCATAGCTAGGCGCCTACGTAAAGATGTACATCCACACATTCAACCTCACGCACACACGAAAGAACTGCACGGGGGTACGGCGCGGGACGCGAGGGACGCGGTGGACCCGTCCATCCTGACATCTAGTCACTCGATCTTTGTACTCTCTGTTAATCGCCACGATTTTTGTGAAAGTCAATAAACTAATTTTGCACGAAGATTTAAAAGCATTTATTCATTTGAAGAATCCTGCAGCACTCCAATATCATTCACTAAGTCTTCATAATTTGGTCAAAGAAAGTTGCAAATTCTGGCCGTTTCCCGGAATTTTGGGAAATCTTTCTAAAATCATACATTGCACTGCTATTTAAGAGTAGATGAGCTATAATAGCTCTCAAGTACTCGATCTATCCATACCAAAACTATTAGCGCTCAAAAATAGACCGAATCGCTTCCAGAAAAGGTAGGGCTCGTTAAATTTTTCTTGGCGGGCACTAGACCACCCCATTTGTTCCCATGGGCGTGGTGGGTCGACTGAGGGTTATTGTTTCTTATACAGTGTATTGTGGGAAAACAACTTTCGATGTGGTGAGAACCCTTGCTACAACATTTAGTCGTCTTTTGAAGCTAGAAGTTGTAGCAACGCGCACCCTTAACACACCGAAGGTTTGGGTGGGTTACTTTTTTTTAAAATTAAAATTGGGTTTGCTCTTGACCTCAATCTAGTCTTGGGGACAAAGATGTAGCAAGCTAACCCAGAAGAAGCCTATTCACTCGTACTTTAAAGTGATCATAAAAGACGTTAAAATCTCTTAATAATGACATTGCTATCATCCTCCGCCTAAATACGTCCGACTGCAGGGTTAATGCCTACCCTCAGAGAGGCAGCAGGGCATCAGTCCACCACACGTGCCCAATGCGGATTGGTACACATACCCATCTGAATTTCTTCTTTGCAGGTTTTCTCTCGATGTTTTCCTTCACCATTGCTAACTTGAAACCATATCAACTAATCTCTTTGGTTGAAATGGAATCATCGAATACTAAGCTATAAATAAACTAAACGCAAACTAAAGTTGAATGACATTAATTCCGTATTGTTAGTGGTTTGCAACTATCTGCAGCTGCAGGCGAAGTTGAGCTGTAACAGCGCGGTGTGGCTTGTTGGGAAATGTTAACAGTATTAATAAAACATCAAACAATGGCGGGTGTCGGCGGCCGCCGGCGTCAGGTGGCGATAGGCACGTGATCACGATACACAGTACACCAATATCTAGCAGTGTCTTATGCAGATATTACTGTGTTCTGAATTTAGACCCCAATTCAGCATGTATTACTTTGGGCGCCGTAGTAAATATGATGCGCATGATAAAGCTATAGCTATAACACGCCTTTCATCTCGTTCAGTCGCGCGTAAAGTCAATAGAAATAGAGCTAAGACGCGCTGCCATACTACAGCCTCTGATCTACTAACATACATTTTGCCTACGCTTATGTCTCACTAGGCAGGTAGAGAGAATAGATTGCCACATGCTATGATTCTGACACATACATTTCGCTTCTTCTCCAGACACAATGCTTGCCGATTCCAGGTACATTTTTTTTTTTATTATTTTTTTTATTTTATTGAGCAATACATTTATAAACAATATAACACAAGAAATCAAACCATTCCCACGAAAACCTGTTTGGGTTTATCTGGGGAAGGGGCGTTCACGTTCGCGTACCGAATATTAAAGTTATACATATATTATTACATTTACATTTGATATAAGTTTCTTAAACTTACAGGTTGGTATGATACATAATTATGAAATGCTAAAAACAAGTTATGAGCATTGCCACAATCACCAACCTATAAGTGAGTTGGTAGTTGTGGCAATACCTCTGACCTCCCCATGAGGGATTACGGTCATGAATTTATGTAAGTATGTATCTATCCATATACTACATTTCATTATGTAGATAAACTGCATAGTTAAATAATATAGTCTAGGTCGGTAAGTGATAAGTAATGTTTTTTAACAATGGATTTAAACTTAGGATTTGAAATGTACGTTCTTTGTATATTGACTGGTAGACTGTTGATTATCTTAGGTAAGACATGATTACATAATCTCTTACCGTAATTATTACTATATTTAGATATTACATATTCCTTCTTATCTGGTAGCTTTCTTAGCCTACTGTTTCTTATTTTAAAAGGTAGGTTACATAATTTTGAGTATTCGTCCTGCAATATAGCTATTTTTACTTTACTTTGTACTGTTAGTATTTTACAATAAGCGAATAGTTCTGTATAGTCATGTTGGTATTTGATTTTAGTCTTGTTTGGTACAATGGTTTTTAGTAGTCGTATCTGTAAATTAAATATTTTATCCAGATTATTATATATATATATTTAACTTGGCCCTTCTTTAGTAACCATTTGATTTGGTCAGCGTACATGCGTCAACTTACTTTTGCTCAATTCTTTCATAAACATGCCTTTTTCATTTCGTCTTCTTTCTACAAAATCTATTTTGAAGTGGGTGTCGATAAAAGCAAACAATGGATGCCGAATCAGGCTCTGAATTGAGAATAGTGTATTTCTGGTTCTTGGTAACATGGTAAACAAACCCAAACATAATATCTCCAGAAGTATCACGTACGATTATTAATAATGAGCTCACAACCGTCGTGAATTTCGGTCATTTATATATCCCAGCTACCGGCAGATTATTTGCACTGCGATGCGGCGCAATTACCGGCGCGTGGGTACACAATGGCAGGTCGGCATTGTTCCTCCGCGCCATTCTTTGCATCGCACCATTATGCCGGAATTCGAGCCGCAGGAAGACAATTAATGGCAGGAAAGACGGGTGTGCCCCCGCCTTAAACCTACCCCTCGATTATTATATTTTTATACCCATTGTAACTGTTCATTAATCACTTTCTTCATCAAATAGACTGGAACTCCCGTTTATTGCTCTAAAGGGATTTTTTTCTTAGCTCATTTCCTTTTCTTCCAATATTCATTAGTCTTATGGAATCTGTTGGAATTTTTATTCCGCTTGTCGGTCGTTAGCGATGTTTTTACTACTTCTTGGTAATGATTCTCTTTTTATTAATTAATGTAAACATTTTGAAGATGATAATCCATTTTGTTACGAAGTAAGCATCCATTTGTAAAGTCCGTCATGAAACTTGATATTTCCAAGAGACAAACAAAATAACTAAGGTTGAGATTGAAACTAAAAATCCGTCATTATCGCTTAACTTCGCTTAACTTAAACCATTACAATAATTGCTTTTAAAACAGATGAGTTAACATAATATTGCAATCAATACCTGCTAATAAACGCAATCAACCAACATCAACCCACTCAAAGATTTAAAGCTACTAAAGGTAGAGTACAGCAATTAACAGAGGTGTTATTGTTACAGTGGTCGAAGCAGTCCCGAGCGGCTCTCGATTTGCCCTCGATAGTGTTTCACAACATTTATTACTGAACCCCAACCCCGGGCAGATCGCTTAATGACGGTGTTCCGTATACGAAAGGGAAATGCGCCTAATGGCCTCGGGTAACAAGGAATTCTCAATTCCATCGTCTTAACCCGTCGTCCTGGTAGGAAACTGTTACATCGAGATTCGAGATCTATGTTGGGTCAAAATCATTCAAATATTGTTTAGTGCCTATATTGGAGTCGCGTGGTAGGTAAACAAGTCTGTTACTGGGCGGACGCCTTCTCTTCGGCTTGCCACGGGGTTCTGCCATTTTATGATTTCTCAACTGTATTTTTTGTGTATAAAACAATCCTTGAGGTCACCAAATATTGATTACCGTACAACAATGCAAAGTACTTGAACTTTGCTATTTAATAATAGATATTGGCGATGGAAGCACAATTTTAAGATTAGAATAGAATAGAAACAAAATCTTATTTGTTATGAAAGATGTAATGTTTACAACATTGTGTCAGTTTTGTAAAATAATAGATCGTCTTTTGAAACAAACTACGAGTATGTTAAAAACACAATAAAATACTAGGACTGCAAAAAATACAAATAAAAATGTTTTTGAACCAAACTCCAGTGTTAAAATTTTTTGTGGTTGTTCTCGTTCCTCACAATTAATTGTGATGAAATTGATGAAATACCTCAAATAAACCAAATAATGAACAAAAACGTCACTCTGCGTAATATGAGATGCCAGATTGGGTCATGTAAAACTTTTATTTATTTATATTTTCTTTTTGAAACTTTGCATGCCCCTACTGCTCGTTGCTGGGACTCCCATTGTGAAACTTAATATGAACAAAGATTTCTACCTCCAGCTACTGAGAAAACCATTAGTACAAGGTTTATTATCAAAATACTCTCAATTCAAAATCGTACGGGTCATAATATGACCCAAGGTGGTTAGCGGCGGGTTAAGTCACAACATGAGGAAACATTTAGATCGGCCGTTTGATTTTGACAAAGCTGTTTTGTTTAGTTGTTGCGTTTGCCCTTTCGGTTTGATGTGAAGTGCTCGTAATTTCGTTGATGCTAACAGCTTGTGCGAAGATAAATGATTTCTCTGTTAACCTATTATTACTATTTGTTACTATCGTATCGAGCGTCGGTGGCGTGTTGCGGAGACCTTTGGAAACTCAATCTTGAGGTCCAGGGAGTCTACCCTGTCCGGGTAGACTTCTTCTTCATATCGCGTGGGCAAGCCCTGATGTCAGAGTTTTTTCAGACTTTACGGCCTCTGACGTGGTTTTTATTTAACGACTACTACCATCAGAGATAGTAATAGCTGGGACCAACAGCTTAACGTGCCATCCGAAACACGGAATCATCTTTCTGACCGGACAATCAGGTGATTCAGCCTGCAGTGTCGGTCCTATACATTTCTATACATTTTAACGAAAATCTGACTTCATACAAACATAGCGATTCATGTCTAGATTGTTTCTGAAAAATTGCATGGAAATATGCTCAATACTGATATTGTTGATGACATCGTATAAATAAATAAATAGGTACTTACACATAACATTTCAATGCTGCATTTAAAGTAGGTATTTTCAATCACACAAAAACACCAATCATATGCATCGATTTGTTCGTGTCCCAATTATTTGCCATTGGCAGGCTTACTATGAAATCTGTTATAATTCTGTCGGTCCTATATTTAATAACAGAGAGCGAGCAGAATCTCTATTTAGCTTTTCATAACAGTATGTTTGCGTTAGCGTATATTTTCTTTGGTAAGGTGCAATTCTTGAAATCATGTTTATGAGAAGTAGAAGTGGGCGTATAGTAGCTATGCCAAAACGAATTACCCCACACTTTGCTGAGAAATGGACAGTTAGAATCTTTATTTGTAATGTTTCACTTTTACGTGACTTAGACTCAGGCTTTTACTACGTCGACAAGACAAAAAGTGACAGCAAGAGATTTAATTGAAGATTAACTTTAATTAGCGTTTCTGCAACTGAGTGTTAAAAAAAAAAAAAAAAAAAAATTTTTATTTCAGTTAAGCTGCTTAAATCTTGGTACAGTAGTACCAGGGTTATTAGTCTTACCGCTGTACCTGCGCAGTTGACAAATTTTAATAGCACGCAAAATTATATTGACCAGTCGGTACGTGCCTCCTTCAATACCTTGCCGCTACTGGAAAAAATTTTTCGCGCCATTTTCGCTGCTATCCGCCTTTGCACTCTTAAATTGCTAGATGACTTCGGGTTTTGACAGGGATCGGTCCTGCTCTGCGCAAATGAAGATTGACGAGCGGAATTATTTTTCTTGTCGTACTTATTGCAAGAAGCGCTCGTTGGCGTAGTGGAGCTTCGGTGTTGGAAACGATCACCGAAGTTAAGCAACGTCAGGTCCGGTCAGACTTTGGATGGGTGACCGTTTAGTGGTATTTCATCTCGAGCGTTTCCGTGCTTCGGAAGGCACGTTAAGCAGTTGGTCTCGGATAGTTCCGTCAGATGGCGTTGTAACTATTCGTTAAGCCAGGTCAGAGGCCTATTGGCGGCTTGAAAATTCTCTGACAGAAAGGTGACCACTAACTTGCCTCCACCAACACGCACTGGGCCGGCGTGGTGGAGTATGGCCCGCTCCCTCTCACCCTTATTCGTGAGAGGAAGTCTTTGCCCTGCAGTGGGATTCTACAGGCTATAACTTTTACTTATTGTAAACTGTATCAGTTTGTTAAAAGCGCACTTACCAGCAAACATGTCAGGGTGCACGGATCTGAACTGGTGGTGTCGCGGAGCCGCGCCCGGGCGGTGCAGCTGCGGCAGCAGGTGCAGCCACAGCGCCATCTTGTGGCCGCGGTAGTGGCTCTTCACTCGCATCTTTGTACCTGATGAAAGAGATTGAAGTTCAGACTAATATACAGAATCTAAATTCCTGCTTCGTTGTCAATTCCAAGGCTTGTGTGCAAATGTCAATGTTGTTAATGTCATCATCATCAGCCCAACATCTTTCACTGCTGAACATAGGCCTCTCCTCATCCAGACGCTCCCCGCTACTTTTTTAGGTCGTCGGTCCAGATCGCAGCAGGGCGTCCCATACTACGCCTTGTGAATGTATCCGATAGCAATTACTATAAAATCATTCTTTGCAGCCGCAGTATTTTGGCTTATTACCAACTCAACCAGCTGCTGATTTTGCAGAGGGATGGAACCTCCTCTGCATCTTCTTTGTGACTGTGGATCATTAATTTACAAATGAAGTATCCATCAGGGTTGACAGGTATTAGCACGATAAACTTTCTACGGTTCCTGACTGCAGGGCAATCGTAGCTAACTATAAAATGGCGTTCACAAAACACCTATGATGGTCGCAGTGTCAGGCGCAAGTCTATCAAGGACATCAACTCCCAATAATGTGGTCATAATGTAGTGTAGCTTATGATAATAACTCACTAATGCTCAAATACTGCTGAGTGTTCAGCTCATATCTCGGCCAGGAGATGGTGTTGTCCTGATGGTGGTCGTCAGCTCGCGGCGTGGGGTCGCCGGTCTTCGCGAAGGCAGCGAGTAGCGCCACCGTGGCCTCAGCCACCGCCACGTCTCCTCGCGAGTAGTTCCTCGGGTTGAAGGGCATGCCGCCCACTAGTGGGAGCCCAAGGAAGTACGGGAGGGTCTCGCTCGTGACGCTTCCGAGACGCTGTTGGAAATACATTTATTAATAAGCGTTAGTGAAGGAAATCAACGTGAGGAAACCTGAACTGAGAAACCAAGACAGCAAATGGTACACTTAAAACCATCTCATTGTATTCGATACTTTTGTCTTCCACAGACAAGAGCGTTGCTCCTAAATTGCTGCATCAACTTTCAAAATGTATTGTTTATTGTATAGTGAGCCTATCAACCGTCAAGAATTATCACTTGTGTTTTAGCCAAATGTTTTGGGTATGAAAACCTACGTAAGAATAATTTTAAGGTTTTCAATGATTTTTAATGAGGCAATACTTAACTGTTTGTCCTGCATTTTTATAAGTCTGCAATAAGCTCAATGCAACAATGATTATAGTTTGTAGATTAAAATGATGTTAAAAGACCTTTACGATGGCGCAATATGACAACCGTTTTTTTAAATTATTTGAACATACCACTACAATAGTAGTATGATAGCTACCATCACAATTAGAAGTTAAATTTCATGGCTGTAGAAAAAATTATGTGTTCTAGTCGAAACGAGTACGAAATAAGAACAAAAATCCTTAGTCGTACAGTGTTACGAAACATTAAGTTAATCCAGACCGACGTAGCAGTAATTTATCTAGCCCACATCTAGCCCGCAATGGCGTACTTTCACCAGAACCTCGTGTTAAAAATGTATGCTTCAATTTTAGTTTATTACAGTACCTAACTAGAATTGTGTTTCTGGCAAAAAGTCTATCTCTTGAGGGTTAACGAAATAATTCTATCCTTAGTAATAAAATAATAAAGTGGCTATTAGCTCGGCGTTGCTCTAATGAACCTCGAAACTACTAACTAGAACGTGAAATTGACTACGAACACTACGCGGACCCTAGAAAATTTTCTATATGCTACGCTAAGCGTGCTGCAAAGTTGTAGAGGAAAATGTTGTCATAATCTTAACAGATTGGTACTAAATAACCAAAAAGTTGAAATGTTTGATTATGATAGACTAGCCGTTGCCCACGACTTCGTTTGCGTTGACTTTAAAACAGTATTATATATGTTAGTCCAGAACAAATTCTATCTGTGTGCCAAATTTCATCCAAATCAGTTCAGCTATTTTCACGTGATTGAGCCACAAGAATAATCACAAACTTTTACATTATATTAACATTAGTGAGATTATGTAGTATGATTAATTCGTGTTTTGTTTGATTGTTTAGTTTGACGGTCCGTTCCGTCCTCCGACAAGACATTGCGGGTTTTGTAAGGAAGGTTGGCGCCTTATTTTTCGCCGTTGTTTTTGGCGCGGCCATCAACCAAACTTGAATTCAGAAAAAAGCAGGAAGGTGGCATAGGTATTGTGAATAAAGTAACAAACAAGACTTGTTATTACATTTATATCCCTAAACTCAGTCCGAACGGAGATATAAAGATTATATAAAGATATATTGATGGCCGCGCTAAAAGATAGACGAAAAGAAAAAAGTTTTGACAACTGAAATAGGTATAATTTCAATTAAAATTCAATTGAGCTAAGCTGTATAAACCTTGACTAAGTTTAGCAGATTCTGTACCTGAGGATAATCGGCATCTTTGCTCTGATGCGCGAAGTGTGCGAAGTATGTCCTGGCGCCCCTCCTCGCGTGGAGCTGGGCGACTCTCAGCGCGGGCGCCGCGACGGCCGCGTCGCTGAGGGACTCGAGCGTCGCGTCGCGGATGTTGATGGGGTGCTGGATCGGCTTCTCCCAGTCCGTGTACTCGTTGCGGATCGCCGCGAAGATCTCGTTGCGGTGGTAGCGGTACACGTTGCGGACGTACGTGCGCAGGATTCGGTTTCTGTTGTCAAGATAGTATGGTCTTAGATTAATGATCGGTCTTCGCGGAGTGCAGCGAAGATCAGAGAGTATAAAATAATGAAACAGTGACCAAAAAGTGGCATGGATCGGAAATTGGCGTTGGCAAAGGTGTTGATGCAAACCTGAGGAAACTAAATGCAGCCTGATTATTGTTATCTAAATATTGTATATTGACGTGGTCTCATTGGAAAGAGAACCTGCCCTTTCAAATGTTTGCTGATTCAAACGATCTGGAAAGCCTTAATTGCACTATGACTAAGCACACTACACCTGGATTTCTTTTAGCTAGTATACTTGTAATGTTTAGCAGCTGTTCGGTCTTACCAGAGAAATAAAAGTAAAGCACTGCACATAAGTATAAGACAGATGGAGATTATTCTTATTATACATATTTATGTTCCTGAGAGATACGGGGACTTTCCACTTGTCCCTATCATCCTATCCCCTTGGCAGGGAGGAGTGTTTATAATCTAGAAAAGAGAAAATTATGAAATGTAAAGCTCAAATCGAACTCACCTGTGTTCCTCCTCAAAGCCATGCCTGATATCGTCCTCGCTAAAAAACTGATAGCTCTCGGTGGTGGTGACCACGACGGCGAGCGCGCACTCGAGGAAGGCCTCGCTGGCGTGCAGCGCGCGCGTGGGCGCGGGGGGCTGTGTGGGGGACGCCGGGGGGGAGGGGGGCGCGGGGGGCGAAGGGGCCCAGCCCGCCAGGAACCGCGCCCGCGGCGCCTCCACCGCGAGCAGCGCCGCTAGCGGCCGCGACCGGATGCACGCCACCAGCCTAAGGACATAATCAGAGGGTCTCACTATTTGGCTGGGTTTTGCCACGGTGGTTGATGACTTTGAGGAGCATGGAGAATGTGCTGTTTCGATTTGTACTGGAATGGGAGCAAGATGAGGAGTTTGAACCCTGACGTAGCGTATCCTGTCATATTTAAAACATTTCAAAAAAAAAAATTCAAATTTCAAATACTTTATTTCATAAAAATATTCAATATAGGAAAGTCCCACAAAACCGTTTCCACGGTTTGTCTGTGAGATCAAGAGTCTCAGTACAATAATATTTTAACATAAAACATAATACAATTCTTAATACTAAGTATATATTTATTGAATGGAGTTGATCAGATGGATTTTAAATAATCTACCAAACCTTCGTTTGTTTTCTTCGGTTCTTAATGAGGGTGGCATTTCATTATACAATGATGGCAATTTACGTTTAAGTAACCTGCCTCCAAAATAGTTGTTGACTCTTTCGGTATGAAATTTACCTTGTACTTGTGCTCTGGTGCCAATACTATGATCAATATACGATCTATGCTCATGATTGCCGTGGTTGTTATATGCTAATAAATATTTATGCTTAAGGCTCACAGGAAGTACTTTACAAATTTTGAATAACATCTGGTAATTTTCTTTACATTTATTTTTAGTCTTTTTATCTACAAGAAGTTTTAGAAATCTAATTTGGATTGATTCTATTTTATCAATATGAGTTTTGAATGTGAGACCGTAGCAATCAAGAGCATACCCAATAATTGATTCAACTAATGATACATATAAGCATTTCAATAAGTCTTTTGGTACTTTGTATTGCAGCTGGTAAAATTTACCTAACAATGTTCTCAGTTTATTTACTATGTAATCTATATTTTTTGTCCAACTAAAGTTTTCATCTATTTGCATACCTAGATATGTTACAACAGATGTCCTTTCAATTTGCATACATTTGCAGTTTAAATTATTGTTGTGAAAACATTCAAAAGTATGGGTGGTTAGATGACAGGAAGAATCCGGCATACATGAATATGGGGAGTGGATTAATAGTAACTTAGTTTTATCATTATTGAGTACAATGCCGTTGTCATGTGCCCACTTAACAACTCTATCAACATCCTCCTGCACGAGACGACTAACTTCATCCATATCACGGCCGGCTCGTAGAGCACAGAGGTCATCAGCGAACATATATTTCATCTGGCAATGCGCTCGTCGACATAGTGGAGCTTCTGTATTGGAAACGATTACGTCACATCCGATTTGTCTTTAGATGGGTGACCGTTTAGTGGTATATTTTCAACATCTTCGTTCTTTTAGAATCCAAGTTAAGCAGTTCCGGATGGTAAGGCTGCTTGAAATTTCTCTGATAGCAAGTAGACTACTAACTTGACTGCACCAACCCGCACTGGGCTCGCATGATGGAGTACGTATAGGTCACATCCTTTCACCCTTATTTATGAGGCTTATGCCCTGTAGTGGGATTCTACAGCCTAAAACTTAACTAACGCATTTAAATTAGCTCGGTGTTTCTTCACTATTTCAGATTATAATCGAAAATCTTTGCTTGAGGTCATAGTTTATCATAATAAGTATAATATAAACCAGTGTTCATCGGTGGAGCTGTCCTGCGAGCAGCGCAGCGCCTGCGCGGTGTGTTCCCTGGCGAGCGCCGCGTCGGGCGCCAGCGCGGCCGGGCCCAGCGCCGACCCGCTGAGCAGCAGCACGCGCGACGCCAGGCCTGAGGGGAGGGCGTGTCGGAGATATTATAATATTATGTTGGTTTATTATCTTATCCTATAATGGGAGCTGGCAAGCCAGCAACGCTTCAACTCAATGGGATCTTTTGTATTAACTCCAAGACATTTATTTTTGACACCCTTCGAAAACATGATAAATGATGTTCAGGAGAAAAAACCTGTAATCTTCCAGTTTTGGATTACCATCTCCAAGGAGGCACATGCTTATAGCCGTCAAAACATTCAAGGTAGACACGTAGGATAATTATGTTCCATCTATAGTTTCGTCATCTTCTCCGCGCCTTCGGTGGCTCGGGTATAGAGTGAGTTTCATCTTATGCATGTTTTAGGTTTGAGATACCTCTACCTTGGTGCAAGTAGGTTTGAGTGCGTCGTTTACTTTTGTGCATTAATTGTGTGTTTTAACTTTTGCGGAATGTCAAGAGTTTTTTGGAACTTATTATACTATTAATTATCAACACGATGGAGAGGAATAGGTACATAAAACATTTGACTGTATTTCCTTTTGAGGGGGAACAGCATCATCAGTGTCAACTGCCTTTGTAAGTGAGCTGAAAATCACTTCTTGCATATTCAAGACTTCAAAATGAAACAATATTCACGTTTTTCGGAGATCGGAACATTCATCACGGTTAGGTTTCGAGGCAGTCAACCAGAACAATAAATGTAATCGTGTGGAATTAAAACAGGTGTCGTCTGACTGCTCGTCTGTCTGTTTAACCCTTAGGAATTAACACAGCGCGTACCCTTAGCCTCGGGCAGCATGAGCAGCGCGTTGGCGAGCGCTGCGCCGGCAGCGTGTCCCGCGAGCGTGAGGCGGCGCGGGTCCCCGCCGAAGGCCGCGATGTTGCGCCGCACCCAGCCCAGCGCCGCCGCCACGTCCTGCAGCGCCGCGCCCGCCGCCTGCTGCCGCGCCGTCAGGTACCCTGCAACGAGCGGTGCTAGTTACACACAGGCACAGTATAAGAAAGTATCTAGTACTACATACAGAATGAAAACTCAATGCTCTCACCCCACCTTCTGGGACACTTTAGGGAAGCCGAGCAAGAAGCACATACAGGAAGCGCAAGCGTGCAAGCGGGACTGCAGTATAGTAACGTCATCTTGTGTTGCGAGTGCCGGACCTGTGGTTAGGGCCGAAACACCGCCACCTAATCTAAAAGTCAGTCGAGTTTGGTGGAAAATAAGGTAGTACTCTTCACTGCAAGGCTTAATACAACACACACGACGCGAGAGCTAAAGTAATCTGTGCACCCGGCGTCGATACATTATAACTTCTAAGATTGAAATTGTATCAAAGTTTACCTTTAATATTTTTAAGATTTCCAGATAGTTATAACGCCCGTTTATTACCCGACTGCGCCAGAATGAGGGTTATATTATCTTATGTAATTTTTGCAAAATCTTTGAATAATACCCATGTAGATCTTGTTGGAGTTGCACCGTATTACCAATTTAATCATGTGGTTACCTAGTCACTAAATTGTTATAGCATGATACAAGATTTACATATCTTCCTAAGAGCGCTACCACAATTTCTCTCTACCACATCTGTTAGGTTGAAAAAGCGTGAGCGTCGTTTCGGAAACGTAACGTAAGTAGGTATTTAATTACTCACCTAATAATCCTAACCTATAATTAACAGTGACGACGAGCAGGTGCGCACGCGCCGCCAGCACGGCGCCGTCCAGCGCGTTGGCGCTGCCCCACTCGTGCGAGGAGCCGCCGAGCCACACCACCACCGCGTAGGGCGCCTCCACGCCGCGCGCGCCTGACACGTACACATTGTTTGATCATCGTACAGAATGTAAAGCCATCGGCTTTTATTGAACAGATGGTGCTGGCTGAAGGAAAAGATAGAAATACGGACAAAAAAGTTCGAGCTCTGGTATCACCACCACAACGATCCAACTCTGAAACACCGACCAGTATCCAGGTCGTAATCTCATTGAAATGAATTGGGATTGGGCCAGCCATATCTGTTGATTGCACTTGGAAAGTTGGGCCAAAGTCTTAACACCTTGGATCCCTCAGAATAGACGTCACCGTGAAGGTCGACCCCGGAAGAGATGGAGAGATGACCTGGACACCTTCGACGAAGGATGGATGAAACTGGCTCAGTACAGGGATGCATGGAGGATAAAAGGGGAGGCCTTTGAGCAGCAGTGAAATAGGCTATGGAAAAAAAATCTCAGAGCTCTCAGAATGTCATGTTTTTATCTTGTCTTATGTTACACAACCTTTGTTGGTATTCAGTTTCTAAGAATAAGACAAAGAATATCAAATTTCATTCAAAGATAAGTCATAATAAACAAGGCGTAAATTGTCGAATTGTCCGACACAATATTATCTATTTGTTATTATGGTACTTACCGCTACCGGGCACATAAATGTTGAGGTAGAGGCAATCTTCGCTCTGATTGGCGAGGAGAGGAATAGTGGCTTTCAGCTCGTTGTAGAGCCCCAGCGGCATCTTCATTAGTGCTGCACTCCTGGTACAACAAATAACACAGTTTAAGTAAAAGTCACAAACTACAAAGGTCTGAGGTCTCATCCAATATTTATAATACACTTGAGAATACGTGAGGAAGCTTGCAAACGTTTAAGACGATATCCCGCGGTGGGCATGCCTGGTAGACTAACACCTATAACATTTGCTGTCCAAGTTTGTGCCCTGAACTAGGGACGTTAGAAGCTAATGATGAATACATTTGGGACACATTTTTCAAACAAACAATACTTTTGCAATCAGATTTGTGGCTCCGGAACTATTACAGAATAACGAACTGATGGATATCCGACGATGCTATTATCAAATCACTTTCGTCCGTTAACACTCACGTCACGATAAGGTATGCAGTAAATCGTACGTGGGGTCGAATCTCTCGGGTGAAATTTTCAGCAAATATAAAAATGTGTCTGTAGTGAAGCGAAGGGCCTAATCCATGAAAATGTGTTTTGAGGGTTAACCTGCGTAGACATTAGTCAGCCGACGAACGGTGCTCCCAACACGCCTCGGAATTACGGTCACGTGCAAAGAAATATTCACTTTTAGTGGTTTCGGCTCAAAAAGGTGTTTTATCATCTTGGTAGTTTATTACTCTGTGCTTATGAGTTCTTCCTCTTATAAATATTCAACGCTCTGTTAATCCACGAATGTCTTGAAACGAACAAAGCTTGTGATAAATTTTGAACCAGAAAAGCAAATTTTTCATTCCGAAAACCACCCTTTACGACAACTTTCACTTACTGTGCCTCTGACAAGCTTAGATCTTCAGTTAATATTATATCTACTGCGATCCACTGCTATCTATAACAAAGCCAAGCACGGCTATCTATAGCTATAATAACAAAGCCATTGCAATTAATCTTTCAACGTACTAAAGGTCAGGAGACAAGATCAAGGGTGACCTTAATCGTAGTGTTTCTACTATAAGATGACAGCAGACACAATAGGAGCACTCTTTGTCGTAGTGGAGTTTCGGTTTTAATAATTTTTTTTTTTTTTTTTTTTCTAGCCTATTTCATCCCACTGCTGGGCAAAGGCCTCCCCTTCAATCTTCCAACCATCTCTGTCCTGGGCATGCTCTGGCCACGCGTCATCGAAAGCATCCAGATCGTCCCGCCACTTCTTCCTAGGACGACCTGGACGCCGATGACCGTTTTCTGGGATCCAGGGCGTTACAATTCTTGCCCACCTTTCTTGATGCATCCGACAGACATGGCCGGCCCAATCCCACTTTAATCTGGCGGTTTTTTCCCCCACATCGGCTATTTGTGTTTTGGAGCGCAGTGTAGTGTTTCTGATACGATCCGTTCTTTTAACACCCAGTATACTACGCTCCATTGCCCTCTGGCAAACCTTGAGTTTGGACTTTTGAGACTCGGTGAGAGACCAGGTCTGGGCACCGTAGGTTAGGATAGGCAGGATACACATGTCGATGAGTCTCCGTTTGAGGGATAGCGGGAGTTTTCCCTTCATTATCTCCTTCATGGACCAGTAGCTCTTCCAGGCGTTGTCGACACGGCGTGCGACTTCTTTGTCTTGCCTGTTTTCGAAGGAAACTATCTGGCCCAAGTAGATGTACTCATCAACATAGTGTATTACCTGCCCATCTATTTCGACTCTACGTTTGGTGCCGTTGGTCATTATTTGCGTCTTCGATCTGTTCATTGTGAGTCCAACCTCAAGGCTTGCCGTGCTCAGGTCTTGAAGCATTTGTTTAAGTTCTGGCGCAGATCGTGAGAAAAGAACAATGTCATCGGCGAAGCGAAGATTGGTTAGTCTTCGCTCCCCGACGACAATGCCCTTCATTTCCCACGAGACCGCCAGCTTCTTAAAAATCTCCTCAAGAGTACTGGTGAACAATTTTGGGGATAGGGGATCGCCTTGCTTAACTCCCTTCGCGATATTAAATATTGGACCAGTGGATTGTAATTTTATATTGGCTGTACTATTGCAGTATATAGTTCGAATGAGGTTGATATAGGTGGGTTCTATGTTCTGGTTAATAATAAATAAGTCACTTTTATTTTAGGTTCTGATTATTTTTAAGGCTGTTATAGACAAGGCAAATACTGACCGTATTTGGATGGGTAACAGTTTAAATGGTATTTCATCTTAAATGCCTCCATGATTCAGAAGGCATGCTAGACAGTTGGGTCACTTGGGTCCGAGTTGTACCTGTTGAAGGCAGTGTACCTATTGGTTAAGGCAGGTTAGATGTCATAAAGGCAGCTTGAAAATACTTGATAGCAAGTTACCACTAACTTGCCTCCATCACTGGGCTCGCGTGTAGGAGTGCAGCTTTCAAATTAGTAAGAAAATGTCTGGAGAAATTGCTAAACTAAAGTGGCAGTAGGCGGGGCACAATGCTCGCAGAACCGATGGCCAATGGTACCGAAATGTTCTCGAGTTGCGACCGCGTACCGGAAAGCGCAGCGTGGGTAGGCCCCCCACAAGATGGACCGATGACCTGGTGAATGCGGCGAGAACTCGTTTTTGGATGAGGGCAGCGCAGGACCGGTCGTTATAGTGATCCTTGGGGGAGGCCTATGTCCGGTAGTGGACGTCCATCGGCTGAGATAGGCTAGTCATGATGAAGTACCGTAGTATAACCTTCAAAGAAAATACTTGCGATCGTGGTTATTTTAGAACAACGAGGTGTACAATAGGTATGTAATGTTGCAGGCAGGACTGACTTGTTGGATATGTCTGGGTAGCGCTGCGGGCAGACCGGCGCGAAGGCGTCGGCGAGCCTGGTGCCGGGCCAGGGCCGTGCGGGGGGCGGCGCGGCGAGGCGCGGGGGCGGGGCGGCGTAGGGCACGCCGCGGAACGCCTCCACCGGCTCCAGCCGCCGCGACGCCGGCTCCACTATGATGCCGCGGATCGCTCCTAGGGAGAATGGTTGAGGCTTTGATAAGTTTATACAGAGGGTAAAAATCCCTGTTGGAGCCTTTAGGCGTGCTTCAGACCATCAAACTGAACAACTTTCACTATGGGACCAACATCAAAATCGTGAAAAAATATCATCTGTCCCATACAAAATTGCAGTACCTACGTAATCTACGTCGACTCGACTAAAATATTTAGGACAGCTGATTTTATTTTCGTGATTTCGAGGTTGGCTCCTTATTGAAAGTTGTTCAGTTTGATGGTCTGAAGCACCCCTTAAAGTAAGGCTCCAACAGGGTTTTTATACACCCTGTATGTCAAGATAGACAGTCGAAGCTATAGGAACGCGTAAAAAATTTTGCAACGAGGTAAGGCGCTAAACTTTATTTCTATGCACGCACACAGGGATAATTTGTATAATGCCTCACGCAAACCAACTTAAAAAAGTTGACTCGTTTTGTTTTATAGATTTAGTAGAAGCATGAGGCTCAATCTAGACATACTTTATCATTATGTTAGGGTTGAACATGAATTGATATTACTTCATAGGAATGTGCAACGCACAGTACAGATTACGTTGAGTATAGCGAAGATGTTCAAAGTCGAGCAAAGTACGAAGCGGAGCGCACTGTGAATCTTACTAGAGAGTCACTCCAATAATGTTGCAATAGTGGACTTGAACATCTTAGAATGTACTTCAGGTAGTCAATTCAAAGTAAGCCTTAACATATTATGGTATTACAGTTATGTCTTGAATGTTTACGTTGTAAAGATACAATGTGACAAGAATGTGACTCTTAGGGTTACCACATATCTATCCGCGGCGAAGGAGGCGAACGAAACGAATTTCGTTTTAATTCTTCTGAGGATTCGTCCGATTCGCTGCGGATAAGTGTGCGAGGTGTCATAGAATTTCATACAACCAATTCTAAAATTCGTTTCGTTCACCTCCGTCGGCTCTTTCTCCGCGGATGGCTAGTGACTATCCTAGAACACAGCCACTATCCTACATCTAAAGTTTGAAGCGTAAGTGAATAATTATTTGCCAAAATACATTACATTACACCAAAGTAACAAA
The DNA here is from genome assembly GCA_963693445.1 of Agonopterix heracliana. NCBI lineage: Eukaryota > Metazoa > Arthropoda > Insecta > Lepidoptera > Depressariidae > Agonopterix > Agonopterix heracliana. The sequence goes on from OY856309.1 coordinate 22,316,449, forward strand.
TTTTTCTCGACACTCGAAGTACATTCTACGAGTAGTCTAGAATCTCATGCACTGTATCTGTACTAGATAGCCTATAAGTAGGTACTCGCTTTTCGTTGGAAGGAAGAATCTGAACCATAATAAATTAGACGTAAAGTTTCATTTTGATATTTCTGTCGCTCTCTCTGGTTCATAAAGATATGCTAGTTAGAGGTTTATCCAGGATTTACTTAAGCATTATTAGAAACCCGGGACACTTTGACACAGTCAAGTCTTTTGTGTCGCCCCCTTCCATTGAACCCGCATTTGTCCTGAAATTCCACTCATTAGTGTTATAATAGCTTCAATGGGATGCCGTGTACTCAAAGCCGAGAGACAATTCGGCACATTTCTAACTCTGTACGTCCTTTATCCTTCGCAATGAATACAGCTCTCGAATTAAACGACTGTTTGAATCCTTTAGGATTGTAGATATTCAGAAAACAACTTGCGAACGCCGGAGCAACAAATGTTTTCTGTCAGAACGACTTTAATGTCAGGAACTCCACGGAATTGTATTAAATTGGCAAGCTTAACCCTGTTGGCAAATAAATTGGTCGTTACCAACAAAACAACACCGCCTACACCGACGCGACGATTTCATCCAATTTCTTAACCTCAAAACGCAAACAATAATTAATTCGATCCCGCTCTCAGATGCTACGGATCCTTTATACAAAATGAACGACGTCATTTGGCCGCTATGTTCCGGGATTGCTTCCCTTTAGGTCCGACCTGATTGGATTGTCCCGGAATCCCGCCGGAATTAAAGTCTCCCGGGATTGCGTCGGCCGGGCAGGGGTCCGGCGCTGGGGCCTGATCACTAAACAAAACCTAAGGATTATGTTGAGTGCGGTTTTGAGGTTTACGTTACATTTCCATACTTATGATGTATGTTGTAAGTAATGGAAAGGTGCAGGTATCCCTTTTGTTTAGCCGTTCAGGATACGGTTTTTGGTAATGAATTTATAATTTAATCTTTTTAAATATACAGAAAAAAAGGTGCGATGAGATTGGTTCGGGGAATGATTCGGCGGTGACCAGCGAGGCGAGCAGGCACCAGCACCAGGCCATGCGCCGTCCCGCTCGCTCGCAGTGTTACCTGCATGCGTGTGAACGATGCGGGAAGAGTAGCGCGGCCCGGCGGTGACCAGCGAGGCTAGCAGGCACCAGCACCAGGCCATGCGCCGTCCCGCTCGCTCGCAGTGTTACCTGCATGCGTGTGAACGATGCGGGAGGAGTAGCGCGGCCCGGCGGCGACCAGCGAGGCTAGCAGGCACCAGCACCAGGCCATGCGCCGTCCCGCTCGCTCGCAGTGTTACCTGCATGCGTGTGAACGATGCGGGAGGAGTAGCGCGGCCCGGCGGTGACCAGCGAGGCTAGCAGGCACCAGCACCACGCCGAGCGCACCCACTCCATGCGCCATCACGCGACCAGGGGCTGCTGCCGACAACACACTCACATTAGTATAGCTTAGGTAACACATCATCATCATCATCACAGCCTATACGTCCCACTGCAGGGCACAGGCCTATCCTCAGAGAGGGTGTACGGGCGTTAGTCCACCACGCTTGCCAAATTGGTAAACTTCACATACACATCAGAATTTCTTCTTCAGCGTATGCAGGTTTCCTCACGGTGTTTTCCTTCACCGTTTGAAACAGCTGATTTTATTTTCTTGTTTTCTGTGGTAGGCTCCATAGTGATTTTTTTTTAGTTTGATGGTCTGAGTTCATCGTTGCAGTCAGCCGAGGGCTGTCCCTTACACCCTGTATAGTTTAATGGCCAAATTATTACAGACCAGTGATGATCGCAGTAGCACAACACTGTCAAGTAGTACCTTATTATTAATCTGTGGTTAAGGCCCGCCCATGATCACTACTAGGCAAAGATCACCCATGTTGTAATGTAAGTATTTTGTATTATTATTGTATTTTCAGTTTATTATTGTATGTTATTTTGTATTATTATTCTATGTTCCGTACCCTAAGGGTGAAAACGGGACCCTATACATAAGCCTACGTTGTCCGTCCGTCCGTCCGTCTGTCCTACCTATTTAGGGCTGTAACTTTTAAATTGTAATAGCTAGACAGTTGAAATTTTCACAGAACGTGCGTCATTATGGCGGACTTGACAACTAATAAAAATGTCGAAAAGTTAAAAAGTGGGGTCCTCATACAAGAAACTGGTTTTCATCTACATTTTTTCTTCTCTCTCTATCGTAAAAATGATAATACACAAAAGCGTAAAACTTGGTGCGATTATAGAACAAACTCTACATTCTAGTATAACGAATAATAAAAGCCGTCCAAGTGTGAGTCGATCTCGCTCTAAAGGCCATAGAGAAAACAAAATTTTGTACGAAAAGTTGTGTACGAAATATTGTGGTACGGAACCCTCGGTGCGCGAGTAGCCCGACTCGCACTTGACCGGTTTTATTTAAAAGAGCGTATAAACAATTTTTTTCCCTGTGGCAAATAAAATCAAATCGACGCGTGTTACAGTAGCACGGTATTGAATTCGTTTGCCTTCAACAAAATACTGAACGAATGAATAAAATATTGGAGCTGAAATTGTTAGAAGCGAACACCGGTTAGCTTTATTCCTGACCTGAACAATGTAAACATTTTATTCAACAAACATAGAGATCCGAAGCTAAACTAAATTGGACGTTGGAGCTAAAGCCTGCAGTAATAGTAAAAGTGAATAAAACAAACGTAATTAAATGTAAACGAGACTGGACGCGCCGCAGTGAGGGGTTAATCCGGACGAGGTAGGGTTAATGTATGTAACAGAAGAATTTTTTTCGCGAATGTTTTATAAATTCCTATTAGTTCATGGGTACAATCATCACTCTTTTAAGTAATGCGTTTACCCTAACACACGATTTTAAAATATATGCGAAATGCAAGAGACTGTTCTGCGAACAATAAAGCGAAGCATGCATTAACTACGCCTTGCTCTGTGCATATACGATCACAATAAACTAGGCCTTATTAACAGCACACATACTTACAAAACCGGCTTCACACGACTTGGTGATAGTGCGTCTTTTTATTTGGTCCGAGGTGCAGACATGGTTAAAAGCCCCCAAATAAATAAAAAATAAAAATTAAAAACTGAGCGACGGCTAAACGAAAAAAGCTGTTCTGCGAAGTTATCCCATACCCCGACAACCCTGACATGTAAAGGGTGGGAAAGGGAAACGATCGCGGTCACGATCCCAGTTTAGTGAAGGAAGTGAGGAGAGGCCTGAATGACCGGCGTGCGGGCGTTAACCAAACTATAGGTAGTTAATATAGTGGTAACCCACCGCGGGACATGCACGGAATATAAGGGATTTGGTTCGGTAGATGCCTAAGTAGAGATTTGGAACAATATGCTGTGGGTTTACAGTAAGGGGAGGAAAACTGGCTTGATATATAATTTGTAAAGGCTTGCTGGCTTGGTAAAGAAAAGCCATATCGTTTACAAGATCGGTAACGAATTATACAGTCCTAATTCGTAACCGATTTTGTAATAGGCAAGTTTTTAAGTAATATTTTGTTTCTGATTCATTGTCAGAAATTAATTTAATAAATATTAAGACTTTAAAGCAACCATGTCGATAGGTTACCAATATAATCGGGTACACGGACCTGAATAAAAACCGGACTTAATCTCGTCTAATCACGAGTGAAGCACCAATTTATTTTTGGGTGCGTGCTGTCACGGTACAAAATCGTGGCGGGTTGTAGGACCTAAGCCTAGAACTGGTGCATCTGTGTGAGTGTAGGTCCCTTGTAGAACAAACGAATATGTAGGACCTAATGCATGCTTCACATTTTTTTAGTGTCACCATTATGTCCGCCTTTTTTTCAAGTCCATGATCGGGTACCTATTCGTAATTTAGTACTACGATAGATTACCTTCAGGTACAGAGAAAGACGTGACTCCTGTCAACGCCCGGAGCCTTCAGATACCCAATGACATTCTGTGTATAGACTGTCACTTTCTGTTCCATTACTCCACCTATTGAAGAAAACAGGATGTGTAACAGGAGTCAGTTCCATCCCTCCTTCTATTACTTTAGGTTCAATTTCTTTGTATCATCCTTTATCCACGGACTTGAAAAAAAGACGGACGTAATCTCGTCTAATCACGAGTGAATCACCCATTTATATTTATGTGCGTGCTGACGAACTGTCACGCGGTACATAATGGTGGTGGGTTGTAGGACCTACGCGTAGAGCTAGTGCATTTGTGTGAGTGTAGGTCTCTTGTAGAACAAACGAAAATGTAGGACCTTGCATGCTTCACATCTTTTTAATGTCACATTACGTCCGTCTTTTTTTCAGGTCCGTGCCTTTATCATAATTCATGAACTAGCCATTCACTTTTCCTTTCCTGACCTCGGCAATACACAGGTGTTTTATTTAGTTTCATATAACACAGAAATCTAAACTTAGCTATTATAAAACCGTAAAAATCGTGTGGATTAAAAAAGTTGCGGATCACTTCATTTAAACTCAAATAACACTCGATAGCGCGATTTAAATGACATGTAGCGCCATCTATTGACAAGTTTGTTAGTTTGTTTGTTTGTTCGTGCATCACGCAAAAACTACTGAACCGATTTTGATGAGACTTTTTTGTTTGATAGCTTATGATCTAACTTAAAATCTGGTATATAATTTGTGCGGATGAAGTCGCGGGAAAACACTAATATTAAATAAAAGCAAAAACAACTTTCCCTTAAGTAATATTAGCAGGATTGTTATAAAATCGAATTAGCCGACGGAATAAATGAATCGTTCCGAGGATCCGATTATGATTGATTTGAATTTCGTTGGGATTACGTCTCCCTCTTCGATGCCGGATAAACTTCGTCGTATTTTTGCTTTCAATTCTTTTTCACGGAAATTTATGAGTGCTGTTTTTAAAACTCGAAAGTTAAGCTTTTTATATTTATCGGAAATTGGGAAAGTCAAAATCAATAAAGCCATTGTTATAGTATTTTTATAATACCTAATAACAATGAAAGCTAAGAAGGAAACCCGGCTGTCTACGTGTAGGCATACATAGCGGAATCTTTGTACTTTATTAGAAACTTAAGACTCTGTTATCCGGTCGAGGCCGTTTTTTGAACACGAACGAAAGTGTTTTAAACTGTGTTTTAAAGTCTGAAAAACAATGATGTCTTATTTAAGGATCTGGCTGATAGGCGACCGTGCTCAATAACACGATTAGATTAACACGAATTTTAATAGATAGAAAAAAAAAAAAACCAAAGTTACCCCTTTTTGTTATGTTTTTTCAATACTATGATTAAACTGCTGATATTTAACTTTTTATTCTTGTACTTAACTAAATACATTAAATATTTCTAGTGAATTCCGTAGAATTTTGAGCTTAGAAACACCCATGAGCAAAGATATTGATGAAAAACACGTTTTTTTGCGATCCTGCTTTCAATTGGAGCGGGATGGCTAATTGCAAACATATGCTTGCAAGAAAGAGACGCGTGCACTGGGATAACCTGGCCTTAAAAAGATCTACATAATAATATTACGATTTTTAGGGTTCCGTAACCAAAGATGGCACTCTTTGCACAGGTACACAGGTGCACAGGCACAGGTCTCCACCACATTATAAGAAAGAGTATGAGTCCCTACTACATACAGTATGGATAGGTGCACCAGAATCTGATGGGAAATAGGGAAATAAAATTTTAGAGTGAGAAACACTGGGGTAATTAGATTAGGGCCCTTTACACATAGTCACTTTTTGTATTGAGTCGCGATGCACTGCTTCGATGCAAACGCGATAAAGCATAGATAAAACTTTGAATTGAATTGAATTGAAAAAGTTTTATACTTATTTCATAATACATTACGTATTTCATAATATTTGATCAGTTATTTGCCGACAATACAATGCCACAATGCACACGCGCATGTGCATCGCAACAAACATGTGTGTGCATCGCTACAACCAATCGTTTGGATCGATATAATCGCGATAAAAGAAGATAAAAATAAAATAATTGTATTGTATTTAAGTAGTCAAATACCCAATTGTAACTAAGAAAAGGATGACTAAGCAGTATTGGCAACTCTCGGAGGCGATGTAAACAAGAGATCATACTGTCAGCCACCGACATCGACACTATCCGCCAGGTCTTCAGGAGTTAGAACTAACTAGATGACGAGGCTTAAATAAGTTGTTATCGAAGTTTGAGAGAGATTTGGATAAGAGATGGTACATGAGTTAGTGTCATGCGATATGCAGGGTTTATATATCACTGCGGATATCTTCTCAGCATGTATTCTACTCATCAAACTGAACAACTTTCACTATAGAGCCAACTTTGAAATCGCGAAAAAAACAGCTGTCCCATACATTTAAGTCGAATAAGTACTGCAGTTTTGTATAGGACAGCAGATTTATTTCGCAATTTCGAAGTTGGCTCCATAGTAAAAGTTGTTCAGTTTGATGAGTAGAATACATGCTGAATTTATCCGAAGTGATATAAAATTTACCCTATAATTAGGTTATGCTGACACAGAAGACTAAGATTGGCAGCTGCTGTATAAAAACTGAGACCCTTTTTTAAATTATTTTTTATATTGAAAACCAGACAAAGAATAGAATAAGATTTTCAAAAAACATAAACGCACGACCATAATCCTATTTGGATGATTAGAGTTAAGCGTTTTTAAAGTTCCATCCTAACCAAACATATTTTAATTCGGAGATTGTTTCCAATATCTAACCTCCACTACACCAACGAACACCTTTAGAAGGTTCCATCAATTGTTTCTCCTCAACTGATACAATCAGAATTATCTTCCAACTGTTTTTGTGCGTAAGTCGAAATGAGGAAAAAATGTGTTAGTGTAAGACTAATCGTTTCGCGATGTCATGTGCAGACAGGCTTGAACAGGGCTTGACGGGTCCCTACTGTGACCCTTGTCCCTTCCCCCGCGCCCCGCGTCCCGCCCCCGCGGTCCTGTACTCGTGTCGCCACACTACTCTATGATAAATGATTTAAAAGTAAAAACTGGGTTGGTAAATTACACGTCACAGTATAAGAAAGAGCACAGAACATTATAAGATGGTTAGAAGTGCAAAGTAGGTATGGAACGCGTACCACACGGTTATGCAATAATTTGCATAACATCATAAGGCGCTTGGCATGGTGCAAGCGAGAGGGTATGAGTAGTTGTAGCAGCGTGAGCGGGAAGACAAGTGGCGACAGCCGTCTCCGAAGCAAAAGGGCTACATCGCATTTCTAATCCCCCTTATAATGAAAAAGAGTACCTTATATTATAAAGAGTACGGACACTCCATCCCTGACCCCCACCAATTTTAATTTCATCCCCACTTGGTAGGAAGCGTGTTGGAAAATGTAGGCAATGGTATATTTCTACCTCGCTCGCACTGTATCGCTAAACTCTAGTACACGACCGGTTGAATTTAGTGTCCAGGATGTGCCGGAAGCCACATGGCAATAGATAAATGTAACGTTTTAAACTTCCAACCAAAAACGTCGAGATAAATCGTTAAAATTTACAATGTCAGTAAAACTGTCGGCCATTGAAGTGGAAGCCGCAGTGTAGGCACTAAAATTACCAGGAGTCCATACCCGTACGGAGGTAGAAGCCGTTCCAACGAAGATTTCCCATTAGTTATTGCTTTCTACTTAGTTGGTAACTCGAGATATTCGCTAACTAGGCGGCCTTAGCTTTGTAGGCGTAGAATTCGCTTGTTAGATTTCGGGCTAAAAATAGGCTTAATACGGTACCCATTCAAACACTTTGCCATTAGGGATAACGAGCTTTAGTAGATATATGTATGTACAGAACTGTTGGAATTTAAGCTTTGGAACTGGTTTTCTTGTTCGACAATTTCCTTTCGGTAATTTCATAAAAGTTCCAAAGTTTTTAAAAATAGATCTGTGGAATTAAGTGAACAAAATCTGAACTTTGCAGCAATCGACGGAAATGACGATAATCTCTTTCGAGATCGTTTGAAACTTTGCTATGACTTACAACATACCTATTTCTATGTATGTACCCAGTTGTAACAAGGCCAAAAAAATATAAACCCCACTTTTAATCTACTGATCTAACCCATTCACTCCCTTGCAATATGTTTGCCAAGTAAATATAACAAGCAGCCTCGGGACGGGACACATACGAGTAACATAGCGCAAGGATCTCTATTCATCGGGTTATTTAAAGTACGTTTACAGTGGGAGGAATGTTTTGTTGAACAAGGGTCTTGTTTAGTCCCTGTTCAGATAAGCCGGGAGCGGCATACTTTACTTGGTAAATGTGTGGATGAAGTGACTGTTGAATGTTACGGACCGTCACAGTGTTAGGAATAGATACCGTATCTTAAAGAAAACTTCAACTAAAAGTGTAATTGTAAAACTTGTGCCATTAATAGTCCGTTTGTTTTTGAACTTCGTCTTTTTAAACTTGCGTTATATCCAAAGCTGGACCATAGGGTTATTTTGTCTTATTATGACGGCTAGCCAGCAACACTACTCCATGAAATGGAATATTTTGAGCACAGGGGAAAGGATATTTAATGCGAATTGCAAATTATTAAAGCATAACACAACACAACCTGCCAACCAGTCTTGCTTTAATACCATTTATATTTCGCCCGCACAGGTTCCAGTCACCGTAGCGAGATAAAATATGTACCAATTAAGTCGAATCACAGTCTTTAATAAAACTTAAGTTCCATTAGAATTGGTCTATCAGTTTTTGCGTGTTGCTTGAACAAACAAACAGACAGACAGACTAAAACCGGTGATTAAGAGTCTCGGACACCTAAACACCATAATATGTTACTCGTAACTAAATACGGAGAACAGAAAGGAATTCTGACACACAGGCAGTTTGTTTACTAGCCTATTTCATCCCACTGCTGGGCAAAGGTCTCCCCTTTTTTAGGCCTCCCCTTTTTTTACAGGCAGTATGATAGTAAAATAAACGTTGGTAAATAGTAGGTATAAGAACTCCCTGTCTCCTAGTTGCCTCGGCAGTTACCTGTAGCCTATACTGACATCGCAATTGACACGCTAGAATTTATGTTTTCGGAACAATGATAAATAATCTCAGGACGAAGGTTATAGTAGAATACTTACTCGTACACACCGAGGGCAGGAAAGTAAGAAAGGTGAGGCTTTTTATTTTACTGCCCGAGGTTAGTATACTATTTTTCTTCTCGACCGATGTGGAAAGCGGCAACGTTTAGCGCAGCGGGACGAAAATTGACGATTTCCGTCCGGAGGGGAGAAAAAAACTTTTTTTGAATAGACGGGTGTCAATGCGTTTTATTTACGGAAATGTGATGTACCGCACGCAACTAAAGTTATTGCAACCCTAGACTCCCCTTTTCGCATGTGCTGACGTCATCTTGTCAATTTTTGTCTTTCTTTTTTTTGGCACTGTCCGGGGTGTGCTTTGGTCGAAGGCTGATCAGCACATCTGTTCACCACGACGTGATGGCAAGGCGGCCGGCAACCCCATTGACATTCCCAACGAATCAGCATAAGAATAATATCAAGTGTCAGTACTAAGTGATACCTATACGTATAACATATTTTATGGCACCGTGACTTGTTCGCAAGCAGTTCACAAGTTATGTTATTTCCCGGGATAAGAAACACAAAGTTTCCACAATTTAGCTCCGAGAGGCTTATCTGAGAGCCGGAGCAGCTGACAAAACAACTTTCCGAATAAAATACCGTTCAATGTGAGCCTTCTCCGTGTTCCGTACATCAACATCTTTGTTAAAATAATAATCAATTAATTCATACATTCCACGATAATCATTTTAATTTCGCTCTATCTGTACTTAAATTTTTGCATCATTAATCGTAAAGGATACCCGATTTTTTGGCTTGCCGCAGCAGGGTCCATTGTATCATTCTTCTTGTTTTTGTAAATAAAGATATTTGTATTTTTATTGTATTTGTACCTAATACTCATTGGAGCTTCGTTATTTGAAAAGATCGCCAGGTCACTGCAGTCTAGCATGGCCGCATGGTGCCTAGTATTTATTGTGTATTGAATTTCGTACAGCGCTCCTAGTGGTTACTTTGAACATTAGAAGCGCAACATTAAAATTACTTGCGCGCTAGTACCACAGTAACAAGAAGGAGTATGGTACAACATACAGTACGGTATGGACCCTCCCTGCCCTTTAACAATTTTACCTCACCTCTCGTGTAAGACGACTTACTCGCACTAGTGCAAGGTTCCTCAAAGTGGGGTACACTTGGGATACGCCAGTTAAACGTATGGGTATGTGACAAAATTAACGTAATGGCGGCCAACACGAAATGTCCACATATCAAACTCTTCAAGCTGATTTTAAAAAAAAAGATCTCTTTAATTTATATTTGGGTACAAGACAAGAAGACTATACGGAGCTTTCAAGAAATTCCTTTTGCCCTTAATGACAAATTACTTATGTGAGAGTGGGTTTTAAGTTTGAGTAAAATGAGTAAAATGATATAAATGAGAATGTAAATTATACTCTTCGACAAGTTCTGAATTGGTTCAGTGTTAATAATCTTGCATTTTTTTTTTTTTTTTTTTTTTTATTTATTTGTAAGACAACAAAATACAAGACACAATAATACACCTTAAAATTTTTTTTTTTTTTTTTTTTTTTTTTTTTTTCATTAATTCGCATGCCCGAACGAATAAAGGTGTAACTTTGAAAAGTCAACTTTACAGGAGAGCAAAAAAACCGAATAATCGGCGTAGCGTTAAAACTACTGTAGACATTTTAATACTTTTTGTATCGTTAGAAAGAGAAAAAAATTACTTTCTTTATGATACGACTGTCATAGAGGTATAACGAGCGAGTATTTGATAAAATCGAGAAATGCATGTAACACTTTTGTTCTGAGGAACATTTGTAGATTTTTTTTGTGTAATAAAAGATGCACCTTTATTCGTTCGAAAATTTTTATAGTCTTGATGGGTAACATCAGGATACTTGAGGTTTACGGTCAAATTTTTCGTTCTTGGCGTCGGTGTAATAGTAGGTTACACCTTTATTCTTCCATTTTTTAACTCTGCATTTGTAAGTATTATCCCGTTAGTACTATGTTCGCTCAAAATTTGTGAGTGGGCTCTGAATTGATCATATGTAATAAGCAAATACTTAAAAATTAGATGTAAAATTATTTATTTAAGTGTGTTTTGTATAGGATTCTCTATGTTTAAAAAAAAGGAAAACGTAAAATAATAAATGTACTAGAGAAACATAAGGGTCAAAGATACATGACGAATTAAAAAAATGCAGCAATATTTTTGGCTTCAATATTTATTTAGAAATGTTTCATTAACAGTTTTTATCACATGACAATCATTGCCTTTCGTAAGTATTTTAATTATACAGGGCAGGGTGTAAGGAAAAGTAACATTAACCTTTAAACCACAGACTCTAGCCATCAAACTGAACCACTTTTACTGTGGGAGCAAAGCGATCAGAGTAACAAAAAAATCAGCTATCCCGTACGATTGTGTCGAGTTGGTATTGCAGTTTAGTATTGGACAGCTGACTTTGTTTTTCTCTGATCGTTTTGCTCCCATAGTAAAAGTTGTTCAATTTGATGGGTAGAGTCTTTGGTTTAAAGGTTAATGATAATATTCGTAACACCCTGTGTAAATCACTAATAAATCGTATTTACCTGATGTGAACTGAACTACCTGTTTAGTGTTTCCTATCATAAAATCAAAATACACTTTACAAAAATCATATTTTGGGATTACAAATATAATAATAAATAATGGGAATAATGTTTATGTAATAGGTGAATAAAGTATTTGATGATAAGTTAATTTAATTTTTACTGCCAACATAGTAAAATGATTGTTTATGTGTTAGAAAGATTTATTAAATCACTAGATTTTACCCGCACCTTCGTCCACGCCGGCTCCTATAATTGTACCTAGATAAAATATTATGTTTACCAGATTTTTGTCATAAGCTTTTAAACCCAAAAAGTTTCACCGAAATCGGTCGGAATTTTACAGTTCTGTATTAGTGTAGAGAAGAAAAACTTAGGTAAAAATGTTCTTATTCTCTGTAGATGGTTCCTATTCGCATCGACTTATTTCACTTTTCGTTTAGTTTTAACTTACTTAGAGCCTGTTTCACCACTTCTGAGTAAGTTCTTGCTAGCTTATCCGACAGATAGTTTGACGTATTTTGTATGAAAATATGTCAAAATATCTGTCGGATAAGCTAACAAGAACTTACTCGTAAGTGGTGAAACAGGCCCTTAATCACTTAATTACAGACACTTAGGTAAACAGTGATTAATTTACAATCGTATTACTCGTGTTGTTAGTAAACAAACATGCACGCAACTGCAATAGTCCGCTCCCGCGAGCTTTCTTTGATAATGCAACGTTGTCAGAATGTAAAATTTAGTTAATCATTCTTACCGCGTGCACTGAAGCTCGTCTCGTATGACGGTTATGTCTAACGCGGAAAATATTTAAATAAATCTACTTAGTAGTTTTAGATAACCAAGGATAACGTTTTATAAATTTGGATATTTTCAGACGAATATAGATGAAGTCTGGTATTATACCTTCCGAGAAATGCCAATATAATTTAATTTTCGGTTGAATAAAGGTGTAATCGGGTCTTACATTTTTTCAATCAGAGACTTGTAGACGAATAAAGATGTAAACTGGAATTAGAACTGACCCCTTTTAGTTTTTATAGAGATAACAAAGATGCAATATTGTATTATACTGTTGTTCAACTATTTTTAATGAAAAGTGTTTTAGTAACACTATATTGTGTCCATATTCGTCTATGAAATGTAAGTAGTAATTAGATAGAATAAAGATGTCCTACCAATAATTTCACGAATATGCACCATAGCTACGCTGAAAAAATTCAGGACATGTATTGAAGGCCGTAGATTCCAAAAATGGCATAAAAGCAAAAAGGGTGTTATGGCATTTTACACCTTTATTCGTTCGGGCGTGCGAATTCTTTAGCTCAAATACTATTTTTAATAACTGAACGAACAATAAAAGTAATGAAATGTAGATGATGTTTATACAATGCGTGCTAAGGTCAACCCTACACATATTATGTCAAAGACAATTAACATAAACACCAAGTGCGCATGTGCGAACGTCATCATGTCAAATCCAAAACGTTGTTAGCAGTGCCGGACCTGTGGTTATGGTTAGACTTACAAATAATACAAATCATTTATTTACTAAAATTAGTTTACACATACGGTTTACTTGTGGACCCGTACAAGGGAATGCCTGTAGTACGATGGTCCAAAACAGAGGATTACTAATATATATATGTTTACAACACAACTCAGAAGACAGTTAGGACTAAAATAACAAATACAGATTAAATCTACAATACCTAGTTCGCTTCACGATAGAGTACCGCAGTGGGATGGCGAAAAGGTTTCCTCAACATCACCTTGAGGACTGATCTTTGGCCCCTTTCAAGAGTTATGAGAACAGACTTTGCGGCGCTCCCCCATGCAGTTATGCAGTAAGTAAGGAGAGACTGACAAAGTGACAAATAAACCAGACGCAATATCTCCCCGTCCGCACCGTCCCGGAGCAGCTTCATTATCCCGATCATGCGCCTAATGCGTCCGGTTAGAGCCGTGACGTGTGGCTTGAATGTCAGATTCTCGTCAAGCGTTAGGCCCAGATATTTGAGAGCTGGTACCCGTTCAATGAAAGGACACGTACAGCTCTGAGTTTGAGCGCAATTGTGCACCCTAACGGTGAGATTGGGCGGTGGTTTGGAAGCTTTGGTCTTATGGAAGCATACGTATTTCGTTTTCAAGACATTAAGAGTTAGTAAGTTGGTGCTTAACCATTTTGACACTATATCCATTCCACGTTCCGCTCGAGAAAAAGCATCTGCCCAGTTACTGTCTCTAAATATAACAGCGGTGTCATCTGCGTAACACACAACCTCGACATTTGGTTCTCCATCAAACAAACCAAAGACGTCGTTAATGTAGACAGTGAAGAGCGTTGGACCCAGAATACTGCCTTGTGGAACACCAAAAGTATTAGGAGCCAGCTCACTGGTATAACCACCCACCCTAGTGCACTGTTTGCGATCTGTTAGGTAGCTTTTGAACCACTGCAAGGCTATACCACGAATACCAGCGACCTCTAGTTTGCGCATTAGAATGGTAGTGGACACCGTATCAAACGCCTTCGCGAGGTCCAAGAAAACACCCACACAGGTTTCCCCCGCATCTAACGCCGAAGAAACCCCACCCAGCAACGTGGTAACCGCGTCCTCTGTGGATTTACCTCTCCGGAAACCAAATTGTTTGGGGGATAGTATTTCCTTGGACTCAAGGAAGTTCACTAGGCGTTTATTTATAAGCTTCTCCAGTACCTTCGAAAAAACACCCAACAAGGAAATAGGTCGATAGTTAGACGGGTCAGATTTATCTCCCCCCTTATGAATTGGTACAACTACAGCTGTCCTCCAGCAATCGGGAAACAGACCTGAGGACATACTGAGGTTAAAGACATAAGTAAGAGGGACCAATAAGTGCTTTAGTATTGTCTTTATAAGTTCAACCCTTAGGCCGTCTAGGCCGGGGGCTCTGTCATTGTTTAATTGCTTTATGATGGTTTCAACCTCTTCAGGATCCGTTGGGTGAATGAATATAGAGTGAGGAGATGGCGTTGTTTTTATTTTGTCCATCAGGTCGTCCTGCGTTTCCCCAAGCCTGGTCAGAATACCCTCCGCAAGGTTACGTCCAACATTGGCAAAATAGGCATTGCACTGAGAGACTGTTGAATCAGGGGAATTACCTGCTCCAAGTAACGCTGATGGATTGTTTATTTTCTCTCCCAGCTCACATATATTTCGTATAGTACCCCACAATTTCTTAGGGTTGTCTTTGTTTTTAAGTAGTTCTCTGTTTTGATGCTCAGTTTTCAGTCTCTTTAGAAGATCGTTGCAGAAGTTCCGATACCTTTTGTACACAAGAAGCGCTTGCTCGTTGCTAGGATCTTTGCGAGCTTTCATGTGCAGTTTATCCCTGTGTCTTATACATCTAAGAAGGCCAGGAGTGATCCATTCTTTTAGAATATGTTTTCTGCAACTAACACGAGCTATATGTGTGTGTTTTTGTACAACTAGATTGAGAATGGACATGAGTCGATTTGCCGCTTCAGAAGCATCTAGTGCTTCGTATATTGGAGACCAGTCTTGTCCCGACAAGTCCTTAGCTATTGCCTCATGGTTCACTTTAGTTTTTTCTCTCCTTTGCCGCTTCTTCTCTCCGTTTGCTTTTGCCAAGAAACCAGCCACCACTATATCATGATCCGTTACATCAGTTCTACATACCAGTCCAGTAGTGTTGAGTGTCGAGGTCACAAAGATGTGATCTAGGCACGCATCCTCCCTGGTGGGCACATCAATGACAGACTTTAGGCCCAACTCCTCTGTAAGACACAGTAGGTGTGAAACTTTGGATCTATCACTATCAGCATCCGAAACTATATTTATATTGATATCACCCATGAGAACAATGTTAGACAGCGGTTTTAGAGAGCAAATTATTTCTTCCAGTGATGTTAAAAAGTTATTTACGTTAGAGAAAGATGGAGGGCGATAGACCCCTAAGACAGTGCAAGAGTTAGGAAGTTCGACCGATAAGCAATTGGCGTCAAGTATGTCAGGCTCCCCAACAACTACATCCCATGACTCCTTGACATATGCCACGACACCGGAGTTCTTGTTAATGTACTTTGTGCTGTGAAAGTGACTGTATCCTGGAAGGCTTCTGATCAAAGGATTAAGGCCCAAGTGACATTCCGTTAACACAATTACATCAACATCTAAATTCAGTCTCTCAAGAGCAATCAAGAAGCCGTCAAAGTTTTTCTGGATACTACGAATGTTAAAAGTTAGGACTTTAAAGTTGAATTGATCGCTCAAAAACGCTTTCCCTTCCTCAAGTTTGGTTACTACATGGCATGGGACACGTAACGTTGTTTCAATATCGTTTGCTACGTCAATAAGTTGATCAGTCATTACAAGTTTTTATAATCTTAGTAAAAGCCATGTCGATTAAACGCCTACCGCATCCCATGAGCATAACGAGAAAGAAAAAGAGTAAAACGTTGAAAAATGATGAAGTGAAAATGTAGTGTGAAGTGGTTCTTGTGTGTTGTGAATGTGAAGTCGTTTTTTTATTGACATTGTATCTCTTAAAATAATAACGTTTAAAATTTAAAATTATCGTAAGCAGTAGCAGTGACACAAGGATATAATATATACATCGAAATTGATGTTTATTATTCA
Organism: Agonopterix heracliana; assembly: GCA_963693445.1. Classification (NCBI taxonomy): domain Eukaryota; kingdom Metazoa; phylum Arthropoda; class Insecta; order Lepidoptera; family Depressariidae; genus Agonopterix; species Agonopterix heracliana. The sequence continues at coordinate 22,332,817 of OY856309.1, forward strand.
TCGCCCGTCCGATCGTCTTTTGAGCGTCCAAAAAGGTTTTCCAAGGCATCAAACGAACGAATGTGAGTGGCAGGATATTCTTCTTGCTTCCGGACATAAATGTTTCCTCTTCTTGTCCAGCAGTACTTGAATCCCGCTTCGTTGGCTCGAGCTCTTGTTTCTCGAAATAACCGGCGATTTCCCTTAGTCAGCCGTTCATTGAAGTACAGTTTATTTGGGATATGTCCCGCTTCGATGTCCTTGGAGGTTAGGTGTTTTCTGCTTTTTGAGGCTCGCAGTATCTCGTCCCGTGTCCCTCTCCGAACCAAACGCACGACTACGGGGCGAGTCGTTTGCATTTCATGCTCTGGTAGCGTCTCACCTTTCAGTTCCTTAGCTGTACGTCTAGGCCCTACCCTAGCAACCCAGTCAATGTCTGTGTCCTCTATTGGAACGCCGAGCTTCTGGGCGGTTACCAGTACGGTATGGTATAGGTTTTCGTTTGGTGTTTCTGTTATACCCACTATTTCAACTTCGTTACATAGGGAAGCTTGGGACTGCCATTGTAGTTCCTCCTGGAGTTGCGACACTTGACTTTTGAGGAAAATTACTTCTGCGTCTCTCTTTTCTAGGGCCTTGAGTCTGATTTCCGACTGGATAGCGTTTGCGACGACGTCGTCTAATCTTTGGTGACATAAAGATAAAGAAGATATCATTTCGGCAAGTTGGTCCTTCATTGACGACATATCTTGTCTTAGCAACCGGATCTCATTTGTTAGGGTTACCATTTCCGACGGGGGCTTAGGCTTTTCTGTGACTGGTTTGCCTTTCTCAAGCAGGAGTTTTGCTTTGTCCAAAGTGGATTTGCTTTTGTCCGATGTGCCTTTATTCTTTTCTCTTAGAGTTACGTTGCTTCTCTCATGTAAGCAATCAGGTCTGACAGGGGTGGAACTGTTATCACCGCCTTTTTTTAGGTCGCACCGGCATTTAGGACAAACCCAGCTAGCACCTTCATCTTTATTAGGAGCAATTCCTCCACAGCATATCTCTTTGTGGTAAATTTGGCTACAATCTTTTAGAGCGCAGGTGACATAGTTTTCATCCCCGATTTCGGCCTGGCATCCGTCACAAACGCGTGTCGTGCCCTTCTTTGGAGCCATGATTTAATATTGTACACCCGTTATTAGTAAATTTGTCCTCTCAGAGACAGATGGGCGATCTCTCTAGGTGTGACGCTTCTATTCTGTTTATCTATGACGGATGAATCGTCGGACTTGCAATACAATGGCCGCCACAGGCGCGCGCAAGAATGACACTTACGTGTTGCGCGTAGCCGTGAGAGTCGCCTGCGGTGGCTAGGCGAACTGTGGGTACGTGGATAACTGCGAGCACTAAAATTCACAAGTAATTTTGTTTTATTTTTGATTAATGCACTGTTGTACGTTTTATTACTTCTTTTTATAATGTTCGGTGATTAGTTTACTATCTTAATTACAACTTTTGTTGTGATTAGAACAGAATTACGCACTATATGATTAAAGTTTATGTGGAGATAAAACTGAGTAGTGTTGACGGTTTTGCCGATGGGCAAAGATAGAAAAATAAAGTAAGCGTCTCCAATATAATGCAGGTGTTGCAGTAACAACCCAAAAAGACCGAAGCCTATATCAGGGTTAGCTACGAGTACAGTTCACATTGGTGGAAAATTCCGAGAGCGATCGTATCTGTAGCAAAAATTATACAAAAAACAAATTAAAAAAAAAATCTAATGAAGTAGGTATTACCAATACATGCATGCGTATAGTATATGGTTAAAAAGAACTAAAGAATGGAGGAAAAAAAAAATACAATAAAAAGTAAAGTTACCCCGTACCCAAAAAATAATAAAACTGTTTTTTTCGATAAAAACAAAATATTTTACTAATATTATAAATATTACTATTCTTTTACTTAAAAAAATATATTATTATAGTATCATACTATGTGCCTTATAAAAATATTATATATATATATATATATACTATATTATTATGTATATACTATTATGTGTGTATAATATTTATGTATAATGTATATTTATTCACAATTGACCTATTTTATCAGCTTGTAATTTTGTATAAATTAGAATGGATTATCTTTATCCTCTGTTACTCCAGTAAGCCTTTATATAACGTTCGAAAATCATTGTATTCAATTTGCAAAATGTGTCTTTTCAGTTTGAAACTAATTTTGTTCAGGACCGCACGCTTATTGAATACATTGTCTTCATTAAGGCTAGTAAAAAGGTATATTAACTCCTCGGGAAGATTTTCATACATGCGCGGAGCAATTGACATGTCGCTGCTTATAAACGAAAGGGCCACAAGTCAAAAAATCTGTTTTTACAGGAGAGTCAATCAAAAATTTCATCTTCATTTTTCATCTCTTTTTTAGTACTTGTTCTCTTTAATGCCTAAGTATGATATATGCTTAGGTGCGTATTTTGAATCTCTACCTCTTTTCTATTGCTACTTTGTGATAACTATCACACAGAGATCACTAAGGACAGATAAGTCCCTTTCGCACATAAAATTTTGCCGGTATATCAATGAATATTTTGGATAAACGACACAAGTGGTCAAAATAAAAACGAATTTTGTAAATAATCTACTTACCTTTTTTAAATTTATAGTAAATCTTACAATTAAAAATAATTGGTTTCAAACCGCATTTAATGACACATAAAAACGTTAAAATACATCAAAAACTATACTTCTAATGAGAAAAAAAGGTGTTAAAGCACTATAGAAGTAAGTAATTTGCAAAATAAAATGCTTGTAAAACCTGAAAAGGTATCTCAATGTATACATTTTACTTCTCTTGAAGATCGATGGATAGATTTAGGCTTTTTCCCATGACTCTTCGGCCAGTAGGTCGACGCAATCATGTTCTACTGACATGCCGGTCTGACCCATTTTTTTATGTTGTTTTGTTTGCGAATATTAGTTTTCTCCTCCATAGTATTCGTATCTGTTATGGTGCAGCCCATAAACTTCAATTAGACACCCTTTGAAAGACAGTATCTCCAATTTGAAGTGTCTAGTGGGTCACCCGTCGCCCCATGTATCTCTACATTTTGGTACGTAGTGGACGTTGACCCAGGATAGCTTCAAGCCAGCTTCTAGCGAGAGTTTATACAAGATCGGGAATGGAACTTTCCAACGCGGTGGTAGAGTCAAAAAATGACGTCAGAAAGTTATTTTTTTGATATATTTTGAATAAAAAATTTCAAGTATTTTTTTGTGTCATTTTTCAGAGGCCAAACCCCACTTTTGGTCACTGAGCCGGCAAAGTTTGTTTCTTAAATGTTGATCCAAGTTCTAACCTACCGCTATGGCTATAGTATCATCAAAGTCCGTTTAGAAGTTGTTACTCAAAAAATAAAGCTATCTATATTACTCGTATCCGTATCCTACGCATATGTTTCCCGAGAACAGGTTCAATGATTTATTTGCCCTGAACCACGAGAGCCTCCTTCGAGCAGCACGTGCGTGCGTCTCCGAATTCCATAATAAGAAAGATTTATGAAAATTTTCATATTTTTGACGAACATTTTAATGTGATATCCTATAATTTATATTAACATTGTATTGAAATCTTGTGTTTATGGGACCTTGTATCCTGAAATAAATGATTTTATTTTATTTATTTATTTATATCCCCAGTAACTTTTAATTAAAATATGATCCATTTTAGAGAAATACCAAGTTTACTTACAATTTTACTATTATGACTGTACCTACAGAATAGATATAGACTACTAATTCATAAACTTGACACGATGACAAATAAAATTCTGCGTTATGTCTTTTAAAATACCAACGTACGCACAGAAATTTTATGAGAAAACGGACGTTTTACAAAATAAACCACTACAGTTTAAAATAATAATGTCATTGTAAGGTATTTTTAATTGCGAAACGGACACAATCACTAATATGGCACCTTTGCATAAAAAAAGGATATTTATCTTATTTATTATTTTTATGCGAAACAGACGTAAGCCCAAATGTGGCCCTTTCGTTTATAAAATTTAACTAAAAAAGGAGATTTTTTTTGCGATGTGGCTGTTTAGCACATAAGTTACGTGAGATTACACCGACCAGCAGGTTGCAACTCGAAACATGGCCGTTTTGCTCAGAACTCAACGAACAAAACGCGAAAATGCCAAAAGGGCGTTTGCGTAATTTTTTTTTTTAGAGTCCAAAATCGATGGGTGTCTTTGACAAATATGAAAATATAGGTTGATTTGGCAACATTTTTTAAATAAAAACGATTTTGGAAATTTTTGATTTGTGGCCCTTTCGTTTTGAAGCAGCGATGTAGTGATTTCTCGCCGCGGCAGAGTGACTATGAGGCACAATAAATGTTCTTACTGTTTTAGGCCTTAAATTACGCGCACATTTGTTAATAGGTATTTCTCGGATATGTTTTGCGAAATGCATCATTGTCTGCCAGATAAACAATTGTCTTGGCGTTAGTACCGCCGAGATTCTGTACAGTTCTACCGTGGGGAATGTCCTATTCTTCCGATTAATTATTTTTAAGTTAAACTTTTGCGCTCTTTCTAGGGCATCTAAAATGGTACCTCCGCAACTACCCCATGCGACTATCCCATATAGTAATAGTGACTGCGTAAGTGCAAAGTAGACTGATTTTAGCGTGGCTTTGTCAATCACGTTTCGTAGATCTAAGTAGATATAAGATATTCTTTTGATTCTGTCAGTCAACGATTGTACATGTAAATCCCACCTGAGGTTCTCATCAATTTCTACGCCCAAATATCTAATTGACGACGCTCTTCTAAGCACACCACAAACGCAGTCAGGTCTCAAGGGCAATAGGTTAGGGCATGTGTGAATTCTTAATAATATGTTCTCTTTGGGCAAACCTGCTTTAGTAAAACCGAAGCACATGTATGTAGTTTTGTCTTCGTTCAAAGACAACAGGTTGCCGTCAAACCACTCCTTAGCTTGTCTGAGACTTTCTGATGCCTGATCTACAGTACCATTCCAAGTTTCTCCACAAAAACTTATAACAGTATCATCAGCGAAACACAGCGTCTGTATATTAGGGAGAAGCCTACAGAGATCGTCTATATACATTATAAACAGAATCGGCCCCAACACGCTTCCTTGCGGAACTCCAAAACGAATGCCTTGTTCAACGCTATAAGTGTTATTTATCTTTACTACCTGCGTGCGATCAGAGAGATAACTAGCAAACCATTTCAAATTTTTTCCAACGATTCCAAACATTTCCAGCTTTTTAATCAGTATTTTGTGCGAAATTGTATCGAAAGCCTTTGCAAGATCAATAAAAACGGATATTACTTTCTTTTTACTATCTAAATTAGAGGTTACAAATTTAGTAAGTTTAGCTATAGCATCGGAAGTATTTCGTCCTTTCCTAAACCCGTGTTGAGAATTTGACAGTAAATTATTATCTTCCAAATAACGGCATAGTCTGTGTTTAACGACCTTTTCAAATATTTTCGAAACCGTGGATAGCAACGAAATAGGTCTATAGTTACAAACTTGTGTCGGTGGCCCTTTTTTATATAAAGGAATCACAACAGCTTTTTTTAAATTTTTAGGAAACATCCCGGATTTAAAACTGAGATTAATTAGGAATACCAAACTGGGAGCTAGATATTTCCCGTAGGTTCTTATAATTTTTCCCGACAAACCGTCAACACCACAGGAGTTATTGGATTTAAGCGTATTTATTACTCGAAGTACTTCAGTCTCATTGGTATATGTTATATGAAAGGAGGTATTTGGTGGAACAATATCAATTAACGATGCCAAGTAATCCTCTGTAGTTTGCTGGCGGGTAAGATGGTTATTAGCAAGGTCATTTCCCACATTCGCAAAGTAATGATTGAAGGTATTTGAAATTTGTAACGTGTTTTGTTCAACATCCAAAGTATTACCTTGGACCTCAATTTCTCTCATGTCTTTATTATGTTTACTTTTCCTACCAGTTATTTCATTAATCAAGGACCACGTAGTTTTAGGATTACCTTGAGTTTCTAGAAATTTTAAGTTATAATATTTAGTTTTCGCTTTTTTAATATTTAGATTACAAACCCTTCTAAATGTAATATATTTCTGTTTAGCCAAAGGATCTTCAGAATACTTTTTGTAAATTTTATGTAGCCTATTTCTTTCCTTGATACAGTTGAGCAAATTTGGAGTAATCCAAGGTTTTAGAAGCTTTTTCTTACGTGGTCTAACATTCTTAATGCTTGTATTATTGTCAATAATGCCAGAAAGTTTGCCAATAAATGTGTTCAAAGCTACATCAACATCGGTCGAATCAAGAACCGCAGTCCAAGAACCGCAGCATTAAATGCAAAGAAAACTAAATGTATTAAATTCACTCTACCAAATGTTATTAATAATGAAAATCGAATAATTTTAGATAATGATATATTGCATTTCACAAATAATACTGTATTTTTAGGGATAAAGATTGACTCGAAGCTGCAATGGGGTCCTCATATAGAAACCCTAGCGGGTAGGCTGAGCTCGGCAGCTTATGCAGTTCGAAAAATCAGACAGCTAACCGATATAGCTACTGCAAGACTTGTGTACTTCAGCTACTTCCATAGTATTATGTCTTATGGTATTTTGCTGTGGGGCCGTGCTACAGACGTTGAGACAGTCTTTATCCTTCAAAAACGGGCAATTCGAGCCATTTATAATCTGCGTTGTCGAGATTCATTACGAGATCTTTTTAAAGATATCAGTATTTTGACTTTCTACAGTCAATATATTTACGAAAATATTTTATACGTTCGCAAAAATTTGTCTCTCTTTCCCAAAAACAGTGACGTTCATAATTACAATACAAGAAATAAAAATAAATTAGTGTTCCCACATTTTCGACTCAGTAAGGTCAACACATCTTTCATGGGGCACTGTATACGCTATTATAATAAGATACCAGAGGATATTCTAAACTTGCCAGACAAAAAGTTTAAATCCCATGTTAAACAAGTCCTCTGTAAAAAAGGTTACTATAAACTCGATGATTATTTGAATGACCAAAATGTCTGGTCTTGACAATGTTACACTATGTAATTCAATATTTGTACTTTGTATATTTTGTTTTGTTTAAAAGAAGTGTGTTGTAGAGTTTCTGGCCGCATCTTCTCTACAACGGAACACCTTCCGAAGCGGTGGTAGAATCAAAAATGACGTCAAAAAGTTATCTATGTGATATTATTTTGAATAAAAATTTTGACTTTTTGACTTTTGACTTTTTGACTTTCACACCTGTTCATGATAAAGATAAAATACAGAAATCGACTAACTGTTGAATCTAAATTAAGACTAAATTAATGAAAAAATGCTTTGAGAAGTTTCTCAAAAAAAAAACAGTCCCAAAAATAATATACTTATTTTCATTAAATCTATTAACGTCGAATCAACAGTCCGTTTTTAAAGGGGTTCGCCATTGTCTTGAAAGTCTGATGGGGGTACGTGGAGCTATAAGTTTGAGAAACTCTGTGCTAGTGAATCCATGGCTTTATAGGTACATCCTACGGTACGGCCTGTGTCCTGCAGTAGAACGATTACAGGCTGATATGGAATAATGAAGTAAAACGTTAAGACACCATCAAGAGACATAAGGTTTCAAACCTTTAGAACAGGGAACCCTACAACATAAGACAAGATAAACACACTTAGGAAGCTAAAAGAAAGTAAGTTGGGAGCAAAGTTGTCGTTCGGTTCTGTACATAATCCTGAATGAAGTATCGGAGCCGCAGGCGCCGCGTGACTTTCAAACGCGACGTGAGTGAGATGGTTATTATGACGAATATTAATAGGATATAATATGTAACCGTTAGGGCGCCCCCATAAACGAAGTTTAATCATATTTTGAGACGTCTGTGTCTGTCGTTTGTCAGATTTTCGGTAAAACATACAAGTTCAATGCTACAGAATTAACTTGCTGTTGCCCATGATTCCGTCTCCGTGGACTTTAAAAACTATCCTATGTGTCAATCCAGAATATATTTTATCACTGTACCATATTTTATCTTAATCTGTCCAGCCGTTCATGCGTGATTGAGCTACAAATATCCAAACAAGGTTAGGGTTCAAGATTTGTATGGAAATCTTTGTGTAGGGTTCAGTTGATCCCCACACTTGTATTAGCTGTTTATAGTTGTAGTTAGGTTGTAGAGTTGTTGTTGATGAGCACGCAGAGAAAGATGTTGGATAGTTAAGAGGTTTATTACGTAGTTACAGTTAAATGATTGGCGCTTCTATCTCTTAGTTGTCGACCGTAGTACGGCTCGATGCGAACTCGCTAATTATAGTGACAAATATTATAACTAAAGTAAACGCGCACGCGGCGGAAAGTAAGTTGCCGCGTGAGCAGAAAATGCACGGTAGTGAGACCGTACACTTTGACCCACTGTAACTTTGAAACAAAACATTTTTAATTCACCCCGAAAGGGATTATGGTCGTGAGTTTGTATTTTTTATGTATGAACATTAATTCTTAAGTAATGTACCTATGATAGCTACCGTTAATAAATTGAGTATGTAGTATATTCTGGGCCTGGAATCAAACGGTACAATAGCAATATGAAGTAATCGGGGAGACATCGTGAGCCGGCCAATAATAATAAAATATTATTATTTGTCTCCGGGACCTCGAGTCCAGTCGGCCCACTCGGCCCATTCGGCCGAGTAATCAGCAACAGTGTCGATAGAAGCAGTAAAATGTAACGTATTACATGTTATAAAATGATGAGATGAGATTTTTTCCAGTTGACTCAATTCAGAGAGAAGGTATTATTGTGTAATGACGCGAATAAGAATTTTCCTATTAGAAAAAAAATTGGCGGAGAGAATAGATGCGTGTCATAATATAATACAAGAAAATGTTGATACCTGTGAGTGTAGCTGTATGAGGAGAAGAAAACCGAAGAAAACGTGAATTGGTTGTGTTACTCGTACAAGACGGATAAAAAAATCTGCACTAAAATAATTATTTTTAAAAATGTATACCGATACCGTGTACCGACAGAGATTTTGTGAAAAAGTTTAGGGGAGAGCTTTTCCCAGCAGTGGGTCCAAGCAGGTTAAAAGAAAATTATAGAAAATGTCAAAATTACCCAAGATAATTATGTGTAGGATGACAAGAAGTCTGAGGCGTCCTCATGATCGGAGCCCTATGGAAGCCTTTTCGATTTAAACAGTGCCCTAGTGACTCGTTCTACTGCAAGGATATTTATGTACTGTATCAAAGCATATGTCAGGATATAACAAAGCTGACTAGGCACAGATGTGAAGGGAACCTTCTTTTGTATGTCTTGTGTTTGTGTCTTGTTTGTGTACTAATTTGTTAGTTTGTACCTTTGTTTCTTCCATGTGCTAGTATTGGTTTAGGTGTCGCATCGTAACGGGTGAAGTTTCACGTTTATCTGAAACAATGGATTTGCTTTATTAGTATAGAGTTAGAGTCGGTTATTTGTTGATTGTTAAGTGACATAAGCATCGTCTTCTAGGGAGCTTCTAAATCATAATAATAATCATAATATCAGCCAATAAACGTCCACTGCCGGATATATAAGCCTCCCCCAAGGATCGCCACAACGCCTGTAGCGACTTTATGTTTGCACAAAGAAATATTTTTTTCAGTTTCAATTTATATTCAATTTGTGCTGACCAAAATAGTTTAGCATTAATAAAACTAATTTAAAATTTATGATACAAAAATAAAATAAAAATGATTTTATGTTATTAACTGTCTAGACAAGGATCTTTTTAATAAATATTGAATGAGAAATAATGCTACCTACACGTTTTGAAATAAATGACAAATTCATCACCTTGTTTATTTTCTTAGCTTTCAAATTAAAAAATAAATGCTACACTTATTTTACTTGATCAAGTTTTAGAAGAAAATATATTATTTTTCCACCTACTTTAAATAAAGGACATAAGTACGATAATTTTGTAATTTTTAAAGTGTCGGTGGATGTACACAACCTGCCTCTTCAATCTTAATAAAAACCCTCTTTTTGCTGTGTGGGCTTTCATCTAAACTATTATAAAACTGTAACTGAAGTGTGTCTGTACATTGAAGATATTTACAAAAAAAAGATTACGATATGGTTTTTAGGTATCCCTACCTCGAAATCAATCTTTTTTTTTAGAAATTTTGTCTATCTGTTTGTTTGTGTGTTTTTTTGTTTGTTTGTTTCTTTGTTCGCGCATCACGCAAAAACTACTGAACTGATTTTGATCAAACTTTTTTTGTTTGATAGCTTATGATCTGACTTAAAATCTGGTATATAATTTGTGCGGACGAAATCGCGGGTCTAGTCTAGAAAACTAGTCATTAATAAAAACTAGATTAACGCCTCAAAAATGTCAGATCCAAAAGTGCCTTAAAACTAAACTAAGAACAAAATTCCTCCAGTATCTAAATAGAAGGTCTCAGTGTTGCGCCATAACATAGACAATACCAATGCCACCTTCCTGATTCGGATACACAATTCAAAAACTTTGGTTATTTTATCTATGGTCGAGGCTTCTAAGTCTTGAGAGTAACCGCTACTTTAATGTCATCGTCATCTCAACATAATAATACGACCATCTGCAGAGCACAGGGCTTCTAACGAGAAATATGTATAGGAGTTAGACACGTGTCCAATTTGTGGTGGACTTCACATACCTACACCTCAGAATTTCTTCATTAGCGTATGCAGGTTTCCTCACTTTGTTTTTCTTCGCCGTTTAAGAGCAGTCGGTATTACGTGCATAAGTTAGAAAAACGTCATGATGTCCGTGCGGATTCTAAAGCGGTTCCTCATAGTTGAGTGGGCAAAATGGGCAATCATACAGCAGGCTACAGTGTTAATTCGTGGTTAGCCTACTGGACAGAATTAAAAGGCTACCTGTATAATTATGTACAATAAACAAAAGAGATAGGATTCAGGCAATTACATGAGCAAACTTAATCGGTTTAGACGTAAAGTAAACACGATTATTCTGCCAAATTCCGTTTCATCCGTAATTTGTAGCGAGGAGTTAGGCTATTTGCATAGTATTAATGTTTAAAGCCTTGTTTAGGTACTAATTTGGGTATCCAAGCAAGCGTTAATATTATGTATCTAGTTATGTATTTCATTTTGGTAATGTTTGTATTGCTTAAGAGTAAATACGTTCGTTATATGTTAGAAGGTAATTTACATACTTCTTGTTATTAGGTGCTACATACATTCATACTTACTTTACATACATACTCGTATGTATGCAACATGTTGAGGCGCAACTACCTATGTGTTGAACGAATACAAGGTTTTTTTTTTTCAGGATAAGATACATTAAGTTCTTCTCATGTGTAAAGTACAGTCAACAGGAAATTCGATGAACTTGAGTGAAATAAACACTGAAATTAATCCTAAATAAATCAATATTTTATAAAATTATAGATTGTTGAGACGATTCAGGCCTACGGGCTCGCATCGCGCCGCGTCGGAGTGGATTTGTACGCATGCAGTAGAGGCAGTCCGCGTCTGTTGCAGCTGACACAGTCCGTACGCATTCCGAGCGATCAGAAATGCTACTTGCATCGTGACGTGTAGATGAAGGTGTAGTGAAATTTAAAAAATAGTGGAACGGACGCGAAGGCAGCCGATTGCATGTCGATGGAGCCAGCTATATGTTGCGGAATCCGTCGGCAGCAATTCGGCGTTGTTCGAACGTCGTGGAATGCGGACGGTGACGATCAGGTTTCAATATGTATAATTCGCATGCAAATATGAACTGTAATTCCTGTTTACACATTTCAATGTCCTTTACCGCATTACGAAATGCCGTCCGGCTCGGCCCGATGCGCTGGTTGGTCTGAATCGTCCCTTCTAGGGCAAAAAAGACTAGAAAATGAATATTACTTGGCACGTCATATCATCCTGATATATTGCTACATGTGAACCTTGCTACAAATTAAAAGGTGTTTGATAGTTGTAGCAAAGTTTCTGATCACAACGAACGGTAATAGAGTCAGAAGTTAATCTATGTTTGTACTATTCTAACGCTTGTCTCTCAATAAAGTAGAAAGAGACAATAAATCCGATCGTCTTCGATCCAATCCATAAGCCATCAAAAATCTCCCAAACCTCTCGAAACCTCTTCAAAAGCAATCTCGACTCAGCCCCCAGAATAAGCAAATTAGGGTAACGTATTGTAGAAACAGAATGGGAATAGATAATAGATGTCCTTCTCTTCGAGGCGATCGTTGGAGTCGGCTCGAGTGTTGGGGATATAAACAGTTTACGATTGTTTGGTCGTCTCGGGCGGTCTCGGCTGCGAAGTGTCGGAGGGGGAAGGATTTCGTTTTTAGTATCGACTCGGGCGTCACAGATGGTTGGGGTAATAAATGTATCTATTGTTTTCGATCACAAAACGTTCCAATTAAAAGCATTTTTTTCGGTGGTTCTGAGTAACCTCAAACACATAATAATGATTATAGTATGACATTTAATCTGCTAAATGGACGCTCATGTCGATGGGTTTCCCACCACGCTCCGCAAACGGTGTGTCGCCGCGCTGCAGAGGGTTCGCGCCAGCACCAACAGCATCCTGAACATGGTCTCCAGTAGATACTGTGACAGTAGCTTTATTAAGCACTGGATCGGTCTACACTTATGTGGTTGTACTAACATAGATATCGCTGCTTATAAACGAAAGGGCCACAAGTCAAAAAATCTGTTTTTACAGGAGAGTCAATCAAAAATTTCATCTTCATTTTTCATCTCTTTTTTAGTACTTGTTCTCTTTAATGCCTAAGTATGATATATGCTTAGGTGCGTATTTTGAATCTCTACCTCTTTTCTATTGCTACTTTGTGATAACTATCACACAGAGATCACTAAGGACAGATAAGTCCCTTTCGCACATAAAATTTTGCCGGTATATCAATGAATATTTTGGATAAACGACACAAGTGGTCAAAATAAAAACGAATTTTGTAAATAATCTACTTACCTTTTTTAAATTTATAGTAAATCTTACAATTAAAAATAATTGGTTTCAAACCGCATTTAATGACACATAAAAACGTTAAAATACATCAAAAACTATACTTTCTAATGAGAAAAAAAGGTGTTAAAGCACTATAGAAGTAAGTAATTTGCAAAATAAAATGCTTGTAAAACCTGAAAAGGTATCTCAATGTATACATTTTACTTCTCTTGAAGATCGATGGATAGATTTAGGCTTTTTCCCATGACTCTTCGGCCAGTAGGTCGACGCAATCATGTTCTACTGACATGCCGGTCTGACCCATTTTTTTATGTTGTTTTGTTTGCGAATATTAGTTTTCTCCTCCATAGTATTCGTATCTGTTATGGTGCAGCCCATAAACTTCAATTAGACACCCTTTGAAAGACAGTATCTCCAATTTGAAGTGTCTAGTGGGTCACCCGTCGCCCCATGTATCTCTACATTTTGGTACGTAGTGGACGTTGACCCAGGATAGCTTCAAGCCAGCTTCTAGCGAGAGTTTATACAAGATCGGGAATGGAACTTTCCAACGCGGTGGTAGAGTCAAAAAATGACGTCAGAAAGTTATTTTTTTGATATATTTTGAATAAAAAATTTCAAGTATTTTTTTGTGTCATTTTTCAGAGGCCAAACCCCACTTTTGGTCACTGAGCCGGCAAAGTTTGTTTCTTAAATGTTGATCCAAGTTCTAACCTACCGCTATGGCTATAGTATCATCAAAGTCCGTTTAGAAGTTGTTACTCAAAAAATAAAGCTATCTATATTACTCGTATCCGTATCCTACGCATATGTTTCCCGAGAACAGGTTCAATGATTTATTTGCCCTGAACCACGAGAGCCTCCTTCGAGCAGCACGTGCGTGCGTCTCCGAATTCCATAATAAGAAAGATTTATGAAAATTTTCATATTTTTGACGAACATTTTAATGTGATATCCTATAATTTATATTAACATTGTATTGAAATCTTGTGTTTATGGGACCTTGTATCCTGAAATAAATGATTTTATTTTATTTATTTATTTATATCCCCAGTAACTTTTAATTAAAATATGATCCATTTTAGAGAAATACCAAGTTTACTTACAATTTTACTATTATGACTGTACCTACAGAATAGATATAGACTACTAATTCATAAACTTGACACGATGACAAATAAAATTCTGCGTTATGTCTTTTAAAATACCAACGTACGCACAGAAATTTTATGAGAAAACGGACGTTTTACAAAATAAACCACTACAGTTTAAAATAATAATGTCATTGTAAGGTATTTTTAATTGCGAAACGGACACAATCACTAATATGGCACCTTTGCATAAAAAAAGGATATTTATCTTATTTATTATTTTTATGCGAAACAGACGTAAGCCCAAATGTGGCCCTTTCGTTTATAAAATTTAACTAAAAAAGGAGATTTTTTTTGCGATGTGGCTGTTTAGCACATAAGTTACGTGAGATTACACCGACCAGCAGGTTGCAACTCGAAACATGGCCGTTTTGCTCAGAACTCAACGAACAAAACGCGAAAATGCCAAAAGGGCGTTTGCGTAATTTTTTTTTTTAGAGTCCAAAATCGATGGGTGTCTTTGACAAATATGAAAATATAGGTTGATTTGGCAACATTTTTTAAATAAAAACGATTTTGGAAATTTTTGATTTGTGGCCCTTTCGTTTTGAAGCAGCGATATAACAACATACGGATGTAATGCCTGAAATAAAGAATTTAAATTTTATTTTTAATTCAGTTTCAATTTATTCAAATTTTACAAAATTTTTAGGGTTTCAAAGCATAAGCATAATGCATATGCTCACGACTATATTCCCCGAAGGGGTAGTCAGACATATTCTGAAATCTCAGAACATCCACGTTTCACCAGGGTTTCAATGGGTAGTTAAATAAATGTTTACCTACTCCAACGAATCTTTGAATAGTAAAAAAACATCGTTATGGACTCGTTTTCTTTGATAAAATAAAATAATAAAGTACAGGTACGCAAACCTGACTGTTTTTGTGATTAAGAATTCTTCGTTACTTCTTCTCATCGTGTGGGCAGTAAGCACGTTTTTTCAGACCATTACGGCCTTATTCTTCGTTGCTGTTAAATATTGTTATTAGCGTTATTAGAAATCAGGTTTTTATATTCTAAACTAATACTCCCCTATTACACACAACCACCTACAGATTTTACAGTATTACATTGATACCTAACATTACAAGGTCTAATACAATTATAACCGGTACGATTTTGAGGGTCAGTTGAAACTACCCCAATCATCTAATGGATCTAACTTATTTTGTTAAACTGATAACTTAGTTAGGAAGGTTCTAATCAAAACGGATACGCTACTAACATACCGATGTCTTAGTGTTTTAGTAATTGTGGTTTGTTTGATAAATTTGAGACTAGTTAAACTTCGGTGGTCCCGAGCATTCCAATAGTCCGTGTAAAGGTTTTACACCCCTTTTTCTTTGGAACCCGAGATAATTATGTGATTGAGTAAAGTGTAATTGTTTTCAAAATCTGCTATGTAATGTATGATAGACATTGAAATAACTATCAAGAAACTAAAATTCGACACATCATAAGTCCCTTTTTTCTCGTACCCTCAAAATGTAACTTAAATCTCGGTTTGTCATAATTTGTTTACTAAAAAAATTTTCCACAGCGTGATGGTGTTCCGTTGTAGAGTGTAATACACTTCTTTTAAACAAAACAAAATATACAAAGTACAATTACAAAAATACAATATTAAATTACATAGTGTTACATTGTCAAGACCAAACATTTTGGTCATTCAAATTAATCATCGAGTTTATAATACCTTTTTTACAGATTACTTGTTTAACATGGAACTAGCGTATAGACTGATAAACGAGTTAATTTGAACCAGATCAAAAACAAATGTAAAATCAAATAATCGTTATCAACTATCATGTTTTATGATGCCGGGCCGGTATTATCTGATATAAGTAATACAAAACAGTCGTTTTAACTCTATTTCGTCTTTCTTCGATTACGTACGAAAGATACGTATTCGATACGAAAAAATAATATTCTCGCATATTGTTTCAAACACACGGATATTCTATCGTCTTTCTCTTTCGCATTGCCAACCTACAGAAACCTTAATTAGACGTTGACATTGTTTCGCATTGTCCGCTGACCCGCTAACAGAACAGCTTGCGCGAGCTAAATGTCCTTGTTTACTCTGTCGTTGTCAAGGACATCGGTTTCGTCCGCTCTGTCCGCTCCATTAACCCTCCCCGTCACTACCCTCTCACTCACTGTGTCGTCATGTCTGCAGTGTTGCCAATGTAGCCCTTTTGGTTAAAGACAACCCTTTTTCATGAGGTATACTTAGATGGTTCGTTCACGTACAGAGGATGAATGAGAGTAGATTCACTAGGGAGATTTATCGACCCAATGTGAGCTGAACAGTCGAGTGTCCAAAGAAAACTTATCATGACCAAATTAATGGTCTTCTCCGAACAAGTTGCAGTACCCTCAGGCGACGAAAATGTATGAAGAGATGTATGAAAGTGGAAGAGGCGAGAGAAGTATGTCAGGATCGTAGTGTTTGGTGAGCCGTAGTCTCTGCCGACCCCTGTGGGATAGTGGAATAAGTATAAGTATGTATGTATGTCACATTTTCCGCGCGGCGCGGCGCCGTGCAGTCAAAGATGTGCGGTGCGATCGTCATCTTTTTTGATATAGATTTTTGGACAAGTTTCCTCCTTCGATTGAAACGGCGAAGAGCCTTCGTTTAGCGTCCACAATGGCGCCGTGCATACCGTGGTCTTGGTGTATGGGTGGCTGTCCACCTCGCGTGCCCAATGCGGATTGGTGGACTACACATACGCGTCATAATTTCTACTTCAGCGTACGCAGGATTCTTAACTACCTTATTCTTCAGCGTTTTAAAGCCAACGGTATTACGTACCTACATAAGATAGATAAAATTGGCCGTTGCGAGACGCCCGGCAGATGTGAAACAACGAAACACTCAACGCTGACATCGCGTGCTTTTTTCTAAAATTGACGAATAAAAGTCACAGCTGTCAAAACCGCACTCTCGCGTTTACCTAAATTATTTACTGCCAAAGGTACGCCAAATATATGTTTCACATCAAAAACCTAGCGATACATGGCATATCGTCCGTGTGGTTTAAAACCCGAACCCGCATGATTGAGTGGTCTCCCACAATCCGCCACCGACGCTCTCTCTTCCTTTCACAAATCACGGGAATTCAGTTGTTTTCTGGTATATCTCTCAGACCGCAGCCGTGACAGCTAGTTGGCAACCCTGCATGTTTGCACTGGAGCGTTGTGGCGGGCGGGACGGTCGGTTTGTTTAGCAGTCCTCGTTGATATCGTGGAACGATGCGTGTGACGCGACCCTGTTACTTTCCGACCGAGTTCCAATCCCGCCGGGGGTTACTTATAATGTACGTTTGTACAAATATTTGTTCTATCTATACGGAGTGTAACAGAAAGAGTTAATCGTATAAAATGGTGGTTTAGACCATTCAACTTAACAACTTTCAATTTGGAACCAACATCGAAATAAATCAGGTGTTCCTTAAAAGTTACTTCTACAGGGCGTCACATTAATTAGACTATTAGATAAGTATCTAGTGTTACTCATAAGCATGTACTGTAATAAAATACGGAATACTGAATAGGTACTTTTAAAATATTTGCCGCGGCTGCAATAGAAGAAAATACTATGTATACAAATAGGTAACATAGGACAGTGAAGATAAATTTATAGAAAGAGAAATTAGTGAATGAAATAAATGCATTTCTCTTCTTAAAGTGTTCAGTGACCCTAGCATGCCACACACACGAAATCGAAAATAATCGAGATGTCCTTAGTCTTTGTTACTTTGCGTACGCGAAAGCGAGTGCGCGTGATGGTTTTCTGGCTTTGTCGTGTGTGGAATGTGCTAGCCTTACAACAGTATTTTGAAATCCACCACCACTCCCGCGCACTCACGGTGCGGTCTAACAATCAAGCAAATTCACAGAGGCTGCCGCCAAAAGCCGATTAAATTTGAAATTTTACGATTTTTATCGAAATTTCTTAAGTTTCATAATAATGTTAACTTAGTACAGAAAGTTAGCATTTTATATTCATCATCTCAGCCGATGGACGTCCACTGCTGGATAATAGGCCTCCCCCAAGGATCGCCATGACGACCGGTCCTGCGCCGCCCTCATCCAACGGTTTCCCGCCGCCTTCACCAGGTCGTCGGTCCACCGTGTGGGGGGCCTACTCACGTTGCGCTTTCCGGTACGCGGCCGCCACTCGAGAACTTTCCGGCCCCATCGGCCATTGGTTCTGCGAGCAATGTGCCCGCCCACTGCCACTTTAGTTTAGCAATTCTTTGGGCTATGTCAGCTACTCTGGTTCTTCTGCGGATTTCTTCATTTCTGATCCAATCTCGCAGGGAAACTCCGAACATTTTATATTAGGATCAAGTAAAGTACTGCAGGTGTCATGTTGGTCCAGTGGCGAGTAACCTTGCCTGCCGTCCAGGAGGCGATGGTTCGATCCCCGTCCAGGCCGACTCGTACCAATGAGTTTTTCGGAATTTATGTACGATTTGTAACACCACTGACTTTTCGGTGAAGGAAAACATCGTGAGGAAACCTGCATGCTTCAATTTCGAGGCATGTATTACCCAACCCAAACCACCACGGTTTGTTATACCCACTATCCGTTATAATTGGCGACGGGCTCACTGCCCGTCACACTGGACAGAGTTACGGTGTGACTAAAAGTGAAACGTGGATGTCCTGAAGTTTCAGAATATTTCTGACTACCCCCTCGGAAAATATAGCCGTGAGCATATGCTAGGCTATAGGCAAGTTCTGCAGTTTTGTATGAAGCAGATGATTTTTTTTCGCAGTTCGTTACATTCTATACGCGTATTCTAATCATTGTCTAGTCGTCATAATATAAGTCTGGCTTAGACAAGATAATCTGTGTGACAACGTCCAAGATATTAATTTACAACTTGATTCAGTTCTAAGCTCTACTTTTTAATTTAATTTTAAATAAAGAGCCGTTATTTCTCCCGCCCTGATTCAGCCGCGAGGCGTTCTCATTAAGTCTAGGAAACACTCAAAGACTTAAAAAATGTTTAGTTTATCAGAAGAACTAGTTCGTCTAGTTTTATACAGGATTTAACAAAAGTCTCGTGTAATATTTAATGGGGTGGTTTTATACTTAGCAACATTTACTATGGAACCAACGTTGAAAAAAGTAAAAAGTCTCGACTTAAATGTACGGGACTTATTTTTTCGACGTCATCGCCATAGTGAATGATGTTCAGTTTGATGGTCTAAACCACCTCTGAACATTACTAGGGTGATTAGTTACAACCTGTATACGAGTAATAAAGACGCAATGCGACATCGTCACCTAGCGAGCTCACGTCATGTGCTTTTAATTTTGAATAATACGAACATACATAAGCAGACTCGCGTTTTAATCATTTTACTAATTTAGTTAAAACTAAAAAAGTTCGGCTGCGTCCTGCAAAAAGGGGAGGCACGGATTAATGGAAACCGACGGGCATGTATGAAGATAATGTATGGATGTGAATGAGGCAAAAGAGGTATGTGAGGATCGTAGTAGTTGGCGCGCCCTGGACTCTGCCTACCCCACTGGGAAAGATATATAAACGTTAAAATATTACGAACGTTGTGTTTTGTGCATCACTGTCTAGTTTAACGCAGATAGCGTTAATAATACTATTATTTTAGAAAAGTTTCAGATTGTTAAATCACTATTTCAAAAATTTGAGGGAGTACGCCCTATTTTTGACTTTCACCGCTTATTGACGACCTGGTTGGTGTGATGGTTACCACGCCGGACTGCCAAACCAGGGTCCTAGGTTCGAATCCCGGTTCAGTCATGGATGTTATTATGTGTGTGCCGATGTTGTATTGTGCCCATAACAAAAAGCCTGACAAAGAAAGAAAGAAAGAGCAATTATTTATTTGGATCTCCGACACACATTCAATCTTTTACATGACCAGAGAGATACATTTTTGTCAAGTATTAAACACAGAATAATAACAAAAAAGATTGTTTGAGACAATGTATGTGTCTGTAAGTGTTATTTATTTTTATTTATATATCTCACGATACAAGCTTTTTAACGATTTTGTTAGTAGACTACGAAACCCTAAAAATGAGAATTTCAAAAAATCACGTATGAAAGTATACTTTAGCATAACTTTTTACAATAATAACTCAATGCAATAAAAATCAAATAGCAAAATGTAACTTGAAATAAAGTTTGAAAGTGCTACGTGAGCGTAGCGGCGAGAGCTACGAGGTACGGCGTAGCACTTGCTACGATTTTGATCAGTACAAGTTGTGTAGATCGATTGGTTCATTTCGACTTACGAAGCCACTTGAATCAAGTGACTTTCATCCTTATGGCGTTGTAATAATGGTTGTGTCAGGTGACTTGATAAATTGATCATTTACGGGAATCAATGTTATTACTTAGTAAGTACTTATTCAGTAGCTCAGATGTTATTAAGTTTGTTATTAATTTTAACTATTATAAAAACCGTAACTTTTGTCTGTACATTGAAGATATTTATAAGAAAAAAATTACGATATGGTTTTAAGGTATCCCCTGACTCCAAATCAATCTATTTTAGAATTTTCGTCTGTCTGTTTGTTTGTTTGTTTCTTTGGTTGAAACATCATCACGCAAAAACTACTGAACAGATTTTGATGAAACTTTTTTAGTTTGATAGCTTATAATCTGACTTTAAAATTGGTATACAATTTATGCCAACGAAGTCGCGGGTAAACTCTTGTTTAATTATTACAAAGTTATATTTAATTAGTTTTAGAAACGTAGTTTGTGGTTTGTTCATAGAAATAACGTCAAAGGATATTTTGGATGTATTACCTATGGAGATACAAAATATCCTAAATAAATAGCAAGCAGGTTTTGCAGTTTTGGTGATTTCGTAATGACACATTGAGTGAGTGGATTTGTTTTTTTATGTATATTATACGGTAACCTATCTTACTTTCGAAATTTCACTGACCGAATTTCAATTGTTCGAAAACGGTTTATAGAAGTTTCTAGTGACAGATATTTTGTTACACATACATTTGTTACTCCTTATAAAGACTTGACAGAAGTATCATTTTCCAGAAAATTTAAAATCAGAATTTCATAATCATTTTTTTTTTTCGACAACGTTCTTCTGGGTTCGAAGTTTTAAAATGTAGAAGCAACTTCTTCCATAGTATGACTAGGACACAACACAGTAAAGTTTTCTGTAATAATTACCTAGTAGATACATGATACCAGGATTATAGCACCAACATGCTTGCTAGCATGCATGCATGCATGTTGGCGGGTGCGGGGGGCGGAAATCCCCTGCCTGAGAAATACAAACTGGTGGTTTTGGTGGTAAAACACTTAGCGGGCGAAGCGAGCAGAGCATCAAAATGCTTGCTGCATGCTTACTTGCTTGCTGCATGCTTGCTTGCTTGCTGCATGCTTGCTTGCTTGCTGCATGTTTGCTTGCATGTTGCTTGCTTGCTTGTATGCATGTTGGGGGGTGCAGGGGGGCTGCGCCCCCCGCGAGGGGGGTTCGGGGGGCGGAAGCCCCCTGACTGAGAAAAACAAACTGGTGGTTTTAAAATTGTAGGTTAGGTTAGGTTAGAACATGTAAGACACTTAGCGGAGCGAGCGAAGCGAGCGGAGCATCAAAATGCTTGCTGCATGCTTGCTTGCTTGCTGCATGTTTGCTTGCTCGCTGCATGCTTGCTTGCTTGCTGCATGCTACCTTGCTTGCTGCATGCTTGCTTGTTTGCTTATATGTATGTTGAAGGTGCAGTGGGGTGGACGCCCTCTGCCTGAGAAAAATAATCTGTTTTTTTTTAAATTCTAGGAAAGGTTAGGTTAAATATTTCTGCGGAAAAGTGACTGTACGGAAAAACCAATATTCGAAAAAGTAAATTATCTGACTTACATTACTTTGGAAAACTGTGTTACAGAATTTTGATTCATTGGTTAAAAGAAAAAAAGGACAATAAAAAATCTGGCTCCTCAAAATATGGCGAATAATATTTCGGGGAAACAAAAAAAAAGGGAAACAATAAAAAGTGTAACGATTTCGGAGAACTGAAATTCGGAAAACTCTTTTTCGAAAGTACGATAGGTAACCATATTATACAGGGTGTAATAGAAAGATGTGTGCATGTACAGGCTGTAAAAAAACAGCCTAGTAATATTTAAAGGGGCGGTTTAGTCCATCAAACTGAACAACTTTCACTATGGAGCCGACTTCGAAATGGCGAAAAAAAATCCGCTGACCCATACATTTTAGTCGAATCGGTACCTACACCTGATTTTTTTCGCGATTTCAAAGTTGGCTCCATAGTGAAAGTTGTTCAGTTTGATGGTCTGAAACATCCCCTTAAGTATTACTAGGATGTGTTGTTACACCCTGTAAGGTGTAGAAAAAACAAATACAAAACAACTTACTCGAATTCTGTAATGTCAGATGAAGTTGTGAGCAAAATATTCTGAAGCCTGGTTCATCCAAGTGATGCGTGTGTGTCATCAGTCGCCACGCTCGCGTACGTTCGTCGGTTTGTTTGTGCACGTGTTTGTGTAAATGATTGACGACGCGTCTCGTTCGGAAATACGACACGTTTCCAATTTAATATTCATTTTACATTTCCCTGACTGTTCCCAACTGAGTTGATGAGAACGGTGATTTAATTATGTTTGCTCTTATTTTGGTCTCTAGTGATTAAAGTTTACAGTTTATATTGAATTTGATATTATTGTTTATAGTTGGTACACCTGGGTTGATTGACGTCATTCAACGCGTCTGTAAGACCTAAGGTGAGGCGGAGCAGACAGACAGACAGAGAGAATAGACGAAAGTATAAGGATTCCTTGTTTGACTACGGAACCCTGAAATGGTGACGATATGGTATTTATGAGTACTTGACTCCAAATCACGGATCGTTGGTTTTTCTGTCCGTCTGTTTGTTTTTTCGAGAAACATGCAAAAATTAAAATACCGATTATGATGAAACTTTGTTGTTTGACAGTTGATGAGTCTAAAAACTGGTATAATATAAAGGTTATCAAGCATGTTGAGGTGGTTAGGCCATGTGGATAGAATGATCTAAAGTATGGCGTATGAAATTTACAAGGCAAGTGTGAATGGAATGGGTGAAAGAGGTCGCCCTAGGCGCACGTATGCTGACCAAATCGGATGCGTACTGAAGAAGGGCCAAATAAAATGTACCCGGAACTGACGAGCTTGTATGAAGAGACTTATGTATGTTGAGGAGGCGAGAGATGTGTGTTAGAATCGTAGCATGTGGCGATCGGTTGCCTACCCCAGTAGTGGGACATAAGCGTGAGCATATATGTATGTATGTTATCTTGCTACAATGACGAGAACCACTGGGGACGAAGTGCGAAAACTATCTTCTAATCTTATATTATTTATAAATCACACTGTCAAAGAGATAGAAATTATCTGAAAACTATCCCAATATGTTCGTGCCAACAGAACCAACCCAAATGTATTAAATAGTTAGTTTAACATACGAAAGCGCACATATCATGCGATATTAATACTTACGGGTTATACAATAAAGGTCCTCGGAGGGTACTTTAAGGAATATATTGTAAAGTTAGAGCAACACCTGAACTACAAAGTTAGGAACCGCAAGATATTCATGACGATCGATGTTGCCTCAACTTTGTATCAATTCAGATCACGAAGTTTATTGAAAATACGAGGCAAGGATTATATGCGAAATTAATTTACTATCTCGCTGGAATAAAAATGATAAGAGTATACAACAGTTAACACTTCATGCTGTACTGATGCGGATTAAATCAATTATCTGAGTGTAGGTAAGTAAAACGATGGTTAACCGACAATACCTCGCATCCAACTTTTTTTTTAAATGAGTGATTACCACGTAATGTTAGGTGTAAAAAATAGGAACTTTTTTTCCATCTACTGCAAAATAAAGTCTTAGGAGGTATTGAATGTTACCCGTCGAAACAGTTTATCCTCAGAATAAAACTAATACGACTTTGGTAAAGTACTGGGTGTCACAAAAGTAAAAATAAAACATTTAAAACTTTTAAGGGGGTTGTTAAGACCATCAAACTAAACAACTTTCACTATAGGACTAACATCAAAAACGCAAAAAAAAAATCAGCTTTCCCATACATTTAGCTCGAGTAGATTTGTAGTTTAGTATGGAATGGAACATCCAATTTTTTTTTCGCTATTTCGATTTTGGTCCTATAGTGAAAGTTGTTCAGTTTTATGGTCTAAACCTCCCCCTTAAATGTTTATTTGTATTTTGTAATACCTTGTATATGTGAGCGTCATTTATTTTTACAAACATTTCGAGCCTTACGTATTTAAGTACATAAGCCGATGAGGCCTGTAAGTATCCATGCTCCACCCAGGTGGAGACCTAGGTGGAACACGGGCCCTGACCCGATTTTGGATTTCTTTATTTTATTGGGAAAAAAAACTCCGAATGTTTTTATAATAAGGTAAAGGAACATAAATAGAAATCGTTTCTAGTTACGATTTCAAAGCACGATAACCGCAAAAATGAGGTTTTATGAACAGCTAATGAACTCGCGTCGGAAAATATTAGAATGCGGAAAACGTTACGAAAGTTAATTACGTTGGAAAATAACGTTCGGGCTTAACAAGCGGGTTAGGGGTAGGTTTAGCGTTCCCTCAGCGATTATTTGCTCAGATTTTGAGCAATTCTGTTATTCTTCAAAAGAACAAACACTTTGCATATATTATTATTTTGATTTAGAATTTTATTGTTTTCGAATGACGAATTCTGCATTTTACGTAATAAATTAATATTTATATGATTCAGCGTTGCTAAGGGAGTGTCAACTGATTATTACTGTGGGCAATGGAGGGGACTACATCAAGACCCCGATAGCACCAATTTAAAATATCAATGTTCAATAGAATAGCATAGAAAACTTTATTTTCGACCAACTGAGATAATTTTGTTAGTAACACATTTAGTCTATAGTTAGTTTATACACAACAACATAATTATTTCTCTATTATAATTTTTTGCTGTTGTTGTTTGTTTGTTTGTTTAATCCTTACTCAATTTCAGATTTTATCACATTTTAACGGAAATCTGACTTCATACCCCAGGGGAGAGTGTAATTTCTCTATGCTTCATACAAACATAGAGATTAGTTTCTAGATTAAAATTCTAAAAACGTCACTGACTTTAATTGGATAGTATTGAAAATATCACTAGACTTCGCTTGTATAAATAAATAACGCTCACAGGCACATACATTGTAATGATCCCAAACTAGCACTAAAGGCTTTTATTATGGAAACCATACAACAACGGCACGAACATAAAACATCCATGACCGAACCGGGATTCGAACCCAGGACCCTGGTTTGGCAGTCCGGCGTGGTAACCATTACACCAACCGGGTCGTCAAATGCAGTATGCAGCGCGCATTCGCGCTCTCCGAATAAAACCTAAAGGTGGCCAGAAGCAATGCTGCAGTCTGCATCATAGATTATTGCTGAAACATCGCGCCACTATTTTGGCGAATGAGAATGGGTGAGAAAGACGTTGAAGTCGTGGTGATCTAGCAGGGAGCTTCACCTTCCATTATCCTGGATCATACTTATGGAAGAGCATTTTTAAAATCTTGTGTACGATTTATTTGGCAGTTTCAGGAAAAGCTTGTGAGAAAATCTAAGTACATAGTTTAATATTAGAGGCTGCATGTATGGCGGCCTCTATCCATTTAGTATATCTGGATAGCATAGTCTCATTTAAAGTACTAGAATCTAGACCGGTTATGTATTATGAAATCAAAGTCAAACATCCATGACTTTGGTACAAATATTCATATTCACCATACAAATATTTTTCTCCTGCGTGATTCGAATCTACGAACGCTGCAAGTTCCAGTGAAACAAAATTATTATAAAACATAAGAGATAGTTCATTGTAAAACCATCTACAACCTTCGGCTATCATCCATCCATCACCAACGTTCTCTCTACATACATATGATACGTCAGTGATTGCCCTGCGTACATAATTGAGGGCCGGCCGGTACACTCGACGCGCGTTCAATTATTCGTCGAGAGCGCCCCGCGTTACGCTCCTTATATCTCACTCTGGCGCTGAACTTGTTTAAAGATTCCAGGCCCTTTTATCCTATCCTGTTGAGTTGTTTAATTCATGAGGGCGTACAACATAATATGCGTATGTAGTATAGTCATACGTACGTCAATTCACGACGGTACACCCCACCAGAAACTTGCTACAACTATCAAATATGTTTTAAGGTGATACTTATTACCCCAAACACACAGTTTGATTATAATATTAACGTATTTCTTTTCAATGTTATTGATATTACATACAATGTATTGTAGGGTGTAAGGAAAAGTATAATTAACCTTCAAACCACATATTCTACCCATCAAACTAAACAACTTTTATTATGGGAGCAAACGTGTCAGGCCAAAAAAAAAACTTAAGGAAACGACTGAAATGTATGGAACAGCAGATATTTTTTGTTCTGTCAAGTTTTGATCCCTTAATAAAAGTTATTCAGTTTGACGGGTAGAGTATGTGGTTTAAAGGTTAATGATACTTTTCCTTACACCCTGTATAAGAGTTTTGGATTTTTTAGTGTCATAATAGCTTTGTAGACATGAGCATTTATCCATTCGATGTTGCCAAAATCATTTACTTCACGGAAATGAAATGATTTTAAGGTAAAATCTATATTTTTAAACCAAAGATACTAAAGCCCTAAAGCCTATTGGTCTTAAATAAATGATTATTTAATTTAATAGTCTGCATTGAATCAAATGAGACCAAAATCATAGACCATTGATAATTTTTGCCACTTTTCGCTGTTATACAGGGTACTGCGGATAGCTTCTATTCTACTCATCAAACTGAACAACTTTCACTATGGAGCCAACTTCGTAATCGAGAAAAACAATTCTTCTGTCCCATACAAAAACTGCAGTAGGTACGTATTCGACTCAAATGTATGAGAAAGCAGTTTTTTTCGCGATTTCGATGTTGGCTCCATAGTACAAGATATTCTGTTTGATGAGTAGGCAGAATAAAATTAAATGCTGAAGTTATCCGCAGTGATATAAAATGTACCCTGTATAGAGATAATTATTTTCATCATACCTTCACAATTCTCTTAAGTGATAGCTAGTGAGATGTTTCAGAACTTTGCACAAGGTTGACACACTCTCTCACTAACTTTCCGTTCCTATAGTTTTTAACTCCGCGTTATAAAAGAACAATAGCAAAGTTTCATCAAACGCGCGAACAAACTTAAAAACAATGATGGATGAGCTCTCGGAACGGATTCTCCGCAAAAACTGGCGAAGTGCAATTTGAACTTGCAGAACGAGTGTTCCGTGCAGCTTGCTATGATTGTTGCACCAGCTGCTGGGAGAACTACAAAACATAGTTCGCTTTTGATCGTTGCAGTTATGAAATGTCATTCATTCTCAATCTGTACGTACCATAAACATGATACATGTTATAAACTTCGATCAAAGCAAAATTAAGGGATGGGCCTTTAGCGAACAATTAAAAACAGAAAAATGAGGCAAAACAAATGACAGATATATTTTCTGAATTATATCTGTAATTTGTTTTGCCTCATTTTTCTGATTTAAATTGTTCGCGTAAGGCTTATCCCTAAGGGTAGAGAAACGAGATTAATAGAGTAGAACTATAACGGTCAAGCTAGTAAACTTAAACGCTTAATTCTCATCAAGCGCGCTCCACGTGCCCGACGCTTATTAAGTTGGGAATTAAAAAAAAGAAGCAATAATTCCAGGAACTTTTCATTTGCGCAGAGCGAGAGCGACTTCACAGTTTCTTAGCCTTTTCATTTCGCGCTCTAATTGATTTTGATTCGTCTTAACTCAGTTTAATTTAATATTTCTTTTAAAACTCTAACTAATAAGTTTATAAGAACTTTTTACTCTAATATTTATAAAGAAGTGATTTCATAGTAGCGGCAGACGCTCTACCGCTTTCATGCAGGAGGCTTGTTCGATCCCCAACATGCCTCAACCCGCGCCGACACGATCCAATGAGTTTTTAGGAAGCTATTATGTCTGACTTGAAATTCCACTGGTTTTTTGGTGAAGGAAAATGTCGTGATGAAACATGCCCCAATTTTGAGGAATTGTACCCACTGTCCAAAAATAGTAGAGATCGAATGACTACCGAACTCATTGTTCCTTGAGGATATTTGATTATAGTATTTTCAGAACGTAGTAGGGGGAATATAAATATAGTCGTGAGCATATTATAGCTTTATCACTGTCATAGTCATAGTCATAATAGTTACGTTACGTTTTCACTTTTAAAATTTGTTAACCGAAGCATATAAAACCTATAATAAAATTAGAAATAAATTCGCAAAGCTGCATACAAAAGCTAGTGTAAAATAATATTGTAGAGAAACAATATCAATGGTGAAAGAATTTGCCTCTCGATTTAAATGAAAGAACAGCAGAAGTTTCATTTAATATTTATTTATTAAATACCAACTGAAGAATAATGAGAAATCTCTTTAACAAGAAAAGCATTCACGAATCTGTTGAAATTGCTTTAAATTTCCAAGTCATGACTAATAACCATCGAGGTAAATGATTTTTAATGAAATGGAAAATTTTACAAAGAAAAAACTAAACGTCGAACAAAGACTTCCTTTCTAGTTCATCGATAGTTGATAGCCTATCGATAGTCGAGGAATTTATATATTATCGATAGAATTGTATTGAGTTTGAATTAGCGTTCCACCATGGTCTGATAGTTAAGAGCATGAATCTCTTGACATAGAGGTCGTAGGTTCGATTCTCACGATGGACATGCTCCTAGGTGATATGTCACTTTGTGTGTTTTTCCCCAGTTGGTTAGGTCATTGCAGGCTGAATCTCCAGATTGTCTGAAAATATAGATGATTCCATGCTTCGGATGACACGTTAAGCCGTTGGTCCTGGCTACTATCTCTGGTGGTCTATCATTACATAAAAACCATGTCAGAGGCCGTAAGGCGGTCTGAAAAAACTCTGACACCGCAGAGTTTGCTGCCCACACGATAAGAAGAAGATTAGCGCGTAAAAATAGAACTAACAAACAAGTAACATTTCGATTTGCGTAGATGCTAGTAGAAAAGACAGAATGTATGGATTTGATTGGCAATCGATACATTTTGACGTTTGCTTTCTCCACCATACGTTAACGCGTCTGCGCCAAAAGAATGTCACTTTGTCTAGGGCCCCTGTGCTGTAAGCGATTGGGACAAAAAGTCTGATGGCTCCGTGGATTAGTATATAAGTATTACTGATACGGACAGAGTTGCGGTGCTACTGGTGAAACGTGTATGTTCTGAGTTTTCAGAATATCTTTGACTACCCCCACAGGGAATATAGTCGTGAGCATATGCTTATTATATAACTGATTCTTTAGGTCAATTATCGATAGTTCGGCCATGCTACTGCCTTCACTAACAAGGGTGTAATGAGATGAAATGAAGACAATAATACTAATTATTTTGCAAATATATGTATTGTATCATCAAATACAATCCAATCAAGCATTTAATTTAAATGTAAACAGTATGAGTATGAGTTTGGCAAATAAGAAGAACAAACGGTTCATTCGGATCACATCGGATCGTATTGCATTGAATGTCACTAATTAGAATTTATTTAACGGGTTCATTTTGTTAATTGGACATTAATTAGTTTATTGGACCGTATCAGTTACGTTTAGTAGCTTGAATGTCATTTTACTCGCGTATCCTAACCGTACTGAATTTATCAAGTCAATGATCGTCGCTTTGTTTAGTGAAATTTTAGGTTCTACAAAATTTGCTTTTTATTTCAATCCACATTTTCAGTCATTTGGTTAGAATTAAAAATACCACCCTATTCTTGCGCGACTACTAAGGGATAAGGTTCTTATGCAGGGTTTTTGTCTGTGGACGAAAATATATCCACCGTGTACCATTTGACACGTCATGCACTTAAAAAGTTAAAAGTTGTAACAATGTTTCTAAACACCCGAAATGGACGGCCCGATAGCTCTCGCGGGTTCGAATCCCTCAAGAGGTGGATATTTGCACCCAAGTTATTGAACATCCTTTCCATGTTTAATCGTTGTAGTGTGACGAACTGATGACTATCATACTAAAAGCTGGACTACATCCTAGTGCTTTAAATATGACTAGATAATGCGTGTAACAATCTCAAGATCAAGTTCAAGATATTCATTTTATTTTATTCTGATCGAGAAAGTATGTAGGTACTATAACTAAATAACAAAAATATCTTTTATTTCAGATAATTTTATTATAGTCCATATAAAAAATGGTAGTAAGCATGTAAGTAGTAATTATGTAAGTAAAAAAGCATATAAGGACTATGTAAGTAGATTTGTTTTAAATTAAAATCAATACAAGTTTTGCACAAGAGAATCATTTGCCAACTGTACACTCATAAGTAGATCGATATTATCCAACTCAATTATAATGCACGTAGACAAGCGACCAAGTATATCGTACCTATTAACCCAGTAACAGACTGTAAACCGATCCTAACTATTAACAGTACAATAACTGTCGCCTGGCAACATGTCCACACATATTGCGGGTCGTGGCGACACATTGCGACGGTATCTGACCTCAAGTGACACATCACTGAGCATATTTCAGTACTTGTCTGACGAGGGCAGAAGTGATGTTCTATTACGGAAAATATTGTAGGCAAAAAGTTACAATATATTTTTGGGCCCTCTTGGTTCGCTCCCTCCCATCTACTCTTATTCTTAAAAAGAGTTCTAAATATACAGTGTTCTTCTCTTTTTTAAGGGGATGATCAGACCGGCCGTCGGAAAACCATCAGCATGACCCTATAATCATTACAAATGGAAAAAAAAACTTGATGTCTGTTTTTAGGGTTCGGTACCCAAAGGGTGAAAACGGGACCCTATTCATACGCCTACGTTGTCCGTCCGTCCGCCCGTCGTCTGTCCTACCTATTTAGGGCTGTAGCTTTTGAACCGTAAAGGCTAGACATTTAAAATTTTTACAGAATGTGCGTTATTATGGTTGCATTTGCTAATACAACCTAATAAAAATGTCAAAAAGTTATAAATTAAGGGGGGTCCTCACAAAAAAAACTAGTTTAAATCAAAGATTTTTTTCTCGCTCTATCGTAAAAATGGTTAAACATACAAGCGTCAAACTTGTTGTTATTATAGATAGAGAAAACTCTTCAGTATAACAACAAATAATAAAAACCGGCCAAGTGTGAATCAGTCTTACGCTAAACGGAAACGGCGCTGACGGAGAAAAAATAATTTCTTTGCAAGTGTTTTTTATGTTGTGTGGTGGTGTGGTACGGAACCCTCTGTGCGCGAGTATCCCGTCTCGCACTTGACCGTTTTTATTTAATATTCGTACCCAAAACTGAATTCCAACATCCATAACAAAGTACCCACGAGAATAAATCACATAAAAATATGTGCGGAAATATCTCGAATATCCTTGAAATGAATCAGAACCCGACGAGGGTCCGAGAGGTTAAGACGCCTCTTCGGAGGGAAAATGATGGAAAAATCACGGCTTTAATAGAAACCCTTTATCAAAGTCTGACAACAAGTCCCGAGCCCCGAGCCCCGAGCCCCGAGCTTCGGTCGAGTCAAGTAATTTCTCTCAAGCCTCTGTTACCTGCAATTATATTCAAGTACCTACTAGTGTCGCTTCTGAAACACGAACTTGAAAACTTTAACATTTCGTAGATTGAGTGATCTGATTGCGATGAAATAAAAACTAGATGTTACTCTGAACATTTGATAAGTTATATGTCTAGATAGACATCGGTGGCGCGGTGCGGAGAGCTATGGAAACTCAATGGTCCGGGTTAGAATCCGCACGGACCACATGCCATGTACCAATAAGTTTTTCTAACTTATGTACGTAATACTGACTGCTCTCAAACGGTGAAGGAAAACATTTGTGAAGAATCCTGCATAAGCTGAAAAAGAAATTCCGATGCGTATGTGAAGTCTACCAATCCGCATTGTGGACTATCGCACATACACCCTCCCTGAGGGTAGGCCTGTGCCCTGCAGTGGGAAGTATTATAGGCTGTGATGATGTCTAGATAGACAGTCGAAGCTAGGAACGCGTCGAAAAAAATATCACCTAACTCTGTGTGATAAACCATGTCGCTATCTATATACGCACACAGAGCCTCACGCACATCAACCTAAGAAAGTTGGCCACTATTGCTTAATACGTTAGAAGCGTGAGGCTGAATCTAGTTATACTTTATCTAAGCTCTGAACTTTGTCCCATGCTTTCGTGAAACCCATCCCAGACAAGCCTCGTAACTTTATTTGACCGAGATGAACACATACTCAGGACTTGGCTTAAAATGGGATCTCATAACGTTTTCAGAGTAAAATGGTCTTGGCAATTTTTTTACATGAAATGTTTTTGATGGGATTTAAGTTTTTACATTGCATGGCTATTGCATAGAATATTTTTCTGTATACTGAAAATCTTTGAAGAGGATGATCAGACCGTCAAACTGAACAACTGTCACCAAAACCTGTGAGAGCGCAAATGCGCGCTGCATACAAACGTACTATAGTGATATTTTCAAAATTAGCAAATTAAAGTCAATGACATTTTTCAGAAACAATCTAGAAACGAATCTCTATGCTTGTATGAAGTCAGATTTTCGTTAAAATAAAAGTAAGTTATAGCCTGTAGCATCCCACTGCAGGGCAAAGGCCTCCTCTCACGAATAAGGGTGAGAGGGCCATACTCCACCACGCCGGCCCAGTGCGTGTTGGTGGAGGCAAGTTAGTGGTCAACTTGCTGTCAGAGAATTTTCATGCCGCCAATAGGCCTCTGAACCTGGCTTAACGAATAGTTACAACGCCATCTGACGGAACTATCCGAGACCAACTGCTTAACGTGCCTTCCGAAGCAGGGAAACGCTCGAGATGAAATACCACTAAACGGTCACCCATCCAAAGACTGGCCGGACCTGACGTTGCTTAACTTCGGTGATCGTTTCCAATACCGAAGCTCCACTACACCAATGAGCAATCGTTGGCGTAGTGGAGCTTCGGTATTGGAAACGATCACCGAAGTTAAGCAACGTCAGGTCCGATCAGTCTTTCGTTAAAATATACAGTTTTAATTCTAGGATTAATTTCAGATTTGTACGGAAATCTTTGAGGCACTGTAACTTTAAAACTATACATTTTAACGAAAATCGGACTCCATACAAGCATAGAGATTTGTTTCTAGATTGTTTCTGGAACATGTCGTTGACTTTAATCGGTTAGTATTGAAAATATCACCATAGTACGTTTGTATGGAGCGCGCCAACGGTAATATACCCTTAATAGAACGAAAGTAGAACGCCGAATGCCGAGGATATGAGAAAGCTACCGCTAGCACCGGTAATACGCCATAGCGGTGATGATAATGATCTCATAACAGTTTAGCTTGGGGGAGGAAGCCTCCAAACAATTTCTTTTAAACGCGTTCCAGCTATTTGCTATCTAATGTTGGTTACATTTGGTTAGGTGGTTAGGTTACACAGACATTTAGATATAATCTCTTCGTGTTGCGGCGTGTCGTTAAAGCCGTGGTAATTTCATTCATAATTATGAACTTTAGCTTACCTTCTATCTTTAGTCTCTTACTTTGTCAAGTTTTGTCCTGCTGCGCTAAACGAAGTTACCGCTTTCCACCTCCGTCGAGGAGAAAAATAGTATACTAACCTCAGGCAGTAAATAAGAAAGCCTCAGATCACATGTTTGTTGACCGGTCGCCTTCGCCTTCCGCCACCGCTTCGTCTCGATCAACGATTACCTGAGATCTGAGAAATTTCTTACTTTCCTGCCCTCGGTGTGTAATCTACTAAAACAGTCGCTCAGTAATAAGTGTTTTTGTAAAAGACTCGTGGGTAAGGTTTGTGGCAAGAAAGATAAATGCAAAGTCAACAAATACTTGTGGATACGAAGGAAACGGCAACTTTTCGAGTTCGGTTCGTGCGGTCCGAAGTTGTAGCGATATTCCACGCTCGGCGGGCGGAGCGGAGCGGAGCGGAGCGGAGCTGAGGGAAGTTTACTTGCGAACAATTCCGATGGTTTGATGCGGAATGCCGCCGCGGTTGTTCATCCCTTGTCTTGTCTACTCGACAGTTCGGGACTTATGTTATAAATCTGTTATAGGACGTAATTAGTTAAGCCAGAGGCCTGTTGAAGTGGTCCTGAAAATACTATCACAGTTAGTTCACCAATAAATAATAAGATGCCTCTACGTAGTGGATATTGACGACCCCAAAAGGGATTATGTTCGTCTGTTTATACTTATGCAAAAATCCTATTTCAGAACAGTATAACTGGTGAAAAGGAAATATAACGAAATAACTGTTCCGTTTGCCAATTTTGGTACGGAACACTAAAAAACACCCGTGTTCTTTGTTATAAATTTTTCTTCTATCCTGAGGTTGTCTGGAAAAAATATTGTTTTTTTTTTATTATTTTTTTATTTTATTTTATTTATTAGGTACTCAAACAAGTCACAATCAATTTTAAAACTTATAGTAACATGAATGAAATATTTTAAGTCTAGACTGCGACTCAATTAAATGAGTACAAAACATGAGTAGATAAGTGAGACATGCTTAAAATTATCAATTTTTAAAAAGACCAAATATCTATAACTAAACATACAGACAAAAAAGAAAACAATAATAATACAATAAATTTAAAAGACCAAACATCTAGAACCGAACAAAAGAAAATAGTAATAATGCAATGTGATTATGCTACAAGTTAAGTTATTACAGTAAAATTATTATAAGTTATACAATGATACTTAATAGATATAGGTACAAATTATGTACCGTGTTGAGAAGAGGAGAGGAGAATTGTATGGACACATCTTTAAAAAGTGTTTAATCTGCTATTAAAAACATCAAGTTCCGAATGTTTTCCACTTAACTCGTTGTATTCCCGGCACATTCTTGATATTGGGTTGAAAAAGGAGGTGTTATTTAAGTATACGTTTAGTGTAAATGTCCTAGGAACACGAGTCCTGTAGAAAGTGTTGATGTCCAGTGAGTTAAGTAGCGTGGGAGAGTCAATAAAGGAGTGCAGTATTTTATGTAAAGTTACCAGAAGGTGTTGTTTACGACGTGATTCAAGCGAATTCAGTTTGTACTGGCTACATCGCTGTGCGTAACTGATCTGTGATCTTCCTTGATTGAGACGGAAAGACAGGATTTTAAGACACTTCTTCTGTACTCGTTCGATATTCTTCGTATGTACTGAATAGTATGGAGACCATACCGGACTGCAATATTCGAGAACACTTCTTACTAGGCTACAGTAGAGCGTAATAAAACTACGGGGGTTTTTAAATCCTTTTGTGGTACGCGTAATGAAGCCCATCAATTGGTTGCCTTTCTTTATTATGTGTTTAAGGATAGGATCGTCTAAAATAAGTTTTGTCTCAGTTTGTTTAATGTATGTTAGTGTTTTGTATAAATAAAATATTAAATTCATTCAATCTCTTATTCAATTATTGCAAAGTAAAAAGCATCACACACATTCTCTAAGAAATAAAATTACATGAAATATTTATAGCAGAATCTATGGTTTCCTTTTCTGACGACATGCGATAAAGCTCGTGCTTACACGAGAGAAGAAGATAAGACATCATTATTAAATATTCTGTGACCCATAAGTTCCGCTAGAAAATTCATATTCAACCGGCAGTACCTCGTAACAATTCCAAGTATAACGCACCAGTCAACACTTCATACAGCGGTCCTAACGCGAAGCAGTTCCGAGATAATTCCCTCAATCCGACCCTCCAGTCGCACGTAATGACGTAGGATTTAATAGATTAATATGCAAATAGAGGGAGAGGACTGGAGGACATTACGCAGCCTCCCCCGGGATCCCAACTTGTGCAGTTATACTCGTCCCTCGCAGCATGACCGTCTGGATTAACGAAGTGACTGGCATAAATTAGGTTTGAAAAGAATTAAGGCGTTCTCTTTTTTTAGGGTTCTGTGGTCGACAAGGAATAATAAAATAACATGAACGACTAGCCAACTGATCATTTATAAAAACGCCCGTAGATGGTTCTCAAGTCCCTAAGGCGCTGTTTATACAGAAGAGACGTGTGGCGGTGGCGGATAGTTAAAGTAACACAATATAAATCTTATGCTACGTAGCATAGCGTCGTTTGGAGAATTACGCCCGCGCCTCGGAGCCTCGGCGCCGCGGAGGCGCGGGCGCGATTCTCCTTTACGACAAAAACGACGCTATGCTAAGCACTATAGGGTTTATATTTGTGTTACTTTGACTATCCGCCACCGCCACACGTCTCTTCTGTATAAACAGCGCCTAAGAGACAAAAGAGATTGAAGAACATGAGTAACCAATAATATAATTATGGAAACAAGTAACACTTATAGTTTCGTCATGTCTATCCGTCTGTCCTTTTCCACGTAATCAACAAGTAACTTTCAATGAAGAAAAAAATTGATGTTGCGCAATAAGACCTAGAAATAATATAATTCAGAAGAAAGGGTTTAATTTTGCGGTTTTCAAACCAAGTGAGGAAGCACTAACTCGTACAAGATCTAGGTAGGTAATTTAGTAATTTTGCAAAACGCTTACACTACGGATGCCTACCATGAGAGTGTTAGACACTCTTTTGACTGTTATTTTAGAAATCTTTTTGTGTAAATAAGGAAAAAAAAGTTAATTTAAATCTTTGAAATGGCATTTTAAGCATGAAGCTTAAATTGGTTTTTGAAATTGTTTGACGTTGGCAGCATAACAGATCCAATTAATTGGTTCTGAATCTTTGACAGAGGTCTCTGATGTGAATAGTTAATTGTTATTTTGTCTTTTGTACTCGGCGTGAATCTTAAGTGGGGGTCTAAAATCTGAATTGTACATCAGGAGTGCGATTTTTGAATATCATTCGGTGAGCTCAGCAGTTGAAAATGTCAAAATTACTATGGAGATATGCATCTTTCTCCTGCTGATTTGACTTTCAAAAATCATGCTACAGGAGAGCGATTTTTGAAAGTCAAATCAGCAGTTTAAAGATGCGTATCTCCGTAGTAATTTTGACATTTTCAACTGCTGAGCTCACCGAATGAGTTTCAAAAATCGTACTCCAGGGGTTAAAAAGGTTAAAATTATCCATATATAACAGCATTTTCTTCTCGTAAATATAGTTTTTTCAAGCCATAAAATAATATTAAAAACAAGAAAGAGGGTTAAGTGAGATTATTTTATGGACCGAAGTTATTCCAATCGTGTACTGAATAACCTTTTTGACTAGGAAATATCCACAACTGTGAATTATATCAAATCAAGATAATAATATTGTCTATGGAATACATTGAATCAATAAAGAGCATTTTCGCGAATTCCGACGTTCACCACACATTTAACCGATTTTGTTCAAACTGGTAGCTTTAGCAATGTCTATGACCACCTCGAAAGGGAATAACGGTTTGAGTTTATGTATATAAATGTATGGTAATAGATAAATTGTTACACGCAGACAACGTCACAGGTTAAAGGTAGTAATGAATAAATATATAAGTTAAACGTGGCTTAAAATAGACAAACCAATTTCTACCCACATGTCTGCCTAAGATTTACATAAATAACCGTTTTACGTTTCAGGGGAAACCTTTCTATAAATACCAACAACATTATTTTTATGC
Organism: Agonopterix heracliana; assembly: GCA_963693445.1. Classification (NCBI taxonomy): domain Eukaryota; kingdom Metazoa; phylum Arthropoda; class Insecta; order Lepidoptera; family Depressariidae; genus Agonopterix; species Agonopterix heracliana. The sequence continues at coordinate 22,370,772 of OY856309.1, forward strand.
GTAAATATAAGTGTAGCGTAAATTATGCTCACGTATACAGGGTGTAAAATTAAACGAGTTACTTATTAAACAGGGTGTTTTAGATTACACCATCAAACTGAAAAACTTTCACTTTGGAGCCAACAACGACATCCTCGAAAAAAAATGTGTTGTTCCATAAAAAAATTCAATAGCTACTTGGGCCAAATATATGGAACAGCAGAACAGTTATAAATGGCTATAAACAACAACATTGTGCACAAATTGAGCTCTTCAAATTTAAATGTAGTCGTTGATAAGTAATTTGTTAGATATTCGGGTGACGGACGGGTGCGGGGGTGAGGCACGGGTGCGGGGGTGAAGCGGGCGCGGGTGCGGGTCTGAATACCAAAGCGAATGATAACAGGAGAAATCAAGAGGCTTGCGAACTTGCGTACCATCACGCATTCCAGTCAGGGGGTCGGCAGACGCAAGTTATGAGAACGTGCGTGTTAATATGTTGACAATAATCCACGCATGATAGATAGCTCCAAGATGTGAAACTTGGTTAGCATATATAATATGATCATGACTATATTCCCGACGGATAATCTGAAAACTCAGAATATCTACCTTTCACAAGTAGTACCTACCGAAACTATGTTCAATTTGTTGGGAAGTGAGCCCGTTGTCACAAAATGTGGTTGGCATAATAAATAGTTAGTTAGAAGTCCTTAATATTTTTTAATTAGTTATAAGTCCCTGATATTTTTCATTTATTTTTACTGTAACCCTAATTTATTTGTTTTGTGTTAATAAATACTTTTTCGTCTTCGGATGGCACGTTAAGCCGTTGGTCCCGGCTACTATCTCTGGTGGTTAGTAGTCGTTACATAAAAACCACGTCAGAGACCGTAAGGCGGTTTGAATAAACTCTGAAACCAGGGCTTGCCCACACGATAAGAAGAAGAATAAATTATCATTTATCAAAAAATTTGCATGTCGAAAAAATGTGTGATTCCGTTTTTTTTTTCGCCATTTCAAAGTTAGTCAGATATTTAAAGTTATTCAGTTTGATGGTCCGAAATACCCTGTTTCGGCTATTAATCACACCCTGTTTATCTATCTATCTACCTACAAAAATTCTGAATAGCAACTAACCGACCGTGATGTTGACTCCAATTAGCTGAAAAGAAAATGTCTGCTTGATTTAACCTCTCGCTCTCGCTGCGCAGAACAATCGACGGATTTACATTCCATTCATTGGCTCGCTCGAGACTTGTTCCCGTTATCACTAATTATTGTGAAGTAGAACTCAATTTGTGAGGAATTTGGCTTACAACTACCTACTTACTTATCCAATGTTCTAGTTCACAATTGTTTGGAAAATTAAATACTTTGTCAGTTTTTTGTTAGTTAAGACATAGACAAACATCTGAAGGCCTTGAAACTGAATAACACCCCTGTTTTTGCGGATCTCCAGAAGAGGGTACTGATTTGATAAATTGATTGATTGAAGTATGTTTTGTGTTTGTCACGTCGTCTCTTCTACTATACAAGGTGTTTAAATAAATAAGTAAAAATAAATATTTAAAACTCTTAAGGGGGTTGTTTGGACCGTCAAACTGACTATGGGACCAACATCGAAATCGCGAAAAAAAAAACTGATATCCCATACATATTTTAGCTCTAGTCGATTTGTAGAGTATGGAACATCAATTTTTTTTTTCGCGATTTCGATATTGGTCCCATAGTGAAAGTTGTTCAGTTTGATGGTCTAAACCACCTCCTTAAAGGTTTATTAGTATTTTTGTAACACCTTGTAGAACAATATCAATAAAATTTTATAGTACCCTAAGAACAGAAATCGCTTACTAGTTCATTATATCCTGAAGAAACCACAAGCTAAGTAAACTTAAAAATAAAATTATTCCCTCCACAAAATTTCTATAAGATAAAATAAATTCAATTAAAGAGCCGAAACAAGGCATCAGGCCGCCGCCGTCAGCCGACCGACGCCGACATCTGCAGACATCTGCCGACTGACAGCTGACGCCGTTTTTGCCTAACGCTCTAACACCCCCAGGATTATACTTCAACTTTTTTCGTGTAAGTTACAGCCTTTATCTAAGGTTACAGCTTAAGCTACACAGAGCACGACCTTGTCAAATAGAATCACTCTTTTTAAGGAATTTGTTTGAATCCCGCGAAAGGCATATTATATTTGTGTGGTGTTAGTAAAAATGATTACCTAAGTTAATTTTTGTTTTATATTTCGACCCAGGTTGACGTAAAATGTCGTGTGGAAACCAGATGGCCCAGTTTTGAAGCATACATAAGCGCAATACAAATAAATAAAATATTCCCAGAAAACCAGTGGTAACACGTACATAAAGATCCTTAAAACTAATTGGTCTGAAACTGGTCCAGCCTATCGTTAAAATTAAATAATAAATTTAATATCGCTAGTAATTTTTTTGTCAAAGCATTTTTGTAAAATGATTATCTATTCAGCACTCTCTTTTCAGAACTTTATTAAAACCTTAATAATAGATCCGAGTGATACTCGTATTACAATGAACACAATCACATTATTAATAATGTCTAGAAAATAATAAGTACTGACTACTGACTAGTAAAAGTCAAAAGCTTGTAAATAATATTAAAAGTTACAGACATCTAATACACTTTAATATAGTTGAGTCAAAAAAGTATTGTATTTCATTAGTTAAGTAGAAACAATTAAAATAAGATCAGTAAAAGCTTAGGAGCTATCCCTCATTCATTGAAAATGTGCCCATTATTGATACTGTGTTTCCTCGTTGTATGACCAACGATTTTCTTTGTACCAAGAAGGAGACGGAACGAAGGTAGCAAGCTTTTGACGTGATAACGTCTTATAAATTGATGAACCCCGGCTGCACGCACGAAAAAGTGTCACGTTCCGCGTGACGTCAGAGCTAGCAGTTCTCATCAATGTTATCGTCCGTAAACCGACTTTATAGAAACCAATTTTTTCTTTTAAACGTCGTCCTAGATCCCTGATGAGTCCTTTCGTCTCGGAACCCTATTGGACTCTTATGTATAATGTGCCACGGCCCAGTCAAATATATCCCTGAAGACATATCGATCCTTGTGAACTTATACTGTACTGTTTGTTTGTTTCATACAAAACTGCAGTGTCTACTCGACTCTAATGTATGGGACTCCAGATAAAAATATTAAATAATAAAATTGTTTATTATCTTTCTCTTCACATCATAGTTACAGTTACAAATTACAATCATTGTGCACTTACCATACGAAAGACAACAACAGTACGCCATAGAACCGAAACCATTTTTAAATTTTTACTTGTCTCCAATGTCAATGTTGTTCAGTTTGATATTATTATGGTCTAAACTCTAAATCACCCCTTTAAATATAACTAGGGTGTTTTGTTCTAATAACTTGCAACACCAATAAAAAATATGACTTTGCAGTAAGTAACTGCACGCTCAGAAAGATATCTCATAGGTATTACTCGTGAATTAATTAATTAATCATGTTTTCTATAAATTCGTTTTAAAACACAATTGAAATATAAATACGCGAGAGAAGTAGTAATATTTGCGTAAGATCCTGCGGTCTGAGGGGGTGAGGTACGCGAGGGACGCGAGGGGACGAGGGTCAGGCAATCTCACTCCCGGACCTCCAACTAATATTAGTTTGTCATTTCCCAAGGCGTCGTATCATTGAATAGCGAAAGGTAAATGTAGAGCTGAATAACTTTCCAAAAACGGATAGTTATGAGGTCGCAGGTCGCCAGGACGTCGTTACGGCGACCTCTTTTGTCCCCCTTTGAATACTTTTTCAATTTGATATGACGGACAAAAAGATTGTCGGAATTCTCGGGATCTTTCTTTTCACAGTTTTCGCTACAGTAGGTCGGGTTTGCAACAGTTTCGGTAGAAACTTGGCGAAGTGAGGGGTAAAAAATCGGCCAAGTGCAAGAACTTAAATCCACGATAGGGCTCTGAAGCCACTGTTTTATGGGTTATTCTTGTTTATGACGTGTCTATAGTAAAATTCATTGATATACAGGGTGTAAGAAAACACCCTAGTAATACTTAAGAGGGTGCTGCAGTCCATGAAACTGAACAACTTTCACCAACTTCAAAATCACGAAAAAAAACAGCTGTCACATACAAAACTGATGTACCGACTCGACTAAAATATATGGGACAGAGCTGATTTTTTTTTCACAATTTCGCATTAATTCCATTGATAAAGTTGTTCAGTTTGATGGTCTGGAGCACCCCCTTAAGTATTACTAGGGTGTTTTGTTACAACCTGTACTTTGGTTCAGAAGAAGCTTTGAATATTATTTATAATTCTGATTGCGCTACAGGAGTGATATTTTTGAAAAATCTCGCTCCTGGAGCATGATTTTTGACAGTCAAATCAGCAGTAGAAAGATGCATATCTCCATAGTAAATTTGACATTTTATACTGCTGAGGTCAACGTATGACTTTCATAAATAACACTCCAGGATAACTTTCATTAAAGGTACGGTACTAAGGTAAGGTAGTAAGCAAAGGCACTCAATCATGAGGTCCGGGTTCAAATCCGCACGTAGGATAATTATTAAGCCTTGTACCAATTCGTTTATTCTAACTTGTGTCCTAACTAATACCAATGTTTGCCTAATTTTATGTAGTCTCTTGAGTTTGTAATGTGATTCATCTGTTGGTAACCCAAATAAAATAAATACCAACCGCTCTCAAATGGTGAAGGAAAACATCGTGAGGCAACCTGCATGCATTTATTACTTAGTCCCGAAGGGTGTTTTGTGCCATTTTATTAAGACGCTAAGAGATGGGTGAAAATAATTGTTTGTTGACTCTATTTTTTCGTTTTCCTTTTTTTTTTTTTGGGTTACGAGCGTTTTTGTACGAAACTTAAAGGGTTCCTTGTTTGACTACGGAATCCTAAAAGGCGTTTTTCTCGTTGTCGTTTCCCCAAAATGTGTCGGGGTTCGGCGCGGGGCTGAGGGGTGGGAGGGAGTGAGGTGGTATGTGTTTTATTTCCTCTTTCATTTTTACAGCTCTCGGGTCAGACATATCTTTTTATCTTAGTTGAATTTCAAAGATATGTGTATATTTATTACACGTAGGGATATGGTAAGTCAGGCAGGTTATAAGAATATTGAAGCAATTGGCGAGGTTATAGTAGGTTAGGAATACGAATTAATTATACCATACCATACCATTTGTTTATACCATATTCTGGAAAATAAAGTATTCTATTCTATTCTATAACAATACCTGTTGAATGAGATGTTGTCATTGTGACAACATTAGTTTGAAAGTCATCCAATTTTTTTAAGCGAGTTCTTCTAAATTACGTTGCACTGCCTTCGTAAATAAAATAATTTTTAACCGACTTCAACAAAAGGAGGAAATTCTCAATTCGACCGGTATGTTTTTTTTTGTATGTTTGTTACGCGATTACTCCGCCAATTGTGAATTGTTTTTTTTTAAATAATCTGATAGGTGTATCACACACAAACACAAATTATCTAGTCACATTATTGTACTATGTACTAGTCACTATATCATTAGCAGCCTTTTAAACTATGAGTCTACCCATCAAACTGACCAACTTTTACTATGGGAGCAAACCAATCGGAGCCAAATAAAAATCTGCTGTCCCATACATTTAAGTCGTGTAGGCAGCGGCGGCAGGTACAGTTTAGTATTTTGGAGTGAACCGAAACGAGTGAAAAAAATAGAGTTCTAAAGCTAAATAAACAAGTGTCAGCGCATTTATTCCGTAACATAACATACATATGAATTCACATTAAAGCAGTATAGCACTCGATGCGCACGACTGCGCTTCCGACAACAACTCGACAACTGCACAAAAGGGTCCAATTTGTAAATGGCGGCATTCAGCGGACGTAACGAGCCGCCGATATTCTCTGATACTCCCAATTTGGATTCCGGTGGTGTCGCTCCGTAGAGACTACACTGTAGGGTTGGCACTACAACAATGGCTACAGAAAATGATATGGATAGATTACAAGAGACTTTTATGCCTTTTAAATTGGCATACCAATAGACGCACCTTTTTCTGTACGTAGAACATTTTCCTGTAGCTACAACGGGTAAGGTACCTGCCCATACTGCTTCGTCCGTACGGTACTGTCTCGGCTCCGATATTACTTATATTACACGCGGCGACAGGCTCACTGCCCCTCACACTGGACAGAGTTTCGGTACTAGTGAATCGTGGATGTTCTGAGTTTTCAGCATATCTCTGACTACCCTCTCGGGGAATATAGTTGTGAGCATATGCTTATGCTTATGCTTATATCTGCTCCATAGTAAGACTGGTTTCCTTATGTAATTACATCTACATTTTACTACCTCCATTACTGGCCGCGAAAGTACAAAACGACACCAATTTTACCCAAATGCCCAGAAGATAGGCTACCTAGGCATTTGGCTCACATGGAAGCATAGCATGCATAGCATATGCTCACGACTATATTCCCCGAGGGGGTAGTCAGAGATATTCTGAAACCTCAGAACATCCACGTTTCACCAGTAGTACCGAAACTCTGTCCAGTGTGACGGGGGGTGAGCCCGTCGCCACTTATAATGGACAGTGGGTACAATACACGCCTCGAAATTGAAGCATGCAGGTTTCCTCACGATGTTTTCCTTCACCGAAAAGCCAGTGGTGTAACAAATCGTACATAAATTCCGAAAAACTCATTGGTACGAGTCGGCTTGGACGGGGATCGAACCATCGCCTTCTGCACAGCAGGCAAGGTTACTCGCCACTGGACCACCACGGCTCACATGGAAGTTTATATGAAATCATACGGAAACTAACATTTACCTTAAATTATCTTTAATAACGTACTCTTTCGCAACTAAATCTAAATGAAAACTCTTAGTAGCAACCCTACCGGTAGGTATCGAAATGTAACTCAACTTCTCACAAACCCAATATTGATAATATTCCTTCCAGTTATTCAACTCTACTTGCTAGTTCCTTAGTCGCGATATTACTTCAGAACCGACGGACTCTCTCCGGCAGGTCCTGTACCCGGACTTTCGATTTTCGTTATATCGCGATCGCGAAATTGTAATAGAGTTGACATTGGACTGAAAACGTTTACGCAATTGCGAAGTTCGAATGTCCGGGTAGCGTATATGGAAAAGCTACTTCAGTATGTCCCCACAGGCTAAGACGAACTGAGTTAGCATTTCCAAACGGTAAACTCCGACGGTGCCGTACTGCAGTAGGGTTTCCGAGTTGTTGAATGTTCCGGAAACCTTCATCCTATTCGTCCAGCTCGAGTGACGTATTGGCGTAGGATTGCTAGTGCACACAAGTACAACATATTCTTAGAAACAGCTAACTCAATACGTCTCTCTAGCATCTACTTTATGCAGATATTGTTATCACTCTCATGCAACATGTTATCAAATATTTCTATCTTTGTTTTCGCGCGCCGATCACTCTAGTTTTATCTAAAATGTACTTTATTGCAACAATTTGCATAGGTATAGATTTATTTACATTCAATAACAGATTATTAAAATGACGAAAACTGAAATATCCTAAAACTAAAATAATATCCTAAAACAAATAATATCCTATAACTAAAATATAAAAAGAACAAAATACACAAAGAAAAAAAAATGTAACAACATGCAACAATTTGTATTTTAATTGCGAAAGTAATCAGTGCAAAAACGTAACCCTATATTGCATGTTATTTTTGTGTTTTTGATTAACTACTATAGTAAAATGGACAAAGACTATATTAAATTACTTAGTTCGATTGTACCTAACTGATTATCAATTAGGTACCGGTAAGTACGGTTCCTTTAAAATAGTATCTTTTGTGAGTCACAAACTCAATCAATCAATTATACTTTCTTGCACTACAAGACCTTCAAATGTCGTCAGAAACTTTCACATTTATAATTATTTATGTAGCTACATGGTGATTGTTTTCGTCGGCAAACAATTGGAATAAATTTGATATTCGAGTGAAAGCATTCACGATATATCGCAAAACGAAAATCCAAGTAGACCCCCAGACACTAAAAGGAAATGAAAGTCTTTGATACGATCTCTGTTGGTCACAACTGTACAGATCGGGAGCTGGAATGTGCAGCGCAAAGTTAACTTTGATTCGAAGCAATTGAAGTTAGAATTGAATACGGTTTCAAAGAGCTAAGGGATTCTAGCTGTATTTTGAAATACTGCTGTAGTTTGGAATACTGTAATTTTAACCTATTTGGTAAAAATGGGGTACAAGAAGGCAATGATGAATCTTACTATACCGGAAAATTTTCCGTACTACCGTTCCAAAAATTTCAGGGGTGGTTCAGACCATCAAACTGAACAACTTTTATTAGTGGATCAACAAAATCTGCTTTTCCATAATATAGTCATAATTTATAAAGGCATAATGTATGAGACAGCAGTTTTTTTTTTACTATTTCAGGTTTGCTTCCATAGTAAAAGTTGTTCAGTATTTATGGTCTACTCACCTTAATTACTAGTTATGGTACTTTCAGGGGTGGTTTCGGAACGGTAAAAAAAAACAACCGGTATACATACATGACGGATGGTCGGATGACATTTGTAAAGTAGCCGGCAAACAGTGGATGAGACTAGCGGGAGACCGTTCTAGTTGGCGTGAAAATGAAGAGGCCTATACCCAGCAGTGGGGTTTATCGGGCTGATGATGATGATGATGATGATACATACATTATCTCACGACCATAAACCCATTAGGGGTGATCTATATACTATAAACTATTTTATAAGCGCTCAGATCTTTTGTTGATGGTTTTAGTTGACAGATGGCTAGCTTTACGCACACAAACACACTGCCTCGTATGATATAGTGTCGCCAAAAAGGATACTATTGTGACCTCGAAAAATAGTTACAATATCGATAGTGCTATCGATAATATTAATAGTTTTACTTTAAGACAAAAGATCATGCCCAAAATTATCTGAAAGTTAGGATAATCATCTGTCTGGCCAAATTGTCACCTAAAGATAGGAAATGTACTTACCTACTAAGCATTATAATAACAAAAATTATCGATATCATCGATAAAACTATCGACATTGTTACTATTTTTCAAACTCAACTAAGTATGTGTGGCATACACTCCAAAGACTACAACGAAAGTATCAGTCTAGGAGAATTTGCAACTGTCTTTCAAACAGAGACGTATGCTATCATAGCCTGTGCACAAGAGAATATATATAGAAAGGTAGCCAAGAAGACTATATATATCCTTAGTGACAGCCAAGCAGCTCTCAAAGCCTTGAACTCCTATCATGTAAGTTCCAGGCTAATTCTGAACGGAGTGAAGACCCTTAACAAGCTTGGTCTTCACAATACTGTACGATTAGTCTGGGTCCCGGGACATACTGGAGTCCAGGGTAATGAGAATGCTGACGAGCTGGCGAGAGCCGGGTCAGAACGAAAAATGGTCGGCCCAGAACCAAGCGTGGGAATCCCGGCATGCAGCATAAGAATGGCCATCAGGGATTGGGCTGATAAAACACACAAACTGGAGTGGTCTGGCCTTGCAGGTCTACAACACTCCAAGAAATTTATCAGCAATGTGACAACTCGTGTCTCAAAGTTCATACTGAACAACAGCAGAAGCAAGGCTCGTGCCATCGCCGGAGCCCTCACTGGGCACTACGCCACAGGCGCGATGATGCACAAAATGAAACTCACCCTAAATCCCAGCTGCCGAGCATGCGGAGAGGATGAAGAGACTATGGAACATATTCTTTGTGACTGTGATGTCTTGGCGGCAAAACGCATGTGCCTCCTCGGAGATGGATACCCAAAACCGGGAGATCTTAGGTTTCTTCCCCTCAATGGTATTGCCTCCTTCATTGACCATGTATTTGAAGGGTGAGGAAAGCGAAAAGTATTGGGGCTAACACAAAAGATCCCACTGGGTCGAAGTGTTGCTGGCCTGCCAGCCCCCACAACAAGATAAGATAAGAAGTATGTGTATTTAAGCAAGACCAGCATGACTAAAACGATACCCAAGTTAGACATAAATACAAATAATTAACGAAGTATTAAATAAATAAAAATATATTTTTTTCATCAGAAAGAAAGATACAAGGATTAAAATCATTAATTATTAACATTTCCTGAATGAGCAGATGGAGCCTCAGCATAAAATGTTGTTTTACGGTCTCCCCCTTTTCAAAAGGACGTAATTATTTGGTGCCCTATTTATTTATTAGCAAGAAAATAAGGCCAAAAGCAAGCTCATTTCACATAAAAACGGCTATTCACTTAAAGTTGAAGTATAATACAATTTATCCACAAAAAAAACCTTTTCACAGACACAATAATGTTTGGTTGAACCTTAATAAATGACAAATAAAAGCTTGGAATACAAAGCTCGGTGAGGCTTGAAGTTAATTCGGTACAATATCCACAATCGGAACGTATACCAACAAATGATTGTTATAGCCGGAGAGAGGATCTGGGCCCGTAACCTACTGGTTATTATTTACTGGAGTGACCCGCCCGCGCCGAGCCGTGCGTGTATCCGAACGTTTAAATCTGCTTCTAGAGCGTTTACGTGTATCCGGGCGGATAGAGCTACTGCGTAGGGATGATTATAATGGTGGAGAAGATTTTGTGTGATATACAGGCTGAAGTAATATTTGCAACAGCTCCCGGGACTTCCTGAGACGTTTTAGAACTTTCACATTGGTGACTCGTTGAACCCAACAAATTCGCAGCATTCTTCGGTAGAACCACATTTATATAGCCTCTAGTTTCTGGCGTATAGAACTATTGGCCATATGTAATACTGGAGCATTCTTACTCGGAGTCTTATATCCAGTTTTCGATTAGTTAGCATCTTTTACATTTTTGTAAATGACGCGCGGGCTATTAAAAGGAGGAAAGTCGCCTACCTTGGTCGTATGTAGAGAAATGAGCAATACCAACTGCTCCAGACTATAATAATGGGCAAAGTAGAGGGCAAAAGAAGCTTCTGTAGGCCACGAATGTCGTGGCTGGCGACCCTGAAAGAGTGGACAGACATCGCCAGCGTCGAAGAGCTGTTTCGTTTGGCGAGAGATAGACAGGGATATGCAGAGCTGACTGCTAACCTCCAGTTATGGAGAGGAACCAGCAGAAAAAGAAGAAGAAATATTTAATTGGGTTGTTCAGACCGTGTCATTTCTATGTGGTTTAGAAGATTTATAGTGTTTATGCCAAAGGCTACCTACCTCTCACCGCTTAACGCTTGACAACTTATATAGCTAAAACTAAGCATTGCTACAACTACATTCGTAAACAGAAAGTTGGTAAGTACCTAGTTGTAGCAGTGTTTCTGACCACCCCGAAAGAGATTACGGTTACTGTAAGTTTGTATAATATGTATGTATGTATGTTTAGACCATCAGCATGACTCAACTCCAATGCATGGAACAGCTGATTAATTTATTTTATTTCGTGGTTGACTCTATAGTAAAAGTTGTTCAGTTTGGTGGTCTTGACCACCGCTTCAAATATTACTGGTGTCTTACTACTTAACTAAAGTAGGTTTTTTATCGCTATTTCCTTTGTGTTCTATCTAGTAGCAACATTATATTAACATAGCAGTATACAGTATTTCATATTCTGTCACCCATCAAATAAGAATTATGTAAATGTAAATAATTAATTTTAAATGGCGACAAGAGAAAACGTCAGAGAGTAATTAATTTATTCGCCATCTAATTTGTTAAAAGCTTTACCACTTCGGTTTGAATACTTGATGTCTTTTGAGACGTTTAATTTAAACGCTGCGTTTTTGGTTACTTGTTAAAAAGTATTTCAGTTTTGTTTCTAAGTATTTCATCATCAGTTTTGATCTCGTTATAGAGTTGAGGAAGGTACTAGATGAGTTGAACAGCCCACGATGAAGTCTGGTTCGAATCTTTGGCCGTGCAGCGAGCAAAAAGACACGGGGACGAACAGGCTCCTACACCTCCTCCAATAAAATAAATAAATAAATAAATAAAATAAATACACAGACCAACACATAACACAACTAAAGCAAACGCAACAGGCCTTGTCTATCGAATCATATCTTATCGTATAATATGTTATATCTCATAGAAAAGTAAATCGTGATTATATTTTATTTTGCTATTATCTTTATAGCTAATGTGCTATGCTACCCTTGCGATTCTTAATGATTTGCTGCAGCAGTAACAAATTCCTTCCCAACTCATGCATAACATCAATCATCAAGGTGATTTCTCTGACTGTTACGAAGTCGGCAAATATAGCTATTAGGGTCCAAATGTCCCCGATGCAGCCAAGCGCAAGGGCTGGCGGCTGGCGAGCGATTACCACCTCTTTGAACATGACATTATAGGGTTGAATATTCCATATGCAGTGGAGCAAAACGTCCGGCATCGTCGACAGGCAATATTGAAGGTTATTACGCCGGCTTTCAGTCCAATGTCCCTTGAAGGACGGACAGACGGTCAGTCTGCATGCGATTATAGAACGTATGTAACAGTAATAAGGCAGAAAGTTTGGCGAGGCGCGAGGGTCAGGGGATCGGAAACATTCCTCTCGTTTGGATACCATTTCGTGGTCCACGTGATATGAGGCCACGTGAGGCCGTGGTTCAAGTTGTACGTGTATAAAGGACGTTTAGGTTCTATTTATGATGATATTTTTGTAAGCCTTCGTAACTGACGACTCTTATTCCTTTCTGGGTAGTCAGTAACTTTGCTACAAGTGCGAATTTTATAGGAAAAATCATCCCGAATCGCTTCTATTCAATTTAAAAGAATTATCGCACACTCTTTGATAAAGTTATATGTCAAGATTGACAGTCGAATATACGAAAGCGTTGATAAAATTTAGAACCAGTACTGGCCCCAAAACCCTATCCATATACACGCACACATACATAATTTGTATGGCGCCTCACGCACACCAACCAATGAAAGTTGGCCCCTTTTGTTTTATACGGTATAACCGTGAGGCTCATTCTAGACATATACTTTTTCTAAGCGCACACTATACCGGGTCGGAGCGGTTCGCATTTTATTTCCATGCAATGCGGCCCGCTCCGCCCCGATGCGGCCCGTCGCAGTGCGGAGCACCGAAACCGCGGAACACCTCAGTCCCGGATCTAGGGGGGATCAAACCGGGGCCCACGCTCCGGGCGGCAGGTTAAGGGGGTGCCAAAATCAAGAGTTTAACAAATAATTTATTGCAACGACTTCAAAATATTGCAAAATTTTCGAGCTCGCTTTGCTCGCTCCTAGTTTTTATTGTATTGAAACTACCCCGTCATACCTATTACAGAATTCGATCCAGATTTCAGATCATAGTTATTGCGACGAGCTAAATCATACTGCAGTAAAATCTCGAGCTCGCTTCGCTTCCTATATTATAAGAATTATTGCAACGACCTAACGTGAACCTGGCCGCCCTGGGAGAAATGATTGCTACTCCCTTGGAGGGGAGCCAAAGTTAAAAACTCGGAAAACTCCTAGATCCGGGGCTGCAACACCTGCTGTATTACATCGAAACTAAAAATCCGTCAATGCGCTACAATACGGCCCGCTTCACCCCGATACAACTCTTTAGAATACATAATACATTGCCTCCCGATGCACGGAGGCGCTAGTTGAGTAACCACTAAAACGGTTACCCATCCAAAGACTGATCGAGTTTGCTCAGCTTCGGATATAGTTTCCAATACTGACGCTACACAGCGCCAACGAGCGCATCCATTTTATATCGCAGTGAAAATAAAATAAAAATAGTTGCCTACACAAAACAAATTGTTTGTCGGTCGTTAATCAGAGCTGGAGCAATACGGGGCCGGTCACTTCGCGGTCGTTTAACCGACGGCGGACAGATAACAAAAGGGGTAATGTTGTGCGAAGGCGAAGACTAACGAGTTCACATTACGTCTGCTAGTACTTTAGATCAGGAAGTTTATTTGTAGTAGGTACGACTACGGGACTTCTTCTGTTGTTTACTAACCCACTTTCTGTAATTTTCATTTTCATTAATTTATTGTCTTTATCTATGGAAATACTCATAGCGATCCAGTTTTCCGAAAGTTTTGCGTCATATTAGCAATTGTGTAATGTGTGTGTAGTTGGTAGATCAATGTTTTTGACTACCCTGTAAGGGATTATGGTTGTAAGTATAGACTCTAAGCATTTTATGAGAGTGTATACTGAAATTATAATAGTTAGGGACAGGATATTTACTTACCCACTTTTATTGTAAACGTATTTAATGTCTGCAGAATAAACATCCATGCTAAAGTTTGTGACTCAATCACTACGCTACTGAAAGGATTTTGATAAAATTTGGCACACAGATAGAATATGTTCTAGATAAACACTTATAATGTTTTTTAAGACAGATGAAGTCACGGAAAAGGCTTCTTAACAATCTCTTACTAATCCCTGAGGGAATATAGTCGTGAACTCATGCTTATGCTCAGTATCTTATTAAAGTTATCATATTGTATTCAAAAGCTTTCTCTCCTGGGTCGTATCGCTCATCTATAGCTTCACAATTTCAGCGTGGATGTATAAAACCCTGAAGAAACTCCAGAAGTTATAATGAGTGAGGGGAAATGCTATTAAATGTGTAACTGAGAGCAGTTTGTGCGTCGATGAGCTCCGGAGCAATTGAATTAATTAAATCGCGCTAATGGGCGCGCTGCGGGGCTGTGCTGCCAGCGGCGGGAGGACGTCGGTCGCTAAAGAGGGGTAAAAAGTGCAACTTCACATAGATCTAATGCATGGCAAAAGCATGAGAATAGTAGTCTTCCCTAACTATCTACAGGGTGTGAGGGTAAACAGTTGCATTACTTCAATGGGTGATTGTACCCATGATACCGATCAACTTTCCCTAAGACTCTAAAAAAAAATTGCAAACAGCTGATCAAACCTATGTATGAAAAGTTGAATGTTTTTTTTGCTAATTTCCTATAGGTTTCTTAGGGAAAGTTGATCAGTATCATGGGTAGAATCACCCCTTAAAGTAATATTATGGAACTGCTTACCCTAACACCCTAGTTTCACTATCGATATTTGACCTCGAAAAATAGTATGAATATATCGATATCTCAGAATGACCGATACTATTGATTGTTTGCAATACTATTGATATAATTTTATCTCAATACTATGGACAGTATTGCTAAAAAAATCGATACTATCGAGATGGAATAGTATCGATATTGTCGATAGTGTATGCAATCAATAGTAGGTATCGGTCGTTCTGAGATATCGATACTATCGAATACAATCGATATCGTTACTATTTTTGGAGGGCACAATAGTATCGATAGACTATCACTATTGTTAGAGAACACTAGAGAATAGCCGTTTATTTAAACACTACCTCATAATTATGTTCCCGAGGGTTTGGTGTTGTTTCTTTGACTTGTTTTTTATTCTAAGAACTACTATAAAAAAGTAATTCCGCTGACTCAGCGACCTAAAGTAGGTCTTGGCATAAACGAGACAACGCCACACTTCCAATTCTACACAATAGCCTCCGAATACGAATATAAGTACCATAGAGAAGAAAAACTATATCCTACGATGCATTGAAACCCGACACCAGGTATTAACGTCCAGGCTTTTTGAGAGTCCAGTGCAAATAATGCAATACGAATATGGTAGCTGGAAGGTTCGGAAAAATGCTGTAATTGAAAAATTCGTGGCATTCCCAAATATCGATGCGTCTATATACTATTATCTATACTGTGGTTGCGTTAAAGCTCTCGCTAAAATAGCAACACTCGTGCGGATTTCCAGCGCGGACTGCCAGAGCGATAGGCACGGTCTCTCGAACCCACCCGAGCGCGCGCGGACTCCCGGACCGGGCCGGCCGCGGGTGAGCCCCATTTGCATATTAATCTATTAGGCCTCAACTTCGACTCGAGGGATTTGAAAACGATCCCGACTTACCAGTTTACGATTGCTTTTCTGTTTTTGTATGATAGCTAATTGCTTCTGAGGTTTCTACTGAATTGTTTGTTTATAATCACTGCTTTCATTGTTTTTGAAATTAGCATTAAATTGTGAGAAAAGTATTGTACCATTACATACTGCCAGTGATGAGCTATGATGCAATATGATGCGGAAACATGGACTCTGACGATAGGACTAGTTGAAGGTCACTCAGCGAGCTATGGAGAGAGCTACATGACGTAGACTCGACGTAGAAAGTCACTATTACGCGACGTGGCGTGGCGCGACTCACTTCGCTGTAAAGAGAAGCGTCGTAAGCGGAAAGCGGTGAGCGTTGAGTCTGGCATTAGCTCTCCGCAACGCGCCATCGACGCTCGTTCGCTTACCTTTAGCATATTGAAGGTTTCAGGTTGAAAGGACATGTAATGTGGACGTGTAATAGATGGCTTGCTTTTTGAGCAGATCATAAATACATGCTTATACACTTGTAGTACCTACTAACTAACGATTTGTAGCAGCTTGTACCTTCATACCTCAACATTTATACAGGGTGTTTCATAAGTTTAGACCGTCAAACTGAACAACTTTCTCTATGGGACCAACATCGAAATCGCGAAAAAATAAATCCGATACCATACATATTTTAGCTCTAGTCAATTTGTAGAGTATGGAACATCAATTTTTTTTCTCGCGATTTCGATATTGGTCCCATAGTGAAAGTTGTTCAATTTGATGGTCTAAACCATCCCCTTTAAGGTTTATTTATATTTTTGTAACACCTTGTATAATTCGTTTAATTTTCTGTGTCAATAAAATGAAATAACCTTTAATTTACAGAATCACTACAAAAGACACCATATTCTTGAACCGTAACCGCAACCACCCAACACTACTGATACAAACATAGATACATTATATAATAGTATTTAATTAACAAAGATTGTGGTCTACACAGACGCGTTCTGTATGAAACCATCAAGAAACGAGATGTTCTCTCGATAACGATGTTAAACTCCAAATTAATGGAAATCGATTCATTATAATATATTCAGCGAGCGCGAGATGATAGCGGCAATGAATTTAATTAAATGAAATCAACGTCGCGTTACTCGCTCCCCATTCAAGCGTGAATTTACATGGATTCTATTTATGGTCGTGCTATTATTTCGAGCGAATGTTCTACGAAATTCGACAGAAAATTGGTGTTTACTTCTATGAAATCCTCGTGATTCAAAATAATAATACGTGGAATAATTTTCGTTTCCAGTGGAACGATTTCCATGAATAGGGAACGTAAATAAAGACATTAAATAATAATGTAACAAAAATAAAATAGGCGGCTTATTACGGGCAACAGGCTGGCCTTTTAAGGGAAGTGCATATTAGGGCGGGCCGCAGGGCGAACATTTGTCCAAATCACTTCTACACGTTACGTACGTACGTACTTACGTTTTAGGGTAAACAGTTGCAATACTTTAATTAAGAGGTGATTGTACCCATGATACTGAACAAAATTTCCTAAGAAATCTATAAGAAATAAAAAAAAATTGGACTTCCCATACTAAATGCAATCAACTGATCGAACTTTCGTATTCATTCAGTTGTTCAGTATCATGTGTGCCCTTATCAACCCTTAAAGTAATGAAATTGTTGACCCTAATACCCTGTCTACAATTTATATGATACACCGGGGCGAAACGGATCACATATTTACGATGCGGATTTCCGTCCGTACGATGCGGCCCGTCGTAGTGTACACTTACCTTTAATGTAATAAATTTACCTTTTTTTGTATTCAAATGCACGTTTGAAAAAGATATTCCACTTCGTTATTTTCCATTTTCAAACATGCATTTGAAAACATTAAAAATAGCTTTCATGAACATTTTCTCTGCTGCGCAATACTATGTCAAACAAAATATTAATGTTTCAAAAGAAATGGAATAGAAATACAAAACATAGTAGAGAGGACATTCATAAAATGAAATATTAAATGCAGGAATGGATGAAAGAGTGGAGAGAGACGTCTGATGGAAATCTAATATGAACGGGAGCAGGAATCTGACTCAAATGACGGCGGGAAACTTTATATACTACGTCTATTCAGTATTGTCAAAAAAAAAAGATTGATATTAAGGGGCCATGGGTTTAGACGAATATTTTCTATGAGAAACGCTACAGCGCAGCCCTCCGAAATGGGCTTGCGTGTGCCGTATTATCGATTAAAATAATGAACAAAAGTACTTTTGATCGATTTTTTTTAATGATTTCACTAGATAAACTAATGGTGAATTTGTGAATATAAATATAAAAAATCTGAAACTAGTTTAACATTTCTAAAACGAGTAAAATGTTAAAAAATACATGAAAATATGACATTTTTGTGACGATTTTCTATCGAGTGAAGTAATTCCAATCGTGTATTCAATTTATGATTTCACTAGATGAAATCCAAGAATACTGAGGTATGACTTCGGTGTCGGTAAATTGTATAAATTAATGTAGTCGAAAAATTTAAAATAAAATATGCCTCTAAGACATTTTGTCCTACCTTACCTTATTTTGAGCCTTAAAGGAAATGTTTATGCTTCATTTCATGCAGGGTGTAACAAAACACCGTAGAAAACTGAATAATAAAATAGTAAAGCACTAGATTATAGGTTCCGATATTCATAGAGTTAAACCTGTGACTGTTCCTCCGCTATGTAAACTAGCGGACGCAGGCGGACAATCCGCCGCCGGACGGATTCACAATAAATCATTTCATTTATCATCGGACGAAACAGAAAAACGAAAGCCAAGTACGATTAAAACAGAGCGCTCTTGAAGTTAACGAGGCTTACCGTGATGGATGGTCACTCACTCCCCCTTCCACCCCCGTCCTCTCACCGCACCCCCCGGAGCTCCTGGCGCTACGTGATGTCTCACGTGGAAGGATACTAGTAACGTTAATAGTAGAATTAGTAGATTACACACCGAGGGCAGAAAAGTAAGAAAGGTCTCAGATCATGGTGATCTTTCTTAGGCTTTCTTATTTACTGCCCGAGGTTAGTACACTATTTTTCTCCTCGACGGAGGTGGAAAGCGGCGACTTCGTTTAGCACAGCCGGACGAAAATTATGAAACTGCGAAAAAAAATTTGCTGCTTCAATTATATTTTGATCGAGTAGTTATTTCCATTTTCCTTGGAATAGCAGATAATTTTTCAAAGCATCATTCAGATCAAGGTTGTAGTATTTAACTATACATAGATAGATAGATAGATGCAAGAGATTAAAGAATTCGGAAGGTTTCCATTCATACTTAAGTGTTACCTAGCTTATTGAACGAAAGCAAAACTTGCAGATTGAGGGTTCGCAACCTTTCCTAAATTTTACCGTCTTTAATTTAAGATAGATAAATGACTAAATAGAACGAAAGCAATGAAAATCTGAGGTGGCTGTCACAGCTATAAGCACCTTAAAATTTACGAGCAGAAATTAATTTTCAATTTCAAGTGGGACCTACATCAAAGTGAAGAAATTTGATAAAATTATGAGTTTATAATTTGAGAGACGTTCACAAGTGATTGGAGAAAGACTCGAAGGTGAGTGGAGATGGATGGATGACCATTCAATACCAATCAGATGACGATTAAATCAGACACTTTCGAACAATCGAATCTTTCCATGAACAATTTATTTCCATAGAGAAAATTAGTGAAACATTTTTTAGTAAAATTATTTTAAGAAGAAATATTATCTAAAAGGTATGAAAATAACTTTCGTGGGCAAGCGGCAATGTATAAAATTTGAATCATACTGGTGGAACGCGAGCGCCCACGATTTTATAACCAAAATAAATAATCAAAGTAGGTAGGTAGCTGTTACGTAAGGTAAGAATGTTATTTTTATATCTTTTCGTGAAGAAAAAAAACACAAAAAGCTTTAGTAAACGTTTTCTAAACTATTATAAAACTGTAACTGAAATGTTTTTGTAAAAGATTACGATATGGTTTTTAGGTATTCCTGACTCGAAATCAATTTTTTTTTTAGAAATGTTGTCTGTACATTTGTCTGTTTTTTGTGTGTTTGTTTGTTTGTTCGCGCATCACACAAAAACGACTGAACGGATTTTGATGAAAGTTTTTTTGTTTGATAGCTTATGATCTGACTTCAAATCTGGTATATAATTTGTGCGGACGAAGTCGAGGGAAAACACTAGTTCTGAATAAACGTGGTATGTTGAACTTCGAGCAGGTACGTTTCACTAGCTGCCAGAAAACTCGGCATTATTCGTTCACTATCTCTTTCTGATTTCTATTTTTTTCTTGTTTAATTTTTCTGCAAATGTTCAATAGACTTTTAGGTAAATTTGTCTACGTTTCTTTTGATATGTCTCGAACATTCTTAACTTGAAACTGAATGGTATCAGAATTCTTTTGAAGTATAAAAGCTTTGAAGAGAACTGTACAAAAATGTTTTTGTCAGAAAAAGAAATTATAAGCAATAGGCTGTCATGTTCATTTTGATCATTTCGTCTCCCATGACACCTTTATTACATATCTACGCAGTCGTTTCACGTTTGGGTGGGTGGAGGGAGGGAGAGTAGAGGAGAGGGGGTGGCAGGGGGTGTAGTATAATAACAGAACCGTGGGAAACTTGGTCTGCTCTAGTGTTGCCTATCGATAGTATCGATATTGTCGATAGTGTTCATAATATATTTTCTATGCTTTTTACTTAAATTAACTATTTTAGAATCACATAAACACTATAAAACAACACAAATAATAACAATTACGGGAGCGAATAAACAATGGCGGCCTCAGCTGAACTATGCGCGTGGACGGAATTTAGTTTTTATTTACCACGTTCGCGTTCACGATGAGTACAATTAATATTCCTAAACGAATTGAATTATAAGGCTCTCCATAGAAGATCTTTCCAGTTAGCTAAGCCCATAGAAAATAAAGTTATTAAAGTCACGGACCTGAAAAAAAGACGGACGTAATCTCGTCTAATCACGAGTGAAGACCCATTTCTTTTGTATACGTGCTGTCACGCGGTACATAATGGTGACGGATGTAGGACTTGCGCCTAGAGCTAGTGCATCAGTGTGAGTGTAGGTCCCTTGTAGAACAAACGAAAATGTTGGACCTTGCATGCTTCACATCTTTTTAGTGTCACATTATATCCGTCTTTTTTTCAGGTCCGTGATTAAAGTATCAATGTGGCGAACTCACTTACGCACCACTGTGGTGCGCAGGACGCGTCATGGGATAATGGATGTTAAATCAGTAGTATTGTGTTAAATATGTCGTCGCTAATATGATTTTTTGTTATTTTATGGATGAAGTTGGCGGGCACCCATTCGATAAGGTCAGCGTATGACCGGTCGTTGTGTAGACCATCCTTAAATCGTAAAATAGTTTCGATAATACTAACTCGCTTGCTCGCAACACTAGTCTACTCTACAAAGTTTTGATTTCATTAACCCTTTAAAAGTGGTTAAGATTCAGGACGAGGCGGGACGACCCACTTCCATTGTGACGATGCACAATGCAGCCCGGGTCCGACCCGCATCCCGTGCCGCGAGCCCCGTGCCCCGGGCCCCGAGCCCCGTGCCCCGGGGCAGACGAGCAGTTAACTTATAGCCTGTAGAAATCAACCGCAGAAACCTCTATGAATAATGGTGGGAAGGAGCAGGCCACACTCTACCCTGCCGACCCACTGCACCTTCTTCATGGACTGTGCAAACGTTACAGTGAGTGTATGGAGAAGCTACAAGCGTATACCGAAAGGGATGGATAAATGAGAGAAGTACCTAGTTCGACATCAGGTCTAACAAAATTAGATGAAACTATTTTAAAGGGATGATCAGACCATCAAATCTAACCACTTTCTCTATGACACCAACCGAAATCGCCAAAAAAAAGAAACAGACGTTCCATACATTATTAAACTACTCGAGACCCAAATCATATTCTTCGCCTAAGTTGATCGCTGATGAAAATTGACTTTTTCATCTGGTCCTATAGCTTTGTATGGAAACTTTAGACAATCTTACTATTGCGTAAGGGTATTGAACTAAGGTGAAGAACATGACAGTACAGAAATCAAACGGTAAACTCGAAATTAAAAAATTTCAGACAATTTTTTTATTTTTTTTATAAATTTATAAATTAAAAAATTTAAAGATTTTTGTTTAACGTTTCGTTACGGCGAGTTGTGATCTGTAGGTTTTTACGTTATGTAAATTTCGTACCTTACAAGAATTTCTAAACGGCAATAGGTAATTTTTTGGATAATTATAAAGTCCCCTGGGCTGAAGTACTTTTACTTTTTTGCCGAAATGTTGCAACTATGTTTTACAAACTGTCAGCAAAAACTTCTCATCAATCCCCTCTTACGACACCCGACTGTTTAGATGCTATTATAAAGCCAGACATGACACGACACGGCAAAATAAATAAAATACATTGATAATATCTCCGAAAATAGCAATTCCATCCGTTGTAATAAAAACTCAAAATTACAGTTTCAACGGATTCACATAATCGATTAAACTATTTTCCAATCTTAAGATCACAATCAATCTTAATTCTCATCAAGACTTCACTAAGCTCCGCGTCAACTCTTGTCATCTTGTAATAGTAAGACAAACAGCATCCGTGTGACTTCCCCCGGCTTCATTACGCGTCGCGGGTACATTACCCCGGGGGTGGGGGCGGGGGGCGGGGTCATCCATCATCCGCGTGAACGCGAGCGGACGAGTCGCGGCGGATCTCGCGGATTCCGCGGCTTTACCTACCTCCGCCGATGCTCACAACAAAACCACGTTTTATTTCGTAATGATTGTAGCATTACATCAAATGAGCGGTACAGAGGATAGGGAAGATCTTCCGCAGGCATGTTGGAATATAATTGTACCTGGTCTAACTGTGAGCGAACATTTTATGTAACATTGCTCTTCAGTATTTTTGCTTAGTCAGCTCAGCAAGGAACACAATCGACCACACAGACAGTAATCGCTATTTGAAGCAACAACATTTTAAAGAGCAATCTGCAGGGAAATGGTTACTTTTATTCGGCCATGACGCGTTACAATTTCCTAAACAGGACGAGAGAAATCTAACGCACACACGCGAGGAAGTTAGTTGTCGTTTTGAAGGCAGCACTCCGAGCAGCGGCAGCGGTGTGTGTTTTCCTGACTAATTGGTTCCGAAAGGGTAGTAACTGTTATCGCTACTGCTTAATCAGTGTATTGGGACGTTACACGCGGCAGCAATGGACATATTTGCATAAATTGAAGTAGATGTTACTAGAGATAGTCCCGAGGGTTCGTACTGTGTATGTATAGGTATCAAAGCCTTCTTTGAAAACATAATGCTTAAAAAAAGATTCGTGGACGATAGTTTTACGTGATAAATGTGTCACAAAGCCTACGCTTGGACCGATCGTGCCTCTCTATCGCTTGTTCCGCGCTCTCACATGCTCATTCTCAAGACGGAACGTAACACTTTTTCGTGTGTGCAGCCGGTGTTCATCAATTTATAAGACGTTATCATGTCAAAAGTGTTTGTTATCATAATGTATTTTGGTGCGCCATAGAGTATAATGATTGATGGATAAAACTGAATACTGTAAGAATAAAAAAAGAAAAAACAAATTCAGGATGAAGTAAAACAGACTGCATTCAGAAATATTTTAACGTGTTTTATGTTTGTCGGTTTGAATTTGTGATTATTTTTCTAATTATTTCAAAGCCATCTGAATTTAAAAAAAAACACCCTATCACTTATTCATCCACTATACTTATTGCGGTCAAAATGCAATTAACTTAGTAGATCGATGCGACATAAATCCCATGAAAAAATAAATCATTTTACTTACAAAGACAAAGTATAATTTTATTGTATTTCACAATAATCGAGGGAACATTGCTCTGAAAGAAATTTAAGAAAATGTAACATCGGACGCAATGCAACGGAGATGAGGATAACGAAATGTAACGTAATCTCGTCAGAGACAAACCGGCGTGTTAGGGTTTTATTAGCGGATGGTAAACATGATGGCTTCGTTATACTACGAGACACCGTCACTAGCTTTCTGCTTCCATGTGTTTAGGCAATGTCATGGCGAAAACTCTGGTCAGGATGCAAAGATGTTGTTTTAATTTGGTTGAGAGATTTCAATTTCATACAAAAGCTTAACCTACATTGAAGATATTTACATGAAAAAGATTACGATATGGATTGTAGGTGTCCCTGACTCCATATCAACCATTTTTGGGAAGCAAACTAGAAACCGCAAAAAAAGGATCTGCTGTTCCATAATAAACAGCAATACGTAATTGCCTACTAGACTCAAACTTCAGACCATTGAACTGAACAACGTAGGCTCCATGGTGTGAAATTTGTTCAATCGATGGTCTAAAGCATCCCTTAAGTATAACTGGGGTGTTTTGTTACACCCTGTGAAAAAACATATTTTTTTGCGATTTCATGTCTGTCCCTATACTAAAAGTTGTTCAGTTTGATAGTCTGAACAACCCCTGAAAAGTTGTATTTTGAAAAACATCACCCAGTATTTGTATCTTTGCCTAAACATGCGGGAGTAGAAATCTTGATACGGGATCTCAATCTATAACAAGTGCTCGATGAAAAGTCGAGTGCTTTGAGTGAGGGGGGGAGAGGCGAGGCCCGGGGGGGGGGGGAGGGGTAGGCTCGTCCATAAAGCGATCCCTCGGAGAAACGAATTAAATTCGTCGCTTTAGTGTTACTGACGCGAAATGATATTGGGAAGTGATGACGCGAAGGTTGGACCCTAGTGCTATAATAATAAGGTCGTTTTTATGTTCGGTTTATAGCGGTCGTTATAGATCGTTTGAGGTACAATCTGATATTTAAAGGCTATTCGAAGTTAAGTTATGAATGTTTTTTTTATTTGCGGCAATCACCAAAATACGATAAAATTGTATTGCGTTGAGTTTGATGGAAGATTTCTCAAGAGAGATAATTTCGTCTTTGTAAAATAACATGTCAAATAAATAGTAATAATTTCGTCGACTTGCCTATAGGGAAACTTACATACTTAAGGTGCTGCAGACCATCAAACTAAACAACGTTCACTATGAGACCGACATTGAAATCGCGATTTTTTTTTTAAGGGGCCATAGGTCCCAACGAATATTTTCTATGAGAAACGCGATTGCCGAGCGCTCCGAAAAGTGTGTGCGTGAGCCGTATTTTCGATTAAAAACAACTAACCAAAGTACTTTTTCTAGATTTTATTTATGATTGCACTAGTTAAACTAATGGTGACTATGTGAGTATAAAGACCAACAATCGGAAACTATTTATTAGGTATTTCCACCTACTATTACGTCTTAAGTACATACTGTTATCTTACATTTGGCTCGAATAGCCATTGAAATTTTCTATGAAACAACACATTTTTTACGTTTCCCCCTTATTTTATTACTTTTCGCTATTTTATAATTTTTTAGCAATTCCGTCAAAATAACGCATTATTATTTAGTGAAAATTTCAACCATCTAGCTATATTTATTGTAAAAAAACGGTTCTTTATAGGTAGGACAGACGGACGGACGGACAACGTAGCGTAAATCTACCTGCAGTTCTACAGTCATCCCGTGATCATGGCAGTTGTAACACTGCCGAAATATCGGCAACTACGCGGTAAGAACCCTTTATAATGATTAACTTTAGCTGGAAAGCGTAGGCTTATGAATAGAGTCCCATGCACCCTTGTGTATGGAACCCTAAAAATACAAACTTATGAAAGTTCGTAGCACTTGCTACGCGTCGTAGCAGCTCTACGCGCGTAGCCAATCTAGTCGTAGCAATAAAGCTATTTAGCCGCAATTAAGTGTTTTATAAGCACTTAAAGGGCACAGAGAGAGGGATTTACTTTTATTTCATCGCATTAAAGAGCAACGAGCTCGAATAGTATCGGTAATGGCAGAGGCTGAAGTACAGTCAGCAACGAAAGTCTTTGTCTAGCACGTACAGTCGTGGTCAAAAAAGCCATGACTGATAAAGTTAGTCGATAATCGATAAATGAATTTGTAAAATAACTGTAATACTCGTAAATAATCTACAACTTCAATGTTTTTGTTGGTTTTTAAGTGGATGATCAGTCCACCAAACTGAACAACTTTCTTTATAGAAACTTCACTTCACTTTTCTTTTTCTTTCTTTCTTTCTTTTTCTTTCTTTTATTTATTTTCTTCAACAGCAATATCGGGAAAAAAAACAGCTGTCCATTTGGCTTGAGTTGCGTTTTTTTTTGCGATTTTGATGTTGATGCCATACAGAAATCTAATCTAATCATCCCCTTAAAAAGTGTTAGCAAATTAAGAAGGACCCTATACAGGGTGTTTCATAAGTAACAATAAGTTTTTAAAACTCATAAGGGGGTTGTTTAGACCGTCAAACTGAACAACTTTTTCTATGGGACCAACATCGAAATCGCGAAAAAAATTATTTTATATCCCATACATATTTTAGCTCTAGTCGATTTGTAGAGTATAGAACATACATTTTTTTTCGCGATTTCGATATTGGTCCCATAGTGAAAGTTGTTCAGTTTGATGGTCTACACCACCCCCTTAAATGTTTATTTGTAGTTTTGTAACACCTTGTATAATACATATATAGTACTAACACATATTATTTACGTTTGTGTAGGTTAGACTGGGATACTTTTTTCGTGAATTTTGTAAAAGACCCGGCGTCCATTATTAAGTATATCAATGGTTGTATTCGAATAACAAATATATAATATACTTCCGATCCCAAAAATCGTAATGAAAAGCACATAGAGCAAAAAATACGAAGCTACTTCTCGACCTATCTTCAAACAAGCCCGGATCTGTCGAGCGACCGGTCCGGCGAGCGGTTGAGTAGAGTCCTCACATGTCATTCCGACACGAGGCGAGGCCCGCGACGTATCTCCCGGGAGGGCTCGATGCCTGCAGATATTATTTATGTGATTGGACATTAAACGACAACGTCATTTATACGTTTTATTTGCTTTCCCGTTTCGGCGACTATCTGTTTATTACCTACTATTTGTGCGACTAAACTGGAATCGTGGTGGTTTATAGTGGCAAGCAGCAGGGCCTGTTTCACCACTACTTGGATGCAAATGTTTGGTAATAATGACAGCGTGTAAACGCCTTGGAGAATCCCCCGCCTGTGAGTTGGCAGATTGCGTGTTCAAGCCATATGAACAATATAGTACCGTATAGAAGCGAAACCATGGTTAAACCAACACGAGATTGGTAGGCGTTTCTTAACATTTTGTTTCCGTATTTTGACATTTACCGCGGGAGTTTCGTTTCTGTAATGTACCATTTATTTGAACTGAGGGCCTACCATGAGTTTTCGCTGTACTTTTACTACTGTAGTTACGTCGCCAATTCGTATGACAGAAATTAGTTCTCAACGTTGGTTACGTTGGGAGCGCTGTACGAAATTCAATACGAAATTGGTGACGTAACTACAGTAGTAAAGTACGGTGAAAACTCATGGTAGGCCTACTGGAGTAATTCTCTAAGCACAAACATCGGTTGAAACATCGGCGAGCCGTCAATTCGGTACGCGTTGTGTCAAACTTTATATGACTTCTTCTACGATCTGAAGGATGCACTCATGGAACTGGAGCTGGAACTGATGGAACGGATACTGGTTGGAAAATCTTTTCAGCACGACGGTAAATCAAACTTTATTACTGGCGTGTAAAGATACATAATAATAGTGAATTTTGGGTTCAGCCCCATCTGACAGCACAGGATCTCATTTTTCACGCTCTATCCTTTTCTGTCGCTCAGGAACGTCATTGGCTAGAACGAAAAAGCCTGCAGCACTGCCGGTGCTGCCGCGATCGCATTCCCGCTATCTTTCTCGCCCTAGCAAATGATGTTCCCGAGCGACAGAAAACATCTCGCTCCATGCGATTCGGTGCTGTCAGATGAGGTTCAAACCTCAAAGACCGTCGAAGCAACAAATCGTGAGTTTGGAACATCTTACACTCGCGACGTCAATCTGAGCGAGACACGAACATCGTTCCTCCATTAGATAATGCTACATCTACGTCTTAATTACGTATATATATAGAACATACATTGGATTCGGGGAGGTACATAATGAGTGATACATGCTTCTGACAATGCATTATTATGACTACTTCAACGGAATTTAAATACTTCTTCGCTGATCTGGGTGTGAATGAAAAACGTTGAATGAATCTACCACTAACAGTCCCGCGCATGATTAGTGAACAATGAAAAAAATCATACCAATATAAAATAATCATACGTAACGACCTATTTTTGACTTTGAGGTGTCAGGTGACCGAAGGGCTGGCGCGTACCTCGGGCAACGAATATCCATTGCCATCCAAAGAGGTAACGCCGCCAGCGTCCTGGGCACCCTCTCGCAGGACAGCGGCTTCGAGCACGTCTTCTGTTTAGTGTAAGTTGAACGGAAGTCGTGCTCGATATAGTGGCTCATTTCTTCTTTCCTTTTTTGTATCAGTTTTTATTTTTAATCATAGCCATATCTAGTCATAAGTTGTATATAATGTTGTAAATATCGCACAAGTTCTCTTAAGTTTGTTATTGAATTTAAAAAAATCGACTCTGAGCTTAAAATAAAAAAAAAGTACGAGATAAAATACAATTTGCACTTTGAGCGCAGATATCTCAAAACAGATGCATTATAACAATTTAGTTTCTAATTCTATGTGAGCTTGTTCCATTGCACAAGACCTATCCAACGACACCTCCCTCGATTCATACGACACTCATACGAAACTTAATTTAACATTGAATAAACTTTCATATCCCCATAACTACACACGTAGGTACGTCAGCGTGCACCCCTCCCCCCGCAGGTGTCATTAGCACCTCACCCCCCCGGAGAGCACGGGGCGCTGTAATCAAGGCGCCGGTAATGCGCTTAGTTCTAGTAATCCTGTAATATCTGGTCCATACAGTAATGCCTGTCTTGGTACCTAGCGGCCAGTTAGGTTATTATAGTGTTTACTTTGGGGGGTGCTGGTGGATTTATGCACTATAGCCACACAAGTTATAATATTATCATTTTTTAAACACGCTTGCTCGTAAAGTGGCTCCTATTGCACCGCTTTTAGTCACATAATGCAGCTTATAGAACACGCGTGCAGTAAAGTTACAAATTATCGCACTAGTGCGGTAATTATGTCTAATACAAACATTATTTTTAACTGTCTTCCAAGATATTATTTCAAACAATAGTCTATACCAACCAAACTTCTTGGTTTCAAATCAAAATATAAACAAGTCAAAGATAATTGTTTATTAAACCTTTAATAAACTTTTCTGATTATTTACTTTTAATTAATTAAGAAAAAACTTGAAGATTGTTAATTTTGAAAACCTCGGATCGCCGGACGCACGTGGCCGCTATTTTTTAAATTTTTAATTGAAATCTCTCAAAGTTTTTAATGAAAGGAAAAAAAAAGTTGAGCATCAACCGTCAGTACCCCGGCGTCTTAATTAAACGTGCTGCCAAGTATTTGCATGTTCTACTTTGTTTGCTGGAAGAATGCACGCCTTCCGGGAGACGGTAAAACATCAGGCTTGCGCTAACATACTTACATCACCATAAAGGCACTGCTTATACACATTCCCATGACGCTTTTATACTATTTTTATTTAAACCTTGATAATGCATTCTATCTTACGTTCGTAATACCGACTGCTCTCGAATGGTGACGAAAAACATCGTGAAGAAACCTGCATACGTTGAAGGAGAAATTCTGATGCGTATGTGAAGTCTACCAATCGTCATTGTACACGTGTGGTGGACTAACGCCCAAACACCCTCCTTGAGGGTAGGCCTATGCCAGTGGGACGTATAGGCTTGATAATGAAGATATTATTTTGTATAAAACGTGGAAAACAGGAGTTTAAAATTGCTAATGAAATTTATATATTTTTCTTAGGCAGGATAACACGACGTTAGCAGCGAAAATGTACCTGGAATTAATAAAAAATACTGATAAATTTTCTAACTTACTAATTTTGTCGGTCATAGGCCCACCACACATTCCCACCGCTGTAACTCCTGTGAACCAGGATCAACAGCGGCGACCATTCACGACAATAGACAATGAAGTCGAGCGAGCTGACTTCAATTTGAATTGAATTAATCAAAGAAGATATGAATGAAAATAAAGAAGTTACCTATAACCTACTAAACTTATAGATCAGACCGTTCCTTCATACACGTGCAATGAATTATTGCCGGCACCGACGAACCGGTTCAAATCGGAACCCATTGTCAAATCATCCGGAACCCTCTCGTTATCATCAAAGGGCTTTGTTGTTCACTCAAACGTCTAACACTATATCGAAGGCAACATTCCTGTGTTGCACGGCCTAGCATGAGAAAACACCCGCCGAGAAAATGAGAGAGGTCGAGATATGAAAATAAGCGAGCAAGGATTTCTCGTTTTATAGCTTAATTCGTCCTTCGTGGTATACTAGCCGTTCTCGTAGACTCAATTTTAAATTTTAATTAACATCTCTGACATATACTCTAGCGATAGATAAGCTCGTTCAAACAAACAACATGTCATACAAAACAAAATAAAATTACACATTGCGGTCTGTCATTGCCATAGTGACGGAGTGAATTCGGGAACCAATGCAGTGCGCCCACCGCATTCAAGTGGAACATGTTGCTTCTACGAAAGGGCCTGTGTATCGCTAGAGTGTAAGTCAATGATTAACATAATTAATTTATGGTTTCAATCCGATTATTTCGTTAAAAATTAGTAGGGGTGTATGAGGTTTTGTGCTTCTTCATTAACACGTTGTATACTCGGTGGTACCTAGTGTCATCATAAACAATTCGTAGAGGGTTAGCGCGTCACGGATACGTCACCGAATTATTATAAACGATGCAAAGTTTGACTAATTGGAGCCCGTGCCAGATGGACGAGATGCCGAATTGATGACCACCTCTCTCCCTTTCACTCCCACTGTCAAAATCGTTAGTGACAATAACGTGAAATAACACAAGGTGAAATCAAATTATTCTTCTTATCGTGTGGGCCGCAAACCCTGGCGTCAAAGTTTTTTCACACCGCCTTACGGCCTCTGACTTGGTTTTTATGTAACGACTTCTACCACCAGACATAGAAGCCGGGAATAACGGCTTAACGTGCCATCCGAAGCACGAAATTATCATTCTTTTTCAGACAATCAGGTGATTCAGCCTGCGATGTCTTAACTAACTGGGGAAAAACGCGAAAAAAGTGACGTGACATGGAATCGAAGACACGACCTCGTTTTTAAAAGCCCAATGCTCTTAACCATTAGACCACGGCTGCCTCCATGGGCTATTGCAAGCAAAGGTCGTTATGTAACACTTAGACCATCGCTGGTCCTTTGTGTTCGCCCCAAGGTCTCTATCCAATTCAATACAATACAACAAATCAAAACATACTTGTTTGTAATGAATTGGTGACAGAACAGCCTCACAAAGGGATGTTTTGAACTCTCGATACGTCCCTAGCCTGGGCAATCGACAAGGCTTAAGTCACAGATTACTAACTCTAGTGTTAGTCCAAAATTTTCCAAAATTACTCTCTATGACATCGACAGGTCAGACGAAGAAAAGCATTTGTCTTTTCATAAAATAATGAAAATCAACCTGATCGTTTTGTTGAAAACCTGTTTTTTAAGTTAATTAACATTCTTATGGGATGGACTTTGAAATTCTGTCGCGCAACCTTTTTGTGTAGCGGAAGTTCCAAATTTAAATCGGGAGAAGTAACACATCTGCCGGGCGTGACGGCCAACTTTTTTTTCTAGTTTCCAAATATTGTTCAGTGAGAAACGGTCATCAGTTTTTGCAAACAACGCCATCGTCAGTGCGAAATGGTGGAGGCGAATAGACTCCTGATCTGCCTGAAAAGCCTAGGCACTAGGACCAACTCCGTAACACGCCTGAACAACAAAGAGATGAAATACTACAAAGGGGCACCCATTGAAAGATTTACCGGACCTGACGTTGTTTAACCGCTATGATTGTTTCAAACAGCGCTCCGCTACGCCACGACCGTCGCTTTACAATGCATTTATAGTTAGCTCGGCAAGTAAATAGGAAACATTTGCAAGTTCTTTGTCGGCGCGCTGCGTGGTGGCTCGCATACGTTTAGAGATTACGGGACGAGATGCAAATACATGCAGTCTGCTGCACTGCACCGGACCGCATCGCATGCAGTTTGCGTTACATTTATATTATGCATTGTTATATTATTCTTGTCGAGTATTATTCAACATGTTTTTATCTTAACTGGAAATATTATAAGAACTACGTCATAGAGAGAGCGTCGGTGACGCGTTGCGGAGAGCTATGGAAACTCAATTTGAGGTCCGGATTCGAATTCACACTGACCAGTCATGCTATGTACCAATAAGTCTTCTAAATTATGTACGTAATACCGACTGCTCTCAAACGGTGAAGGAAAACATCGTGAGGAAACCTGCATAAGCTGAAGAGGAAATTCCAGTGCGTTTGTGAAGTCTACCAATCCGCATTGGGATCCTACCCTGAGGGCACGGCTGTGCCCTGCAGTGGGACGTATACAATATGTTACAAAAATGCAAATAAACATTTAAGGGGTTGGTTTAGACCATCAAACTGAACAACTTTCACTATGGGACCAATACTAATCGCAAAAAAAAAATTATGTTCCTTACTCTACAAATCGACTAGAGCTAAAATATGTATGGGATATCAGATTTTTTTTTCGCGATATCTATTATAGAGAAAGTTGTTCAGTTTGACGGTCTGAACAACCCCCTTAAGAGTTTTAAATATTTATTTTTACTTATGAAACATCTTGTATAGGCTGTGATGATTGAGTGGGGTTGAACTACACATGGCCGCACGCGATCGAATTTTTCCGTCGCTCCATCCTTTTCTGTCACTCAGGAACGTCATTTGCTAGAGCATATAAGATAGACGGAACGGAACAGCACGCCGCGTGCGATCGCGGCCATGTGTAAAAATTACGTGATTTACATTTTGAACCATCCAACTGAACAGCTTTCAATATGAAGCCAACATCGATATAGCGAAAAAATTAACAGCTGTTCTATACATTTCGGTCGAGTAGTCATTGACGTTTTCCATCGAACAGCTTTATTTTCGCGAATTGATCCCATAGAGGAAGTTGTTCAGTTCGATGGACTGATCATCCTATTAAAAAACCGTCAGCATATTAAGGTGGACCCCGGATAGGTATCATCATCATCACTGGTATCATCTTAGCTACAACACTTTGTCTGAAAAAAATTTATTTTATTTTATTTTGTTTTTGGATGGGTGACCGTTTAGTGGTATTTCATCTCAAGTGTTTCCGTGCTTCGGAAGGCACGTTAAGCAGTTGGTCTCGGATAGTTCCGTTAGATGGCGTTGTAACTATTCGTTAAGCCAGGTCAGAGGCCTATTAAAGGTGGCTTGAAAATTCTCTGACAGTTAGCTAACCACTAACTTGCCTCCACCAACACGCACTGGGCCCGCGTGGTGGAGTATGCCCCACTCCCTCTCACCCTTATTCGTGAAAGGAGGCCTTTGCCCTGCAGTGGGATTCTACAGGCTATAACTAACTAATAACTAACTATTTTATTTATTTATTTGTTGACTGGCTAATCCTGCCAATACAACAAGAGTATTTTTCAACTAATTAGGTATTATGAAATTGAAAATTGTCTACCGACTTTTACTCTATTATTTTTTTCAACTACTTTTCTCTTCTTGCTAACAATACATTTTATTAAAAATAAGAGAACAATATAGCAGACACCAGTTTGTAAAAATATTATTAATGTAAACTACGCAGTAAAATATTTTTTAAACGTTCATTTTAAAAATATTTTCTTTTATCTGGAAGCGTATTTATTCACGGTAAACGCAGACTATTCGTATTAAAAACAAAATGAAACAGTCTAGAACCGAGCCGAGTTGAGTGAAAATGTGAAATTAATCTAAGGAAAAGAAAATACTCGCTGTACATCGACGGTGGTGCCACACGCCACAGAATACATAATAGTGCTACATACAGTACAGAACGACCACTACCTGGCCTTCGCTAATTTTTAACCCCCGACGCAAAAAGAGGGGTGTTATAAGTTTGACGCCTATGTCGGTCTGTCTGTCTGTGGCATCGTAGCTCCCAAACGGGTGGACCGATTTCGATGCGGTTTTTTCAAGTAGAAAGCTAATTGATGTTTTTCATCTACTTTTTATACGCAATTTAACACTGCGTTCCGCCGATTTGGGTGTAATCTAGTTAACTTAAAAGCATTGGGGATAGGAAAAAGGGCAGCAATAAGTCGTACATTTTTGAAAATTAAAAAATGTTTTTAGACTATGTCGAAATGTGAAGATTAATTATTACATAATATTTTTTTTAATGTTCTTTCACATTCATAATGATAAAACGATTGAATATTTGTTTATTCAATTCGAATTTGAACTATTTAACTTATACTGAAAATCAAAACCCAACTTGTTTATCACCTGAAGTTATACAATGTATTTGCTACGTCTTCTTGAGTTCTTCTCACCAATCTCAATTATTGCCGTAAATCTTCGTTCTAATTAAGTCATGAAGATAGTAGGTACTACCTAGTATAACCTAAAGTCTGATTAAGCTCTATTCACATAACGACTATCTGTATTGAAATAGGTATTTTTTAACATTGCACCCTCCGCGCCCGTCCGCGCTTGCCCGTCGTAATGTGAATTGAACTTTATGTTGACCTCAGAATATTGTCATTTTCTCGTGGAGCGTCTCTTGGGATACTTCTACGTCAAATAGTCTTCATCCACTGATTCTTGTTCTCGAAGATTAGAAGACCTGTGACCTTCTCGTCAGTTCTAACTAAATCATTTTTAACTTCTTGTTTTTATCACTGTGTATGTTTTGTTTTGGTGGTTATCATAAAAACATTCGTTTAAAGTTTCCGAAATAACATTAGTACAACAATTCTTCTACATTTCCTATTGCCAACAAAAACAGGTAAAACAATTCAGAATGCCCACTGTGTATTTAAACTAGGCCAAAATACGAGTGAAACATCAAACCGATCGTTGGTAGGTACGTAGTTTATACGGCTTCATATTGATTACGCAGGCCCAACTTCAAAGGTCAGTATAATACAATGTAGTTGTTATATACCAAATCCAGTGCGACACAGGAACATAAAACCGGACCCGTGTCCGAGCGGACCCGTGTCCGGGGTCCGGTTTGTCCGGTAAAGAGGGTTAGGGCTGTGCTGACGTCGCAGTGTAGCAATCATACTGTAATGTTACACTTCATGAACATTTCTGTGAAATTCGATGTTTCAGAGAGAATTACGAATGAAAAATATGCGCTGAATTGGTAGGTTTTTTATCGCCTTTTGCAACAATTTAGGCTTGATTAGTTTGAAGACTTTATAAGTTGTTTTGTCTATCTCTTCTGTACTATAGCTTACTCGTAGTTGATTGAGAACTGTACCAATATTTATTTGAACAGCAAAAACTGAAGTGTCTTGTGGCAATTATATTGTGGTGCGTTGAGGAAAGGTATAGGCACATAATGATGGGGGTCCGGGTTCGAATCTGCAAACACCATGCCATGTACTAATGAGTTTTTCTGACTAAAGTACATAATACCGTCTGCTCTCAAGCGGTTAAGAAAAACGTCGTAAGGAAAACCTGCGTACGCTAAAGAAGGAATTCTGATGCGTATGTGAAGTCTACCAATCCGCATTGGACACGCGTGGTAGAACGTGAAGCCCAGACACCCTCGCTGAGGATAGGCCTGTGCCCTGATGATTGAATACGCTTATTTTTATGAACAGCACAAACAAGATTAAATAGAAACTTGAACGGTATTTATTCGCAGAATTACATACAACTGACGATAAATTACCGTTTTATCTCACGTCCCTTTCCTGCCAAGGGAAGACAGTCGCAATTTCCTGTCGCCGTCCCTGTCTCGAGTGAGTCTCATATTTGCTACGTGAGGCACATAAATCAGATGTGAGACAGGTTTACACGGGGATAGTGGACGAGCTAGCGTACTGACGCCGTTTATTTAACTTGTACCGTTGAAAAATTGAAGGAATCCTAAGATATACAATAGAAATGTGGAAGTGTACCTGGTCGTTATTTGTTGACCAATCTGTCTCGACTAATCAGGACTCTTGGTGTACTATGACCTTCTTCTGCATATTTTTACACGAATATACGCTTTAGAATTTCTTCTTCTGCATATGCAGGTTTCCTCACGATGTTTTCCTTCACCTATTGAGAGTAGTCGGTAATACGTACATAAGTTAGAAAAACTCATTGGTACGTGGCATGTTGTCCGTGCGGATTCGAACCCGGACCTGATCATTGATAGTCTATACCTCTCCGCAGCCAACGCGCCATCGAGCTCTTATGCGTATATAAAGTCTACCAATCCGCATTGGGCACGCGAGGTGGACTATCACCCAAACACCCTCCTAGAGGGTAGGCCTGTCTGTGATGATTATAAATACGAAAGTGTGTCTGTCCGTCTGTGAGTTTCTAAATTTTAAAGGCTATACTGCTAAATAAGTTTAGGCACTTCATTTAAAGTCCCAGATAATGCTGGTGGCTGGCCTAATGATTTCTATACACCGAATTTTGAATGACTATAATTATAAAAAGCAATAAATTAAATTTGAGTCGAGTATGCGCTGCAGTTTAGTATGGAACAGCGTTTTTTTTGTTCTGACAGGTTTGCTCCCATCGTATAGTTTGTTCAGTTTGATGGGTAGAGTATGTGGTTTAAAGGTTAATGATCTTTTCATTACACCCTTTATAACAAATAACAATAAATTGCAGTATATTTGTCGGCACCAGTGGCTATTGACAATAGGTACAGTAGCGAGTGACGAAGCGGCGGGAAGCTCGCGGCCGGCGGTTTGTGCGATATACATCGAAACTACACGGTTTACCAATACAACGAGTGTACAGATATCTCTCTGTACTCTTTTAACAATGATTTTCCCACTTATGTGCTGAAAGTATACATTCGAATTACGAAATTCTGAAGCACAAAGTTAGAATTTCGAAAAAATACGTAAAATCGTGAGTGTGCGGTCATGTGGTGCGGTATCTGTTACAGTAGTAACTATTGTGTAGTAAATATTCTGTGGTATAACTTTGTATGCTCAGTTTTAGTTAACAAATAAGGGTCGGCAGGTGATTAAACGTATTATGCCGCGTGAGCAGTCTGCCATCGACTCGCCAATACAAATTAATGTTGATTTAGTAGGTTCCACTACATACCCATAAACGTGAACATAAAAGATGGCGGGATCAAATCGCCTACCTACGTACCTACACCTACGTACGTGTGCAACTCATATATCAATCAATTCCAACGACAAACGTCCCCCGCGGCACGGGGGGGGGGGGGGGGGCAGTGGCACTCGCTTGCGAACAATTGCCGGCGGTTACATCGGTGACCAAGTCCCGAATACACTTTCATATTGCAGAGTATATTGTTTACTATTTACTTACTTTTATTTTACAAAAAATTTACCGTTTCAACGTGTAACTTTTCGAAGGTAAGTGCGTTCACACACGATAACGCATTGACGGAGCGGCAGATGTCAGTCCATAGAACCACACCCGGTGCGTCAATGCGTCACCGTGTGTGAACGCACTAAGGAAGAGGGAATGCATCTGTGTTTATTGCATACACTCTTACTCTTAACAATATACAGGGTAGGTTCCTTCCTGGCCGCATTTTTAGATAAACAGTCGCTGAAGTCGAATTTGGCTATCATAATATCATAGATAGTAAATAAATAATTTATTGATATAAGTAACACACTCACAATATAACAGTTCACAACCGTTCTTCGGATGCCACGTAAAGCCGTTGGTCCCGGCTACTATCTCTGGTGGTTAGTAGTCGTTACATAAAAACCACGTCAGAGACCGTAAGGCGGTTTGAATAAACTCTGACACCAGGGCTTGCCCACACGATAAGAAGAAGTTCACAACAAGTGTAATAAACGAAAATACAACGCAGCACCAACAAAACAACATCTAATTTACTGTTTTCTACAGCAGCCATCAGGTCCCAGCTCAATATCATCCAAAAACAGATACTAACGAAGTAATTATTTATTTAAATATTTGTGGAAGCTTATAAAGTGTTTCACTGGGACGCGACGTTAACTCTCAACTCTCAGTGTTTCAATAAAGATACTATTTAACAGTTAAACTTTTAATCAGCTCACTCAGCGAGCTTCGAGTCGGAGGCAACCCTTGAATTATTACTACGAAGATAAAACAAAACGTCAGAAAACATAAAAAAGAAAAGAAAAATTATTATTTCAAGAATCATCGCGAGAGAGCGAGACGATAAAAAAACTTTTAGAATTTACGAGCGAGCGACGGTCTAAACTGGGCATTTTGGAAATAATTAAATCTGTACACGGGGTTGTAAACTAGGGATGTTTTAAATTTTAAGCACAATAGCGTTCCCAACAATCTGCCGAGCGAGTTGGGAGGGCATCAACTTTAGGGCTGCTCTCACTTTACTGCCCTTCAACCCGGAGTGAGTTAAAATATTTTACTGCAAGAAGATTATATTCATGGGTAATTTGAAAGTAAATAAGTAATAAGCTTTTGGATTCTACTAAAGGACTTTGGCATTTTATTTAATGGTTACCAAAATATGTTGTTTGTTTAAAATGATAAAGAAAATTTAAGCCTCATTTTTATGTCAACGGTGATTCGTAAAAAATTTACTGAAATTCACTGATCACAACTGGACATACATATACGACTACTAGAGAACCTGCAGAATTGTATGCCGCCTAAAAATCTCTTTTGGTTATCTCTCTTATTTAAGCCGTGACTGTAATCTGGTAAATAAATACAATACAAATACGTAAGTGGGTTAGGCTAGGTTATAAGTTTTTACATTTTATTTCCTTGAGATCTAGATCGACATCTCGTGTACTTTTGTACAAAATTTCAAGCATTTCACGGATCTTGACTTTAGAAGTTATGCCGGAATGGATAAAGACTTATGAGACTGTGGAATTCTGACAATTTAATAGAATTTATTCGGGATTTGAAAACCTCATGGTTTTTTTTGTCAGTTACTGGGTCCAGACTTCAGATGCCGTAATTGTATTCAAGCTTAAATGAGTACCAAAAATTATTATTCTGTTGAGATGTACTCGTAAATCAGACTTCATGCTAATAAAAATTGATAGGTAGTACTTTTAATTGAATGAAACATGTTTATTTGCAATACACACAATTAATAAACTCGTTCCAGCAAAAAAATTTTCAAAATGAAACAAATTATTTTAACTATAACAAAGTCATGATTGATATTGTATCGTTTATAATCTCCAGTCGAACTGGGAGCAGACCTAGCGGGGGTGAGGTAGGGCTACGAGAGAGCGGGGAGGAGGGGGTCTCTCGTTGGTTTTATTGCGGACATAAAGCAGCTTTATGTGCCGGTTATCAGATGGTGAAATCTAGAAGTTGCGCCGAGTGCCGGCCGTCGCGTCCCCGGCGGCGGCGGCGGCGATCACTTTAATATTACACACTTAACCCTCTCTGTGCGTCTGGGCGAGTTGAGACGAGGCGACAATGTTTTGTTTTAAATTAAGAGTGATTCTTAATGAAATCTTACAAAAACTTAGAACCACAACCACAAATTGAACCTTTTGTAAATCTTTGTTACCACTAACAACCATCATTAATTATATGTATTTATTCACATTTACACTTATGTACGTAAACTGCTCTCAAACTGTGAAGGAAAACATCGTGAGGAATCCTGCATATTACGCTGAAGAAGAAATTCCGATGCGTATGTGAAGTCTACCAATCCGCTTTGGGCACGCGTGGTGGACTAACGTATATTAACCCTCTCTGAGGGAAGGACTGTGCCCTGCAGTGGGACGTATATAGGCTGTGATGTTGATGATTATTCTCATTTAGCATATTTAAGGTTAAAGAATTCCGTGTCAAGTGGTGATAGGAGCTAGCCTTTCCCTTACAAAAATACTACAAGATAATTCTTATTAACTTATAACTTGCCTCGTAAATACCCAAGAGAAGAACTCGAATGTTCTACTTTTAACAAAAACATTCATCATTGCTTTGATACTTTTTATATTGTTAATCAAAAGTATTAAAGTAGCATGATACATGCTCTTCACATGACCTGACCCTTTTAAGTACGTGACCACTTTATCAGCGAGCATACATGAAACGACTTCATAAGAGAAAGGATGTATGTTTTCATTTGGACAAAGTATTTCTTTAATGTTGAACAAGCTAAAGGAATAATGCTAAAGAAACAAGTGGGGGAAAACGTTTGTTTCTGTCCATCCATGTAGAGTAGGTATTCACGAGACAGGACATGCCCAGAACAACTACAATCGAGAGCAATGAATTCGGGTTACCAACATACCTTAATATCTCGGAAACGAAGAATGATAATTAAAAAAAAACAAAAAAAAACGAATGAAAATTT
The DNA here is from genome assembly GCA_963693445.1 of Agonopterix heracliana. Lineage (NCBI taxonomy): Eukaryota > Metazoa > Arthropoda > Insecta > Lepidoptera > Depressariidae > Agonopterix > Agonopterix heracliana. The sequence continues at coordinate 22,411,353 of OY856309.1, forward strand.
ATTCAAATGTAAATTATTTTATAGATCATTTACTATTACTACTTAAATTAATAAAACTTTTGGTTGTTGGAAAGTAATGCCAATAAAAAGGCTATAAACTAAACAACAAAGGCTATAAACTATTTTTAACGAAACTTGTTAACGAAAATTTTAAAAGTTAAGAATATTTGAAATCCATTAATCGTTTCAAACATGCTCGTTGCTTTTGGAAACATTTTATTTAGCTTTTTTTTAATTAGTAATAACACTCAAAATTTTTACAAATGTATTTATAGGGCGGCCTCCTTCGACTTTTTCTTTTACTTTATACTTATTACTGCCTTCAAAGGCAAGATAGGTATGACAAGAATGGGGCAGGTGTCGATCAATAAATTTATTTCTGCCAACAACCCCAAATGCATAGACGATATGTCATGTCTACCAAACTATATAGAGTGATTTATCTTTTCCTTCATTATGCAGAACGCTAAAAAGCATAGAACTTCCTGGGTCAGTTTTCCTAACCGATAACAATCCGGGTCACTTCAAAGGAAGAGAGAAAAGGAATTTTCTGGTCAAGCATACGACCATCTTAATTTAAAAGATATATTATACAGTCAAGATCTTGTAAGAGATCTTAACCCTTTTTGCTGACTGTAAGAGAGAGGCAAGGTTGGGAGAGATGAGTCGAGGGTGGGAGAGCTAAAGGATCGTATTGCAGAGGGTAATTCAATGTTATCTGATGTTACGAGTGATTAAATATATACTATTGTAATCCGTCTGAGACCTTTGTGACATTGTTTCGAGCTTTCCAAGAATAAATAAGTGACTGTTACTCGTATGTGAGTAAGTATAGGTGTTTGGGAGATTTAATACAGATTTTCATTCTTATTCATACCACAGAGTTCATACCTTTGCCTTGTAGGCTTAATGCTGACTTTGAATCTTTCAATTAATGAATAATAATGCTTTATTTGGCACAATAAAAGGGATGCCTATCCCCAGCAGTGGGGTGATGTGGGCTGATTTGATTATTTTGTATGCTTTATTCAACAACAAACACAAAATAAATGCTACTGAAAGATTGTATTTTTCGCTGGAAGTATAGCTTAGGATTGCGTGAATGTTACTATTTGGTTCAAATCGTGGTTCAGTAATCTTCATCATCATCATCATCGCCCTATCTATACTATCAAACATATCGATATGCGATATGCTATATGCATCCCATTGCAACATTTGAGTCACATCCAAAACGTAAAACCGCAACTGTCTCTGATTGTGACAAGAGTCATACACTTCATCGTATCATATACACGTCTCCAGACTTCGACACCACCGTGCTGACAAAGAAGCCCAGGTACTCCAAGAGAACGATCTTTTTGCACTACAAGTGCACTTCAACTGAACCAACGAACGGCATCCCAAACACTGGAGCCACAGCTATGAACAACTATACTTCTCATCCTGGGGTAAAGGTCTTATTTTTCATGTATTAACGTGAAACAGATAGAGACATGTGCTACGCGTTCTATGAGCGGGTTAATGTAGAAACTTTCTAGCATTTTCAAGACTTCTCTATAAGCTTCTGATTTGCATTTTAACCAATTGGTAGATAGTAGCCTTTTTTTTCGAAATTACGACATTACTCACGGAGCATCGACTGCTTATTACTTAACTGCGGACTAATGGGGACTACACCAAGCGCCCTGGTAGGTCAAACGAACCAGTGAGAAACTTAAACAACCTGCCCAAGGGCACCCCAAAGGGGGACTACGCGACGGATTGGGTAGCAGGGATCGGTGAAAAGACCGGAGTCGTATAACGCGACATTCTAAAGCACGTAAGTACTCAATACGAAATTAATATCACTAAAACGATCACCCGTCCAAAGACTGACCGGGCGTTGATTAAATTCAGTGATCGCTTTCTAATACCGAAGCTTAACTCCGTTAACGAGCGCCTCTCAAATTAGAAGTGTAATAGTCAGTCTCAAACAGATGCTAATGTCAGAGATAGCTTTGTAGTCGTGATGTGGTTATTGTGAATCAAATCCCGAGCGCTGATCCGTTTACAATTAGACAGAGAGTGGGAGACTGGCGGTGTCTCGCACTCGATGGGTTCATTTGTACCGAGAGGCAAATACTTACACAGTTCAGTTTGATGTTATAAAACTTGCTGTGGATTTATTGTTAGGTTTAATTATACTTCTTAAAAATATTGTAAAGAGGCATTTCATAATTATAAAGTTTAGAAATAAAAAATTTGTTAATTATGCCCTGACAAAAATTGCAGAGAGTACCTATCTTGTCAATATAAGAATATATGAAAACCTTTTCTGATAAACTTGCATATTCTTTACTATCGTGTGTACTAGAATTAGTGAGCTAAGTTCCTACGCTACTAGCGTAACTTTAAAACTCTAGTTCAGAACAATATGCTTGTACATAGTACAACTCATTTAATTGATCATTCGAAAAATAGAAACTACCTCACCGGGTTGGGTTTTATGACACACATAAAATACAACCAAACGTAAACTCACAACCATAATCTCTACTAGTGCAAACAGAAACTCCCAGCAACCATTCATAACGTTGAACTCAAGATTCATGATATGTATAGCGCAAAGTGAACGGCTCAATGACCTACTATATCTAAGCGCCGCAAGCAGACGTCGGGTTGCGGCGCACGCGGTGGCGCGACAGGAACTATCGCCACTAATTGATTTTAATAACTGGAGTCTCGCATGAGCTCCTAAAGACATTACCGCGCCCTTACTGTTCTCATGAATAGAACACTAGTAACATATATTTGGCATGGCTTACGATAGTACAGGGAGCGTTCTAAACGACTACCAAATGAAATAGTGTTCTGTTGAACACGCCACGCATCACTTCAAACCTACAAAAATTTTATGGATGGCATTTCCTGCGAAACACACTCTGTTTCTCTGGTGTTATGTAGGTATAGTCTCTGTTAACTTGGTGTTACATCGCAGGCAGCTCAAACAATTAGAGGATATTATTACGCGTATTTTAAGTTTTATAAGTTGATATGAAATGAGATTCATTTGCTAGAACATGGTATTAGTTACATAGTTCTTGTGCTGTGTTTAGGTTCAGCATATTCTGCCTCGGCATGTTGTTGTTGTAAAATGTTTAAATCGTTGCAATTTTTATTTCCTATAATCATGATTATAGGAAATAAAAATTACAACGATTTAAACATTTTACAAAAATTTGCAATTCCATACTAATTCCATACACCTGTCTTCACAAAAACTTAAATACTTATATCGGAAACTAGAAAATGTCAACTAGTACATTTTCTTTGACGCCGACATCGTATTACGATTTAAACATTTTACAAAAATTTGCAATTCCATACTAAGAGAAATATAGAAGAAAAATCCGTCCTTCAATATTTACTAGAAAAGTCAATTAAAATTTTTAGACACGATCTAGATACCTAACAATATTTGTCCTTTACATATTTTGTCACATTTTCGTTTAAATACATAGTTTCAATGCTAGAATTAATTTAAGATTTGTATGGAAAACTTTGATAACAAATCAGGCAATGTATGCCGAAATTGGCCCTACATGTTGGTTAATGTATTCGCAAATTTTGTTTGCACACCAAAATAAACAAAAAAAACAACAATATATATACCTACTTACACAAACAAGAAGGGTAAAAAATGCAAAATATAATAAAACATCGTTTGTATGGAGCGCGCCAACAGAAATATCTACTAAGTGAAAGGAGAGGCTTCGTTCAAGCTTATAATATTAGCTGTGATTGAATCACTTACTGTACACTCGACTCGCGATACCTTCCCAATATGTCTCGCGCTAATTAATTGTTTCATATAGGAATACAGGGTGTTAGGGTAAACAGTTGCATTACATTGAGAGGTGAAGGTACCCATTATACTGAATAACTTTCCCTAAGAAACCTATAGTAAATTCGCCCATACTAAATGCAATCAGCTGGTCGAACTTTTGTATGAAAAGACGATTTTTGTTGCGTATTTTCTATAGGTTTCTTTGGGAAAGTTAATCATAAGTACAATCGCCCCTTAAAGTAATGCAACTGTTTACTCTTATACCCTGTATACATGCATATAAAAAGTGTAACAAAACACCCCAGTAATATTGCGCTTAACGAAATTGCCGCTTTCCACCTCCGTCGAGGAGCAAAATAGTATATTAACCTCTGGCAGTAAATAAGAAAGCCTCAGATCACATGTACATGAGATCTGAGACCTTTCTTACTTTCCTCCCCTTAGTAGGTAATCTACTGAAAAGGGGTGATTTAATTTAGACCATCAAACTGAAAATCATTCACTGTACAGAAACTACCGAAAAAAAAAAAAAAATCATACAACTTACCTACTTGACTCAAATATAATAATATGGGACAGCAGTTTTTATTCGACGTTCCTTCCATGGTGAAAATTTTTCTGTATGATGATGGTCTAAAACTCTAAACAAGTAAGGTGTTTCGTTACATCTTAACTATTATAAAACTGTAACTGAACTGTGTCTGTACATTGAAGATATTTACAAAAAAAAGATTACGATATGGTTTTTAAATATCCCCGGCTCGAAATCAACCTTTTTTAGAAATTTTGTCTGTCTGTTTGTCTGTTTGTTTGTGTGTTTGTTTGTGTGTTTGTTTGTTTGTTTGTTTGATCGCGCATCACGCAAAAACTACTGAACCGATTTTGATGAAACTTTTTTTGTTTGATAGCTTATGATCTGACTTAAAATCTGGTATATAATTTGTGCGGACGAAGTCGCGGGAAAACACTAGTTCTGTATAAGCACAAATCCAATTATTTGTACCTACGTGTCCTAAATAATATTACGCATAGAATTGGGTTTGATGGAATTCGTTCATATAATTAGACGCTTCCTAAGCACTAGAATATAGCTAGTGTGCTCAAAAAATTTACACTCACATTCGATAGAAATAACACTATCACTTTAATGAAACAATGAAAGAAGTTTTTCTTAACGTTCCAAGTGAGTTAAAACCACAGGTTAAAACAAAAGAGTTTAACCCCCCGAGGACGCGCCGAACCTGTGGCGGTCCAGCAGTGCCGGATGCCGGACCGCGGTCCGGGCAACGGTTAAATAAACAAGACCACCTGCTCGTTTTAACTAAAAGGCAAATATGAACCAATAGCCCCGGGACACTCCCTCACATGTATTACAATATTACATTTTTTTATTTTATTTCGTTGCGTATCATAATGAAAGAGTAGAAAAAATTGTGTTGAGAGGGAGCTCCCATACAATTAATAAAATCTTTTAAATACCTGCTCCATTCCCCAATTCTTTCAGTGGGTGTCTTACGACTAAGGGATTAAAGGTTTTTATGGACTAATCGCTAGCCACCCACTTCTCGCCACTTGCACGTAAATCCATCCTGAAACTTAAATTGTTAAATGTGACAATTTCTACAACTATATTCTAAAACAGAAACTTAGTTGTTGGTACTTAGTTGTAGAAATGCCTAGCCACCCTGAAAGGGATGCGGTCTTGAGTTTATGTATGTATGTACCTACTCCATCGAGTGAGATTTAGTTGGGACGATAAAAAATGTAATAAAACATCTGTCGGGACTAAGTCATATTTTAATGCTATTATTTCGAAATATTTTTGATTAAAGTTAAAATATGTTGTGTTTAAAATAAGTACTGCAATTAAATATCTGAAATCATTCATGGATGTAGCTCTTAGTAAGTACCTTAAATGAAAATGTAAAAATGCCGTAGGGCAATCAATGTCAGAAAAAGAACAAAATTGCGTGGTGAAAAACGACAGAGCAAAAATAGATAAACAACCAGTATACAATGGCTACAGAACCCTCTAAAGGGCGTGACCGACATGCTCATGTCCGGTTTTTTTTATTACAAACCGTTGGAAAACGGCAAAGTTTAGTTATTTATTGCCTCAACTCTGAAAGGGTGTGAAAGATACACAAAAACAAATTTCCGTTTTACATGATTGTGTGAACGTTAGGGTCGTGATAAAGTTGAATTATTTCCGTTACGAATTGAATAGTGAGAGAGGAATATTATAGATAGATTTTGAGTTATTGAGTCATAAATTTACGTAATGTTCATGTATAGAGCCTTCATAGATTTCGAGGCGGCAGCGTGCTTTAATATTGCAGGGGAACCACAAATTTTCCATTAGTTTTCGTATTGAATGCGACAATTTAGCATAATTTTATATTTGTAAAGAAGTTCAAACAACATTCTATTTTGTCTACAAATATATCAAAATTTTAATGGGTTTTTTTTTTGTTAAGGCTGCACCGAGGCTATTGTGCTGCCCACAATCGGATTGTTTTATTTGTTAACAACTAAACAAAATTTTCAAAATACAAAAAGTCACATTGTAGCCGTTTTTCAATTTTGGTCACTGCGGATTTGTTTTTATAATGTGTTTAGTTATTTTCTTTAAAACCCCTTAAACTGTCCGCTTTGTCCGTAATGTTTCGATAAATTGAAAGCCAATCAAGACTACACTGTGACATTCTTGTTTTTCGAACTGTTTTTTAATTGTTTAGAAATAAAAGAAATACGAGTGAGGGCAGCACAATAGGCTCGGTAACCTCTTAATGACGGGATGACTTGTGGAGCATGAAAGGAGCCTCCGAATGAACGAAATGACGAAACCTGAGTTCGTCTGTGGCACCTTAAGCAGTCAGATACGACCATTTGCTGACTGGTTAATCTTTATAGTACTTCAACAGGAATATTATTGCGATAGATCTCATGCATGCTGACATGAAAGAAGAAGACGCGATGACTAATGAAATGCAGATTAGTTATAAGGACAAACATTTTGTCTCCCCTCATTCTACTTCGTTGCTGAAATATTAATAGGAACTAATAATTACAAACTAAGAACCCGTTACCCAAACATTTTAAAATGGAATAGCATTTATACTTTCTTTAATACATGTACTCGTACATTGATGGTTGTTAAAAAATCTTATGCTTAAGCTACATAAAAGCCAGTAATTCATTGTGTAAGGACTGAAATATACGAGATAACTCTTAACACGGAGATTCTGTTCGACTCAGCAAGACAACGTTACCACATAAAACATTCACAAGCCAAGCGTCGCCGGCTCACATTCATCTTAATAAGTCTTTGCACAATGACGCTACAGACTTATTAATGTGGGGTAGATAGACAGTAAATATTACACACCTCTGGGCTGGTTGCTGCCTCGATTTATAATTCACGACACTACCATGTATTTCACAGAAAGAATTCACAGCACAACACTACACAGCTATTCGGAGTACACAACGAGAGATCGGTATCAGATGTAGAGGTATCGCGGAGATCGTCGCGTGGTGCGAAGTCGAGCGACAGCGGCGGTCGGTGCGTGGTACGGGGGCGAGAGGACGGGTGCTCGCTCGTCGGCGCGCGACTCAACTGAACGGAGCGACAGCCCGGATACTGCGCGGTGGGACCAAGTTGCCAGGTGACTGGATTTTCCGGCGATGTCCGGATTTTAGTTTTGCGATCCGGGTTTTCAGTAACAGGGTTAATGGAAAGTAAGATGTAATTTTAAACCTGTGTGTTCTTTTTTGGAGCGGTCAAAAATAAAATTCAGGTTTGTGGCATGTTTCAATTTCAGCTTTTTTTGCTTCTCAGGATTGAATGGATACTGGTGAAATGTGCATAACCATGTAGTTGCATGTTTTTTTTACCCAAAATCATCCCATGACTTTTTTTTAATTATCCCTTATAACCTTAACTTCGAACACCTCCCCTGGGAAATAATGGGAAGGTCTATTCGCAACCACATTGCAGATTCTTTTCCATTAAAATGAAAACAATTTTGGTAGATGAAAAATTCCACCAACATGGTAAAGAATCCTTTTTTCTCTCACCTTTATGAAAGGAATTGGCCCTGCAGTGAGATTCGACAAGCTATAACTTACACACAATAAAAATAATATCTATCTATAAAGTCACGCCTCTTTCCCAGTGAGGCAAGCAGCGAGCTTTTTTTCTTCATACATATAATAGTCGTTTATACATTTTTTGGATATAATTATCATCTTATAACAGTATTTTTGTTATTATTTCACTATATCGTCGAACAAGACCTCAAGCTATTTTATTATTATTGAACTATGCCATGATGTGCCATCTAGGTGTGTACATAAATGCACCATGAGTCTGTGCGCTAAACGCTACACATTCTCTCATCCTTACCCTCATGGAACTGATGGCACAAAGGAACCGGTACCATCAGAGGCGGGGTCGGAGCCACACCGTGAGAGTATCAAGATGTTGACCATGGCCGATGGACTAGTTACCTTGCTGGCAAGCCAGCAACACTTCGACCCAATGGGATCTTTTGTGTTGACCACTAGACATTCATTTTCTTCACCCTTCAAAAACATGTAAGTTTAGGCAATACCGTTCAGGGGAAGAACCCTGTAATCTCCAGATTTTTATCCATCTCCCAGGAGGCACTCAAGGATCACACTATGATCTCCAAGGATGACATCTTTCCTACTCTCCTAAAACAGGTGGGAGAGATCTTCTACCACTGTCAGTTAAAATCGTTAGAACAAGCGTTGCTTGGGGTTACCTACCAGAGTAATGAACTAAGGTTGAGGTTTCTTTGGGTATTGCTGGAGAAAAAGATTAGACAATTAGTCTTTCCTTTTTCCTATTAAAAACAATGGAAGAGTAATTATCCGGCATATTAAGGAGAACTACCTCAAGTTAAGTTTTCTGCACTACAGGCAACATGCGAACCAGAAGGGTAAATCCACAGAAAGTGTACTATAGGAACTGGTTGACAGGGTGGAAAAAACTCTTAATGACCAGGAGATTGAACTCTGTGGCTTTTTGTGGACATACAGGTTGCATTTGACATCACCTCTACCAGAGATCATACTAAAATCAATACGTATGTAATACGACTTTGCATCGCACCATAGTAAAAGGTACCATACTTGAATTAGACTTGTCAAACATTTCCAATTTATTATCTAATGTTTTGCCGGAAAACGTATGTTTGGAGCTGTCCACCCAGGCTGATACTCGACATATGGCCCGCGCCCTCGAGCCGCGATGTGATAGTGAGAGCTAAACATGCGACACTCGACACATCTCGCGATGATTAGCGGAGGACGTTTAAAAAAAACTGCGTTTTAAACTATACGAAGTGTAACGAAACACCATAGTAATACCTATTAAATGGGGTGGTGGAGTGTAAACTTTAGGCCATCAAACTGAACAACTTTCACTATAGAGACAGACAAAAAAAACTGCTGTACCATACATTTCACTTTTCAGTCGAGTAGTAGACACTGCAGTTTTGTATGAATCAGCAGATTTCTTTAATTTTTACCCGACTGCGACAGAAGGAGGGTTATGTTTTTCGAGCGTATGTATGTATGTATGTATGTATGTATGTTTGTATGTATGTATGTATGTTTGTATGTCTATTTCTTTGGCACGCCCTACAGCCTAAACGGCTTGATGGATTTTAACATAGGAGGTGTCGTGAGTTAGTTAGTATAAATTGCTACACCCGCAGGGGTAAAATTACATTGTTACAATCTTATTGTATTCTACAAACATCCTACAAAAACATGTAATTTATCGCAATAAAGAAATTGAAATTGAAATTGAAAAATCGTTAGATTCGTAAAAATCGTGAGAGTGACATAGAGTACATTATTTTAATATGGCTTATGCGAATTAAAAAAGAGAGGGGGAGAATCAAATTTTTTTCGTAATAAAATATAATATGGGTATCAAATGAAAGCTGGTGAAGGGCAGATTCCAATTATATTTATATTATAGTATTTTTATGCAACCATTTTGACACAAGACTAAAAAGTATGAAATAAACTAAATTATTTAGAAAAACAAAAACCCGACTGCATAAAAACTATTAACTGAAAAGATAAAAACAAGCTCCTTAAATCAGCTATAATAACTTTGCTTGGGCAGATTAGTACAATTTGAATGTTATTACTTATTAGGTAGGTATTGCAGGCAAACAAACCAATGACCAACAAATAGGTCATTTTTCTTTGTCCCCGTTTGCGATACCTACCTAATAAGGAATAACATTCAAATTGTATTAATTTGCCCAAGCAAAGTTGTTATAGCTGATTTAAGGAGCTTGTTTTTATCTTTTCAGTTAATAGTTTTTATGCAGTCGGGTTTTATGTTTTTCTAATTTCTCTGTATTTTGGCTCCTTAGTGAAAGTTGTTCGGCTTGATGGTCTTAACCACTCTTTTAAATATTAGTAGGGTGTTTTGTTACACCGTGTATATAAGGCATGTCAGCCAACGGGCTAACATTTTGTCAACACTCGGTCGAGCGAGGCAATCAGACGTGCGTATCGCTCCGCTCCGCAAATTGTCAATCAATCAATCAATCAAATATACTTTATTTTACACCAAAATAATATATAAACAGTAGAATACAGAAAGGAAAAACAGTAGGCACAAAATAAGGCGGTCTTATCGCTAAGAAGCGATTTCTTCCAGACAACCTGATAAGAGTCATCATATTATTCATATTCATTTATTGGTTGCTTTCATGGGTACATAGGTTCGTATACGTAAAGTAGTTCCAACCCTCCGGACGGAAAGCGTCAATTGTCGTCCCGCTGCGCTAAACGAAGTTGTCGCTTTCCACCTCAGTCGAGAAGAAAAATAGTATACTAACATCGGACAGTAAATAAGAAAGCCTCAGATCACACATTACATGAGATCTGAGACATTTCTTACTTTCCTGTCCTCGGTGTGTAATCTACTATAACTACCTATAGTAGTAAATACCTGTGAGGGTGTAAGTTTGATGAGATGAGAGGGTCGGTTAGTGGTTCGGCTGGTTGTTAGCGCGTCGCGTCGTACCGCACCTATGCTAATAGAATTAGAAGCATTATCGATTAAAGTTATTATTATTTAAGCTTCCACCACGTATTTACGCTGTTCTTTTATTCGCAGTCTAGCCGATCAGTTTTACTTGCGTAACGAGTCACGCGGGGGAGTTTTTGAGTTATTTAATACAAGGCACATTAATAAATGAATCCCATGTGGGACGGGATCGTTTGATGAAGTTTTTATATGCATTACAGGTGACCGATAGTTGGAGGTTTTTACTGCTGCTGAAATCTCTACGTGGTAAAAGTCTCCACAAATGTTTGTGCATCCGCTAAAAAGCTACTGACTAGGTTTAAACTCAATGTTTATCTTAAAACATTTTTACTTGGAGTAGCAATAAAGTTTGTATTTTCATTGCCACGTACTCTCCCAATCAGAAGAGAGTTTAATTTTTAACGTTAATTTAATCAATCCATTCGGCCGGGGATCGAACCCGTGACCTCCGTGTAAAGAGCCCAATTTTCTTAACCATTAGACCACAGAGGCAGTACAACAGAGGCAGGCAACTCGAAAATAAGATAAAAAAAAGTAAATAAAGTCTAGTATCCAACAAATTAAGGCGAGTTTTTGACGTCAGTCCTAAGTAAACATAATCGAGAAGTCGTGTTAAAATGTTTTGTTAAATATTACAAAGTTATGCTCGCATAACGCTGTACCGTACGCAGTTTCTTAAGAAAAATTGCCGCCTTGTATTTTTACGTAAGTGACTAATGCGTAAAGTTTTCCCATCGGATTTGTTTCCCACGTAGCTCGTGGTAACACTCCCCTCTGCACCTCTTCATACCCCTCACCCCGCCCTGTACAAGGCATTAAGACCGAATTGCCCTTTAAAGGCAATTCCGAGGGAATGACTTTTATTTTTAAAGAGCCATTCCGATTGTGAGGCAGCGGAGCCGGTGGAGCGTGGGGCGAGGAGCTCCTCTCTGAGACGCAGATCATATTACCGGCCTTTGTCCGACTCGAGACATCGGAGATCAAAGGGAATAAGCGTGCATCCTCCATTGAGCGGAGTTGTGGAATAATGCGCCATTATGCAAATGTTCACAAAAGGGTTATAAATAGTGAAAGAGCAGAGCTTTCGTTATCGGTGTCCAGGGTTGCCAACTCCTCTATATTAATGGTCCTACTACTAAGTAAGTAAGTTATAGCCTGTAGAATCCCACTGCAGGGCAAAGGCCTCCTCTCACGAATAAGGGTGAGAGAGAGTAGGCCATACTCCACCCAAATGCGTGTTGGTGGAGGCAAGTTAGTGGGTCAACTTGCGGTCCAATTACTATCTTTAAAAAAAAGTACACAAACATAAGTAACTAGTGTTTTCCCGCGACTACCGCACAAATTATATACCAGATTTTAAGTCAGATCATAAGCTATCAAACAAAAAAGTTTATTTATTTATTTATTTATTTAACGCTTTATTGTACACACGGAAATATACATAAAAAAACAGCATAATAGACAATTACAAAGGGCGAGCTTATCTCTAAAGAGATTTCTTCCAGCAAACCCGTGACAGAGAGAGAGCATACAAAGTTTCATCAAAATCGGTTCAGTAGTTTTTGCGTGATGCGCGAACAAACCAACAAACTAACAATTTCATCAATAGATGGCGCTGTACGTTTTTAAATCGCGCTATCGAATGTTATTTGAATTTATATGAAGAGAACCGCTACTTTTTTATTCCTCATGATTTTACGGTTTTATAATAGTTAAGATAGCTGGCGATTTTTCCAATATGTTAAAAGAGGATGTAGTGACAAAGATAGAGAAAGGTACCCTATGTTGAGATGGTTTTGTCATATGGAAAGAATGGATGAGAGCAGATTCTCGAGTGCAATCTACGATTATAAGGCAAGCGTAAGTGAAAATGTTGGAAGGGGACGGCCTTGACGTACATATATGGACCAAATGGTCAGGTCTACCCGAAACCGACGAGCGTGAATGAAAGGGCTAATGAATGTGGAGAAAGCTAGAGAGGTTTGTCAGGATCGTAGCAGGTGGCGTTCCGTTGTCTCTGCCTACCCCAGTGAGAGAAAGGTGTGAGAATATGTATGTATGTATGCGTTATTTTATTATGTACATTTAAAAAACTCATTGTACCGAGCTCGAAAATACTACATTTGGGTATACAAATGTTCAGCAACCCTATCGATATCCCTGAGTCGGGCGAACCGCGCCGGGCCGCGCGACATGTCGCCCGGTCGGGCACACGACCGGCCTCACTCGCGCTGATCCAGGGCTCACCTCGCCTCGCGCCGCCGACCTCACCGCTTCATGTTTGTACCCTAATTCCAAATAACATGTATTGCTCTGACTTTAATTAATGATTTCACTACTTCATTCTTATTAATTTAGTATAAGCATATGCTCACGACTATAATCCCCGAGGCGGTAGTCAGAGATATTCTAAAACCTTAGAACATTCACGTGTCACTAGTAGTACCGAAACTCTGTCCAGTGTGACGGGGGGTCAGCCCGTCGACATTTATAATGGACAGTGGGTACAATACATGCCTCGAAATTGAAGCATGCAGGTTTCCTCACGCTGTTATTCTTCACCGAAGCCAGTGGTTTTACAAATCGTACATAAATTCCGAAAACTCATTGGGCGTGGACGGGGATCGAACCATCGCCTCCTGCACGGCAGGCACGGTTACTCGCCACTGGCTTTAATAATAATAATGATAAAATAATAATTGCTCGCCTTACTAGCTCACAAGCTGTAAACTTTCAAAAGGAAACTCCTCTCGGCGGGCGAGTTACAAAAGGAACTGATAAATCTCAACTCTGTGAGAAAACGACCAACGAACGAGCGCCGGCAACTTGAGGAATTTAAATTCAATGAATCGCGAGACGTCGACAACGACGACTAACTGACTTTGTTTTTTACATGACGATTAAAAATTATCTTCTGTTTTTATAAAAGAGTTCCTTGACTGACTGGAAGAAAAGGCACAGCATAAACCACTGGCGATAGAAATATGAAATCTTAAATAATATCCTACAAAAGATGTAGAGGTGCACCTAAATATATTTTTTCTTCAACATTAACTGACATGTTTAGGAAACATTTTATTTAAGTGACATGAGCATTGTGGTGTAATAAAAGTTTGTATAAAATATCTTATAGGTATATGAGTCTGGGACTTTGGATTCATGCCTGAGAACAAAATCATAATTTGAAATCCTGGCGGAAAAAGTAGCTGGAAAAAGCTATTTGTACAGGGTGTAACAAAATACCCTAGTAATTCTTAAGGTCTTCAGACCATCAAACTGAACAAATTTCAAATTGAAAATATTAGCTGTCCTATACATTTGAGTAGAGTCAGAACTGCAGTTTTGTATGGGACAGCTGTTTTTTTTCGCTATTTCGATGTTGGTTCCATGGTGAAAGTTGTTCAGTTAGATTTTCTGAAGAACCCGTTAAATATTACTAGTGTGTTTGTTACACCCGGTATATTTAAAACTTTACAAGGCACTAGCTTAGCTGGCTAAGGCTTAGGTGACTTAAATGAAAAATAAAAGGAAATACATTAACAAAAAAAACCAGTGTGCCACCCACGACTGAAGTAAAACTTCCATTTGCCTCGCCCTATCACGCTTTTCGTAACGCTCTTGTCACACATTCACCAGCTTACTCCCCAAGTCAAGCGTGCGTACAGAAGTTTTACTTCAAAAATATGAGTCACAAAGCGACGAATTATTTAGTTTTCAATAGTTCGATCACATACTTCTATTAGAAATCTGTGAGTTCGATATTCGATGCCTTTATTTTCTAATATTGATGATTCAAATAGTGGCAAATTCAGATTTATGTGAGTATTAACTTGTTTCTGCTCATTATGGCCTCAATCGTAAGGCTAAGGTATAATAACAGGCTCAAAATTTTATAAATGTTCCTCAAATGTTTCATGTTATCTAAAAATAAGATCAAAAAATTCAGCTATTACTTATTGCAAAAAATAAAAAGGAACCGTCACATTCCACAGGTAGAAGCCACTCTCACCCCCTACCCTCTTACCCCCTGACTGAACCCCCCTCACCCCCGGCCTGTATCGACAGATTACTTGCTGACAAATATAAACACGGCGTCCTCTCGATCACGACAGAACCACGACATCAATATAATGTGCTTTTTGAACATTTCAAACACTTCGACGAAGCTTTCCCTTTCATTACTGACGTCTTGAGATATTTTTGTATGTGTTTGGGGATTTAATACGTTCCATGGATTTAGAACGATAAAGGATGCCAATCCTCCGGACAAGTATGGAAACACGAAGATTGGGCATGGCGGTCGGTTATGTTCAACCTTCTTTCGTACGTAGATATTTAAAATTTTAGGTTTTTTTCTGTCAGAATAAAAATTAAATAATAAACTCTTTTTACCCGACTGCGCCAGGAGGATGGCTATGTTTTAATTTTCTTCGTTGGATTAGAAAGGGACAAACCAACAACGATGATGAAAACGTACGTAAGAAGCTTGAACATTACCGACCGCCAAGGAGTATTATCATGATTCACCGCTTGTAAGGCAGTGTGCTCTCCAGGTATGCCACCTTCCTGATACGTATTTTGACAGCCCGATAGCTCAGTCAGTAGCCAACCTGCCTGCTTTGCCGAGGATTGCGGTTTCACATCCCGCAAAGGTAAAATTTTTGTATGACGAATATGAATATTTGAATACCTAAGTGATGCGACGAACAAAAAAACGAGTGTTACGAAGATTTTTTATAATTTTACGTTTTTTTCAGTCTGCATATGTAATTCTTTTACGTGGTGTCAATTTATTTGGAAAATATGAAATTGCATGTTACTTACTTACTTAAATTCGATCGGATCAAAACTACTGAACCGATTTTGATGAAACTTTTTTGTTTGATAGCTTTTGATCTGACTTAAAATCCTATATATAATTTGTGCGGACGACGGGGAGACGCTCGTTTATTTATATTTATCTATTTTTTTATCACTTATAAGGAGTAAGCTATACTCTAGTTAGCTGTCTACTTGCAGAATATACGATCATGATGGAACGACGATAAAAAAAATAGATAAATATAAATAAACGAGCGTCTACCCGTCGTCCCACAAATTATATACAGGATTTTAAGTCAGATCAAAAGCTATCAAACAAAAAAGTTTCATCAAAATCGGTTCAGTAGTTTTGATCCGATACGCCTATAAGTGTGACAGTCATATTGTGTCCAACAGGTTGGGTTAAGTTATATGCTCCACTACACCACGAGAGCGAAATGAAATACCGGCACTAGTTGTTAGTGCTACGGTTAGACTACGGCGTAGCACTCGTAGCATCCCTAGTAGATTTAGGTAGTATGAGGTGACTAAGGGGACAGTGTTTCTTAGATGTTTCGGGGGTTTTTATCTCCCGAGGGGCAGAAACATTTTGTATGATAATTGCCATAGATGAAAGTAAAGGTAATTGCTATAAATACCACCTAGAGTACCACCCTCCAAATATAGTTATGATTATATTAAAATTATATTATGTTTAAGAATGCTCAGATGTACTACATTTTGGTATGTCTTACGATTGCCAACTTTTAGGGTTCAGTACCCAAAGGGTAAAACGAGACCCTATTTCTAAGTCTCCGCTGTCCGTTCGTCTGTCTGTCTGTCTGTCCGTCTGTCACCAAGCTGTAACAGTGATACTAGTAGTTAGATAGTTGAAATTTTCACAGATGATGTATTTCTGTTAAAAAACAGAATGCACGGGTCCGATTCGCACTTGGCCGGTTTTTTGTAATACTCTGTGAAGTTGGAATTTCAAGGGAATTTCAATTACAAAGGGCGAGTTTATCTCTAAAGAGATTTTTTCCAGCAAACCCGTGACAGAGAGAGAGCTCTATTGGCTCCATAGTGAAAGTTGTTCCGTTTGATATGGTCTAACTTAACCATGCCCTTAAGTGTTACTAGGGTGTTTTGTTACACCCTGTATACATGCTTATGATAAATTGTAAAAAAAATGTTTGAACGTCCTCGTCGTTTATCAAAACAGAAACGCACAAAGAGTGAAGAGCTCAAAAGCACTCGAGGCTCAAGTAAGTATTTATTTATTTCGCTCGCTCGTAATGTTCACGCTTCCGTTTCCTTTTTTCATTTGTCACTCGCGTCATTATCGACAGTTCAATCCTGTAGTAACCCCCCTCCCCCTACATCACTCCCCCCCTCGCCGATACAACCCTCCACGCATCATTGCGTGCGCTGACAATGTTTTGAATATTAGCAATAGGAATATACTTTGCCACATTTTCATCATTTTAAATGTGTATATTTATTTTGATGGAGTAATAAACCAACAAATCTACGCGTTCCTAACAAAGCTTGCAGCTGCAAAGCTTAATTTAACCACGTATCGACTGTTCACAAAATCGATTTATTTTTGTTCTAGTGCAAAATCCATAAAAACTAGTATAATGACTATTTTATATAGCTAGCTGTTTCTCCGCGACTGTGATTGTTTATCACATTGTTAATTATTAAATAACACAATTTTATTTAATTGCTTTTTTGAAAAAAGAAAAGAGTTTATAGGTGGAGATTTGTAATTAGCTTACAGTTATTTAAGGATGTGTTTACTTTGTAGGTAATCAATGCTGTAAATCTTCCTAAGAATAATAAAATAAAAAATAAATCTATGTAATTTTTGCCAGTAGTTTTTACGTGTACCATTCCGGAAGATAAAAAAAGCCATACGATATGATGAAGACGTAATGTTTGGCGGCCCGATAGCACAGTCTGTAGTGAACCTGCCTGCTGTGCCGAGGGTCGCGGGTTCGAATATGGGGTATCCTGTCTTGTGGTCAGTTTTGCCCATCTTACCGAATGCATGCGACAGACATGTCGAACCCAGTCCCACGTCAGCTGAGCTGTCTTGCGCCCCACGTCCGCTATGCCATGTTCTGGAGCGCAGAAAGTTCCGTGTTTCTACTCGTAACAATATCGGTTAGTCTCACACCAAAAATACTGCGCTCCATCGCTCTTTGGCAGATCTTTAGGCTTGATTTTTTATGTTCAGTCAACGACCATTAAAGTTATATGTTTTGTGTTGGATATGATTACGTAAATCGAACCGAAAATATAGGAAGGTTGTCTTGCGTAGTTACCTACTTTTATTTATCTTATTATAACTTACGTAAAACAATATTATTATGTTTAGAAACAATACCGAAATAGTAGCACTGTGTCAGTTTACGTGAATTGTCTTATTATAAAGACGTGATCCGTAATCTGTCTGGAGGTCGTAGGAACAACAAACACTTATATAAATGTTAGAGATCCAGTCTCATTCATTGTGAAGCTTTAAGAATAACTACGACTATGACTACTTACGTTATAACGGACGGTTTCCACGCGATCATTCGCAAGAAAGTGGCCTCTCTACTGCAGCGCCTGCGAACCAGTGACAACGGCATCCTTAAATGCATTGCTGCCAGATTTGACTGTCCCATACAAAAACACTGGGTGGAGCTGGTGATTTGGAGAGTCAAATTATTAATCAACCTACTAACAAAATTATGGATTTTTATCTGAAATAAATGCGTATTTAATTTTAATTTATACAGGGTGTAACAAAACACCCCAGCAATATTTAAAGGGCTAGTTTAGACCATAAAACTGAACTACTTTAATTATGGAGACAACATCGAGAAAACATAAAAATAAACTGCTGTTTCATAGAAAACTGCAGTACCTACTCGATTCAAACGTATGGGAGGGCTGATATTTATATAGAGACCCGCCTTGCATTAGCATTTGCCGTCTGCCAACGTATAAGATCAAGAAATTTTACGCATTCACATACAATTTTATATCTTATCACTATCACTTATCACTATTTAATGAATGTATTATTCATTAAATAACTGAGTATAAGATTGCATGGAATTTACTTTATTTAAAGCATAGTATAGCGTAAGCATAAATGCTCACGACTATATTCCCCGAGAAAGTAGTCAGAGATATTCTGAAACCTCAGAACTAGTTTCACTAGTACCGAAACTTTCTCTGTGACGGGAAGTGAGCCCGTCGCCACTTGTAATGGACAGAGGGTACAATACATGCCTCGAAATTGAACCATGCAGTTTTCCTCACGAAACCGGAGACCTCGATTTCTTTATTTAAATACATTTCTAAATGGTTTTATCACGTCGTATATTAGTTTTTACACCTATAGTTGTAGTATAGTTCCTGATCATGACCATGACGGATTATGTTTAATTGTTTATGAATTTGTGTTTCTTTATTATCCATTCTTTCAACACCATTATCACGTTATTGTATTAAAATGTATCTCTCATTTATGATACGGATAATTAATGAGTGTTGATAGAATATAATTAAGTAGCATAATGATATAGGTACACACGTGAATCAAATCGCTATAATGTATCTTAATTACCCTCCTAATGCGACGGCGTGATGGATGTGCCCGCTGTCGCCACACCGACCGCTGGGGTGTGTGCGTGGGCGTGTGTGTGTATTGGAGACCTTATTACTAATGTGCAGCATGTCTTTGAACAGCACCAGTCTAGACGGGTGTCGTTGTAGGCAATCAATCCTTCATAGAGCAAGAGTCAAGAACGCCAGACCTTCGTTATTTTATAAAAGCAGAATTTTATACATTTTACTTGGGTAAGATACCCAATCCCAATCTTGTTGTGGGGGCTGGCAAGACAGTGGGATCTTTTGTGTTAGCGCCAATACTTTTTGCTTTCTTCACCCTTCATCATGGTCAATGAAGGAGGCAATGCCACTGAGGGGGAGAAACCTAAGATCTCCCGGTTTTGGGTATCCATCTCCGAGGAGGCACATGTGTTTTGCCACCATTACATCACAGACACAAAGGATAAGTTCCAAGGTATCTTCATCTTCTCTATACTCGGGTAACTATTAGAAGATGTTTCCTCAGCTGCCCGACAGTTTTCATACTTCTAACCCCTGGCCAGATGACTCAAACTTCATAGTTGCCCATCATTCCTTGCTGTTGCGTGTTGGGAGCATGCTCTGAGAAACTTTCAGCTTTTATAAAATAACAAAGGTCTGGCGTTCACGGGACCTTGGACTATCAGGCAACTGCCTCCCTGGTCTAATGGTTAAGAGCATTGAGCTCTTAACACGGAGGCCGTGGGTTCGATTCCCACGGGGGACACCTAGTGATATGTCACTTTGTGCGTTTTTCCCAAGTCGGTAAGGACATTGCAGACTGAATCACCTGATTGTCTGAAAAAGAAATATGATTCCGTGCTTTGGATGGCACGTTAAGCCGTTGGTCCCGGCTACTATTACTGAGGGTAGTTGTCGTTACATAAAAACCACGTCATAGGCCGTAGGGGAAAAAACTCGAACACCAGGGCTTACTGCTGCCCACACGATAAGAAGAAGGCAAGATCAACATTACTGAGAGAAAAAAGTGTGACTTCTGGTCAGTAGCAATATATCCTCTTTCTGTCAGTAGCTATTTCTCTTTCCATCACATGCATGACTTCATAGTGGAAGTTGTTCAGTTTGAGTGGCTGAAGGAAGCACCCCCCTTTAATATGTAGCGCATATGCATATGTCTATATTCCCCGAGGGGATAGTCAAGAGATATTCTGAAAACTCAGAACATCTACGTTTCACTAGTAGTACCGAAACTCTGCCCATTGTGACGGGAAGTGAGCCAATCGCCACTTGTAATGAACAGTAGGTACAATACAATGCCTCAAAATTGAAGCACGCAGGTTTCCTCACGATGTTTTCCTTCACCGAAAAGCCAGTGGTATTACTGGTATTACAAATTATACATAAATTCCGAAAAACTTATTGGTACAAGTCGGCCTGGACAAGGATCGAACCATCACCTCCTGCACGGCAGGCAAGGTTACTCGCCACTGGACCACCCCCCTGGACCACTACGGCTATATGTTACATATTTTTAACCCCCGACGCAAAAAGAGGGGTGTTATATACCCTGTTTACATAGGTAGGTATTCTAAGTTCACTTAAGGCTCAAAATAATGATCATTAATCTTAAAAAAAGGTTTTATTTACGGTGGAAGTCGGAAATTGTCGTCGGAAATGAAGTCTTAAAAGCACTCTTTCTAATGTGTAAAGCGAAGAATCCTTTCACACGCAATCTGAACACTCATCGATAAGGAGTCGTTACAAAAATCGTAATTCACCCCCCCCCCCCCCCCCTCTGCCTGGACCCCACCACTGGGGGCTTGGGGGGGCGCTAAGTGCTTTATGCGTTGTGCAAATACTTGTGTTCAGAGGCTTCGCGCGAAATGATATGTAAACGTCGAGACGCAATATACGTGTTTACCGATCTCCGCCGCGCCACGGTATAAACTGAATGGTACGGATGAAATTGAAATTGAAATAGATTCATTGTCACAGCACAAAAAGTTCTACAACATTTTTCCATAAATATAAATTAATATAACCCTAAAGAAGTAAAAGAACTTATGACAAAGGGACTAGGCTTCAGTGTTTGCTGCTAATGTGATAAAACCTTAGAAAATGTACATAGGGACCCGCTTCGCGTTAGCATTTCCCCTCTGCCAATGTACAAGATGATGAAGTCTATCAATCCGCATTGGGCACGCGTGGTAGACTAACGCTCATGCACCCTACCTGGGGGTAGGCCTGTGCCCTGCAGTGGGACGTATATAGGCTGTGATGATGATGATGAATGTACACGATCAAGAAATCTTATGCATTTACATGCAATTTTACACCTTATCACTAAACGAGACAGCCTATGATTGCGGAACATTGAACTTCGAACCCTATCACGTCACACGACACTGTTTTTATTATTTTTAACATTCAAAATTAGAATCTATAGTAATGGAATAAAGTCCAAAGTTGCGGATTTTATGCTACCTCTTCCCCCGCAAAACGTGGCAGACACGCGTAACTTGTCCATATATAAATTAGTCTAAGGATAAAATTCACGAACCGGCAAAATAGAGTCGACTCTAGATACTGTTGATGCCAGTTTCTAGTATCAGTTACTGCTCCAATTATACTACGCCGGCACCGATCCAATGACATATTTATTAAGATACCAATGTTTGTTTGTTTGACGATATGCCGAGGGCGGGGAGAGGGACGCGGGGTGAGTACGTTTCTTTTATCTGCGACTTCGTGTAAACAAGACAATCTGAAGAGCGCTTGATCTCAGTTGAGTGAGTGGCTTCAATCGAGCGTTCAATCGAGCGACAACCTGTCGTCCCGGGACTTAAGGGACGAAGTCTCGTTATATTTTCAATACTGATCAATTAAAATCTATAAAAATGTTCAGTCATAATCTAGAAACTAATTTCTATGCTTGAATGTTGTCAGTGCCTCAAAGATTTCCATACAAATCTTAAATTAATCCTAGCACTGAAAACAAAGAGATTTGTTTCCGGAAAACTTCATTGTCTATAATTGGTAAGTATTGAAAAGATAATCAGATTTCGGTTGTATGGAGCGCGCCAACTGTAATATTCCCTTAGGCTGCCTGCATGTCCACTGAGGGGAGCGAGGCCGCAGAGCAGAGAAACGAGGGAATGTTGGCCAATGGGATTGCATAAAACATCCGCTCCGAGAAAAAAAAAATTCATAAAATATGCATTCTTATTGGTTGATATTTCTTCGTTTCTCCACTCCGCAGCCTTGCTCCGCTTCTGTAGACAGGCCGCCCCTTATAGTGGCCGAGATAGGACACTATATGAAGGATAGATGCAACTCAACTGTACAGATGGGACAGTAGCCACAACCATTCCTTATCCCATCCCATCTAGGATACCCAAACATTGACGGCCCGACAGCACAGTCTGTAGTGAACCTGCCGGCTGTGCTGGGGGTCGCGGGTTCGAATTCCGTAAGGGACAAATATTTGTATGATGAATATGAATATTTGTATTGGTACATGTACATACCGAGTCATGGGTGTTTGTATCTATACAATACAAGGTGTTACAAAACTACAAATAAACATTTAAGGGGGTGGTATAGACCAACAAACTGAACAACTTTCACTATGGGACCAACATCGAAATCGCGAAAAAAAAAATTTATGTTCCATACTCTACAAATCGACTAGAGCTAAAATATGTATGGGATATGAAATTTTTTTTTTGCGATTTCGATGTTGGTTCCATAGAGAAAGTCGTTCAGTATGACGGTCTTAACAACCCCCTTAAGAGTTTTAAATATTTATTTTTACTTATGAAACACTTTGTATATGTATTCTATATCGTTGTCTAGTTATCATAATACAAGTCCAGGCTAGATTCTGGAACTTTAAATGTGACTAGATAATTGTGGCAAAGCCCAAGATATTTATTTATAAAGTACCTATACGATACAATAATACGATCAATATCGTGGCATGGTGGAGCCCGGGCACCGGGACTCTGTTCCCGGGAAATACATAACTCTATGGTACTTGTAGGGTACTCCAGCCCGTACGTTACGTTTCCATGTAGGTAAGTACCTACTTACTAAACATTTTATTATTTTTCTCTTCTGAACCCTACAATATTACCTCTCACGCTAATGTTATGACAAGAAATGATAAATATTTTTTATTTGCACACCAAAATACACAAAAAACAACAATTTATATATATAAGATGAATACAAAAGGCATCCTTATCACTAATGGTTATTTCTTCCGTGCAACCATTCTATTTTATAATTAGGCTATGATCAGTAACAACAGCAATTCCATAGTTTAGAATCCTAAAAACTTTTTGTTGTCCGACTCATAAATTTTTTATTTTTATTGGAATTGACTAATAAAGAGTTGCTAAGGGAGCAGTTACTGTTTTTTACTGTGGACTATTGGAATTGAGTGAAGTTAAGCAACTAGGGTTGCCACCTTTTTTTTTCGCAATTAAAGTACATTTGTTATTACAGGTAAGAAAAAAAAAGTACATAGTATCAGAATAAAGTACTAAGAGCAATTGTTAATGTAATTCCACAAAAGCAATTCAATTCAATTCATTTATTGGTTTCATGTACAGTATTAAAGGTCTTATAATATAATTAGGTATGAGTACCCTGTTGATTAGGGCATTGCAAATTTTCCATTATATTCGTTTTGTGGATCATTCATTAACCAATCACCATGTTCGATTTCCTACAAACTTTTCTTCAGTGGGGCTAGTACGCCAACCCGCGATAGCGACATTTAACACTTCCATCTGTCAAATTTAGTCTTTTATCTCGTTCGTTCGCGCGCGAATAGAAAGAGAGCGGAAGCTTTTAGTCGTATGTGATGTGGCGCTGGCGAGTCGCGACGTCGATTCAGTACTAATCGATATATTTCGTTAACGAAAAACTAAACTTTTCAAAATCTCAAAGAAATCAAATCATGCGAAATAAAGTATTTTCGTGTACTTTATTATTCCCATAAAGTATAGAGTACAATTACCTTAAATAACGTACAAAACTTTATTATAAAGTACGGGTGGCAACCCTATAAGCAACCGACCTAGGGGCACCCAGAGGGATACCGACCTCGGCATAGGACGTTGCTGGGGCTACGCGGCGGATTGGGTAGCGGGGATCGGTGAGGAGCATGTCGCAAGCCCTCGACTACCGATTGCACAATAGATAACCTTAGTGTAGATTTTTCTCCCGTTGGTTATCTATTATGCTCATGAGCATAGGTAATTTTATCCTTTCAAAGACACGACATAATAGGGATGCCTGCATAAAAAGATGATTTGACTTTTGACACCCCTCAGTTGAAAAACCTTTATGAGTTTGAGTATTAATTACGCTTATAACTGCAGGCTGCCTCATTATGAGCTATGACTGATTGTTAACAAGTGTACGTACAGTACTTTGTGTACTTTGTGACGGCGTCGAATCAACAGTTCGTTTCAATGATAATAATTACCTTATTGTTTCACGGGCGATGCCGATTGATTCACCCCGTCACCCCCGTCACCCGGGGGGGAGGGGGGTTGAACCCGTCCGTTTGTCCCCGAATTAACTGAACAATATTAATGGCTTCCTCTGAACAAAGATCGCGACTCTTCAAAGGGTTACGATTGAAACAATATTCTTGAATAAACATTTGACTTTCAATATAAGTGAACTGGTTTATTGAACAAACTAATTAGAAATAAATTTACAATCACAATTCAAATTGAATAAAGAGAAAGTATTGTTTTATTTAACTTAAATACTTGTTCCGTTCGATTATAATACTGCTTGAGTTGTGATTGTGAGTAGGTATAATACGACATGACTAAGCGATAGCAAGGAAAGTGCGTGCGTAGTGCGTGTGTAGCTCGTAACTATATTGTTTTGTGTTTTTCATTGTTATAAAATTACTCAAATTACATAGATTATGGTTCCATGCTCACAATAAACCACTCTATGGAGGTGGTACTTGGGAATGTTCCTCCATTGAAAAGGGAAGATCTTCCACCAGACTTAGTGTGAAGCCTGGGGACCGGCCGTGGTCCAACAGTTCTTAGTTGGACCTTGTATATATATCGAATCTCTGTGATTATTTCTCTTGCGCGATTTATGTCTCGCATTCGATTGTGAACCTTATTTGTAGTAGGTTACGAGTTACGTATTTACGGTGAACGTTGTCTTTGTATGGAGCATATTTCTGAGCGCGACGGTATCGCCATCTGTTAGCTTCTTTGCTATAACTTGTGGGTGTTGACATCTATGGCAAGTCCCCACAGTACTCCCCCCTCAGACCGGAGGTCGTTGAGTTGTTCGAAGTGTGCAGTCTGTATCCATGTAGGTGCAGGGCTCCAGTCAAGTGAGTCTGACGAGCGATGTGCTGCGAGTGTGTGCATCTGTCAGGGAGACTAGTCCTGATGTGATGCGGGTGAGTGACAGGCGTGGAGAAGGCGAGCAGAACTGCCACGTGGAGGTGAGCTCAGACACGTGGGCTGCGGAGATCCTTCTATGCAGACGCTGACTGTCGTTGAGGAAGCTGCAGGCCCAGGAAGCGGTGTGAAGACAGCTGCGATGGACCTGGTGCGGCTTCGGGTTGATGGCGTGACTGCTGCTTGTTTGACCTGGTCGAGGGGTGTGAAGGGGTTGGTTGAAGCTGGTTGATGCTCTGTGTTGATGCTGCTCTGCGGTGTTCTGGTTGCGATGTTCTTTGTCGAGGGTCACCAATATGGAGGTGGTACTTGGGAATGTTCCTCCATTGAAAAGGGAAGATCTTCCACCAGACTTAGTGTGAAGCCTGGGGACCGGCCGTGGTCCAACAGTTCTTAGTTGGACCTTGTATATATATCGAATCTCTGTGATTATTTCTCTTGCGCGATTTATGTCTCGCATTCGATTGTGAACCTTATTTGTAGTAGGTTACGAGTTACGTATTTACGGTGAACGTTGTCTTTGTATGGAGCATATTTCTGAGCGCGACGGTATCGCCATCTGTTAGCTTCTTTGCTATAACTTGTGGGTGTTGACATCTATGGCAAGTCCCCACAACTCTTTTTAGGCTTCTGTTTAGTCCCAAATGGTGAAAATGGGACCTTATTACTAAGCCTACGTTGTCCGTCCATCCGTCCGTCTGTCTGTCTATCTGTCTGTCCTACCGATTTAGGGCTGTAACTTTTGAACCTTAAAAACTAGATAGTTGAAATTTTCACAGAATGTGCGTTATTATGGCGGATTTGCTAACAAAAACGGGTTCTCAACAAGAAATTAGTTTATATCAACGTTTTTTCTTTACGCTCTGTCTTAAAAAAGGTAATACAAACAAGCGTCAAACATGCGGTGTGATTATAGAACAAATTCTACAGTACAATAAAAAATAATTAAAACCGGCCAAGTGTGATTCGGTCTCGCACTAAAGGTCAACAAGAAAATTCTTTTTTCTAAGTATTTCTTATGTTGTGTGGATCGGAGTGAGCGAGTAGCCCGACTTGCACTTGACCGTTTTATTTCCCGTGGGTGTAGCACGAGATGACTTAGAAATAAATGTTTTCTTCTGCAATGGACCTTCATGTGAGCTTAAAAGGTTTCTACCCTCGAATTTAATACAGTCGTGGTTTATGAACGTATAAAAAGTTCAGCTTAAAGGTTACAAAGAAACTTACAGCGAGTAAGTATCAAAATAGATTGATTATCCGTTTTCAAATAACAAAATGTTCATCTTACGGGCCGTTCAATAATAATATTTTCTCCCCTCCGGACGGAAAGCGTCAATTTTCGTCCGGCTGCGCTAAGCGAAGTTGCCGCTTTCCACCTCCGTTGAGGACTCGAGGAGAAAAATAGTATACTAACCTCGGGCAGTAAATAAGAAAGCCTCAGATCACATGTCTTACTTTCCTGGCTTATCCTTCCTTCATGTCTCTAATATCACCTTATTATGTCTCAGTAGTAATGTAAAACAATTAAGCGCGTGTTACTGGTCCCCTTAATAGCGCACTGATGCGAACAGTATAGTATGTCATTCAAATAAAAAGTCCATGGTGCTAAAAGAAATGGTGTAAGTATAGCAGTGACTAGTGCTCTCCGTGGCACGTTGAAACTCGCAGCGACTCGCAGCATCTCGCAGCGTGTTCTAGCATCGAGCTGCCACTCAGGACAACTGTTTGAGAGTTCTCTTTGAGTTTAATATCAAATGAATCGCTTCGTTATTCTCTTAGCTGCCGAGAATAGAGACATATTATTATGTTAGCATTTAATTTAATGAAGAGAACGTATTTCTTGAAGTAGAAGCTACTAGCGAGTTCCCCTAGTCAGATATAATAAATATAGCGTGTTCAGAATTCTTCGATAAGTACCACATGAATAAATATCCCTACAGAACGAAAGCTTCGTACAAGCGGCCGATACTGTCAGTGCACTCACACACAGCACGCATTAGAGCCTCTAATTTAGAGGACATACGAACACATCCACACACACAAAGGAGGTATTTGCGCGTCTGCTCGTACGTCCTCTAATGCGCGCCTAATCGTGGTGGTAATAAAGTATATTTCATTTATTGGTTCATTCAAACTGGGCGAGGATTTAACCATCACACCTGTACCGAGCTGCAATCGCGCTAAATATTTGGTGATTGAACAGTGATTGGACTACGAGCCATAACTCTTGACACATTTGGTATTGCGCTAATTACGGTGACAGCCGTTAGAGCCGTTTTGACAGATGGCTCAGACGTTAAAGGCTGACAGTAAAATAGAGTTTAGCGTGATGCGGAATTTAGCACAATTGACTAGTAATAGGATTGCAATTGTGATTAGAACTGAAATGGGACTAGGATTGAACTTGAATGTTTTAAATTAGCGCAATCGCCCTCCAGGCTCCTCGCCACTAGACCACTGCTACTACTACATCAGTCCTGCCGTCTTCCATTAAATGCCGAAGACCACACGGCGGGCACCGTGTCGAGACAAAAACTTTTACGATATTACTCTGTGATATTACTATTGTAAACTACTTCTGTGGCGTACACCATACCACACAGAGCGCGCCGCAGTGCCACAGTAAGGCGGTAGTTGTGACAACTTGTGTGGGGTGATGTACGCGGCGTGTTCGCGGCACAAGTTAGCGGCTAGAGTTGTCGAGTGTCGTCGCATTTAACAGCTAGCTGTTTACTTCTTCGGTTAGATGTGTTTACTAGCTTGAGATCAGAGGGTAACTAATAATAGTACATTATGATACAATTGAGCAAAGCTAGTCATTACAGCCAGGCGAGTGCTGCATATACTAGCCGAGGCTGTAATGATCAACGCTCACGCGTTTCATACGACGTTATTCAACACACATGCAAGGAATAAGTAATAACATTTCCTAAAACACAACTATTTTGGACAAATATTTTTGGAAAATGGCGCTGGGCTATGACTGCGCTTTTTTTGTCTAATCGAAACTCGTAATGAGCGGCGCTGCGCCCGCGCCTCGCCGGCAACTCGCCCGCGCCCGACGCCGCTTATACTCGTATTTGTCCCGCGCCTTAGCCGACATTCATCGACGACATTTTGTTGCAAACAACCTAATATTAATTTGATTTAGAAGATATTTATTTGAATGTTTCAGTGTATTTGATCGAATAAATAGGTGTAATTAATGTTTGAAAGAACCAACTTCAAATCTGCAAAACGCTTCGTCAAAATGTCTATATCTGCAACATGCTTCGTGCAATAGGTAGATATAATAGTTTATACCATATCGAGGTATTTCAAAACTGACGGAAAAGTGAAGACGTTTAATGTTAAATAATAATCAAAATTGGTACTTCGGTTTTTGAGTAAGTAAATCACAAGGATGCATACAGAAAATACGGACTAGAGCACCTTTGTTTTTTCAAGTTGGTTAAAATTATTCCAATTTTAACAAGCCCAGTTATAATGCGAAAAAAAACACAGGATGCTGTGGATTGAAATCGTAAAGCTAGTTTGTTATAGGGTTCGACCGGCATAAGATTAGGAAAGATGGTAAATCGATAAACCCATTGTAAAGTATAACCTTTTTGCATACACGCATAATATTATGATGACCATGACTTATAGGGATAAAAACTTTCTCTCCATAGTTGTAAGTACATTGTAGTTGAAGTTTAGCATGCTTTAATAAAGCATTAACTTCACACGCACAAGCATGCGGTGCGCCGCGTCTTGACAAACAGCGTCGGCACATAAATAATAACTCGCTAACGAGCGAGTGCTGTTGTGTTCTCGGCACGGACTTGGCTCTCCGCCGGCGCCGGCGAGTTGTACGAGTGTTTAGAACAATTAGAACTTTGTGCTGTTCCGTTTAGCTTTATAGTGCTGTTGTTTAGTTCTTGAAACTTGTATTTCGTACCTGTTACGCATAGTTGGTAGAAGCCTCGCTTTCCGTGCAGGCGGTGGCAGTTTGATCCCGGCTCGTTCGGGCCCAGTCTGAATGATTGAATTTGAGTGAATTTTTACTTTTGTACGAATTGTTGAAGTAAAATATACTTCAATATTGATTCTTTCTCTATCTATAATCTACACTAACTTGGCTACAACTATAAACTATGTTGCAAGCATAAAATGTTACCTATAGTATGACGATCACTATTGTCTAGTAAAGACAGGTGAATAGCCTTTCGCTCCTAAAACACTGCCTAAGAAAACCTGATACTTCAATTGTTTCGAACACCAACGGGAGAAAATGGGATAGATTCTAAAGCCCAAATCACATGCCTTAAATTTCAACTAAGATAGCAATACCTATACAAGGTGTTACAAAAATACAAATAAACCTTTAAAGGGGTGGTTTAGACCATCAAACTGAACAACTTTCACTATGGGACCAATATCGAAATCGCGAAAAAAAAAATGATGTTCCATACTCTACAAATCGGCTCGAGCTAAAATATGTAAGTATGGGATATCCATTTTTTTTTCGCTATTTCGATGTAGGTCCCTTAGAGAAAGTTGTTCAGTTGGACGGTCTAAACAACCCCCTTATTTAAATATTTATTGGTACTTATGAAACACCCTGTATACAATACCACACAGCTCTAAATAACACCCCGATCAGCGGTCGCACGATGATTAGCATTTTGTCCCTGTGCAAATCGTTCCTAGATAAAACCACAATTAAATCGGTTCAGTGGTTGTCGAATTATAGACACAATGAACGGACACACATTATAGGTAGGTAGGTTAGAGGGTACTATGTACAGACCGAATGGATAGACATAGGTCAGCAACAAGGTCTTGTGAAGTGTTTCAATTTACAACTGAAACCGGCCAAAAGCGTGTCGGACTCATTCTATCATTCTTAGTTTCCGAGATATTAGGGTAGTTCGTGACCCAGAATCATTGCTCTCGAGTGTATTAAAGTTCTAGAAAAGAACTTTGCTAAATAAACTTTCTGAATTGCTCGAAATTATCGTTACAATCAACGATGTTTTGTGGTTATAAATGTTAAAATAATTTTATTAGCAAAAAGACTACAACTTCATATACATAATGCTCATGTCATCATCCCATGGAGATTGGTATCGACCTACCCACGTATAGAGAGGTAGATAGTAGGATCCTGTCCCGTTCCACATTTCAGATTAGGTCTAAGGTTTAACCTCAACATCTAATAATAGCAGATCTATTTCTAACACGATCGGTTAGTCTTACACCCAAAATACTGCGCTCTGTTGCTCTTTGGAAAATCTTTAGGCTGAATTTTTATGTTCAGTCAAAATGTTATGTTAAAATGTTATGTTTTTGTTGGATTATGAACCGAAAATACAGGAAAGGCAATCTTTTTGCGTTGTTACTTTTCTTATTAACTTACGTAAAACAATAATTTTAGAAACAGGACCGAAATAGTAACACTGTATGAGTTAACGTGAATTGTCTTATTATAAAGACGTGAACTATTTATGTACCTTCACTCCGTAATCTGTCTGGAGGTCATCGGAACCCTACTCTCAACTATTAACACTTATACTTAGTGCAAGTGACAGCCCAGCATATACTGAAACGTTGAATTCAGACCATTAAACTGAACAACTTTCACTATGGAGCCTACCTCAGGAAACGTGAAAAAAAATCAACTATTTCATACATTTGAGTCAAATGGGTACGTACAGCTGTTTTGTATGGATCAGCTGATTTTATTTCGCGTTTCCTGTGTGGCTCCATAATAAAACTTTTTCAGTTTGATGGTCTGAATTCACCGTTTCAGTATTTGCTAGGCTGTCACTTACACCCTGTATAAATGTTACAGATCAAGTCTCATTCATTGTAAAGTTACACATTTATAACTATGACTAAATGTTATACGGGGTGTAACAAGTGATATCTTAGGGTTGAACCTCATTTAATAGCACCGCATCGCATTTTTCCGTGGCTCCATCCTTTTCGCACGCGGCCGTGCTATCGCGCACGGTCGCGTTCCGTCTATCTTATAATGCTCTAGCCAATGACGTTCCTGAGTGACAGAAGAGGTTGGAGCGACGGAAAAATGCGATGCGATGCTGTGTGATGTAGTTCAACCCTAAAGGAGTAGTTTAGACTATCAAACTAAACAACGTTTACTATGGAGCTAACATCGAGAAAAATTCAAATAAATTTCTTACAAAACGGCAGTTCTTAGTCTACTCAAGTGTATGGAATGATAACTGTTTTTTTTTTGGACTTTGGCTTCATAGTAAAACTTATTACAGAGGCCTTTTTAATATGCTGACACTTTTTTAAGGAGTTGATCAGACCATCAAACTGAACAACTTACTCTATGGGACCAACATCGGATTCGCACCAACACCGTATACTTAACAAATTTTTCAACTTGTACAATAGTAAAACTCAAAACTCAAAATAATTTATTCTATATAGTAGCTTGAAGCACAAACTTCAATTCTTTTTTAAGCTACCACCGCGTCGGAACGTGTTGTCGCTGTAGAGAAGAAGCGGCCAGAAAGTCTTGCCATTCATTCGATGTGCACTCGACGTTCAAGACAAGGAATGAAACTAAATTGATAACTTACACAACTCGCTATGATAATGTTAACAGGAGTTAACCCCCACTGCCCCCTGGCCGCAGGCTAGCGGGGGGAGGAGGGTTGGTAGACATTGCTTGCTTTTGAAATTCAACTGCTACTCAACTTTCCTGGAGTACTCCTACATTTCTCTTGACACTAGTTTGAAAGACTTATCAAGCGGTACCGAGTCTGAGCCCGTCATTGATAAACTTCCTTCACTTTTTAGTTTTTATGCAAGAATGAGCGTGCGCTTGAGTTCAATCAATTTTAATCTTGGTGATGAAAGCATATTATAAGGAGAATGATGACGAGGTTCCCGTCTCACGCCTCTCCTCTCGCCCGCGTGGAATGTAAACATAGCGATAGTGTTCGATTGTGCGTTTGTTTGTGCATCGGTGCATTGTGACATTCCGTGTAGTCGAGGTTAGTGGCGGTTTAGGTAGTAAGTTAGTTGAGTGATGAACCCATAAGTGTCTATCGTTATTTCTAATATCCCTTAATCGTCTTATTATCCGATAATCTTTATCTAATAATTTAACCAAAACGATAAATTAAATTAAATCTAACAATTTAATTGTTGAAAATACAGAGTGTAAGAGACAGCCCTCCGCAGATTGAAACGGTGAACTCAGACCATTAAACTGAACAACTTTCTCTAAGGAGCCTACACCAGGAAACGCGAAAAAAAAATCCTCCGTTTCATACAAAACTGTTGTACACGCGGCGACATATCAAGCTACGCAAAACAAATATACTTAAGCTGGCCGCGGGATGTTTCATTACACATGATGACATTAGGTTCTCTACATACGCGAGGACAGCTTTTTTTGGCGTTATGTGTCGCCGTGTGTATCTACCAGACTCCAATGTATGGGACAGCTAATTTTTTTTCTCATTTTCTGAGGTACGCTTCATAGTGAAAGTTGTTCAGTTAATTTGATGATCTGAGTTTACCGTTTCAGTCTGCAGAGGGCTGTCCCTTACACCCTGTATAATATCGACTATCACACAATATTTAATACCATATTATTACATGTATGTTGTAAGTATGTACAAAACGTTCGGGTTCGGGTTTCATGTTTTGCGTAAATTTTTAACGTAGGTACATGAACTATTCGGTACTATTAGTTTATTATATTGCAACCAAAGTTACTACAAATGAAGTACCGTAAGAAAACTAAATTCCAACGTCATAAATGTCGAAATGGCTTGATTCACGGGACATTGTAAAAGGCACAAGTTCTATACATAAATCTAAAAATGTACTTCCTTCGTCAGTTCTCGGACTTTTGATTTAAAAAAGTGAAACATTGTATAAAGACATCACAGTAATTGTGTTTGTATTTATTAAGCTGAGTTATAACTTGTTCTTCGGCGAAGAGACTGTTTGCTTTAGTTTTAATCTTGTTTATTTCTTATTCATTTCATTTATTCTTGTTTGAT
This sequence comes from Agonopterix heracliana, assembly GCA_963693445.1. NCBI lineage: Eukaryota > Metazoa > Arthropoda > Insecta > Lepidoptera > Depressariidae > Agonopterix > Agonopterix heracliana. Next base: position 22,445,181 of record OY856309.1, read on the forward strand.
AAGTCGTAGCAAAGCGTAGCAGACGCTACGTATCGCTACGAAGTTGCTACGAGGTCTTCGTAGCTCTGACAAATGGAATAAACTCAAGACAAATGTTTTTTTTTTTTCATGAGTAGAGGTGGAAATATTCATATTATTGTATAAATTTTTCAGTGCAAACAGGAACATCTATGATTTTAAAAACACTTCCCATATTTTCAGAGGTGGTTCAGACCATGAAACTGATTAACTTGTATCATGGGCGCGAACCTGAAACCGTATGAAAAAAATATGCTGTTTCATACATTTGAATCAAGTCATCATCATCATCAGGCCTTTACATCTGTTGCAGATGATTTAACCTGTGTTTTTTATAAGATGAGTCAAGTGGTTATTGCAGTTTAGTATGGAACAGCTGATTTTCTTTTGCGATTATAGGTTTCCTCCCTTGCTAAAATTTCTTCAGTTTCATGAACTGAACAACCTCTGAAAATTTGGAAATTGCTCTCAAAATCACCTCGTTTATTCCCCAGCTTATACGACACAGCACGTCGCGAGTACTAGCCGATCAGCTGACGAGAGGGCTATATGAAACTATCAAAGTTACAAACAAAAGTACATAAATTGTTATCCCTTTCAGGTCCGAAACACTACTACTACTACCAACTATCTTGCATGCAGTTATAATGGTACAAATCGCGAAACTGTTACGATGGCGATGCTTTCAAACAATTAGGCCGCGGCCCAGGGCGTTCCATTAGACATTGCAAGATTGGCCCTCTCCTAGAGAGTCCACTGAGTACCATATTTTATTGAAGTAAAACTTCTTTACGCACGCTTGACTTGGGGAGTAAGCTGGTGAATGCGTGACGAAAGCGTTACGAAAAGGGTTCGGGCGAGGCTAACGGAAGTGACGTAGTGATAAGTATTACTATCTTCTTGCAAACAGCATAGAGTTTTAGCTATCATATCATGTTGCAAACCATATCAATAAACCATTCTTCGACGGCCCGATAGCACATTCTGTTGTGAACCTGCCCACTGGGCCTACGGTCGTGGGTTCGAATCCCGTAAGGGACAAATATTTGTATGTTATGAATAGTAGTCGTTTTATTCCGTCGTGTGGTCTAAAGCACACTCGTTCTTTACTAAACAACTACGTAGAAATACATTAAGTAAATAATCCGAAAACACGCATAAAGAACATTTTAGTTAACGATCACGTATGTGAACGGCTTTATAGTGTCCATACGTTGCGTGGTTATTTATAACATGTTTGTGGAGGAAGCATGGAGGTGCGAGAGAGAGGTCCGGTAACAATAGCGCCACGTTCTATAGATCTTTCTAATTCAGAGCTCGCGTGACGACAAGCTGTGCTCTGATATGTTGCGTAAAAATATGTATCAAGATAACATACTGAGTGCTGATCTTACTTGACAATTTAGGGTTTCGTATTGAAGTGTTTGTTGTTTATTTTGTCACCGTCCTATCACCAGCAACAGCTGTTTACGACGAACAAACCTCTTCAAGACGATAGCAAGTCATAAACTATATGAAGAAAATTTGATGAAGAAGCAGCCAAAAAAAATACATGTTGCTTCCTTAGAAAAATTATATGTCTAGAATGAGCCTCACGGTTATACCGTATAAAACAAAAGGGGCCAAGTTTCATAGGTTTGTGTGCGTGAGGTACCATACAGATTATGTGTGCGTGTATTATGTATAGGGTTTTGGGGCCAGTACTGAGGGCCTACCATGAGTTTTCACTGTCCTTTACTACTGTAGTTACGTCGCCAATACGTATGACAGAAATTAGTTCTCCACGTAACCACTAGGAGCGCTGTACGAAATTCAATACAAAATTGGTGACGTAACTACAGTAGTAAAGTACGGTGAAAACTCCTGGTAGGCCTACTGTTTCCAATTTTTTTCGACGCTTTCGTATTTTCGACTGTCAATCTTGAAGGTTATTTCTTTGATTTGAAGTGGCTGCTTAGTCATAAATCTCCATAGAACGTTCTCATGATGCTTGAATGGTACTGCTACAGAAATAAGATTGTGATCGTTATTCGCAAGAGGCACCTATAATAGGGTGAGGCGCATTCGGACATATTGCATCCTAATCACCGGTATAGTGGCGAGAAAATCACAACAATTTCATTCCTAACGAGAGTTGGCGTCAAGCGGCGAGCCGGAAAACTTTAGCCTAAACTTGAGGTGAGGATACATCCACAATGCACAGTCATATTTGTGCATAAGTGTACAAACATGACTGTAATCTTTCAGTTTAGTGTATTTTCTCTCAAAAAGCGTTCAATCGTTTTCAACCTGTGGTTCGCAAACATTGATGTATCTCTGAAACTTGTAATGGGTTTGCAGTTGGCCGCCTAACGCGGGCGGAGAGCGGCCTGAACCCACGGGGGCCCTGCACTCGCTCGAGATATAATTTACGTGACGTCAGACTAATCACACACACGTAGTTGTGCACAGACGAGCGTATTGTCTAAATGTGTGTAACGGCATAATACGCGCTTGTACAAATCTGTCACTGATCTGTTGGGAAGATAGTGGCGGTATTTTGGTGGATAGATTAGAGAAGAGAGTGGCTTCCTAGGGGGGGCCTGTAATTTCTCTGTGGTGGCTACACTGTATTAATTTAATGTAGTCATCTTTTTGGGGCTCATCCTAGTTGGTAGTCATACGTACGAATAGAAATGATATCGTACGACTTGCATACTAACATCCCTTTATTATTACATAAATATTGATTAGAACTCATGCTCATGAGTTCGAGAGTTTGTTATCCCGCTTCGTTTGTAGAGATTAGTTCGTACACTAAACTCAACTCTGATAAGCTCCTTAAAAACGTCACATTAGCGTTGGAAGTTCATGCCTTAATAATAATATGAAATTTGGTGGCGCGGCGAGAACATAGCTGTGGTAATATTATAGCTCGTGGAGGTGGCGGCTTACACTTTGATGATCGCAGGCACTCGCAGGAGCGCGTGAACCCGCGACAAACAACAAGAATGAATGGCGACTACAAAAGGCTTGGATTTAATTAATGGCACCAGACGACCGCGGGGGCGTGCGGGGTAGTGCGGGGGGAGGGGGAGGGGGAGGAGCTGTCGGCGACGGGACACTATCATTCTTGTGCAGTTGAGCGCTGACGCTGAATAAATTAGTTTTATAAAACTTTCATTGTGTAATTTCTTTATGAGTAGGTGGAATTTGATCACAGTCACGTTCCATACTAAACTGCAGCGCCTACTTGACTCAACAATTTATGAGACAAATCAAACAAAAACGACAAAGATAAATTGTTCCCATAGTAAAAGTTGTTCAGTTTGATGGGTACAGTATGTGGTTTAAAGGTTAATTATATTTTTCCTTACATCCAAAACACACCTACACCTACATCTGTATACAGACCTATGGTTCTAAACCAAAAAACAATACGTATTTTAGAATTCTAGCTAAAATGGCTATACTACAATCGGTGACATAGTACACAAAAAGAGTACATTGTAGATTAAAACATAGGGAACGTGAACGAAGTCGCTAGCTAAAGTGTAGTATAATAGAAAACCCGGAATAATTAAGTACCTATATTTAATATTGGAACAGGGTGTGCCATCTATATTGTATGAATTCAAGTTGTAATATTTGACTTGCAAGTTGGTTGGTTGTAATACTGCCAGTAAATGGCGCGAACGTCCCCTTAAGACGTAACAGATTGAAAATTTCGTTCTCTGGGTTGTGGGCTCGGTGGTGTAATTGGTTAGCACGTTTCCCCGGTTTGGAAGAGCGTGGGTTCAAGTCCCGCCCGAGACAAATTTTTCAATCTTTTATTTGTTACCTATATTTAGTTTCAGTACGTAAAGAAATGACAAATATTATAAGTCAACAGCAGCGGTACACCAGACACCGGCGCTCCTCGGTGTCTCAGTGTATCGCGTGTCAGCAACACAATACTCCCGCCGCTCCGGTGTCGTGTCGGCTAGAACAAAAACTGAGTTAACTCCGACACTACTCGCCGCCGGCTCGAGAGACACAGTGGCTGCTTGTCGGTTTGTTATCGTTATACAACTATAATAAGACAAGGTTTAAAAACATTATATTACTAAACTACTACTACAACTACAAAAATATAGAAACAGGTAGTAGAACAATGATACGAAACGAAGAAAAACTCAACTACAGACTAGATTGGATAATCATTTATAACGTGGATGTGAGTTTGTAGACACAGCATAGCATATTGTAAGGATGCGGGTTATAAATCAATAGACGTGTGGACAGTTTAGTATATGATTTAATACTACTCAATAAAATGCGATACAATTCCTTATGAACTACTTGATACCTACACTACACGCCCCACTAAAAAGAGAAAAAAAAAATTTGGAAACATTTTTTTTTTTTGAGTTTATATAATTTTTAATAATTTCAAAATTTCATAGATAATTTCTAGTTACATTTATTAATTGTGTGATAGGTACATTTAGTTAACAGTATCTTTTATTTTTATTTTATTAATTTACATTTCAAATACCTACAAGTAAAACAAAAACAATTGAGCGTGCAGCGAGACAAATTTAAAAATAAGATTTTACATAATGTTATTTTGAGTAAGACGTATATATTTTATTAATTATAAATTGGTTATAATTATATTTTACTTATGTTTTCTATCCATTAATAATAAGTAAGTAAACTAATTTATATTGAGTAAATACACTTTTTTTTAATTATACTTTGTAGTCAGCAATACAACATATTATTAAATTTGTAACATTAAGTAACAAACCAAGGTACATATTAATATGACAAGTACATAATATATCATATTTGAAAAGAAAATTTCACAGTAACATTTATTTTTTGTCTAAAAAAACTATTTTTTTTATACATTCTTTTTTTTTTCTTACCTTTTTTTTTGGATTGTTCAACGATAGCACAGGAACTTTTATTTCAAATTAAGTATCTATTTACTTACCAAAAAAAATGCTGATCGTCACTGCATTATTATGACGACACTACTGGATGCTTTGACAAAAGTTATGAGTCCCTAAGTCCATTATACCTACGCATTTATTTACCTATTACCTATCGATTATCCTAAACTAGTGGGCCCCTATTTCTACATCCTAATTAAAGTGCACTTTTATTAAATTTGTCCTTGGCTCTTTCTACCATGCATGGTATGTCATGTCATGTAGGCTCGCTCTATGAAGCTTTAACAGCCTTTTTATACTTATAAAAGTTTCCTACGTACGTTTTATTTTATTTATTTATGGTACCTATATCATCATGCCCTCTTTTGGGTAACATGTGTACATTTATTTTATTTTACCTTTTTTTTTATAATAATTGGTCCGGACCAAAGTGGTAATTAATTATTCAGTTAACTCTTTATATTATATTTTATTTTATTAACATTTTACCACATTTTATATTTATGTCATTTAGCACAAGTCTGTCACAAAGTCTACTCGAGAACATCATGATCCAGTAGATGGCTTGACATTATATTATTTTTAAATTATAATTCGTTCTTTAGTTCACACTCCTATCTACTATCCATTCTGTTCTATTTCATTCGCAAAATTACAACAAACCTATCAAATCTATGCAATAATATAAATGTCCAAGCATCTCAACGACTTCTGGGTGATCAGTCCAGTTATCAGTGACACACTTCAACATCCGTATCATTACAAGAATGAATGATCTCCCTTTTGTATAAAATGCTCATTCATTTCCATTTTAGTACCAACATTCGTATCCATGCCTCTTAATTCCTTTGTCATAATCAATACCTATTCTCTCTTTTTAACGCATCCATAATTTGTATTCAGTCTCTAAATAAACAACATCCGATTATAAACGTATATGAACAGCAAAAATTTATCCCACAAGTCGTCTCTTTACCCCAAAACATACTCGAACAATATTTTCTAAACAGCCATACGACTCTAGTTTACAACATTCTATTCCCCCTCAATTCTTAATATTATCACATTTCCTGTAATACACAACATCTTTTCATCATTTCAAATTCAATAAATCATTCATTAACAACAAAATGATATCTCAATCTATCTCATAGTTACTAATTAGTCACGTCCAAGTCGTCCATTTATGGGCAAGTTATTTTATTTTGTCAAAGTTGTAACTGAACACTCTTAACCATACAGATGTTTTGTTTACAAGTTCGTAGGTACATACATACCTTGGATCTATTTCATTCTTCTCATATGGAGCTGAACTCATCTTTATATGATCTCAACAAAGTCACAAGTTATTATATGTGTTGCAAACTTTCAATCTTAATGGGCTTTTCAAATAATTTCCACTTACCTCCTGTCATTGATCGATTATTTGTTTTCTTCTCCGGAACGATTAGCTAACATCTGACCTTACCTTAGCCGCCCTCGTCACACGTAGGTACTGTAATGCAAGTTGATCCGCTAAAATGGCGCTTTATCAAATATCAAAAGTCAATTAAATCATGGAATTTTCAGTTAATCTAAAACATGCATTAGTTAGATTCATTATTATACTACACTAACTACACCTGACTGACTTGACTATTTAAGTATACAAAAAATAAAAAAATGTGTAGTTACACGAATAACCAAAAGTTTCATTCTAGCTACTCCATAATTATGTTAACAATACCTACTCTAACAGATTTTTTTTTTATTTTTTTTTTATTTTCCATTATGTTATGGTTTCTAAATTGTTATAATATTGGTACAACAGTAAGGCCGTTATTAACACCACTTCTCCTCTATAAAATTATCTAGATATTATGTTATTATTGTTAAAACACTTTCTCACTCCCGAACGAAACACAAAAGTCACTAAAAGTACACTTTATTAGACTTCAATTGTCTTCTCTGGTAACCGACGATCTCTCAAATTACAGGGATTTGTCCCTCTCCTCATGTATGTTCATAACGTGCTGGAAACCACGAAGTAAGTTGTATGTCTTCTTATAGTGACAACTCTCTAGCAAAGCTCAATTTTTCCGATGTTTCGGTCTTTCTTCTTTTTCTTCTTTTTAGCCATCTCGTCCAAGACTAATCAACGACTACTCAATTGAAGAAGATTGCATTGTAGTTACAACGAAAAAACTAGTTTTTCCCACTAACACATCAGTTTCAATTAAAGTTCAAGTCCTTACACGGTGGTTACACGCGCACTTTCGAAGAAACGGTGTCGCATGGCAAGGTCGCCATGTAAGGATGCGGGTTATAAATCAATAGACGTGTGGACAGTTTAGTATATGATTTAATACTACTCAATAAAATGCGATACAATTCCTTATGAACTACTTGATACCTACACTACAATATTGCTCTATTATAAATATTCCTCAAAGAGTAGAGATATTCTAAATACACCACTGATTGACTTGTGGTCGGACTATTGCAAGCAAGGGTCTTTATGTAGCACTGAGACCATCGCTGATCCTTTGTGTTCGCCCAAAGCTCACCCATAAATTACGCATACCTCAGAACTTGTCGTATTTTCGTTTCATTTTCGGAAATGCAAGTTTCCTTACGATGTGTTCCTTCACCGCCGAGCTATTGAATGATAAATACAACTGTACATAAATTCCGTAGAACTTAGTGGTACAGGCCAGGAATCGACCGCCGATTTCATGATTGAGGCGCTAGCTCTCTTCCGTATGGGCTATCATCGATCTTTACACCATAACCTTAATCTCAACCAATAGACGTTCACTGCTGTACCTATACAAGGTGTTACAAAACTACAAATAAACCTTTAAGGGGGTGGTGTAGACCATAAAACTGAACAACTTTCACTATGGGACCAATATCGAAATCGCGAAAAAAAATATTTATGTTCTATACTCTACAAATCGACTAGAGCTAAAATATGTATGGGATATGAGATTTTTTTTTCGCTATTTCGATGTTGGTCCCATAGAGAAAGTTGTTCAGTTTGACGGTCTAAACGACCCCCTTAAGAGTTTTAAAAATTTATTGTTACTTATGAAACACCTTGTATAGGTACATAGGCCACTCCCAAGGATCGCCACATCGTCCGGTCCTGCGCTGCTCTCGTACAATGGTTACCCGCCGCTTTCACCAGGTAGTCGGTCTACCTTGTGGAGGCGGACCTGTGAGGCGGAGCCACGCTGCGCTTTTCGATACACAGTCGCCACTCGAGAACTCTTCGGCCTCATCGACCATTAGGTCTGTTCATCACCTTCGTTGTTCTTGCTGTTCATCGTATGGACGATACAACTAACACAAGATAACAATTTAGTGATAAATTCTAAGTTTGACACGGCTCAGAATCTGTAAGCTAGTAAAAACTATCGAGTACTGCAAGTCGACGTCCTTCGGCTACAAGTACGAACCTCTAGAGAGATCGTTGCCACTTTCTTGTTGGCAAAGACAAGGTTTGTCCAGCTACAAACATTGTACCCGCCGACAGCAATGGTTAGGATATAGATGAACGAAATTGTGACACTGTTTTTATTGACTGTGTTGATTTTCGACCCCATATATAAAAAAGAGGGGTGATATTATGGTGATATTTTATAGCCTCACCGGACCTGATGTTGCTTAACTTCGGTGATCGTTTCCGATACCAAAGCACCACTACGCCAACGAGCCAACGATGACATCATAGAAGTTTGTCGAACTCTAGCAGACAGCAATCCGTTGTATCTGCTTTCTTAAATATGAGACAGGCGTAAGTATAAGTAGCTTTGTAAGACCTTCCAAGACTACATCTCATAAAGTGTAGTTAGCGAGTAATGTTGCAGACTGTTCTAGTCTAAAGTTAGTACAAGATGATAGTTCGACAGCCGCTCCAGCGCCGTTCGACTTCATTCGGCAGAGTACTCGCACCTACGAGTAGCTACTAGTAGGTACTACAGTTTAAGTTGAGAGTATCTGACTTCAAGCGCCCTCGGGCTTCGACTTCATCATAGTTTCTTAATACAATAATCTACTATCTATAATGTCTGATCATCCCCTTTAAAAAGTGTCAGCATATTAAGAAGGTCCCTATACATAATATATTTATCACCGTACAATATCTATTACTTTTGCTATTTTTACATTGGTAAAATCATTAGCGCTACGAAAACCTTGATAGAGCCACAATTTAAAAATCAGATTAGAATAGAATAGAACAATTTACATAAAATTGAATAAAACGCCTTCGCCAGAATTGATTAATAAAACGATCACTGATTGAGACACGAAAACAAAGTAAACAGCGGGATAATGATTGTGATTAATGGAAGGCTCTCGAACAATACTCAATCGTTCGCCGACCGATTGAAACGGTAACTTTAATAAGCCCCGGCTCGACGGAGGTGCGGGGGGGGGGGGGGGCGGAGGCAGCGGGATAGCTGTTTGTTATTAATATTAAATTACGTCTCAAGGTAAGGAGAGAGTCCAGTCGGCGCCGGGAACTTATTATTCTTTTTAGTTTTTATTTTCCTTACAAAGGTAAAGTTAAGTTTAAGAAAACACAAGACCAGCTAGATACCTTGCTGGTGTCGATGATTAGTTATAATAACTCACCTTCATTTATACAAATGAAAACGGAGTCGTTCAATCAATTCAAATATACAACATATATTATCCTGTCTAATTGAAAGCAAATAATGGGTAGATATCATAAACTTAATATTACTACGTAAATAGACCAACACAGTGTGCGAATGAGATTCCGATCTTAATGAAAAAACCTACGAGTGCGAAAGAGATTGTAATATAATAGCCATAAAACCCCTTTGAAACAATTTCGTTCCTAATAGTAACCTGTCAAAAATTATCCCACATTACTTTATTATTTTCTTCAAATTCATTTGATGTTTTATCAACACAAATATCGTAATGGTGTAATCGTGATGGTGTCGTGTTCTGTGTTGAAATGCAGTTTTCACCAGAAACTCAAATAAAGAGACATTTCACAGGTAAATACGATCAGAACAATACAACTTTCATGAGGCTGGTTTTCATACATAATATTCTTAAAATTATTTGGTAATACATTAATTACATGCAGTATACATCCTATTTTCTTTTTCTGTCTACTACGATAGTATATTAAGTTTATGGTAGGTATGTGTTAATTAGGTACCTACTGTCAATCTTTCGAGTGTTCTGTGCAGTGCGAATAACTATTCCTTTCATTATTATTAAGTCGTCTTTAATTAAGAATAAAGTATTTTGTGACAATATCAAGGACAGTATTAAATAAGTGTGGCTGAAATGAACTGTGTACAAATAAATGTTTCAGCAAAATAAAGTACTCGACTCGATGATGGAAACACATTATGTTAAAAAAATTTTTAAAAGCGTAGGTAATTGACAGATTATCAAAAAAATTAGCATTCGCTTTACTCGAAATCAAGTAGGAATCTATCATCATTATCGTCATTACTATGTTTTAAAGTGTGTACAACTTTGCATACCATGTTTAGGGAAACACAACCACAAGGCGTAGCATGTTGCTATTATAGTTACTGCTATATCACGCCTTTTATCTCGTTTGTCGCGCTATATCACGCTGCCATGCAGACAGAGCAGAGGAGAACGGAGTTATCAGCTCTATAGTGATAGAGTGAGGGGTGCGGGGTGCGGGGGAGAGGGAGAGGGAGAGGGAAGGTCTCGTGGCAATTAATGCGACGCCGGTAATTCAATAAAAATGCTATCTACAGCGGAAATTACCTTTAATGTTCTCCATTATGTAAAATGGTCTGTAGGTTGAGTTTATTTTATTTTAATTACTAGTATTTGCCCGCAACTTCGTCACAAGCAAAAAAAATCATACAATAATTTATGGTCAGACCTACGAAGACTTCGTAGCACCTTCGTAGCGCTGCGTAGCTACGCTGCACTACGCTGCTACGCTTTGCTACGACTTACCGAACAAGACAATAAACAAGAATAAAGCAAAGTATCGCTACTAAGTAGAGATCATTTGTATGCAACACGGGTGATCGTTGTAGAAATACAAGGTGTTGTAAAAATACAAATAAACATTTAAGGGGGTGGTTTAGACCATCAAACCGAACAACTTTCACTATCGGACCTCAAACTCAAACTCAAACTCAAAATTTTTTATTCAAAACAATATCACATAGATAGATAACTTTCTGACGTCATTTTTGATTCTACCACCGCTTCGGAAGGTGTTCCGTTGTAGAGAAGATGCGGCCAGAAACTCTACAACACACTTCTTTTAAACAAAACAAAATATACAAAGTACAAATATTGAATTACCAATATCGAAATCGCGAAAAAAAAATGATGTTCCATACTCTACTCATTGCGCCGACCCCAGATAATGGGAAATGGGCAAGGGAATGATGACTCTACAAATCGACTAGAGCTAAAATATGTATGGGATATAAAAATTTTTTTTTTGCGATTTCGATGTTGGTCCCATAGAGAAAGTTGTTCAGTTTCACGGTCTAAACAACCCCCTTAAGAGTTTTAAATATTTATTGTTACTTATGAAACACCCTGTATATTTAAACACAAGGTATTATAGTGTCGTGAGTTTTATGTCATGTCACGACCCTTCGAAAGAGAATGAAAGTTATAGGACATATCGGTAGAAGTAGACTATGCATATGCTCACGACTGTGGTCCGCAAGGGGTTAGTCAGAGATTATTCTGAAACCTTAGAACAGAAGTAGACTAATTAGATGAAAATTACCTTTAGGTTCATAAGGACCAATTCCCTAAAGGATCACTTACCAAAAGGTTAACTTCCCGAAAGAACCACAGTCCAAAAGGACCTATACCCAAAAAAAACAATCAAAACAAATAACAAGAGAGAGAGAGAGAGAGAGAGCAAGAGGGAAAGGTAGTAAGGAAGAAGTAAATCTATATAATACGAGTATATAACAACAAACAAGGATTAATTTTAGATATTATCTCAAATTAATCCCTGTTTCCCTTGGTCACGCCATCATTCAAGAACGGCTTGACCGATTGCAATGAAACTTTGGTGGGTTGTTGTGCACATGCCAGGGAAGGTTTATAAATAAAAAACAGCCAAGTGCGTGTCGGAAAAACTAACTCTGAGGCGGTACGAAGTTCGCCGGCTCAGCTAGATTAAGATAAAAACAAACAGTATTCATTGGTATGTTCACGACGTTTGTATAAATTGGTTAAAAAACAATTTGCATGTCTAACTCGTGGACACGATTGTCAATTATGTCGACTGACAACTAAATTCGCTTTACATTTTGCGCATTTCAAACAACCCCCGCCCCCGCCCCCGCCCCGGCGCCCACCCTACGGCTGCTGTTTCCATTTCGCTACTAAACATTTCATTTATCTGCGTAGAAATGCAATTTAATAAATTGGGATCTCAAAAATTTAAATGTTATAATGGCTTATCAATTTTCTTGTCAAGTTTAAAGTCTTCACACCGTCCCTAAGCGCGGTGCATTCAAGCGAAGTTAGATCCTATTTTCAATACTAAACAATAAATATTTTTAAACACGATCTAGAATACTAATCTCTGCGCCGGTGGTTTCTCACAATTCAGTTAAAATATATAGTTTCAATGAAAGAATTAATTCAAGATTCGTTTGGAAATCTTCGAGCCACTGTTACTTTGAAATTTAATACGAAAATCTGACACGATTTGGCAGATAAAGTCTTGGGCACCAGCTATTTGACTATACACGTGAATCAAACTCAGTCGCGACCAGAAGCCACTATCATTATTGATGGTCGCGTCGCGTCTCTGGTTCAGACTTATATATATCAAAGAACTCCACTTAATTACCTCTTCACTATGAAACCTTTCAAAATCTCCACGGACGAACTTTAAAAGAGACTTCTAATATAAGAACACTTACAGAGCACAAAAAAGAGATTTGGTAGAATTCACATAAGGATTACGAGTATTTAGTTAGAGAATTTAAGTATTAGTTTAAATGTTTTTTAGACACACTAGGTCTAAAAAACATTTAAACTAATACTTAAATTAATATGTGATTTCAAAGATAATAAACACCCAATCAAATGATATTCAACCTAGAAGACTAAATATCTGCATAACTGGAGTAATACTCGTATTTATTTATAATATGTATAATATTAAAAGTTTTTTGTTCTGCATTGGGATCCTATCCTACAGGCTATAACTTAACTTAATATAATATAAGCATAAGAAGTCTACAGAGCTGGATGTCTATGGTCACGTTCTGTCGGGTCGCTGGTAAGCTTCGTGACGTCACGGCACCTCTCGGGCACTCTTTGATTAATTTCATGTTTGACTTGTGAACTTATGAACTGCGCGCCTTATGAGGTCTTTGCCTCGATGTGCCTCCTCCATTATTCACGGTACATTATTATATCTCCAGTTATGCACTATCTAGGTGAGGTGATAACGCAGCCTTTTGTTCCCTTTATGTTTTATGTATTTATCAACTCCCTAACATGCTTTCCAAGGTACCGAGAATCTAGAAATGATTATACCACTAAGGCTGTACCCATCGGTCATCCAAATGAAACCGACGATTCATCAAGCAAACTGATGGATATCGAAGATGCGAGATGCGCCTCAGAAACGTAACACGTGCATGAAACTAATAAGTGTTTAAATCATTGAACATGTGACGATCGACGACATTACCACAGAGGATACATTACGTCCCATAAACACAGTTGTTCAGTTTGATGGTCTGACAATCCTCTTAAAAACCGTCAGCATATTAAGCTTCGCTTCGCTTACGCTTCACCAGTAGTACCAAATCTCTGTCCAGTGTGACGGGGATGAGCCCGTCGCCACTTGTAATGGACAGTAGGTACAATACATACCTCGAAATTGAAGCATGCAGGTTTCCTCACGATGTTTTCCTTACCGAAAAGCCAGTGGTGTTACAAATCGTACATAAGTTCCGATAAACTCATTGGTACGAGTCGGCCTGGACGGGGATCGAACCATCGCCTCCTGCACGGCAGGCAAGGTTACTCGCCACTGGACCACCACGGCGTGGATCCCGTATTGTGCCATGTATTTTTGCCACAATGTGATTTTTGTTAGAGCTTTGATCCGTGTGTTATTATAATGTAAATTAACACACGGTGACTATAGCGTGTAATTCATCGCGTGTGTTAAAACGGAAAGCGTGTCATTTCTCTGAGGTTTAAACATAAACTGTTAATTTCACACGTCGCTTCCCCTCACATAACTCTAATATCTGAGTATTAAGGCTGCAAATATGTTGTTCAGGAGGTCTTCGTGTAAAGTTTTGTGGAAAGTAAATTGATATTAAGCGTGACGTCACGCTTGGTGCGTGTCGGTATATTTCAAAGTATATTTAGTCAACATACTGGGTAAAGTGGACCAAGCAAATTTTATTGTAACATTTCAGTTTTTAGGGTTCCTTACCCAAATGCTGAAAACGGGACCCTAGTTGAAATTGTTTACAGAATATGCGTTATTCCGGCGAATTTGTAAGGAAATTATTAAAATTACAAAAAAACATTATTTAATGAGCATTTATTTATTCATTTATTTATTTTATTGGAAAACCAACAGCATTATAATATAGTAGTCACAAGAGTACAAGAAACTAGTTTTTATCAACGTTTTTTCTTCTCGCTCTATCGTAAAAACGGTAAAACATACAAGCGTCAAACTTAGTGTGATTATAGAAAAAACGCTACAGGTAAGTATAACAAAAAATAATAAAAACCGGTTTGAGTCGGTCTCGCGCTGAAGGTCGCAAAGAAAAAAAAATTTTTTTCCGTGTTGTGTTCTGAGGTGGTGTGGTACGGAACCCTCGCCTCGGTGCGCGAGCAGCCCGACTCACACTTGACACGTTTTATTTATTAAACTTGTTCAGTGCAAATGTAGAGAGACCTACTCTCTCTCTCTCTCTCTCTCACTCTAATGTCACACATCGAACAACTCTCCAAGGCGACATGCAAGCAATTTCTTGGTTTAATTCATGCAGGTTCCATGTTAACCGAGTTAGTAGCTCCAACAGAGTTATAACGTAGTCCCTGCCGGTGCCGGTGCCGGTGCCGGTGCCGGGGTTTCCGTTGTAGCGTCGCGTCGCGCGTCGACTGCGTTGTTATGACGTTAACATACTGATGAGCGGCGCTCTTAACCCTTCCAGAGGCAAACACTTAAAATAACGAGGCCCATAGCGTGGAGTACATTTGCAGTCCACATTGTAATACAATGTGCAAAACTAAACGAATTCAGTTATATTTTAACAACGCAACGTTTCTTCATAATTAAAAACTGTTTTTAATTAGTACCACAATACATGTTTATATTTCTTTTAGTACCAATTCTTTAAAATCTGATATCTTGTAACAATTCTTCTTCTTGTGGTGCGATCTCTTATCGGAGGTTGGCTATCGGCTTGTAATATTATTCAATTCAAATTAAATAAAAAATAATGAGGCCTCGCGGAGCGCAAGGTCTCTATTGTACTTTAAAAAAAATGTTTTTCTTTTTTAAAGCCTTCCTGTCAGTTTTATGCGATGTTTTATCATACTTTTCGAAGCAATAATTATATTTCATCATCTCAGTCGATGGACGTCCACTGCTGGACATAGGCTTCCCCCAAGGATCGCCACAACGACCGGTCCTGCGCTGCCCTCATCCAACAACGGTTTCCCGCCGCCTTCACCAGGTCGTCGGTCCACCGTGTAGACCGGAGGGCCTACACACGCTGCGCTTTCCGGTACGCGGTCGCCACTCGAGAACTTTTCAGCTCCATCGGCCATCGGTTCTGCGAGCAATGTGCCGCGGTCTTTCGGACACTTTCTCCTCTATTGTCTGAATAAAAAACGTTGATAAAAACTAGTGATGTTTCTGACGGACGGACGGATGGACGGACAACGTAGCGTAGGCTTAGTAATAGGGTACGGTATTTAGGTACGGAACCCTAAAAACAAGTTGTCTGAGACATAAAAGTCTCGATCTATGTAAGCGATTATTTAATTGTAATGTTATTTTTGAACGGCAACTCAAAGCGTTGATCTCTCTCTCTCTCTCTACCGCGAATCGTATTGTACACACGGCGACACATCAAGCTATACAAAACCATGATAAGGTGGCCGCGCGTAGGTCGAGTGACGTATAACGTCGCGCGGTCAGATTATGTTGGTTTTATATAGCTTGATTGTGTCGTGTGTGACCCTTGAAGCCACAATTATAAGATAACAATAGACTTTAATTTCTTGCATACAAACTTTTTTAAATAAATAAAAGCGATACCCGTTTATTATAAAATGTATAAATCTCAAAACAATTAACAAAGTCAATCTATTTTTCAATCCAAACCTCGCAAAGAGAAAGAATGAATTCATTTACATTTAAAGCATCCCTTTTCTGGTTCGTATCAATTACAAAACCGATTCATTTCCCTAAAAAAGGACAATTTAAACGAATATATTTCTTAGATATCATTCTCTTAATCCCTTCACAGAACATTAAAATAATAGCTAGAAGTGGTCTATTTATTAAAGAATATAATTATGGTTGTCCATTGTTTACAGCTATGAGTAACCGGTACTGTAGTAACTGCCTTCGTGGTCTAATGGTTAAGAGCATTGGGCTCTTGACACGGAGGTTGTGGGTTCGATTCCCACTGGGGACACCTTTTGATATGTCTCACTTTGTGCGTTTTTCCCAAGTTGGTTAGGACATTGCATGCTGAATCACATGATTGTCTGAAAAAGAAAGATGATTCCGTGCTTCGGATAGCACCTTAAGCCGTTGGTCCCGGCTACTATCTCTGGTGGTAGTAGTCGTTACATAAAAACCACGTCAGAGAAATTGAAATTGAAAAAGATTTATTGTCACAGCACAAAAAGTTTGCAACATAATTTCATCTAAATATAAATATTAAATGAAAAACCTTAATAAGCACTATGATAAAGGGACTAGGCTTCAGCGTTTGCTGGTAGTGTGATAAAACACACTGACCAGCGCTGTTTCTCAGCATAACCCCTTCTTCACGTACCGGCAAAATAGTGTCGACACTGTCGCATTAAAAAACACACATTACAAAATGGTTGCACACAATACCTTAGCCGCTGATAAACGAGTTGAGTGAACTTTATGTTACGGTACTAACTATTAAGTAATCTGTGACGGTACGTAGTAGGTACCTATTCAATATCTTCTACATATTTTTTAATGTTCTGTGGTTCGCTTCCTTCGCCCGGCCGAGGCCTGCGGCGATCGTTATCGTGTCGTGGTCTTGTCGTACCGGCGCGGGTCGCGGGTCGCGGCGGCAATCAATTAATTCCCTGATTACTTGGGTTTTTTCCAATCAACCCCGCCCGGCATCTCGCCCCACCCCCCAGCCCGACCCCCCATGTGCCCTGGATTACAATAGACGTTTAAATAGCTCTATTAACCCGACCGATCAGTTTTCAATTATTCGAGTTAACTTCCTGTTAGCGGCTTCACTTGCTTTGAGGCACTGAATGATTTTGCTGTGTTAAAAGTAAAGTAAAGGTAAGACAAAATTACACAGAAATACACACACACATACCCACCTCCACACATGCGTGAGAGACAGACGGACACAAATACGAGTAGACTAAAGGCTTACGCGCATTTGAAATATTAGTATTAACATTAGTTCTGTTATGGTTATGGTTCTAAGTTTTCAGAACATCTCTGACTCTTAGGTGAGCCTGTAATTTCTCAATGGTCTGACTACCTCCCCTGGGAATATAGTCGTTGCTGTGCCATGCTATAACCTATACGTTATGGAAGTTTTCCGTGAATTCTATCTTAATTAATTGTAAACAGAAACCGTTGTGATTACTAGGTGCTTTGCATTTTTTGAGTCAGTCACCACTTGACACGAGATATAAATGTTATTAGATACAATTGCAACCTTTGAATTTTTGTCCGAGTAGAACTTACCACGACCAAATAAAACGGTCTTCTAAGAAAAGTACAAGTGCGTAACACCCTCAACCGACGGAAGTGCATGAAGAGATGTATGAAAGTGGATGAGGCGAGACAAGTATGTCAGGATCGTAATGTGTGGCGAGCCGTAGTCTCTGCCTACCCCTGTGGGATAGTGGCGTGAGTATATGTATGCAACGTTTGAAAGAGGTCGTTGATTGTAGCAAAGTTTCTGCCCACTCAATGTATACAGGGTG
Source organism: Agonopterix heracliana (assembly GCA_963693445.1). Taxonomy (NCBI): domain Eukaryota; kingdom Metazoa; phylum Arthropoda; class Insecta; order Lepidoptera; family Depressariidae; genus Agonopterix; species Agonopterix heracliana. Next base: position 22,463,330 of record OY856309.1, read on the forward strand.
CAACTTAATAAATGCCGACACTTTTTAAGGGGATGATCAGACCATCAAACTGAACAACATAACATAACATAACATAAATATTCTTTATTTGCACACCAAAAACATACAGCAACAAAAACATAATTAAAAGAACGTAAGGGTACAAATGGCGGTCTTATCACTAAAAGCGATTTCTTCCAGACAACCATGGGATGGAAGAACTCTTAAGTATAAAAACTTGCTGTGGCGGTGTAATAATAATACGATATCAAATATAAATAGCTTGAAATATATTATAAATATATTGTACTTAATAAAATACATACATATATATATACATATATATATATATATATATAAACATACATAATTTCTAACAATAAATACACTATATAGGTAATGGATCAAAAAGACAAATCAATAATGAACAACTTTCTCTATGGGATCAATATTAAAATCGCGAAAAAAAATCAGCTGTCCCATGTAGGTTTATAGTTTTTTATGGAGCAGAAGAAATTTTTTCGCGATTTCGATGTTTATCCCATAGAGGAATTGATCAGTTTGACGGTATGATCATCCCTTAAAAAAAGTGTCAGCATAATATTAAGAAGGATAAGTATTCGGTATTTAAATGTCGTTTTTCTGGATCGATGTTTGAATGAATAGTTGCTCCGGATTCACACTTTCATAGTAATAGTATAAATAATAATTAATAACAGAATACATGACGTTATCTCGTTATTCCGACACGTCGGTCGCCAACAAGAGCACTATTTACATAATGTTTTACATATTATTACGACCAACCTGTGCGATACAGCGACGCGTGACGTCACAACGACATGAGACACATGCACATAATAACACTGACACTATCATGTCACAAGACAATCTGCTTTCAGATAATTGTGTAACTCGCGCTAAGAAACAAGTGAACACTGAAATGACGACGACGGTCCGTTATTCTTATTGTCCTACAATTTCAATAAAAAAGTTATTATAAGTTTATTACGTCGTTAATCACATTGATTTAGATATCGCAGGGCCTGAGTCTTTACTGTCCATATTATACATCTACGCGACTATCACTAGTTTTGAACAAAGGAGCTTGGAAGAGGAAGAGTGGAGTAGAGGGCGAAGGGAGGCACATAAATCCCGGCCCCAATACGTCCGTATAAAAAGGTTAATATGCTCGTAAAATTTCCATATCGGGGACACGGGACATTACAGGGAATCTGATTATGCCTCGCCTTTACTTATAACGGGCGGAGATCGAACATATTTCAACGTTATTTCGCATTTTTGGGACGAAGCCAGCAGCCACCTGCGGGGGGGAGGGGGGAGGGGGGAGGGGGAGGTAACTAGGTGCTAGATAGAGCAAACAACAACAATGCGTCGTAAAGTTTTTGAATTCAAGTGAGTGTTTGTACCCAAGTCTAGTATAACTTCTGTATTCGATACGATCACTGAAGTGAGACATCATCCGGTTTTTGGATGACCGATTCAGAGGTATGGTTACACTATGGTTAGTACCTCGATTCAACCAACAACCAATCAACCAACCTAAAATTACACGTACAACTCGACTGGACAACTGTACTGTGCTCTGTGTAACAGGGTCTTTAAGACAAAACTCTGATCCTCCAGTCACATCCGAGCTCACTCCAGGAACCAATGAGGGTCGCCGTCGACGGATACGTCGTTGAGGACATCATCATCATCAGTACCTCGATCATTTCCGTAATTCGGAAGACACGTTGAGCTGTTAGTCCTGGATAGCTGATCAGTTGAATGGCCGTGTATTTAATTAAGCCCAGTCTAAATTAAGGAAGCTTGAAAATTTTCTGAAGAAGAAGATAGAACAATAAGAAGACATACAATCTTACACATACCATTGTAACATTTTATTAAAGTATTAAAAACAAATAATAATTAAAAAAGATTGTTAATGCCTCGCAGTGAAATAAAGTTCCCAACTCAGCAAAATTCTCGGTTCGGAAGCAAACTATGAATTCTCTGGGGCATAACTTGTAAAAAATAATATGTGCGAATAACCCAATAAATAGTCCAATACTGTAACATAAATTTTTTTTTTCGCGTCTTCGATGTTGGTGCCATAGAGAAAGTTGATCAGTTTGACGGTCTGATCATCCCCTCAAAAAAGTTTCAGCATATTAAAAAGGACCCTATATTACTAGTTTATACAGTTACTGGTTTTTAGTCAGAATTTGATACTACTTTATTGACATAAATTTTGTTGATCTGCGACCTAGTTGGCCGTTAACTAGACACGCTATATATTATATATGTACTAACGCGTGCTGAGTTCGCATGGTGGACGATGGCCAACTCCCTTTCACCTTATAAAAGGAAGCTTTAGCCCAGTTGTGCGATCAAAAGATTATTAACTAAACTTCAAGAGTATAGTGTATCCCGGCAGGGGGTCGGCAGTAACTCGATACAGCCCCTCGTGCTCACGTGCGAGTCGCTCCGTGGACGCGGATGAGTTATTGCTCAATTACAGCACCCCTCCCCCCGCACCCCGCACCCCGCACCTCGCACCTCGCTCCCCGCACCACGGGAGGTGCTTTCGCTTCTTATCTTGTGATAAAAACGCTCGCACTAGGATTGGTCGATGGTTGGACATAAATTGCGATGTTTTTCAGCAATTTGTAACATAGTTTAGGGTTTCCGGGTCGATACCACGCGAGATTACATATCTACGAACATTTGTTTCGTAATGTTTGTTCTCAGGTTAACTCTGCTAGTTCTAACTAAAGTATTAAATTGTACAGGGTCCTTCTTAATATGGATGATTATAGACCATCAAACTGACTGAAACGAACATCGAACAACTTACTCTATGGGACCAACATCAAAATCACGAAAAAAAATCTACTGTTCCATACAAAACTGCAAACCAACTCGACCCAACAGCTGTTTTTTTTTTCGCGATTTGAGTGTTGTTCCCATTAAGAAAGTTGATCTTGAGTCTGATCTTACATATCTATAAAATGTTTCCATAAATAAACTGTCCATAAACGGTTAAAATTATAATTTCTTCAAAGATTTCGCGAAGCGAATCACGACAATGCAGGCCATACACAAGGTGTTTCATAAGTAAGAATAAATTTTTAAAACTCCTAAGAGGGTTGTTTAGACCGTCAAACTGAACAACTTTCTCTATGGGACCAACATCGAAATCGCGAAAAATTTTTTTTTATATCCCATACATATTTTAGCTCTAGTCGATTTGTAGAGTATAGACATCGAACAATAATTTGTTCGATGGTATAGAACATAAATTTTTTTTTTCGCGATTTCGATATTGGTCCCATAGTGAAAGTTGTTCAGTTTGATGGTCTACACCACCCCCTTAAAGGTTTATTTGTATTTTTGTAACACCTTGTATAGCTCGAATTTCCCGTTTAAACCTCTCGTTTGTGAAGTTCAGTCACTCGAGGCATTCACTTGGAACATCATTCCATCATTAAGCCGAGCCACCTCTCACCGGTTGACACGTTCCGTCATTCCACTTTGAATCCCTAAAATTGAGCGGACTTCATACACTCTACAGAATTTCTGCTTATGCTTGTGTCTTCGCGATGTTTTCTTCTAATCCAATTATACATCGCTGTAGTTGTATGTTGTTTTATCAAAGCACCGGGTATTCTCATCATAACCCCAGCACCACACAATAGGATTATGTTATAATCTAGTCAGTCGTGATTGCGCCGCGCTCCATGCGGGGATGCGTATAGTTGTAACACGGCGAGCTCAGCGGCCATGAATACTTAACTAATGGGCCCCGGGCGCGGGCGGGCCCGGCCGCGGCCCACCTCGGCCGCGGTTGGGAAACATGTTGTGGAAAATTTTTGGTGTTATTTTATTTAGGTAATAGATAAGTACAGCTCAGAGGCTCGGGTCGAGCTCTGTGGAGGAAGGGCTCCATTAGCCGGCCGGGATGGGAAGGTATGGTTGGAACAACGCGGTCTGCGGTTGCGATGTTGTCACCCTGTAACCCAAATTCTGATAAAGACAAAAACTCATTCGTAATTTATGTATAAGTTAGTGTGTAATTAATTTTAATTTGTCATATTTTATTTCAAAATATTCTGGATGTTAACAGCTTCTTTTACGCTATGATGTGTTTAAAATAACAAGCTATTTGCCATTTATTAGTATAGGTACATTGAGGAGTGTCGAACTAGAGTAATGCACTACCGCAGACCGCTGGCCGCATTTGTTTGATTACATCGTTAAGTATAGGTTAGAATACAATGCTTTTAATCTTCGCTCAACCACTAACATTCTGTTTATGTTTGATTAAACTTTGTGTTGGTTAAGTATTTTGTTCTATTGTTCTCACCTGTCCATCCATCATCATTCTCACTAATCATCGGATCCAACTAGTCCACTGTTGGGCAAAGGCTTTCCCACGCAACTTCGCTCGGCTCTATTCAAAATTAAACTCGGAACTCCGTGCGCACCATACATCCGTTTGACGAGAATAATCACGCCTCCTGAAATATGTAGGTACTTCTTAAAGACAGTTCTAAATTAGGAGAATCTAAAAGCACTAGATTGCAGAGAGCATTAATGAAAACTTTGCCTTCTCATTTAGCCCCAACACACACACACACACCCCGTCATACGTACCTCGCTCACACACGCGCTCTCCCGCCGCGGGGCGCCTACAAATTTGCTCAGCGGTTGATAAATCGCCCGCCAAAGCATTCCACTTAGATTGCAGCCGCAGGAATGCCGCCTAATTGTTGTCCTCTCCTCCCTCCCCCCCCCCCCGCCTGCCCACTACCACACCACTAGATTTAAGGATCCTCATACGAAATGACTCGTTTTTAACGGGTTTTTTTCTTTTTTCTCTATTGTAAAAATGGTTATACATAAAAGCGTCAAACTTGGTGTGATTATGGTGCATAAGAATTTATATTGTAATAGTTTTAAGTCGTGTTATGTTGTAGAGTTTCTGGCCGCATCTTCTCTACAGCGACAACACGTTCCGACGCGGTGGTAGCTTAAAAAAGATTTGACGTTTAATAAGTGTGCTTCAAGCTCCTATATTGAATAAATTATATTGACTTTGACTTTGACTTGACATACTCTAAGGCAAAACAACACATAATAAACACCTGTCACGGTTTTAATTTTTTTTCGACTTTCCATACTAAATGCAATCTGCTGATCTAAAGTTTGTATGAAAAGTCGAAATTTTTATTGCGAATTTCCTATTGGTTTCTTAGGGAAAGTTGTTCAGTATCATGGGTACAAACACCCCTTAGAGTAATGCATCTGTTTACCCTAACACCCTGTATAATATATCCTCATTTAAGTAGTAGTGCCCAAACCTTATCCAGTGTGATATGTAGTGCCCCAATTTCAAAGCACTGTGGACACAATACACGCCTCGAAATTAAGTTGAAGCCAGTGGTCAAAAACGATTCTCACGTAGACAATAAATTGTGTGAAACGCATTCTATGTTGTCTTCATAAAACGTCATGCATTGCATTCACTGCCCTGCCCTGGTGTGACATGCACTGCGAAGCAAACTGTGACGCATCGCACAAAGGCTTCGGTATGCGGTGCAACTCTGTGCTGCCGAAGAGGGGGAGTGGGGGCTGTCACCTCACTAACCGATATTAGATTCCGGGTCGCCACTAGTTTGTGTTGGTGCCAGAGCACAGAGTGCCGCGCCGCGCCGCGCCGCCGGGGGCACGCTACCTGCGTCAAACAAACACGTTCAAAGGTTACTACTAGCATCTGCAAGCTAATAACAAACGTCGGCAGACACTTAGATACCCACGTACAAACACAAAACTGGTATGACGATCTCGTAAAGTTCGCGATGCGAGCTGCGAACAGACAGACCGACATAGGCGTCAAAGTATGAACACTTCTTTTTTGTATCGGGGGTTAATAAGGGTAGAGACACAGTGACCGACGGTGAACGACGGCTGGCCCATACAAAAAGCTCGTTTAGACTGCGTTTCCGCTAGAGATATGCGAGGTAGCGAGGCGGTGAGCGAGGAAACAATCCGCCAATAGCGCTCTCGCTCGTTCACGTCATTGGGAAATTGAAGCACTCTCATTGGCCGATTTTTTTCCTCGCTCACCGCCTCGCTATCTCGCTATCTCTGGTGGATAAGCAGCATAAGCATGAGAAGCCGTCTGCCGTCGACGCGGCGAATACTAATCGTGGTTTTTGTTTGGGCCCGCCGGCCGTCGTTCTCCATCATTCGCCGTCGGTCAATGTGTCCTGACCCTAAATCGTTTGTTGTTTATACTTAATCATTGGGGAAGGGATCCAATGGTACGCGTTATTTAGCTGACTCGATTCAAAATTTACACACAAAATAAACTCACGACGTATATCTCTTTAGAGACGATCAGAAACATTGCTATACTTACCAACTTTTGTAGCAATGCTCACATTTAACAATAATACTAAAACATTTTATTCAAAATAATATCACACATATAGCTTTTTACACGATTTTACGTATGACGTATATCTACACTACAATGTCCAATGAGTGAAAGGTTCACCAGCTATTACCTCTTCATTCCATCCTGACACCTTCCATGCGATAAAGGTGAGCCTGATTCCAACTGAACGCTTAGAAATATAGTTGGTCTTTGAGATAGAAGACCCTTGGGTTGCGTATCGATACCAGGTGCTTTATTTTGGAGATAGGGCAGCGTATGAGGGCTCAGGGAGTTGACCCTCTTGCGGGTCCATTCCTGGTACAAAGATCATCATTGGCCATCAAGAGAGGCCACTTTTGAGCCAGGGTTGCGTACGGTAGGGCCTTTTGTTTAGTTACGTTTTGACGAAGCTTGCATGCGGATTATATTTTGTGCATTGCCTTTGACGAAGTTAGTAGTTGCATGAAAGTTTCTTAATATACCCCAAAAGAGAATATTTATGGATAGTGAGGTTGTATATTATCTATCTCTCTAGTCACAGTAGCGACCGAAAACAACAAAGTGACCTAGAATTTTAATCAATACTAAATTGGCAGAAGCATTCTTGATCTGCCATAAAACAGTTGGCCCCCAGCCAGTGCACTGTACGCGCAACTTAAATTGTGTTGGTCTCAAGTCACAAGTCACTGAACGAGCGCTCGTTAATTCTCGCCGGTTATTATATCTGACCAGAGCGGAGGATTTATCTTTTATATCGACACTGTTATAAATGAACTGATAAAGATATTCCAAAAAATACTCGGGGACTGCACGTCTCTACAGTTTTGTTGATTTTTTGTGAACTTCACTCGAAGACTGCACTCTATTCAAAATACTTTAAAACTTTTGCAAAATTTCCTTGAGATTTAACTGGGCGGACTTTCTACTCTACGCGGCGGCGGATAAAGTCGCGTGCAAAAGCTAATATAGCTTGTGGGAGGGTCTGTCTATGAGTTCGAACAGGTTCGAACATAATATTGTCCACCAGAAAATTAATACTCCACTATATTTCAGGAGTTGTAAAATACATATTGTGCGAACGATAGATTTACAAATAAGTTAAACGAAATGACGTCTTATTACATCGGAACCCGGGCCGGGACTACCCGACCCTCGTAGGTACTCAAAAAACCAACGTAAGTTTTCTTCTAAACTATTATAAAACTATAACTGAAGTGTGTCTGTACATTGAAGATATTTACAAAAAAAAGATTACGATATTATGTTTTTATCAACCTTTTTTAGAAATTTTGTCAGTCTGTTCGTCTGTTTGTTTGTGTGTTTGTTTGTTTCGCATCACGCAAAAACTACTAAAACCGATTTTGATGAAACTTTTTTGTTTGATAGCTTATGATCTGACTTAAAATCTGGTATATAATTTGTGCGGACGAAGTCGAGGGTTAACTCTAGTAAAAATATAAATGAGTAACTACAAGCTTATAAGCCTAGTTATAAGCAGGTATAATACAAGGTGTTACAAAAATACAATTAAACCTTTAAGGGGGTGGTGTAGACCATCAAACTGAACAACTTTCACTATGGGACCAATATCGAAATCGCGAAAAAAAAAATGATGTTCCATACTCTACAAATCGACTAGAGCTAAAATAAATGTATAGGATATCAATTTTTTTTTTCGCGATTTCGATGTTGGTCCCATAGAGAAAGTTGTTAAACAACCCCCTTAAGAGTTTTAAAAATTTATTCTTACTTATGAAACACTCTGTATATATTATCTCGTAGATTCGAAACCTGACCGAGGGTTCTACATGAACCCTATTTGCTGGAGCCATCAGTACAGACCATCTAAACCTTAAGAGTTTGAAGGTTGCAAGAAGCCGATGAATAAGTACAAGTTGATTTTTAGTACAGTTGGCAACGAAAGTTAATTAACATTTGTCATCTACAAGTTCATAAATCAGTAGTTGTTGATTTGATTCAGGATCGAACTTTAGGTAGATTAGGATCATTTAACTGAATATCTTTTAGTATGGAGCTAACACTGAAATCGCTATTTCAGTTTCAGCCAATACTTTTAATTAGTAGCTTTATTTATCTCTTCAATGAAATCTTCGTTCTCTAGCCGATTTCCCATTATTTGGGGTCGGCGCAATATGCCATAGGTACTCTTCCATTTATCTCTCCAGTTATAATTTCAGCACTCACTTTTCTTCAATGAAATGTGATACAATAGTTATTTGTTATGCTAGGCTGCAAAGCTGTTTTTTGGCGCGAGTACTTGTATTGAAACCTGAGCAAGCGAAGGATTCTAAGATTGAACCACGAGCGAAGCGAGTGGGTTCAAACATAGAATCCGGAGCGCAACGAAGGTTTCAAAGGTACGAGACGCAGAATAACTTGGCTGCCGAGCGCAACACACAACTTTTCACCTCACAACGGCGAGGAAAATGCAAAAAAAACATTTTGGCGATTTTTTGACTTTTGGCGCACTAAGGCGGCATAGAAAAATATTGAATAGAGAGATTCGAATTTTAAAAACTCTTTCAACGCTAGCGGATAAAACACACTTTTGCACTGAGATTTCGAATGATAAACAGATTCTTTCCAAGCTTGTGAGGTGAAAAAATCTTTTAACACTTTCACTGTTGAGTTTAAAAATGGCATTCTCCAATGTTCTACACTGGGATATTATTTATTTATTTCCTTTTTAACCGACTTCAACAAAAGGAGGAGGTTCTCAATTCGACCCGTATGTTTTTTTTTTTGTATGTTTGTTACGCGATTACTCCGCCAATTGGGAATTGATTTTGATGATGATTTTTTTGTTTGGTAGGTCATACTTCCAAGGTGGTTCCACGAAATTGATTCAGCGCTTGTTGAAAAAATCTACAACAACAAATATATACACAGTCACGGACTTAAAAAAAAGACGGACGTAATGTTACACTAGATAGATGTGAAGCATGCAAGGTCCTAAAATTTCGTTTGTTCTGGGAATACACTCACACAGATGCACCAGTTCTAGGCGCAGGTCATGTACCGCGCGACAGTGCGACAGCACGCAAACCATAGACTACGATTTTTTTTTCACTTACGCTGGTAGACGGAACATCAGCGTAACCGCGTATGAGATAGCGATAGTCTTGAAATCCTATACTTACAACTTGTATGAAGCTAGATGTCTGCCTCCGGAGTCAGACAGCCGTCGTAGAACAAAAAAGTGGTTACGTCGATAAGGACAGCAATAAGAAGCGATCTCCTTTTTTAACTAGAGCGAATTTGCTATGTGCATCTCTTACTGAGTGAATATGACAAGACACATGCTTCCTTCTAGTACCTTCTCTTTCTACGATGCACACACATAATACATAGGTGCTTCACGTATGATTAAAGGATACTACGTTCGTCTTTTTTCAGGTTCGTGACACAGATGACGTTTATGTTTGTCGATTCTCTTCAGGAGTGCGATTTTTGAACATCACACGTTCAAATCAGCGGTAGAAAATGTCAAAATTACTATGGACTTATGGAGATTATGCATATTTCGTCTTTCTACTGCTAATTCTAACGTGTAATGTTCAAAAATCACACTCCAGCCACAGACCAGAACAACACTAAAAAGATCTGAAGCATGCAAGGTCCTACATTTTCGTTTGTTCTACAAGGTCCTATACTCACACAGATGCACTAGCTCTATGCGTAGGTCCTACAACCCGCCACCATTATGTACCGCGTGACATTTCGTCAGCACGCACACAAATATAAATGGGTGCTTCACTCGTGATTAGACCAGATTAGGTCCGTCTTTTTTTCAAGTCCGTGACTCCAGCAAAATAAATGTTTTGATGGGGACTGTCAAACTATGTTTTTTTTAACTGTCATAACCAAGAAGTTTTATATGCCTATATTTATATGTAAAGCTTCTTGGTCATACTCAAGAAGTTTCGAATCTATAGGTCATACTGTTGTGTTTAAACGTATAAAAACTTCATGGATATACTCGTACCTAGTACCGAAACACATAGATTTAATAATTTTTTCCCCTCCGGCCGCAAAGCGTCAATTTTCGTCCCGCTGCGCTAAACGAAGTTGCCGCTTTCCACCACGGTCGAGGAGAAAAATAGTATACTAACCTCAGACAGTAAATAAGAAAGCCTCAGATCAAATGTTTGTTGACCTCGGCTTCGCCTCGGTCTTCGAATTACATGGGATCTGGGCCCTTTCTTCCTTTCAAGTCCTCGGTGTGTAATCTCCTATAATTGATCATGGCGGCGGTCGGTAATGTTCGTCTTTTTTAGGGTTCCGTAGTCAAACAAAGAACCCTTATCGTCTATTATTTTACTTTCGTCAATTCTGTCTGCCTGTCTGTCTGTCTATATAAGGGGGTTTGGGCGTTAGTCCACGACGCGTGCCCAATGCGGATTGGTAGACTTCACAATACGCATCAGAATTTCTTCTTCTGCATATGCAGGTTTCTTCACGATGTTTTCCTTCACCGTTTGAGAGCAGTCGGTACTACGTACATAAGTTAGAAAAACTCATTAGTACTCATTTATGCATCTATTAAATCGAAATATGGCATAAAGACATATAACAGTAACCCAAAAACAGAAATGTTGTACGAAAGATGGGTTGGATTGTTTTTAATCGAGTGTGGTGAGAGCGTACACCGTATCCTTTGCATTTACTTATAACTGATATCTAAGTCGAACGTAATATATTTCACCTAGATTTCAACACTGAAAATTTTGAAATAAAAAAATTTTAACAAAAAATTAAAACCGACTTCAAAACTAAAAAGGTAAAAATAATAATATTGCAGTCGTTGACTTTTACATTCGCATCTAAAAGAACATTAATTTGTTTTATTGGAGTCGGTGTCAAGCCAAGCCAAGCCAAAAAATTACTGCAAGCCCGGTTGCGAATCGTCCGGCTTGACACCGACTCCGATAAGACAAATTAATGTTGTTATAGATGCGAATGTAAAAGTCAACGACTGCAATATTATTATTTTTACCTTTTTAGTTTTGAAGTCGGTTTTAATTTTTTGTTAAAATTTTTTTTTGGAGAACTTACAGCTAAATAACAGTTAGATTTCAACAAAGTCAAATTTATGATCAGATGCTGACAACAAGTTCCCACGCTAGGTGTGTTTTTAACCCCCGACGCAAAAAAAGGGGTGTTATAAGTTTGACGCCTATGTCGGTCTGTCTGTCTGTCTGTCTGTCTGTCTGTCTGTCTGTCGGTCTGTCTGTCTGTGGCATCGTAGCTCCCAAATGGGTGGACCGATTTCGATGCGGTTTTTTCAAGTAGAAAGCTAATTTTTGCGAGAGTGTTCTTAGCTTTGTTTCATGAAAATCGGTTCCGCAGTTTTGAAGTAACTTTCAAAATTGCGACAAAAGAAAAGAGGGGTGTTAAAAGTTTCTGTCTGTCTGTGGCATCGTAGCTCCCAAACTGGTAGACCGATTTCGATGCGTTTTTTTTTCAATAGAAAGCTTATTTATGCGAGAGTGTTCTTAGCTTTGTTTCATGAAAATCGGTTTAGCAGTTTTGAAGTAACTTTAAAAATTGCGACAAAATATGACGGGTGTTATAAGTTTCTGTCCGTTCGTGGTTTCGTAGCTCCCAAACGGGTAAACCGATTTCGATGCGGTTTTTTTAAGTAGAAAGTTAATTTATGCGAGAGTGTTCTTAGCTTTGTTTTATGAAAATCGGTTAAGTAGTTTTCATGTAACTTTAAAAATTATGAAATAACATTAAATTACAAATTTAAAAAACCCCCAACGCCAAAAACGAACATTTAAAAAGTAAAAAATAATGCGGTCACCTATTATTTTTGATGTAAGCAAATGTATGTTTTACTTCTTTACTCTCTTTAAGATATTTTAGGTTAATTAATGTGTCGGGGACTGCAAGTGATTGTAAAAAAAAAACAATGTTCATTTCATAGCGGTCCCCTACGCATTAATTTACCTAAAATATCATAAAGAGAGTAAAGAAGTAAAACATACATTTGCTTACATCAAAAATAATAGGTGACCGCATTATTTTTTACTTTTTAAATGTTCGTTTTTTTAAGCAGTGACAATGTTAGAAGATTCCCAAGTCCAGAGGCAAACGACCAAATGACTATTTACAACTCGCACAGACATAGATTAACGAGGCACTTGTGACGAGTGACAGCAACGCGTCTAGACGGGGCGCTTTTATCACGTGTCGGTCGTGTCGCGCGTCATGTAAAGCGTCGCGTCGCGTCGAGCGGCCCGCAGTTATGCAGTCGGTCGGATGACATGACACCGGATCGGTGCTGGTATGATTTTTCCGTAAGTCCGTATTTAATAAATTGGAATGTTTCAATAAAGTCGAGATGTTGAAGATCATTACTCTATATTTTTCATTAATTTGTATGTATTTCCAATAACGAGAAGATAGCTTCTAAAAACCAGCAACGAATTGCCCGGCCCTGCGTTTACCTATCGGGAGCTTCTTAAGATAGAGATTTTCGAAAAACCACAAAAACCAAAACTTAATGAAGTGAGAACATCTCAGTGTGACACGCTTATTAATTCAAGAGGTGTTGCTTTTCTGATTCGAGTGTCATTAAATTATCTTTAAAGCAGTATAAGAAGCGCGGCATTATCCGGCGGAGCGCGGCGCGGCGCGGCGCGGGTGGCCGCTCGCATATTCATGGCGCATAATGCGAGCCGCGCGCGCGGGATCCTCGCTCGTATGAATATGTAAAGCGATGCACTCGGAGCCGACGCGACGCGACGGTAATGTCCCGGAGCCAAACCGGCAGCGGCACTACACTGCACCCGGGACCTCATCTACTGCTCATCTGACGAGACTTGACATCTCTTCTATTAGAGCTTCAGTCAGGCCTGTCTCACTCCACAGCTCAGATACGCTTGACGGCCGATTCACACCGAGGGGGCAAATCGTCGCTCATTGACATAAGGTGCATTTAATTTTTTTATTCCTGAAGCGCAAAGTTCGAAATTCGACTATCTTATCTTCGACTTAAATAATGTGATATAGTAATCACATACCCTCACGTAAGGTGCTGAGATAGCAGAAGAGAGATAAAACGAGGATATAATCATGTGTAATCTCCTGCTAGCTCAGCTATAATATCACGTACAAGATAGTATATAGGCTTAGGTTAACTAGTCATAAGGGTCGATCTAAGATGGAGTAAAGGATGTCCGTTCAAAGTGTGTTTCAATTGCACCCCTGCAACCCACCATATTTCAATAATCTGGGATGTGATCTGGGTCAGGGCCCGTGCTCCACCTAGGCTCTCCACCTGGTACTTCGTGTAATTCTGAAAGATAGATACATCGATACTTAACTCTTTATTTAATCATAACAATAAAAACAAATGATGACTGACAAAAGTAGGTAAAGATAACAAGTACTGACTCACTACTTGTCACATTGGATAGAGTTAGAACTCTGTCAGTGAAATGTGGATCCAGTAGATATTTAGAATGTCTTTTACTAGCCGCTCTGGGAATGCAAAATGAATAGTTACTGAATATGTATCCGATTTAAGATGAAACGCGTGAGAGAGCTATGGAACGTTCCATGACAAGTATATCACTAGTGAACCGAGTATCTAACATCGAAATTCGACGAAGAACCAAGGTCGAAGACGTGGGTAAGCGAATCACAAAGTTGAAGTGGAAATGGGCAGGACACTTGGCTAGACGGGAAGGCGGCCGTGGACCGAGGCAATATCAGAGTGGTGGCCAAGAGAGGGACGGAGGTCAGTAGGCAGCCCACCAGCACATTGGTCTGATGACATTGTGAGAGTGACGGGTTCGTATTGGATCAGATTAGCACACGACTTTGAAGAATGGCGCAATAAGGCCTATGCTCAGCAGTGGGTTGATGTGGGCTGAATTGATAGATTTAGATGAAACTGCTTCAATAAACAATCAAACTTCTACAAAGGGCTAATATGCTGACAGCCACATGTATCTATGAAGAATCACAGGGTGGCGGCGATCGGACCTGCCTTTCGTCTATTATGCACAGTGTGTGTAGGCTTTATTATTAACATCATCGTTGCAATATTTGGTTCGGGATCGGGAGCACTCGGGATTACACCAGCGGAGGTAGCGGCGCGGCGGTGTCGTTAATATTTGAGACGGTTTTGAGCCGCATGTATTTTTGTGTGTATGGGGTGTGTGGGCGGGTGTGTGTCGGTGCCAATGGTTTAGGACAGGTTGTCCTAATTATAACTTAAAACTAGATCCTCACTCTTGTCCAACATTTCATGGGACAAACAACTGACACATCATAACTCAAGAGTCTATGACACAATCCCGATGTTAGCCTGTTGGCAAACTTAATAAATAAATAATCTATTTAGTTTACTTCGTAAAGTGTTAGTGTAGTGCCCGTAGAGTACGGAGCCGGACGAGCACGTCCAACGGTGCCGGGACACTGCTGCTAATTAACATAATCAAATAATTATTTGCTCTCAACAGAAAGGTTCGTTACCCCTCCCCTGCTCTCATCTACCCCTCCTTCGCCCCACGGCCCATCCTAACCAAATAAATAAATAATCGTAACAAAATGTACAACAAGCAGACAAACAATGGAAACAAAAGAGTTTTTCTTATCGCCGCATGAAGTTAGCGCTTTTGGCCATATGGTACAGTAGCTCTTTCCCAAAGCTGTCGTGAAGTTTGTCGATTCCTATGGGGAGTATAGACTTTACTACAGACCAAATTAAAGATTGAAAAATTTGTCTCAGGCGGGACTTGAACCCGCACTCTTTCAATCCGGGGAAGTGCGTTATCCAATTTCTCTACCAAGTCCAGTAACCAGAGAACGAAATTTTCAATCTGGAAGTTATTACAAACTAAGCAAAGGTTGGATTTTCGAAATTGGATAACGCACTTCCCTGGATTGGAAGAGTGCGGGTTCAAGTCCCGCCCGAGACAAAGTTTTCAATCTTTAATTTGATTCGAAATAGCACAACATGGCTGTAACATGTTTAAAAACAATAATATTTAAAATTTACTACAGACGTTATATTGGATACTTTACAAAATAGCACACATGGAAAGTCTTCGACCCCGGATGTTGGACTTAAGTTATTGCCAAAAAGAAATTGTGATTCTGTAAGTCACATTCTTAACATGACGCGTAATTCGAAATGAGACTACAGACAGGCCGATAGCTCACTTGGTAGTGACCTTGCCCGTTGATCCGAATTCGCGGGTTCAAATTCCACAAGAGGCATATACAGGGTGTTAGGGTAAACAGTTGCATTACTTTAAGGGGTGATTTCACCCATGATACTGAACAACTTTCCCTAAGAAACCTATAGGAAATCAACTATTTTTTTTTCGACTTTTCATACAAACGTTCGATCAGCTAATTGCATTTAGTATGGAAAGTCCGATTTTTTTTCCAAATATCCTGTAGGTTTCTTAGGGAAAGTTGTTCAGTATCATGGGTAAAATCACCCGTTAAAGTAAAGTCTTAACAAGGAACTCGTCAGTAATTTATTCAAAAACATCGGCTAGCATGATTCAGAATTTCTTATTTTTGCCTCCAAGTTTCAGCTTTGTCATCGCACTAATTCAACAATCTTGTTCATTCCTCACTTATTTGTCTCGCTCGATATAACTGACTCCAATAATTACTGTTGATGTGTGATCAGATCAGCTTACTGATGAATGCGACAGTAGATATCATTATGTAATGTTAGTGAGGGATCAATAGACAACCAATTACAGAGATCCGATTAGTGATCTCATTGTAAGTGACCACACGAGATCGAGACGGAGACGGATGTGACGTCACGATGCGCTCGGATAAACCCGGTGGGAAAAATAGTGTCGTATCGGGTGGACCAGTATCTTTGATACAACTACATTTATAATCGTGTGGCTTGGTTCATTGTAACATAACTAAAGCATTTAGCAACTCTGCGAAATGTTGGTACTACAGGAGTAGACAAGATGTCTGACTTTAGGTAGGCACCTAATCAGGTTATCATCGTCATTATCATATTATAGCATTAAATTAGAAAATGCAGAGTGGACAGAGTTCCGGCACTACAGGTGTTAGGGCATAGTATGAAAAAAGTCGTGAAGCTCAGCGGTCGCGACGGGTCCATGCGGTGTCCGGAGGACGGACGGGGCGGGGGAAGGGCGTACCCTAACTGAATTAACTATGAGGGTACTAGTTTGGGTAGAGCACACCAGGCTCGATTTACTTGCCGCGACCGCTGAGCTTCACCACTATTACAATTTGTACAGTATAAGTAGGGTAAACAGTTGCGTTTATTATTTGTAATTGTACTCATGATACTGAACAAATTTCCCAAAGGAACAGAGGGTTCGATCATATGATTGCATTCAGTATGGCAAGTCCACAACTATTTTTAAATTTCATAAGTATTTTAGGGAAAGTTGTTCCTAACATTCTGTATAAAGGGTCTGACGGAAGGTAGTGTTTTCTTTAAGAAGTATAGCACTAATCCTTTATCTTTGAATTGGGTCCATTGAAAAGATTATTCAGGATTGTGTAACAAACATTAAAATGAAAAAAAAAAAAATAGTAATAACTACATCAAAAAGTTGAGCGCAGCGTGACGATTTTTCATGCCAATTCGAGCATAGAAATATACAAAAAATAAATATTAATCGCGGCAGCAACAACCCAAAACTGAAAAATCTCGTTTTATCAAAAAACCGACGGTTAATTTTTTTTTCACATTTTAAAGACTTTAACACACTTCAAGCACAGTGTAAGAAAGCTTTGAAAAATAAATTTGTATTTTCTAATGAATAATAATGAGTTAATTATAATTAAATGACTTTTTTTTTGTTAAAAACTCATTTATATTGTTAAGTCTAAACAAAATGAGTGCATTATTAAATTAAAATCCTTCTGGGAGCGACAATTTGATTTTCTATGTTGTGTATTGCATTTATTTTTTAATAAGTTTTCTCATAGTCTTTTTGTCACTAAGTGGTACCGCTTACAGATTAAAAGTACCATTCTTATTACTCCCCACTCCTTCTAACAAAACTTCGAAATGACTGGGCTACTTTATGTGTCGGAGATTCAAGTAAATTATTTTCTTTCTTTCATCTTATCAAATTGACAAATTTGGATTTGAAAAACTTGTCAAATTTGGGTTCAGCATAGGATTATCCTATGCTTTGAATAATTATTCAACATGAAAATCATAACAAAGCGGAGCACGGACTTGGAAGACATACGGACCGAATATTGCACTAAAAAGATGTGAAGCATGAAAAGTAATACAATCTCGTTTGTTCTACAAGCGACCTACACTCACACAGATGCACTAGCTATAGGCGCTGCTGGTGCTACAACCCGTCACCATTATGTACCGCGTGATCGCACGCACACAAAAGAAATGGGTATCGGTTCTTCTTAATATGCTGAAAATTTTGGATCAGGGATGATCAGACCGTCAAATTGAACAACTTTCTCTAAGGGACCACCATCGAAATGGCGAAAAAGAACTGCTTTTCCATACAAAACTGCAAACCTACTCGAGCCAAATGTATGGGAGAGCTGATTTGGTGATTTAGATGTTGGTCCCTTAGAGAAAGTTGTTCAGTTTGACGGTGTGGATTGCAATTCTCTAAGCGTCCGTCACATCGCTGTCAAAAACGACGACGAGCTCGCGTCCTTCAGATCGTCGGAGATTTTATATGAGTTTACGACATGAAATAGAAAGCTCGCCGAGATTTCAACGACGAAGACGATGTTTGCGCTTAGTGAATCGCATTGCTGATCATCCCCTTAAAAAAGCTTCAGCGTATTAAGAAGGACCCTGTATAACGGTGCAACGTTTTCCGGAGCACGGTGCTACCGGTGCAGGTGCCCGCGGGGCCGCCGGGCTCGGCTCGGCTCGGAGCGAGGGAAGCGGCTCGTTAGCCCGCGCTCCGGCCGCGCCGCTCGCTCCGCCGCGCCTCCTGCCGGCTCCGGACCGTTTTAATGAACCCTCAGCATTGTCTTTACTGAGAGATATTCACTAAATACTACCGAAACCGTCAACACTAACCAGCCATCGTTTTAATTACTGGAGAGTTTTAAGGGTTCCGGTAAACTATTGTTACCTACTCATGAGATGAGGCCTGGAGATGATGTTGAATTATTACAAAAGAAATTTTTATAGGTTGTAACAAAACACCCCAGTAATACTTAAGGGAGTGCTTCACACCATCAAACTGAACAACTTACACTACACTATAGAGCAAACATCTAAAAAAACCGCTCCCTCATACAAAACTGCAGTACCGTCTTGCCCACCTAACCGACGTTGGCTCCATAGTGAAAGTTGTTCAGATTGATGGTCCGAAGCACCCCCTTAAGTATTACTAGGGTGTTTTGTTACACCCTGTATACAACTATGAGAATCGGCTCTTTTCCTCGGGTGGAATGATGAGAATTGTTCAGAATGCATGTTGCATTGCATTGCACACTTCGATTGTGTGATATGAGCTTCGCTGCATTCGTTTTCGTTTGTTGAAACTCGTGACGCATTCACAGATGCCTTTTTAGACTTTTCATTAATAATCTCGAACATCGATGTGGCCTATTGGTTCGAATAGGTAGCTGAATTTCAATAAGTTACATTTTATAAAGCTTTCCAGCTGTCGATTGAGGTGAGACAAAACGGTTTTCAGGTTTTACTTTAGATATTGACGGTTTTCAACCACGGCGACTGTTTCACTTCGACTCCATCGTTTCCGTTGATTTGCTCTAAATGCTCTAATGTAACTTCAATAAATACATTTCTGTAGTTTCCATTTCCACTCCACTGAAGCGACGCGTGCGCTCGACACTACATTACGCGTTACGTCACACCACTCCACTCCACTCCGAGCTTTCGAAACTCACAATAATTACCTACCATGCACTACTCGTTTTTCTTTAGAACTAATTTCCCTTAGTCTCCACAACGTCCCGGCCTACCGCAGTAGTTTCTCAAAGCTGTGACGTCACAAAACTTGTAAAGTGTGCCTCGCGAGCTGCTTGCAGAACTTCACTTGTTCCACTACCCTACAGACTTCCTTTTTGTGTTGTCGTTTGAAAAACGCGCGGTGGAGCGGCGCGGCGGGCGCGGGGGGCGCAGCTCTCAAAGAGAAGTTTTGTCCCCCCGCGCCCCTCGCCCCCGCCCGCTCCCCCCGCGCGCTACACTTAGGGCTGATTTACACTTTGTTCGTTTGCGAGCTAACTTGATTTACCAGGTACAACCAGCTTCCAAACAAAATTCACTTAAGTGACTCGAGTGCTTTTGCTTTACTCTGTGGTTCCCGTATTAGACCGTCACGTTTGTCTCCATGGGTGTTGTATCCTTATTTTGTGGACACACAAGATTTATCCACCCTGAGCCCGCGTGGTGGAGAATGTCTCACTCAGTGTCACCTTTATTCACAAGAAGAGGCCCTCGGATGATGTGATTACATCCGACTCGTCGCTCCAATACAGGGTGTAACAAAACACCCTAGTAATAATTAAGGGCCAGCCTTGACAGAGGCCTATGTTCAGCATCGGACGATGATAGGCTGATGATGATGATGATGAAACATTACTATTTAGTCGGTCGACGCCCAACATTTTTTACCACCCCCAAAGACAAAACAGTCGTATTTGTTGAACATGTTTCCTACTTCAGAACGACTAACGAAATAGTGAATGACTCTTTACCGCGCAATAAGGACGCCGTGGCCCCGTCCCGCCGGGCCCCGCTTCTCATTGCGCCGCGCGGGGCCCCACCGACTACAGCCGCCGCTTTGTTCCACGAGATAGGAGAGCCACCAAACGACGCACTTACTTACTGTTGTCCGGCACACTTCTCCATACTTCTTGTTTACTGCGGTCTTCGTGTTTGTTCCTCATTGTTCGGTCTTAATACGTAATAGCATGCATATACAGAGTGTAATAAAATCTATTATTAACCTTTAAACAACATACTGTACCCATCAAACTGAACAAATTTTACTATGGGAGCAAACCAGTCAGAACAAAAAAAAACTACTGTTCCATACTAAACCGAAGCACCTATACTACTCGACTCATATGTATGAGGCAGCAGATTTTTCTATTGTTCTGACAGGTCTGCTCACAAAGTTGTTCAGTTTGATCGGTTGAGTATGTGGTTTAAAGTACAATGATACTTTTCCTTACACCCTGTATAAACTCACGACCATAATATAATCTTCACCGGAGTGCTCAGAAGCTTTGCCACAAAGTTTCTAGTTGGAACTAGGCTGCAAAATGCTAAAAAGCATAATTGACAATTTCAAGAGGGAATGTTGTGTAAGTGACGATTAGAGACTAACATCTTGCCCACAAAACTAAGTGTTATTGTGGGCACAAGGATAGTCACGTATCATCACATAAGAAACCATATCCCTTGGTACCCTCGTACTACACCCATGCGATAAAATTGGGTGGTCCATTCGAAGCTGGAACACGCGGCTAAAACATGAAATAACGCTCACAGGCACAATACTGCACCATAATCAGGCCGCATCTTCTCTGCAACGGAAAACTTCCGTGGTAGGTAGATTAAAAAAAATCATCGAAAAGTTTGCACAGAAATTTTGCCTAAAGGTTAGGTTTCCAGCATAAAGTTAGAAAGAAAAGACCAGAATTTTTTACCCACACAGTTGGATAGGATTTCTCGCAACCTGTGCATGTTATAATCTCAGATCAAAATGTTTAACGCAACAAAATTAAATTATTTCCTAAAATGATATTACTGTCGCTATCATTAAATAAATATAAAATAAATAAAGATAATCAAAGATAATAAATATTTTACTCACCGAATTCCGCTAAAGGTAACACGCAAAGATATATCGCGTGTCTGTGAGCAGATGAAGCGGTGAGTCCCGCGGGACTGAGACCCGCAGTCCCGCGTCCCGGGAACTCGGTCCCGTCATTTATGTCACAAACTGCCTCCGCGTTAGACTCCGTAAAGTGACGTCGTTACATTTAGATTGATTCAGGAAACAACTCGGAACTCTGGTGTAGCTACTTTTAGAATCGTTCTCACAAAGTTAAGGTGCTAACCACATTGCCGTTTAGTTAAGGTAAGCTCATATTAAGACGGGCTGCATCAGGTCGTGCCACAGCCCACAAAAATTCAATTTAATTATAAACTATCGCATACTATGCCGGGCCGGAGTGGGTCGCATTATCGCGCGTCGCATTTCCGCCCGTATCTCGCTGACTACCCCCTCGGGAAATATAGTCGTGAGCATATTCTATGCTATTACAACCGTGAGATGTGGCCCGCGGCAATGTGCCATACCAAGCGGAACTAATAATTATTACAGGGCGTTAGTCCACCACGCGTGCCCAATGCGGATTGGTAGACGCATACGCATCGGAATGTTTTCTTCAGCGTATGCAGGTTTCCTCACGATGTTTTCCTTAACCGTTTAAGAGCGACAGAGTCTCAAACGACGTGCTTAAGTTAGAAAATCTCATTGGTACATGTCATCCGTGCGGATTCGAACCCGGACCTCGAGATTGAGTTTCCAGCTCGCCGCGGCACGCCACCTACCCTCTTTGACCTAAACATTAATAGTAGATTACTGCCGAGGGCAGGGAAGTAAGAAGTGTCTCAGATCTCATGTTATTTGTTGCCCGAGGTAAGTGTACTGTTTTTCTCCTCGACGGAGGTGGAAAGCGGCAACGAAAATTGACGCTTTCCGTCTGGAGGGGAGAAAATGCTATAAACATTATTAAATCCCACATCCCACCGACCCGCGCCGCGCCGCGCCGTCCGCTGCGGTTCTTGTTTGCTTTCATAAGACGACACTAACTTCTGCCGCCACCCGCACTCCACTCCGCCCCTCCTTCCCCTCCCGCTCCCCGCGCGGACAGAGCACATTTTATTATAATTTCATCCGGCTTGTTTGAGACAAACACTGTGGATGTAAAATGCGATTTAATTGTGAACCGAGCCACCGGACGAACGAACGACATCTACTCGCGTATAGACCAGCATGCAGCAGCGCGGAAGAGAACGAACAATTATAAAATTATTTTTCAATCTACGCACTTCCCCGGTTTGGAAGACTGCGGGTTCAAGTCCCGCCCGAGACAAATTTTTAAATTTTTTATTTGATTTGTAACTTATTTGTGCGGACGAAAATGCGGGTAAACTCTAGTACTTACCTGTATAATAGTTATTTGTTATGCTAGGCTGCAAAGTTGCTTTTTGGCGCGAGTACTTGTATTGAAACCTGAGCAAGCAAAGGACACTAACATTGAACCACGAGCGAAGCGAGTGGTTCAAATAATAGAATCCTGAGCTTAGCGAAGGTTTCAAAGGTACGAGACGCAGAATAACTTTGCAGCCGAGCGAAACACACAACTTTTCACCTCACAACAGCGAGGAAAAAAAGTGAATTGCTAAAAAGAACATTTCAAAAAGTATTTTTTTTCTTGCTGGCCAGTGACATGAAATTGTTAGTAAGCATTTTCAGTGGATTGGCGGCATAGAAAAATATTGAATAGACAGATTTGTTTTTCGAATTTCAAAAACTCTTTCCACGCTAGCGGATAAAATTCACTTTTGCACTCAGATTTGAAACTGTATTTTCACCTCACAAGCTTGGAAAGATTCTGTTTATCGTTCGAAATCTGAGTGCAAAAGCGTATTTTATCCGCTAGCGTGGAAAGAGTTTTTGAAATTCGAATCTGTCTATTCAATATTTTTGTATACCGCCAATGCACTGAAAATGCTTAATAACTATTTCCTGACACTGGCCGACACGAAAATAAAAACTTTTTGAAATGTTCTTTTTAGCAATTCACTTTTTTTCCTCGCTGTTGTGAGGTGAAAAATTGTGTGTTTCGCTCGGCTGCAAAGTTATTCTGCGTCTCGTACCTTTGAAACCTTCGCTAAACGCTCAGGATTCTATTTCAGGATCCTAGGATCCTTCGCTTGCTCAGGTTTCAATAAAAGTACTCGCGCCAAAAAACAACTTTGCAGCCTAGCATAACAAATGGTAACCTATCTTACTTTCGAAATTTCACTGATCGAATTTCAGTTGTTCGAAAACGGTTTATAGAAGTTTCTAGTGACAGATATTTTGTTACACATGCATTTGTTACTCCTTATAAAGACTTGACAGAAGTATCATTTTCCAGAAAATTTAAAATCAGAATTTCCATAATATTTTTTTTTCTTTTGACAACGGTCTTCTGGGTTCGAAGTTTTAAAATGTAGAAGCAACTTCTTCCATAGTATGACTAGGACACAACACAGTAAAGTTTTCTGTAATAATTACCTAGTAGATACATGATACCAGGATTATAGCACCAACGTGCTTGCTAGCATGCTGCTTGCTTGCTTGCCTGCTGCATGCTTGCCTGCTTGTTGCTTGCTAGCTTGTATGCATGTTGGGGGGTGCAGGGGGCGGAAACCCCCTGCCTGAGAAATACAAACTGGTGGTTTTAAAATTGTAGTTTAGGTTAGGTTAGAACATGTAAAACACTTAGCGGGCGAGGCGAGCAGAACATCAAAATGCTTGCTGCATGCTTACTTGCTTGCTGCATGCTTGCTTGCTTGCTGCATGTTTGCTTGCATGTTGCTTGCTTGCTTGTATGCATGTTGGGGGGTGCAGGGGGGCTGCGCCCCCCGCGAGGGGGGTTCGGGGGGCGGAAGCCCCCTGACTGAGAAAAACAAACTGGTGGTTTTAAAATTGAAGGTTAGGTTAGGTTAGAACATGAAAGACACTTAGCGGAGCGAGCGAAGCGAGCGGAGCATCAAAATGCTTGCTGCATGCTTGCTTGCTTGCTGCATGTTTGCTTGCTCGCTGCATGCTTGCTTGCTTGCTGCATGCTAGCTTGCTTGCTGCATGCTTGCTTGTTTGCTTATATGTATGTTGAAGGTGCAGTGGGGTGGACGCCCCCTGCCTGAGAAAAACAATCTGGTTTTTTTTAAATTCTAGGAAAGGTTAGGTTAAATATTTCTGCGGAAAAGTGACTGTACGGAAAAACAAATATTCGAAAAAGTAAATTATCTGACTTACATTACTTTGGAAAACTGTGTTACAGAATTTTGATTCATTGGTTAAAAGAAAAAAAGGATAATAAAAAATCTGGCTCCTCAAAATATGGCGAATAATATTTCGGGGAAACAAAAAAAAAGGGAAACAGTAAAAAGTGTAACGATTTCGGAGAACTAAAATTCGGAAAACTCTTTTTCGAAAGTACGATAGGTAACCATAACAAATAACTATTGTCAGCTGGGTGATTGTATGGGAGGTTGTATTATGTGATGCTCCCATGGAACTGAACGAAGAAGATAGTGTGGAAATTACACAATGATAAAGATCAATTTTACCTGAGTAAAGGTACCTAAGACAATAACAATAAACACAATAATAATGAAACACTTCGACTTCCTGTTTCTCCTGAAATATTGATCCCACACCATAAATGAATAGAGCTAAATAAGCTAGGAAAAGGACTTTGTAGACATAGTTGTATGTACACAAAGTCTTTTTCCTATTTATACTGCCCGTTTAACGGGGATGGTCAGAACTCAGACCGTCAAACTGAACAACATTCTCTATTCTCTTTGGAATCATCATCGAAATCGCTAAATCGGATCGTGCGGATTGGAACACTCACTGACATCGGTGAATCATTACAGCCTATATACGTCCCACTGCAGGACACAGGGCTACCCTCAGGGAGGGTGTATGGGCGTTAGTCCGCCACGCGTGCACAAAGCGGATTGGTAGCACATACGCATCAGAATTTCTTTTTCAGCGTATGCAGGTTTCCTCGCGATGTTTTCCTTCACCGTTTGAGAGCAGTCGGTATTACGGTGTACCTACATAAGTAAGAAAAACTAATTGGTACATGGCATGTGGTCCGTGCGGATTCGAACCCGGACCTCAAGATTGAGTTTCTATAGCGCTCCATAACGCGCCACTAGATCGGTAAATAAATGAAAATTATTACAACAAAATATGTGTCCATCGATGAACCGTGGAGGAGTGTGGCGGCGGGGGGAGGGGGAGGGGTGTGAGGGCGAAGTGTTTCATCACAAATGTCATTCGTGAGAAGAACGCATTGAGGCGTGCGAGCAAATGGCGCGGAAAAATACAAAGCGGGAAGTAGGCATTCTGTTCACACAGACACGTGGCATGGACATTATTTTCTTTCATATTCTTGTTGTTGTCATATATCATCAGAAAAAACTGGCCAAGTGCGAGCGGAACATGTGCACGGAGAGTTCCGTACCACCATACGATATTTATAAAAATAAAGGTTTTTCCCAGAAATTTTATTGTTTTTCTTTAGAGTATGGAGGGATATCTAAGCAAGCAGTGCAGTTTTCCATAGACACATCTCTCACCTCTGGTTTGTACTGTTAATAGTCCGTGGTGTCAGGTAGGTAAAGCACGTAGCTGGTATGTGAATGTATCTGGACTGCCTCTAATAAAGACGTTCCTTTCTACAACTACATGGCTGGCGTATTATTTATCTCTCCGAGGCTCCCCAATCTTGTCGACATATATGTGTAATACGCACTACTCAAAGTGCGTTAAACTGTGGTATGTATTACCGTTTTTTACTGCAAATAATAAAATAGCTGTTCCATATAAAACTGCGATCCTACTCGATCCAAATGTATGGGACAGCTGATATTTTTTTCGCTATTTCGATGTTTGTCCCATAGATAAAGTTGTTCAGTTTGATGGTCTGAGCACATGGGCGTACCCAGCTTTTGGTCTAGGTGGGGCAAGTCTGAAATTTCCTGTGTAGGGATCCAGGCGTATTCCTAAATTTTGCGGTCATCGGCGTAGCAATGATTTTTTCCCAAGGGGGGCCAGGCCCAGGCTGGGTCGCTGCTCTATAAAATCGAAAACCTGGCGCGTGAGAAGCGAGCTCAAGTTTTTTTATTTTTTTTTATTTTTAAGTATTAAGGAAATCAACAGCGTTACAAACATAAATGACATCAGGGTTGATTACAAAGGTAGGTACAGCTTTTACAGATTTCCACGTAATACATTTAGATTAACGTGTTAGGTTGAATGAAATATAGTAGATAGGTAGCATATAGGTACTCGTACTTACGAGTATTACATAATAATTTGCAAGATTCAATTTCGGGTTACGACCTAAAATCTGGAAACGAGCAAAGCAAGCTCGAGATTTTACTTCACAATAAAAACACATATACGATCCAAAATCTGGAGCGAGCGAAGCGAGCTCAAGATTTCACTGAATTCTGGAGCGAGCGCTAAATCAGCTCGATATTTTACTGCAATGCGTCGAGGTCCTTGTGATCATAGCCAGAAGCGAGCTCGAGATTTTACCGCAATATAATGAGATCAGGATCAGGCTACTGCCCCCCCTGCCCCCCCTGCCTCCATGCCTCCCCTGACCCCCCTGCCCCCCTGGGTGCGCTCATGTCTGAGCATCCTCTTAAAAACCGTCAACATAATTATTAAGTTGGACCCTGCAGAGCAAAATAAATAATTTTTATTTTAAGCCCTGACAGACGGACGGACAGCGTGGCAGGCCTTTGGGTTCAAATTACATAACCCTAAAAAGTATGATAACTGCGAAGACAGCAAATATTTAAAACAAGGTAGTCAGTTCTTCTGTATTCAGCACGATTATAGACAGATAACGTGGCATAGCGCGTAGGTATGGTCGGTTCAAGATACCGAAACATCGGGTTTTGTTGTTATTACCTTTTCAGTGAAATGCATCATTTTGGAAAAAAATATCTGGCGAAATTAATTGAAGCTAAATAGGTAAATTAAATTTTAAAGAAATTGACCAAAACAATAAAACTCAAGTAAATGTAACTATTACGCTATCAAGAAGTAGTGTCCTGCATATGAGGACTACAGACTATGAGGACTGCACGTGAATCAAACCGAATGCCAAAAGAAAGGAATATTGATCCCCAGCAAGAGATGAACACTGGACAGAGATTCGATACTATTAGTGAAACGTGGATGTTCTAAGTTTTCAGAATATATCTTACTACTCGTGAGTATGTGCTATGCTTTGCAAGAGACATGAACAAGCCTGCCGGCCGGTCTGCTGTCGGTCCTTCCGTCTGTCGTACGGTCGTCGGTCGCCGGTCGCCGGTCGGTGGGACGACTGAAAAAGGCAAACGAGGTTCCAAACGGAAGCGAATCCAATATAAATGCAAATTAGCCGAAACACAAACAGATTGCGAGAAATATGAATGTACACCCCTCCCCCGGCGGGGAGCTACCTGCCCCCCTCCCCCCGCGCCGCGGCGCCTTATCTCTTTGTACTACCTTATCATCAAAGATAGTGGAGCCTACAGGACAGAGGGCAAAATATGCAGTAGCGTAGTTTTACTACAATCTGTTCGGAACTACAAACAGCTCAAAAATACTAAATTCAATACAACAACTGTAGTGTACTACAGTAGTTTTACTGTATTTTACTACAGTGTAAACTCATGGTAGGCGTCTTCACAGGACGTGAAGATAGTACGCAGCTTCCCGAACGCTGCCCAGCCGACTCGGATTCGACGGTTGATCTTTAATAGCCTATTCCTACTCTCTATATCCTACTGGACAGAGGAATATTTATTAGAAAAAAAAAATTCAGTCATCAAGAAAAACTGAAATTTTCACAACTTTTTTTTCATCCCATTCGATCATCTTACTGATAAGGAACAAAAATCTCTATAGAGTCAACAGAAGTCGAGGTAAGTATTAGAATTATATGAAAACGCAAAATTATATTCCCATACATTTAGTGGAAATAACAAAATTAAACACTTTCCAAATTAGGGTTGTCTCCTAAAAACGTTTTCTTGTATCTATAATGCTTCTGGTAGCTGCCCTATATGCCCCATCTCAACTTTCCACCCTGTATAATCACAACTTTTATTTTTGCAGACTTTACTATATTTACTAGATAAATATATTTCTGGGTTGAACCACATCTAACAGCACCTCATATCTTATTTGCTCTAGCAAATGACGATCCTGAGTGACAGAAAAGGATGGAGTGACGGAAAAATGCGATGCGGTGCTGTTAGATGAGGTTCAACCCTTAACAAACTACAACAAAGCTAAAAAAATCTTAAAATCTAATAAAAAACATAATATTTGACTTTTGCTTGTGCGCTAGCACTGCATTTCCGCCAGTGTCAAGTAGTTTGTGGGAGTATCTATCCCAATCTTAGGGATAGTTTTAATTGAAAACAAGAAGAGATTGAAGCCTCGTGGAAGGCAAAAACGCGACGCGCGAACACCATGCGAGACAAGTGCTCGTGTCAGAACCTGCATCGTGACCCCTCTGTACTTATTTTATGTTCATATTTGAAACTTGTCTCATCGCAGTCTTATCGCTAAAAACTTTTATTAGGATGCGTAAATGACGTTATTGTGCGAAGTGGACCTTTTGCGAACGGTTGACATTTTGCGAAGTCGTCATTTTGCGCCTGAGCGGTTATAAGTGAAGAAGGAATCAAACAAAAAACCATTTTACGTCTATATTTTACACAAACATTTAAGAATAAATCACATTAGGGGGAATACTAGGTGTCAACAAATAAACGCACACCCTAACAACTGTTTATATAAAATCTAACACTGTTTAAAAATTTGTACACACGGCGACACATCAAGCTACACAAAACCAATGTAAGCAGGCCGCGCGTAGGGTGAATAACGTATAACGTCGCGCGGGCAGCTTATTTTGTTTTTGGGTAGCTTGATGTGTCGCCGTGTGTACGTTACATGGGGGTGCTTCAGATTCAGACCATCAAACTGAACAACTGTCTCTACTGGACCTACACCGAAATCGCGAAAAAAAAAAACAGCTCTGCTGTTCCACATATTTATTGTTTGGGTTGTTTTGGGTTTAGTAGCGCGCCTTGGGAGAGGCTGTCTACGACGCAGGGAGCGGGGCGCGGGAGGAAGCGCCAGCGCAGCGAGCGACCGGGGACCCGGCCGGCACTGACCACTAGACCGTCCATAACATAAGACGTGTACATACCTATTTATCAAATATCAATCTGTTAAACCATATTTCGGCCGTAGTAAATCAATTTAAAGTCAGTCATCTTTCATTTCTCTCTTGTATCAATCCTGAGCGCATACAAGAAGTGGCGACCGCAGACAAGAAGACACGAACCTAGATCGAGAACAAAGGAGCGGACGAGCGGGCGGACCTGACGCGACCTTACACGTTGGCAAGGTCACTCGACGGGTCGACGTGAAAACAACAAAATCACGCCAGGGGAGTGCATATTCCTTTCTTATCTCCATTATCCTACTTTGATTTGTGTTTCTAAGTGTTCCTTTGCTCAAAATCCGTTAAATTAGAAATTTCACGTGCTTTGCTGGCTCACGGGTCGGAAAGTATTTCCGTCTCGTGTGTTCGCAGTAGCTACCTGTAGTAAAGTCATCCTCGCCCACGCGGCAGCACCAGTGCTGCTCGTGGCAGCGCATTCCAAGCCCACGCGGCACCCTCGCCCACGCGGCAGCAGTCGCTGCTCGTGGCAGCGCATTCCAAGCCCACGCGGCACCCTCGCCCACGCGGCAGCAGTCGCTGCTCGTGGCAGCGCATTCCAAGCCCACGCGGCACCCTCGCCCACGCGGCAGCAGTCGCTGCTCGTGGCAGCGCATTCCAAGCCCACGCGGCACCCTCGCCCACGCGGCAGCAGTCGCTGCTCGTGGCAGCGCATTCCAAGCCCACGCGGCACCCTCGCCCACGCGGCAGCAGTCGCTGCTCGTGGCAGCGCATTCCAAGCCCACGCGGCACCCTCGCCCACGCGGCAGCAGTCGCTGCTCGTGGCAGCGCATTCCAAGCCCACGCGGCACCCTCGCCCACGCGGCAGCAGTCGCTGCTCGTGGCAGCGCATTCCAAGCCCACGCGGCACCCTCGCCCACGCGGCAGCAGTCGCTGCTCGTGGCAGCGCATTCCAAGCCCACGCGGCACCCACGCCCACGCGGCAGCAATTGCTGCTCGTGGCAGCGCATTTCCTTAAAATTGATTCTTTAATCATTGTCGCTTTATAATCACCGACTTCCTATATTCACCGCAAAGTCATTTACACATTAGATTAGGTAATAATATATACTCACGACCATAACCCGTGTGGGGTGGTCTGAGCCTTAATATAAGCTCTGCTTCTTTACATAAGCAACATACAAGCGTGCTGCTTTCTTTATAAGTACCGCTTACATACTTCATACGTCATTCATACATTCACGACCATAACCCGTCCGGGGTGGTCTGAGCCTTAATAATAGTTCTGCTTCTTTACATAAGCAACATACAAGCGTGCTGCTTTCATTATATAAGTACCGCTTACATACTTTATACGTCATTCATACATTCACGACCATAACCCGTCCGGGGTGGTCTGAGCCTTAATATAAGCTCTGCTTCTTTACATAAGCAACATACAAGCGTGCTGCTTTCTTTATATAAGTACCGCTTACATATGTTAGGGATATTTATGCAAGCAGTGTAGTTTTAATATAGTCACGTCTCGCACGTCTCTCACGTAGCTTAATAAGTAATGACGCATGTATTTATAGCACGTACTTATTACTATATAAACTACACTGGCCCTAATAAAGACGTTCCATTTCTACAACAACATTGCTGGCGTATTATTCATCTCTCCGAGGCTCCCGATCCTGTCGGCCTACAACGCACCACCAACATGCGTTAAACTGGTGACCCCGACGTGATCCATCGCGCCCGACGTGATCCGTCGCAGCCGACAAGGAAACAGCTGCATCGTGTGAAAGATTTCTCGCTTTGGTGATTTGCACAATTTCTTTCGGCCTCCCACAAGCGGGTCTCACCGATTGAAATTTCAAGAGGCAATATAGTCACTGAAGTGAGCTCTTTATTCTTGCCACGATGTACGGAGTCTCGCTACAGCCCGGAACCGCATTACCACAGCCGCCAGCACCAGAGAAGACCAGCGAGGCGCTAACCGTCCTGTCGCGGTTTCCCGATTTTTGGCTCGCGCATCCACGCCTGTGGTTCGCAAGGCGTCAATAATACAAGCAGCTGCCGTCTGTTGTTACCTACCTCAAAAGTGGAACACGATTTTTAATCGATACAGGCGCAGACGTATCTGTATTAGCTGTTTTAAGCAGAAGCCTCGACCGATGCATTCAACCTCTTCGCCGCTAACGGCACTCCCATTCACACTGATGGGGAGAAAACCATGCATTTGAATCTGGGATCGCGGATGGTCTTCAAATGGACCATCATCGCAGCAGAGATGTTCAACGTTCGATTCTCGGCGCAAATTTTTCATGAAGCAAAACATACCTACTTGTTGACCTACATACAAGAGAGCTGACCGACAAGGTTACGGAACCGTCCGTCATTGCAAGCGTGACACATTCTAATGACTTAATGAGTCAGCAATTCGTGCGATTTATGTAAACAATGACCTTCGATTTATTTGAATTCGTCAAAATGACGTTTGGGTCTACACAACGCCGTGCAAACGTTTTAGCGTTTCAAGAATACGGTGTTATACGGGTTGGAGCACACCTTTTGCTACGTCAACGATGTCCCCATCGCAAACACGAAAGAAGAACAGCACAAAAAGCATCTTCACGAAGTGTTCGAGGGATCGAGTAGCTACGGGATTACATTTCGTTCACAAGGACCTGCAGATCTGCATTCATGTATTCCTCAGAAGAGACATGTTTAAAAAGTCCGTGACAGCTCCTTACGATTGCCCGTTCAAAGCCCTGAAATGAGATGGTAAATGCTTAACCATCCAGCTACAGGCCGCACTACACTACAGTTGTCTCCATGGACCGGTTTGAAGCCAGCGTTCTCGTCGCCAGCCGTCGAAGCAGCAGACGAGACGACCCTTCCCCGGACCCTGCCTTCGAGTGCAACAAACGGATCGACACTCACACGCTCCGGACATGCCGTAAACCCAAACTTTTACGGTTTAGCTTATAAGTTCAAAATGTTTGTTATATTTTTGTTTTTATTCCCTTCTGTTATATACTTTTTTAAATGTTAACACTCCTAGCTTATAACAATTTTGTTGATTTTTAGTTTTACGATTGTTAAATATTATGGTCTCCTTTCTTTTTCAAAGGGGGGGAGTACTGTTAGGGATATTTATGCAAGCAGTGTAGTTTTAATATAGTCACGTCTCGCACGTCTCTCACGTAGCTTAATAAGTAATGACGCATGTATTTATAGCACGTACTTATTACTATATAAACTACACTGGCCCTAATAAAGACGTTCCATTTCTACAACAACATTGCTGGCGTATTATTCATCTCTCCGAGGCTCCCGATCCTGTCGGCCTACAACGCACCACCAACATGCGTTAAACATACTTCATACGTCATTCATACATTCACGACCATAAGCCCGTCCGGGGTGGTCTGAGCCTTAATAATAGTTCTGCTTCTTTACATAAGCAACATACAAGCGTGCTGCTTTCATTATATAAGTACCGCTTACATACTTTATACGTCATTCATACATTCACGACCATAACCCGTCCGGGGTGGTCTGAGCCTTAATAATAGCTCTGCTTCTTTACATAAGCAACAGTCAAGCGTGCTGCTTTCTCATTAGTTACGCTTTCATACTTCAGTCATATATTCACGACCAACACCCCTGTCTGGGAGGGCAGCATCTTGCTACAACTATCTTTTCTTTACGTTTCAAATATAATTTTCCACGCTTATGCTTTCTTAAAATATAAACCACTGCCCATTTGCATTTCATCTCAAGTTCTTCACTCTCATTATTTGCGCCTGTAAAACCTGCAAGTAGTGCCTCATTTATTTAACATATATATTAAAAGGAATATCTGTCAACGATTCCAGGGTCGGGCACCGCCATTCCGTGCAGTTTTGGACCTCGCGGACTGACCGCGTGCCGGCCTGCACGTACACATAACCGGTCTGTTGCCGAGCGCCGCTGCAACATACCTACCTACCTGCTTATTGTTTGGTTTGATGCACATTTTTCTTTATCTAATTTATTGATTTGCCCATAAATTCCATACGTGAATATTTTACATTCCTGTTTAGTACCTAAACATGTCGGAAGACACTAAAGAATATAAAGATCTTATTAGACAACGAGGTTCAATTAAAGGTCGGTTAACGAACTTTAGAAATTATCTGTCTGGATTAAAATTGATTAGCATTAAAGATGTGACTGATTCACAACTAAAAGAATTGAGCCTACGAATGGATAGGACAGACGCGTTGCTTTCTGATTTCGAAAAATGTCAAAATCAGATAGAATTATTGTGTTCTGTGCTTGATGAACAATTGATAGAAAGGGAACTAATTGAAAAACAATTCTATTCAAGTGTTACTGATGCACAGTCTCTAATTGAATCACATCCGTCGTCTATTAAGGTGAAACCTGAAGTTACACACCATTCACACAATAGTTCTAGTTCTCATTCGACCCATGATAACATTCATATTAAACTACCTACCATAAAACTTCCATGTTTCGATGGGAACTATTTTAGGTGGTTAGAGTTTCGAGATACTTTCGAATCATTAATACACACCAATGAATCAATCCCTGACATAAACAAGTTCCACTACTTACGATCCTCATTAGAAGGTAGTGCTACTCTTGTTATTAAATCAATTGAATTCACTTCGGTTAACTACCGTGTAGCTTGCGACTTGTTGTGTGAGCGATACAATAACAAAAAAATCTTAATCAACAACCACATGAAGGCATTGTTCAGCATTGAATCCATTATAAAGGAATCCCATGGATCCATACGTTATCTTATTGATATTGTTACTAAAAACTTGAGAGCGCTTACTACTCTCGGACAGCCTGTTGACCAGTGGGACGCCCTTATTATTTATATGGTGTCCACTAAACTAGATCCCACCACTAGTAGAAAATGGGAAGAATACAGGAACAATCTTTCCGAGTTGCCGCTTTTATGTGAATTTATTGAATTTTTACGCAGTAGGGCTGACATCCTTGAGACCATGCAGGCAAACAAAGGTGAAAAAACTAATCAAATGATTTTATACCAAGAACATAACAAAGGTGATCCTAAAACCTCTGTTCAGAATTATAATAACCACAAACTTTCAAAAAGTTTCTTCACTTCATCATCGAAACCAATTGCAACATGCCCTTTTTGTAATCAGCTCCATAGAATTATTGATTGCAATTTATTCAAGGTTTTATCTCCGGAAAACATGTTAAGTGAAGTCTTAAGGTTGAACCTTTGCTTAAACTGTTTTAGAAGAGGCCACGATGCCCCTAACTGTCGATTGAGTTCCTGTAGATTATGTAACCAAAAGCATAATACATTATTGCATAAGGAAAACACAGATAACAACGATAATAATCCTAACATAAAATCATTAGTACCTGTAACGTTATCAGCTCGCTCCAACGGGCAAGTCCTACTTGGCACCGCTTTAGTAAAGGTAACAAATCCTGAAAATAATCAAACTTACCTGGCTCGCGCCTTGCTCGATGCTGGCAGCCAATCCTCCTTCATGACTGAAAACCTTAAACATAAAATTGGTTTAGTAAATAAAAATCCTGATCCCTTAACGGTATCAGGTATCAACAACATAAAAGTACCTATTTCAGATAGATGTGACATCAACATATCTTCCCTCATACATTCATTCAGCAAACCTCTTAAGTGCTTGATTGTTCCTGAAATCACGGGACAGTTACCTGTCGTTCCAGTGGACGTTTCTCAGCTAAACCTGCCTAACCATGCGCAGCTAGCTGATCCATTCTTTTGCCATCCTGCAGATATCGACCTATTATTAGGTGCTGAAATATTCTTTGACATTTTAGGCTCCGAAAAAATACCTTTAGGTCATAATAAACCTATACTTCAAAATACTAAATTAGGATGGGTTGTAGCAGGTACATTTGGTTCTGCTGCAAGTAGCCCTCTCCAGAAAATTCATTGCCACTTCACAAGGTCCGATCTCTCTTCTCTAGCATGAGAAGGAGTGGCCTCAATCACCCTAGAAAAATAAAACATTACCTGAAATCAAAGTCGTACATAATATTATAGTAAATAAAAGCTCCGATTCTATCACTAACAAACCTTATATTCATTTGGAGACCGTTTGTCAGCGATCTCAGTGTCAACGCTTTCTTTTCCTGCCTTCGTAGGTTCATTCTTCGTAAAGAAAAACCTAATCAAATGCCATGTTGTCAATTTGATTGGGGCAAACAATGGATTAGATAGGGAATTACAAGCAGGCCTAAATTCCATTTATAATTTCACTGCTGACGAAGGCATAACATTTAGTTTCAACCCCCTTATTATCTGACATTCGGTCTATGGGAAGCCGGTGTCAAAAACATTAAATTTCATATTAACCGTACTGTAGTGAATTCTAGTTTGATGTATGAGGAGTTGGGCACGCTTTGCACATAAATTGAAGGCGTCCTCAGTTCCCATCCCTTAACTCCTTTGACCTCTGACCCACACCCTTTTCCATTGACCTCAGGGCACCTCCTCATCGGCCGGCCTCTGACGTCTCTGCCAACGCCTCCCGCTGCTGCTGAGAAACAGGATCAATGCTCGTTATCAGCTGATGTTTCTGGAAGAGGTGGCATAACGAATACCTATGCGAACTACAACCTAAAACGAAATGGCAATCTCCAACGAAAAACCTGAAAGAAGGTTCCATGGTAGTTTTCAAAGAGGAAAACCTGCCTCCATTAAAATGGAAATTAGGAGGAGTTCATCATTTATTTATACCCTAGCAAGGTCGGGTTTTGCCGATTAGCGGACTCAAGCGAATGAACAAGGAGGTTCGCCTCCCCCAGGAGAATAATATCTTGGAAGCAACTTCAGCGCCAAGATCCTGAAGGCTCTTCAGCATCTTCCAAGGGGCCCCAGGATGTCTACGACGCAGGGAGCGGGGCGCGGGAGGAAGCGCCAGCGCAGCGAGCGACCGGGGACCCGGCCGGCACTGACCACTAGACCGTCCATAACATAAGACGTGTACATACCTATTTATCAAATATCAATCTGTTAAACCATATTTCGGCCGTAGTAAATCAATTTAAAGTCAGTCATCTTTCATTTCTCTCTTGTATCAATCCTGAGCGCATACAGAGGCCTCCGAGTATGTTCAGCAGCGGACGATGACGATGATGATGATGATGATTGTTTCGGTTAAGTCACCATTGACGTTTTATATGGAACAAGAACAACTGATATTTTTTCGCTATTTCAATCTTCGTCCCGAAGTGAAAGTTGTTCAGTTTGATGGTCTAAAAGACGGTAACCTATCTTACTTTCGAAATTTCACTGACCGAATTTCAGTTGTTCGAAAACGGTTTATAGAAATTTCTAGTGACAGATATTTTGTTACACATACATTTGTTACTCCTTATAAAGACTTGACAGAATTATCATTTTCCAGAAAATTTAAAATCAGAATTTCATAATCATTTTTTTTCTTTTGACAACGGTCTTCTGGGTTCGAAGTTTTAAAATGTAGAAGCAACTTCTTCCATAGTATGACTAGGACACAACACAGTAAAGTTTTCTGTAATAATTACCTAGTAGATACATGATACCAGGATTATAGCACCAACATGCTTGCTAGCATGCTGCTTGCTTGCTTGCTTGCTGCATGCTTGCTTGCTTGTTGCTTGCTAGCTTGTATGCATGTTGGGGGGTGCGGGGGGCGGAAACCCCCTGCCTGAGAAATACAAACTGGTGGTATTAAAATTGTAGTTTAGGTTAGGTTAGAACATGTAAAGCACTTAGCGGGCGAAGCGAGCAGAGCATCAAAATGCTTGCTGCATGCTTACTTGCTTGCTGCATGCTTGCTTGCTTGCTGCATGTTTGCTTGCATGTTGCTTGCTTGCTTGTATGCATGTTGGGGGGTGCAGGGGGGCTGCGCCCCCCGCGAGGGGGGTTCGGGGGGCGGAAGCCCCCTGACTGAGAAAAACAAACTGGTGATTTTAAAATTGTAGGTTAGGTTAGGTTAGAACATGTAAGACACTTAGCGGAGCGAGCGAAGCGAGCGGAGCATCAAAATGCTTGCTGCATGCTTGCTTGCTTGCTGCATGCTTGCTTGCTTGCTGCATGTTTGCTTGCTCGCTGCAAGCTTGCTAACTTGCTGAATGCTAGCTTGCTTGCTGCATGCTTGCTTGTTTGCTTATATGTTTGTTGAAGGTGCAGTGGGGTGGACGCCCCCTGTCTGAGAAAAACAATCTGGTTTTTTTTAAATTCTAGGAAAGGTTAGGTTAAATATTTCTGCGGAAAAGTGACTGTACGGAAAAACAAATATTCGAAAAAGTAAATTATCTGACTTACATTACTTTGGAAAACTGTGTTACAGAATTTTGATTCATTGGTTAAAAGAAAAAAAGGGCAATAAAAAATCTGGCTCTTTAAAATATGGCGAATAATATTTCGGGGAAACAAAAAAAAAGGGAAACAATAAAAAGTGTAACGATTTCGGAGAACTAAAATTCGGAAAACTCTTTTTCGAAAGTACGATAGGTAACCCTAAAAGACCTTAAGCATTTAACTTTAATCTCTGTCGCCGTTTACACCCTGTATTGTGTACCGCTGTTTTCACCTTGTATCCGGTCATCATCAGTATGCGACGACAGTCAGCCATACAAATAGATATCTAGATCTTGAGGCCGAGCAGAAAACAAGCTTCGTACGAGCTTGAAGCCGCGCTGGAGTAAATCTCGCACGTATCATTAACCTTTAGCAAACAGAACAACTTTTACTATGGGAGCAAATTTGTCGGAACACAAAAATCAGCTGTTCCATACGTTTGAGTCGAATAGGTAGCAGGGTTTGGGTTTTCAGGTAGGTGGTAGGTTGCAGTTTAGTACGGAACAGCAGGATTAAAAAAATCCTGCTGTTCCGTACTAAACTGCAACCTTTTTGACAGGTTTGCACTCGTTGTAAAAGTTGTCCAGTTTGATGGTTAGACATGTGGTTCAAAGGTTAATTGATACTTTTCCTTGCACCCTGTATTCCCTTATCAATGGATTAAGATTTTTTTTCACTGGACAAATTTAGTTGCCGCTCGAGTGAAGCTCGTGTTCCGGTAGATATCTATCGATGTGATGTCACTCGAGCGTGAAGCCGTCGTCGGAGCCTGGCGCGGGCGGGGCCTGCCCCTGCGTCGCGTCGCGCTCGAGCTCCTCGAGCAGCGCGTGCAGGCGGCGCAGCTCGGCGGCCTGCAGCGAGGCCGAGCGCCGCAGCTCCTCCAGCGTGAGCCGCAGCGCCAGCCAGCGGGACTTCACATCCTGCTTCTGCGACAGACGATTATCTCATTTTATTCTTAGAGTTGACGCATATCTATCCACGGCGAAGGAGGCCAACGAAACGATTTTTTTTTTAATTTTTCTGACGATTCGTCCGATTCGCCGCGGATGAGACGAGTGTGCGAGGTATCAAAGAATTTCATACAAAGAATTCTAATATTCTATTCTTTCGCTTCCTTCGGTTCGTTCGACGCGGATAAAATAGAAGTGTGTCTTGTACTGTGTACCTTATACTTTATATCGTCTAAAGCAGGCACTACATACTCGCGAGAACTTTTCGGCGAGAATTCTCGGCGAGAACTTCCAAAGCAGGCATACATTCTCGCCGAGATCAGACGCGATAGGCCGAGAACGAGAGTGTGAATGCCCTTTATCGTACCCGCGGTGCATCGTGAGCCATATAAATTATCCTAGCAAGTTCTTGCCGAGAATTCTCAGAATAATGTAGTGCCTCGCTAAGGAACATTACTACGGCTCACGACGCCACGAGAACAATCATGAAGGGCATTCAAACTCTTGTTCTCGACCTTTCTCATCAGTTCTCGGCGAGAATGAAGTGCGCGTTTAAAAAGACGTACGTAGATACCTTCACCTCCTGCTTGGCGGCCTGGCGGCTGACCTCGAACACGATGATGGCGGCGCCCAGCGTGAACACTATCACCTCGCCTGCGCCGCCGCGTGGTAGGAGACAAACAAACGACACATAGTTACTATCGCTGTTAATAAAAGTTAAATATTCTCAAAAATATGCCGGTTCTCTATAGGAAAGAATTATCGTAATCGGTGCATTCGTTTGCCAGTAGGTAAATTGCGAACATAAAAATATACTTATACTTAGCTATTTAATTCGTATCGGTTAAACGAAACGAAATTATCCAATGAATTTAATAATTAGAGGCACTGGGGCAGTACCGAGCAGGTCTCCGGCCACCTCGCGCGCCTGGCGCCGCGACAGCGGGGGGGCGGCGAGACGCGCGCGGGGGGGAGCGGGACGCCCGTATGCTCTCAGCGCCGCGCGCGTCGCGAGGCTCTCCGCCGCGACGTAGCCCCGCGCCACGCGCCCACACACGTGCCGACCGAACCACGCGTGCGCCTCCGCGTACACCTGCACACACACACACACACGTTGTGACGTCACATAGACCGGTGCTAGCGCACGCGCTAGCCGGCGACACTCGCGAGTACCTTGATGCGTCGCGCGAGCGGCGCGCTCAGCTGCCTCGCGAGCAGTGCGCCGAGCCGGAACATGGGGAACTGCTCCATCGCGACCATACCGACGCCAGAGTGCAAGTCACACTACACTACGTGAGGAGGAACCGTGGTCGCACCGTATGACTGTAACGATCCACAAATTGGTGATAAAAATGGATCATTTACCGTATATAGAAATACAATATGAAGAGATGAGTCTCATTTTTTAAATTCACTTCTGTCAACCGTTTGACGTCCGCTGCGAAATAAGGAGATTTCGATAGCCGATACAGACTCATATAAGACCTTTGTGCCGTTCGAAAGAGTCTACCGCTAACGTTGCGGGTCGCGGCCGACGCGATCTTGCGGCGTGACCGTCTCGATGAGTCGCGGCCCCCGCGAGCTATCACTCGCTCCCGCACCGCGCACCGGCATGGCGCTCCCCGCCCTGCGAGCCCTCGCCGCCCTGCGCCCCCCGCGCCCCCCCGCGCGCCGCCCCGTCTCCTGCACGCCGCTCCCCCCGCCGCCCTGCCCGCCCTGTCTCACCCCCCCGGCGCCCCCCTGCCGCGCCGCACCGTCCGAGCGCGTGCAGGCGCTACGCGTCACCTGCTGTCCCCCGCCGCGCGGCTGTCGTCCGCCCTGCCCCCCGCCCGCCCCCACCTGCGCGCTAACATGCGCCCACGCCGTCCCCCCGGTGAGTACCCGCCGCCTCCCCTCCCCCTCTCCACTCCGCCTACACCTACACCCCGCTCGCTGACGTGACCGTTCTCCCCCGCAGGAGCCCCCGCGCGAGTCCGACGCCGCGCCGTGTGGTGCGACCTCCTCGTGCGGCGCCACCGACGACCGCGTGGCGCTGCGCCTCGCGGCCGCGCGACGCGCGAGGCAGCGCGACTACGAGCGCGAGGCGGCCGAGCGCCGACCCGCGCCGCGCCCCCCCCTCCGCGCCCTACGCGCTCGCCGCCGAGCGACCCTGCGCGCGCGCCACCGACGGCCGCGACTACAGGCTGGCGTCCGCCGCACTCCCCGAGCCCCCCGCGCCCGACGCGTGC
Source organism: Agonopterix heracliana (assembly GCA_963693445.1). NCBI lineage: Eukaryota > Metazoa > Arthropoda > Insecta > Lepidoptera > Depressariidae > Agonopterix > Agonopterix heracliana. The sequence goes on from OY856309.1 coordinate 22,504,325, forward strand.
GGGCCCGGTCGCCGCCCCCCGCCCCCGCACTGCGTGGAGCTCGTGCCGGACGACGCGTGCCACCCCCGCGACCGACGGGTCGTCGACCCCTGCGCGCATCGACCCCGCATCCTATTGAACGTCGATCGCAGCGCGCCCACGGTCAACCCCGCCTGTCCCCCGAAGGACGACGCCGCCTCCGGGACCCCGGGCCCCGCGGTGGGCGCCGCGCCTCCGTCGGATCGCGGCCCCGCTCGACCCCCGGCGCGCACCGAGGGCCTCACGTCTCGCATCATGAAGAGCCTGAACCTGAATCGCGGCGCCGACGCCGGAGCGGTCGCGGCGACCTGCCCGCGCCGCGCGTGCGACGACACCTGCGCGCGCCGCCCCCCCGGCACCGCGCGGCGCGCCGGCGACTCGAGCTGGTGCTCGGCCCCCCCCGCGCGCGCGCGCCGCCCCCCCGAGGTGCCGCGAGCTCACGCTGACGGAGCGGCTGCGGCGCGGCCGGGGGTGCGCCCCGCGCCGCCTACACACCTCCGCGTCGGTCGGCGCACGCGACGACTCCGAGGCGACGGCGGCGCGCGTCAAAGAAAACGCGCGCAAGCTGAAGGCCGCGCTAAAGGAGCGCGCCGGCCTGAAGGAGGCGGCTCGCGGACGCTCCACGAGGCCGGTGGAGGACGGCAGGGCGCCGCGGGGGGCGGCGGAGGGGCGCCTCGAGCTGCCCGTGCCGCCCGGCGCCGCGCACGTGCAGGTGCGCGTGAGGCTGGGGGCGGAGAAGGCGGGGGGGGCGGGGGGCGCAGGACCACGCGCGCCTCCCGCGCCGCCCGCCGCACCCTGCGCCCCCCGCGTGGTGCCGCCGGTGGAGACGACGCGCAAAATATCGTGCCCCACGGAACGGCGGGACTCCTGGCTGACGATCAAAAACCTCCAGAAGCGATTAGCCGGCGGCCGGAAGGGCGACGACGCGACCGAAAAGAAGTCGGAAGGCGCGTGTCCGTCGCGCTCCACGTCGAGCCCCCGCGCGCCGCCCCGGCCGCCGCCCGCCCGACCGAGCCCGGCGCCGCGCGGGCCGGATCCCTGCGACCCGCCCTTCAAACCCGGCTCGAAGCCTTGCTCCCCTCCCCCGCCCTCGAAGCCTTCCTCCCCTCCCCCGCCCTCTAAGCCTTGCTCCCCTCCCCCTCCCTCTAATCCTTGCGACCCGAAGCCCCTCAAGCCCTGCCCCCCTCGCTCGCCGTGCGACCCCCCCAAGAGGTCGACCCGCAACGTGTCGGCGATGGAGCTCGCCACGTTGTACCTGTGACGTGAGACCGTCCGCGTTCGCGGTTCGCGTCGCATCGACTATTAATTCTTTATAACTCTGTTTCAACATCGCCATGCCGTGTGTCGCGTTTTTATTAATTAAAAATACCTTTAGAAGAATCGTTTCAATGATCACGTAGTCTACACACATTAATAATATTATAGATTAGATTAAATTTTTTGTTTGTTTGTTTGTAATAAATAATAAACAGGCTCCGAAACTACTGGACCGATCTGAATAATTCTTTCACTATTAGAATGCTACATTATCAGTGATTGACATAGGCTATAAAAAACGGCCAAGTGTATGTCGGCAAGATTCATCCTTATAAGAAAGGTACGAAGTTCGCCGCGGTCCTCTAGTTTATTATAATTTGTAATATTAAAATTGATTATACAGGGTGAAATGGATATCACTAGCATCCTTTTAAACTTAGTCTACCCATCAAACTGAACCAATTTTAATATAGGAGCAAACCGATCAGAGCAAAACAGAATCAGCCTCCGGAGCGCCTCCGGTACCGCCTGTGTGTGGCCTGACCTGAGCTTTAGCGGAGCGAGCGAAGCGAGCGGAGCATCAACATGCTTGCCTAAATGCTGCATGCTTGTTTGCTTGCTGCATGCTTGTTTGCTCGCTGCTTGCTTGCTTGCTTGTTAGGCTAGGTTCGGTATGTAGTGTAAGTAGTTTAACCACTTAGAGAGCGGTGAACTTTGCGTGGTCTTCCGCATACCGCTTTCGACTGATTTGGTTATGTCTAGTTCTAGGGTTATGTACCTATTTATTACCCGACGGCAACAGAATTAGGGTTATGTTTTTCGAGCATATGTATGTATGTAAGTATGTATGTATGTATGTTTGTATGTCTATTTCTTTAGCACGCCCTACAGCCTAAACGGCTTGATAGACTTTAACGTATGAGGTGTCGTTAGATTTGTAAAAAATGTGAGAGTGGCATAGGGTAGATTATTTTAATATGGCGTCTGCGAATTAAAAAAGAGAGGGGGAAGAAAATTATTTTTTCGTAAAAATCTACAATATGGGTATCAAATGAAAGCTGGTGCAGAGCAGATTTCAAATATATATATATATATATAGTACTTTTATGCTACCATTTTGACACAAGACTAAAAAGTATGAAATAAACTAAATTATTAAGAAAAACAAAATACCTGACTGCATAAAAAACTATTAACTGAAAAGATAAAAACAAGCTCCTTTAATCAGCTATAATAATAATTATTAGTAATTGGTTATGTATGGTTTCATTTTGAATTCAGCAGGCGTTTTAAAATTGTATATTATGAGCATTGATTATTAAAGATCTAGATGACATCAATGCTATATTTAGTAAATGTTATGCTTTATAGATAGTATAACATGTGATAGTTATACTTAATATTCATTATATCCTATGTGTTTTATACTTTATCAAATTATAGGTTTAAATTTATGTCTAACGTTTATTATAGCAAGTATCCAGTATTTCAAACAAAATTATAGAAAAAGAAGTTATATTTCCTAAAGACATCAATGACTTTTGGGCCACCCTGTATAGTAATTTCGTACCTTACAACAATTTCTAAACGGCAATCTGTAATATTTTTGGTAATAAAAATTTCCCGGGGCTACAGTACGACTACTAGAGCTTTTATTTATATAACTTTTCTCTGTTCTTAACCGACTTAAAAAAAAGGAGGAGGTTCTCAATTCGACTGTATGTTTTTTTTAATGTTTCTTACCTCAGAACTTTCGACTGGGTGAACCGATTTTGAAGTTTTTTTTTTATTTGAAAGCTAGTGCTTTCCATGTGGTCCCATTTTAATTTAGTGAAGATCTGATGAAGCGCTACGGAGCTACACAATAGAACTCCTCAAAAGTTGACAGCAAATCATCGGCGATTGAAACATTTGCTTTGTATCGATATACCCTTTGCGTATACAGAGTGAATTTTTGAGACGGGGCAGTAACATAGTAACACAATAACTTTTATTAATACCAGTCGATTCTGTTTCTTATAAGGATGAATAAACTCTATCGAACCAACCGAGGTTAGAGTACTAGAAATGTCAGAAATCGCTATACGTTTCCCATACAATATATCGTAGGAAATGAGAGACTCCAACTTACTTTTATATTAAATTTAACCAATATTTTTTTTTTTACGGATAGGTTGGCCGCTAAAGCCAAGACTAGAATGAGATTTTTGAAAGTAACTTAGGGAAAAGTTTTTTTTGCTCAGGTTAGGTTTGCTCAGGTTAGGTTTGCTCAGGTTAGGTTTGCTCAGGTTAGGTTTGCTCAGGTTAGGTTTGCTCAGGTTAGGTTTGCTCAGGTTAGGTTTGCTCAGGTTAGGTTTGCTCAGGTTAGGTTTGCTCAGGTTAGGTTTGCTCAGGTTAGGTTTGCTCAGGTTAGGTTTGCTCAGGTTAGGTTTGCTCAGGTTAGGTTTGCTCAGGTTAGGTTTGCTCAGGTTAGGTTTGCTCAGGTTAGGTTTGCTCAGGTTAGGTTTGCTCAGGTTAGGTTTGCTCAGGTTAGGTTTGCTCAGGTTAGGTTTGCTCAGGTTAGGTTTGCTCAGGTTAGGTTTGCTCAGGTTAGGTTTGCTCAGGTTAGGTTTGCTCAGGTTAGGTTTGCTCAGGTTAGGTTTGCTCAGGTTAGGTTTGCTCAGGTTAGGTTTGCTCAGGTTAGGTTTGCTCAGGTTAGGTTTGCTCAGGTTAGGTTTGCTCAGGTTAGGTTTGCTCAGGTTAGGTTTGCTCAGGTTAGGTTTGCTCAGGTTAGGTTTGCTCAGGTTAGGTTTGCTCAGGTTAGGTTTGCTCAGGTTAGGTTTGCTCAGGTTAGGTTTGCTCAGGTTAGGTTTGCTCAGGTTAGGTTTGCTCAGGTTAGGTTTGCTCAGGTTAGGTTTGCTCAGGTTAGGTTTGCTCAGGTTAGGTTTGCTCAGGTTAGGTTAGGTTAGGTTAGGTTAGGTTAGGTTAGGTTAGGTTAGGTTAGGTTAGGTTAGGTTAGGTTAGGTTAGGTTAGGTTAGGTTAGGTTAGGTTAGGTTAGGTTAGGTTAGGTTAGGTTAGGTTAGGTTAGGTTAGGTTAGGTTAGGTTAGGTTAGGTTAGGTTAGGTTAGGTTAGGTTAGGTTAGGTTAGGTTTTTTTTTTTTTTTTTTTTTTTTTTTTTTTTTTTTTTTTTTCCGGAAGGTGGGGGTGAATCCTCATGGATACCGTGAGCTTGTATTCAGCACGGACTGAATACAAGCCCACGGTTATGTCCGACTCCACTGGGTGTATAAAGCCCAGTGACCTACGGACTAAACACCCCTCCTTTTTCATATTGTTCCATTGACTCTAGGTCAATGCTCTTGAGTTTCTATATTTATTATTTTGCAAAAAAAAATTATTATTAATTTATTTCTTGAAAAGTAGTTTAATATTAATTTGGGTAAGCCATGAAAGTAAGTTTCCTTGGAGATGGGGCCTTCTCTTCCCATTTTACATTTGCATTCTTAATTGTATACCTTAGGCATTTTATTACATATTGTTGTAGAGGAGATTGACGAGTTTTTTTTTTTTTTTTTTTTTTTTTTTTTTTTTTTTTTCTATGCTACGGTTAACATACTCAGTATATACCTTACATTCATGTTTTTATTTCGTCTTATTTCTATTTATTGCATCGTTTGCGATCCAAATGCAGAATTCAATGAATTTATCCCGCCATTTTTTGCTCAGTATTAGGTCTTTTAAATTGTCTACCGTGACCTCAAGTCCGGTTTCAATTTGTAGATCGTTTCTGCGACGAGCGTATTTTGGGCAGTTTGTGAGCAGATGGATTACACTTTCTTCGGCATTTGGATCGCAGACACATGCGTTGCTTTCTTTACATTTGAAACGATGTAGATAAGAAGAGAAACCCCCATGTCCTGTTAAAACTTGCGTTAATTTAGGTTCTAATTTGATGTTTTTGATTAATTTATAGGCTATGTAAATACTGGGCATAAAGATTTTGGTAATTTCCCCTCCCGTTTCCGATTCATATCTCTTCTGCCATCTATCGAGTGAGTCCTTTCTTATAGCTCTTTTTGCATATGATATTGGGTATTTCCGGTATTCTGCCTTATTTTTAGAGTTCTTTGTTGCTTCTTTTGCCAGATGGTCGGCTCTTTCGTTCCCTGGGATACCCACATGTGCTTTTACCCAATATAGCTTTACTTCCTTACCTTGTTTTATTAGATTTCTATATTCTTTTTCAATTTCGAAAGCCAGTGGGTGGAACGATTCGTAGTTATGCAGTAGGTCTAGTGATGACCTTGAGTCACTTAGGATGCACACCTTCTCAGCGTTTATTTGCTTTGTCACTCTCACAGCTTTTAGTAGCGCCAGTAACTCCGCCTGAAACACCGTACAGTATGGTTCCAATCTCATTTTAGCTATTTTTATTTCTCTACCCTCCTTCCAACACGTGATTGCTGCTCCCACTTTATCATCCATTTTGCTTCCGTCCGTGTATATGTATACCGTTTCGTCGATTGTTTCCAAATCTTCTGTGTTTTGTATTTGGCCATACTGTACGTTTACTTTTTCAGATGGGTGTGGTGACTCTTTGAAGCATATTTTTCGCTCAATCTCTCTATCCGAGGGTAGCGTGTGTAATGGTTCTCCTCGTTTTACTCGATATAGAGTTGCGGCTTCTTGGATTCTAATATCCAGTGGTATAAGTCCCGCCAGTACGAGGGCTGCGTTCAAGGAAACAGTTCGGTATGATTTTATAATTTTTTGGGCAAAGCCTCTCTGGATGATATTTAGCTGTTTGCATATGTCAATCTTGGTTGTGGCCGGTGCCCAAACGCTTGATGCGTACATAATGATCGGCTCTATAACCGCTACATAGATGGTCCTTGTTATCTCCGGGTTAAGTCCCCATGAGATTCTTGCGGCTCTGGCCAGCTGTTTATAGATGTTTGCTGCCTTTTTACAAACTGCTGATGCATGACTATTGAATGTTAGTTTTTTGTCTATTATGAGTCCTAAAATTTTAACTTCTTTTACTGATGTAATGTATTCCCTATCCATTTTAAGCCTTGGTTCATCGTATTTTAATTTATTCGTTAGAGTCATCATGTTAGTTTTGTGTGCTGCAAATTTGAGTTTATTTTCTTGTCCCCATTTATGTATCTTTCCTAATATTTTGTTGCCTTCAGTTTGTATGGATTCCGCAGTCTTCCCGGAGAAAACAAGGACCACATCGTCTGCGAAGGCTTGTGCATATGTGCCCGTTGTTTCCAACAGATCTAATAAGGGGTCCAATAACAAATTCCAAAATGTTGGGCCTCCTATGGAACCCTGAACGCAGCCCTTATTTGTCTTCTTTTCACACTCTGTTCCAGCGTATCTCAATCTGACTGATCTGTCCCGAAAGTAACCGTATACCATCATTCTTAGGTTTTTTGGACATTGTTTCTTTATTAATTGCAGTTTAATAGCTGGCCACCAGGCGCTATCGAAGGCCCCCTCTATGTCCAGTGAAACTAGTGTGACGATTTCTTTGTTTCTGATTTTTTCTTTAATATGGCTTATTAAGTCATAGAGGGCGTCTTCGGTAGAGCGCTGGGGCACAAAGCCATATTGTTTTTGGTTTCCTTTTGGAAGAAGGTGCCATTTTAATCTTTTGATAAGCATCTTTTCCAGAATCTTGCCCAGTATTGAAAGTAATCCGATGGGACGGTAAGACTTTGCGTTGCGGTAATCGGTTTTCCCTGGTTTCCTTAGTACTATAACTGAGGCAATTTTCCATATGGTTGGAAAACAGCCTAGGCCCAGGCATTTGTTGGCGATGGTCAGGAATATCCGGGGATCTACATTTATGGCTACGGTACAGATATCGGCCGTGAATCCGTCCGGGCCGGGAGCCTTTTTGGGGTTAAAACTATTAACACTATGTTCCATTTCCGTTTCAGTGAATGGCGGATCTTCTCTATCAAGTTCCCATGTACTTTCTGTGTTGTGTTCTTTTACTCTTTCTCTTATCCTTTTTTGTTCCTCTGTATCATTTTCTTCCGTATCTTCCGGGTAGAATGTTCTTGTTAGGAGCTCCGCCGATTCCTTCGGGCCCAGAAGGTCTCCGTTCACCATTAGCATTTCGTCGTTGTGCCATTTCCGTGTTCGGTTTATTACCCGGTATATTCCATCCCACATACTTTCTTTATCTTGTTTGTTGCAGAATAGTTTCCATCCATTCGTCTGAGCCTCGTACGCTGCGTCTTCGTATTTAGTTTTTGCCTCTAGGTACTGATTAATGACGTACATTTTCCTATTAGCCGCCGCGTTCTTTATTCGTCTCTTTTTTGTTACCATCTCTTTTTTCAGTTTTTCTATTTCGTCTGTCCACCAGGGTAATTTTGTTCGAAAGTCGATTACAAAATTTCTGTATCCATATTTACCTAAATTAGACTATTTTTTGTAAAAAAATGTACGTTTTTAAATTTTAATAAATTAAGGGTAGTTTTTAAAAATCCTAAGTAGGGTCGTATTCATAGGTTTATCGAAGACCTATTGAACGAGCCAAACCTCGTTCGAATCGGACAGTAAAGTTGGGAGATATACATAATTCGTGACTTTGGCGGCCATTTTGGACATCTTGCCTTTCCATCTTGGCCATCTTGTTTTTCTTTAAATCCTCCTAACTTTGCTGTCCCTTGGCTTGGGAAGGTGGGGTTTTCAACGTTGGCGGGAGGGACGATACCCGCACGTGCCGGAACGGTTTTTGACCCCGGTACCGAGTACCGAAATTGTGACCCGAACCGGCCCTGTAGGATCGTTGGCCTTGCCGACCTTGACACCCCTAGCCAAACGCGGATCTCGTAGGTGCTTATTTCAGTGAGATACGGCAGAAATAGTTTTTGGCGGCCATTTTGTCGGCCATCTTGGAAAGCTTCAATCGCTGGTATCTCCTGAACTAGGGCTCCGATCGGGACGGGGTTTTCTGTGCCAAGCAAAGCTCAAGCGGACCTATCCGAACGGATATAGAGAGGGACTCTATGTAGAGTCAACAAAAATTTTTAACTTTTAATTTTTTATAAAAAACTTACAATTAAATTGGAACAACCCGGTCTCCCTTTAGACTGGCCAAATTTAGATTAGTGACTCTATGTTTACTTTAGTTTTATCTTATTATTTAATTCACTAATTGTTTGCTCTAAGCACCGAACTACTCGGTCTTTTTAGAGACAAAGTATAAATTAAGCACCTGTGACTCTACATAGAGTCGATAATTTAAACGTAATTATCTTATTTTTGTAAAATTTTTATTTTTATTATTAGTTATAATATCTAGACACTGCCTTATTGGGCACAACAAGTGTTGGATAACCGAAACCTTCGGTCTAGTTCTTTTTTATTTACAAAAAAGACAAAGAACCGTTGGGTTCGTAACCATTACTTGACAGTGTATCCTTTTGAGCACTTTAAAACTATATTATACAACATATACAATTTTATTTTTACCTTACAATTTAAAATTTTTAAAATAAATAGGTTAGGTTAGGTTAGGTTAGGTTAGGTTAGGTTAGGTTAGGTTAGGTTAGGTTAGGTTAGGTTAGGTTAGGTTAGGTTAGGTTAGGTTAGGTTAGGTTAGGTTAGGTTAGGTTAGGTTAGGTTAGGTTAGGTTTTTTTTTTTTTTTTTTTTTTTTTTTTTTTTTTTTGTTGTTTTTCCTACCTCCAACATGATCGGAGCCTGTTCTCTCTAAATAATCTTTCATTCTAGTTCTCTCTTGTATGCCTCTCGTACTACCGTGCTTCATACTATATCTTTCTTCTTTTCATCATCCTTTTATATTTTTACAGGGTGGGGTTTCCCTCTATCTCTACCAATACTACTCTGCTATTTTCTTTCTTTTATTTTCATTCTTTTTTCAATCTTTATTTCAATTAAAAACTTATAATACGTCGTCTTTATTATACATTTAAACAGGTTTTTCAGTTTTACATTTCTATACTTATTTCTAACATATTTTTGAATTTTTTCTCTTTGTATGGTGAGTTTACATACGTCAGTATGTAACTCAACATACTTTTTTACATATTTCTTACTCTATTCTTATTCTAATTTACATGTTTTCAGGACGTATTTCCGTCCTCTTAGTCTATCTCTTAATTCTATATTATATACTATTACATTTTCGTATGATGATATTAAATACTCAATATATAATTCAACATACTTTACTTAAGCTGTTTTGTTTCTATTATTTACTATCTTAACTATTTTTTTACAAAATTCTAAAAATACGTCTCTGTTTCTGTTTTCTTTCATTATTACACATAAATTATCGGCCTTTAACACTGTATCTAGCTGTTGTTCCAAATCGAACCTGCCTCTGGCGAAGACAGGGCACTCTAGGATCAAGTGCGCGACCGTCTCTTCGACCTCCGGGTCACAGAGGCAAGAAGGGCTCTCCTTGCACTTGAAACGAGTCAAATATGAGGAGAACCCTCCGTGCCCCGTGAGCACTTGTGTTGTCGGACCGTCGATCCTGATCTTCCTAACCACCTTATACGCTGCGACCGCGTCAGGGAAAAAGATTTTTGTGCCGGAAGCCGTTTCCTCCGATTTGTACCTTCTGTCCCATTCATCAATCGTCTCCTTTCGGATGTTACGCTTGATGAATGAGACAGGGCACTTATCGTATTCCGGCTTTTTCTTTGATTTTAAGGCTGCCTCCTTGGCAAGCTGGTCGGCTCTCTCATTCCCTGCCAGTCCTGCGTGCGCCTTAATCCAAAACAAGGATACTACCTTATTTTGGAGTGCGCAAGCCTTCAGGTTGCACCTGGCTTTGACTGCCAGGGGATGAGAGGAACCGTGGTTTGTCACGGTCTCCAGTGCAGCTCGAGAATCACTATAGATTCCAAACGTGGACTCTTTGTTTGTCAGTGCGACATCCGTTGCCCTATATAGGGCTAGCAGTTCCGCCTGGTAGACGGTGCAGTATGACGATAGAGCAAGTTTGAGGGTCTTAGTCTCTACAGTGCCAGTCCAAATGGATAGCGCCGCTCCGACCTTGCCCTCAATCTTGCTCCCGTCTGTGAAAATGCGCACAGCATAATCGCTGTGGCGAGAAAGTTCATCCTCGTCCACCAGATTTCGGAACTGCAGCCCCATACACTCTGCAGGATGTGGGGCTTGTATCTTCGGTGCCATCTTCTCAACCTCTCTGTCGGTCAGTTCACGTCTGGGTACTCCCTTCTTAGCCTCGTATAGCGAGGCTGCCTCACGGACTCGGAGGTCTAGGGGGAGCGTTCCCGTGAGCAAGAGTGCTGAGTTGAGTGACACCGTCCGATACGCCTTGCACATTTTCTGCACAAATCCCCTCTGGACCGCGCCAAATTGCTTTCGGACTGACAGTTTCTCCGCTGCAGGGGCCCATGCCGCTGCAGCGTACAGTATGACCGGCTCCACGGCCGCAGTATATATTGTACGCACAATATCCGGGTTGAGACCCCAGCTTATGCGGGCCGCTCTAGCTAATTGCTTATATATCCCGATAGCTTTTTTGCAAACGTTGGAGACGTGGGCATTAAACGTTAACTTATTGTCAATGGTGAGTCCTAGGAGCCTGATTTCTGGCGACATTCCAATGTCAACCCCTCCCATGCTCAGGCGTGGTACGTCGAAAATAAGCTTCCTGGTTATTACCATTCCACAAGTTTTGTGTGGTGCAAACTTCAGCTTATTCTCGACGCCCCACCCCCGGACATGTTCGAGGATAGCATTGGCCTGTCCCTCAATCTCCAGGGCCTCACCACCGTCAAAAAGTAACACCACGTCATCAGCGAATGCCTGGCAATACACCCCTTTTGCCTCTATTTGTTTCAGGAGTGGGTCTAGCAACAAGTTCCATAGGATTGGTCCTCCTATGGAACCTTGAACGCATCCCTTTTCCGTGCTCCTTCGGTGCGTAGCTCCGGCATACCTTACCTCCACTACCCTGTCACTAAGATAGCTGCCGATGACACGCCTCAAGTTCACAGGACATTTTTCCTCAGCCAGTCTGGTCTTTATCAGCGGCCACCAAGCGCTATCGAAGGCGCCCTCGATATCCAGAGAAACCAGCGTAACTAGTTTCTTCTCATCCAGTTTTTCGCGAATGCGTGTGATGAGTGCTACAAGGGCGTCTTCCGTACTCCTCTGTGGCATAAATCCATACTGGCGAGTACTAATCCGTGGTAGCACGTAGAACTTGAGGCGGTTCACCAGCATCTTTTCGTATATCTTACCGAGTATTGGCAAGAGCCCAATAGGCCGATACGACTTTGGTGTAGTGTAGGCGTCCTTTCCTGGCTTTCTCAGTACGACCACTGTTGCCTCCTTCCAAGATTTCGGGAAGCAGCCGTGTTCCATGCACTTGTTCAGGAGTGCCAGGAAGCATGCCGGGTCCACACCGATGGCGTGCGAGCAAATGTCGGCCGTGAAGCCGTCGGCCCCAGGGGCTTTCTTGGGGTTGAAGGACTTGACAGCAGTCTCCAATTCCTCAACTTTAAACGGGGGGTCATGATCATCATGATCCCCATCGTTTATTGTTTCTGCTAAAGTTCTTATTTGCCAATGATGTGAGTTGTCTTCGTCCCTCAAGTCCCTCGGGTAAAAAGTTTCCGCCAGGAGTCGAGCGGAGCCCTCCGCATCCAACGTTGCGTTCCCCTCAATCAACGGAACATCCTCTTCCCTACGTTTGACCCTTCTGATTACCCTGTAAATACCTTCCCACAATCCTTCTCTATCTTGCTTTCCGCAGAATTCCCTCCAACTCTGTTTTGCTGCCTCCTCAACTGCTAATTCATATTTCTCTTTTTCTTTCAGGTACAGATCTACAACCATCTTCCTGCGGACTGGCGCTGCATTGCGGATCCTTCGTTTCCGTGTTGCCACCTGCCTTTTCATCTCAGCCAGTTCCTCGGACCAATACGGTACGGTAAGTGTTTCTTTATGTTTTTTGCTTGGTATTGCAGAACCACACGCATCTGCTATAGATTTTGTATATGTGTCTATTGTACTTTCTATTTGTTCTTTATCTTTTATTTCTAGAATATTTTGTGTTGTTAATTTGTTGTCTTGCATAATTTGGGTCAATTTCTCATGAAAGAGACCCCAATTAGCTTTCTTAGTGTTGTATTTACGTGTTGTTCGCTCTATTTTTATACCTTGTGATTTCTGCAGCGCTATACTAAACATTATACCATTATGGTCCGAGCTGGTGAGACCCTCCACTATGTGCCAACCGTCCACGAAGCTGAGTAAGTCCGCCGTGCACGCCGTCACATCGACATGGCTGCAGAATCTCCTTCCCCCTCTGATGGTGTCGTAGGTTGGTACCTCTCCCGTGTTGAGGATATGCATGTTCATTTCCGTGAGAACTCCGCACATTTCTTCGCCTCTGAAGTCCTCCTCAGGGCTACCCCACCATGTACTCTTGGCGTTTGAATCCCCTCCTATTATTAGCCTTGTGGGTCCAGTTTCGTGTGCAACCTTTTTAATGTGCTCCAAGTATGGCCCTATGGGTGGGCCCTCCTTCGTTTCTGGCTCAAAGTAGTAGGAGACCAGGGTGATCGTCCATGCTCTGGTTCGGACTCCCACCACGACGATGTTGTTCGTGGTGAGTTTTGGGTACTGGGTTATATCAAGGTCTTCATCAAAAACAGCGATAGCTGCTTTGACCGTCCCGTTTCCTGTTCCAGAGCATTGGAAAATTCGGACACCCCGGTAACTCCTAACACTCCCCGCCGCACCCACGTAAGGCTCCTGGAGCAGCGCTATTGCTACTTTGCGATTTTTGGCTTCTAACAAGAGTTCGTTCGTGGCCAGCTGCTTGCGTTGCAAATTTGCTTGAATAATTTTATACTGGTGGGGTTTCTGTGGGACCACCTTAGCAATACGCTACAGAGGCTCTGGCCAAGGCGTCCCACCTTCTCCTGACTGGGCACTCACTGCTGAAGGCATTATGGTTTGCATGCTGTGAATCTTCTTTTTTACAATTTTCGCATGATGGTTCCGTTCCAAGTACTCTATCTGGGCACTCTGCTCTCAGATGCAAGTCCCCACAGTGGCTGCATAAGTCGGCAGGTTCATTGCAGAAACGCTTGCTATGGCCGTAGCCCAAGCACCGTGTGCACTGCACCAGCGGCGATTGGTCTTCCACTATAACCCTCTGGAGATCTATTCTTAGCCTCTCCTCGTCAATCGCCCTTCTCCATACCTTGGGCGAGACGCTAAGGATTACGTGGCAATTGTGGGGGTTTCTTGCCCTGCGCCTGTACTTAACCTCTAGGAAGTCGTCCTCGCCCTTGAGGCCGTCAAAGACCTCCCGGTTCTGATTCCTGAGAGCTCGTACGACTTCCGCATCGTCGTGTACCTTCAGTACATCTCTCAGTATCAGAAGCGGGTTTTTGTTTTTGACCTCCTCAACGACGAGGCCCTCTCCCACGGCTTCCAGTCTATCCTTCATCTTTCGTCTCTCCTGTTCTGTCTTGCATCCCATGACAATCTTCCTGTCCTTAGCTTTTCTTACTCTCTCTACTTTTATCCAACCTTCCTTCGCATCCACTGCTTTCCTTACTTTCTCTAGGACTTCCTCTCCAGTTTCCCCTTCGCATTTCGAGGAGACTACTACGGAGTACATCGGTGCCTGTACAGGGTTTTTGCCCTTACCTTGGCTTCCTGCCGTCACGTCCGCGTATGTCGCCCTCTCAATGATTTCCTTCTGCATCTCTACTACTTCCCTAAGCTCGTCTACTTTCTTTCCATTCTCTATGAGTAACCTTTGGTTCTCCTCAATTTTGGCTAAGATCTGGCATTTGTCTAGACTTTCCAAAATGTCCTCTTGGGTCGTTTGGGTTGACGTCTCTGCTTTTTCCCCTATGCTCTCCCTCTCCAAGTCCTTCTCCAAGTTCCGCGCTACTGGTACCCCTTTTGTTAGCTCGTAGAGTCGGTCTAGAGCCTCTTTTATTTGCAGCTTTATGTCTTTTCTCAGGTTTTGGAATCTGCTGAGGTTCAACAGGCCTTTCCTGTGTACCTCAGCAGCTTCCTCTGCCTTGCTACGGGAGCCCTTCTGGATCTTAATAGGGCTCGGTGTTAAGGGGTGTTTCTTTACTTTCGTTATAGTAGCCGTCCCGGCGGACAGTTTTTGCGGCTTCTTACCCGGAGGGGTAGAGCATATGGGTTTAATGGGCTGAGGCTCGATTCCCGCGATTGCCTGCTCAATGTTTTCGATGGACTTTCTAACATTGAGAGGTTTAGACATTTTAGATGGTCCAGCCTTTGGATTGTCAATGGGTGATAATGCGGCCTTTGGCCCGCTCTCTTTCGCTGGTGTGCGGATCATGTTGGAGATGTAGTAGTTTAATAAGCCAATAGGGGCTTTGTAAACTATCTATGTCGGGTCAATAAACCCAAGTCGGAATTTAACGTATGACAGAATTTCTGTCAGTCACAAGCTGTTCCGGTAGTTGGTCAAGTAAATATTTTCGGCCCAAAAAAGGCTCGTTCGATAACTACACAATGGTGTATAGTCAGTAAGGTTCGATTTAGAACAGGGCTAGTACAATGGGCTATGTGTATTTGCACACAATATAAGAATAAAATTAAAATAAAACAGGATAAAATGACACAAGGCAAAAATAAAGATGTAGAGTCTACTCTAGCAAGAGTGGCTCTATCTTAGTCGTCTAGCGTGACCTCTACTACCGGTGAACACCTTAATGATAAACAATGGAGGTTTGTAAAAGTTATAAAAAGCAATAAAGAAAAACAGTGTAGCTCTATATGGAGTCCCGGTCTCGGTCAATAGAATATATAGAGCTGTGTGTCTACTAGTCCCTCACTTAACAGAAAGAGAGGAAAAAGCGCCCTCAGGAGTCAAAAACAAAAGTTTTAGGGACGAATTACTTTTTGGCTCTATGTAGAGTCGATTTGTGATACTCAGTGGATAGCCCTCCGCGAGCCCTTTCCAACAACCCCAAACACAGTATGCCTATCCCCAGTGGTTCAGGAGAAAATGGAGTTTAAAGATGCTGGTTACCAAAACAAAATGGCGGCCAGATCTGGTTACTCCCCTATAACTCTGGAACCACTGGTCCGACTGAACTGGGGTTTGGACTGCTGTGTTGGGCTCGACGAGTTCCACCCACCGGCACCACTTTCAGCCTGAAAAATTTTGAACTCCTGAAAACGCCTGAAAAGTGAGTTGCGGGACAGAGTAAGGCTGGCCAAAGATCCCAGTGAAAACCCCGGCACCCTACGACCCCCGAGTCGGGAGATATTCGTGTTTAAAAATTTCCAAGATGGCCGCTCAGCTGTCAAAGTTGAACTTTGACTGGTTGTATCTCCCTTCCCAAGAGCCGCAGAATACCAAAGCTTGGTATCTCTGGGATCGGCCTGACCTCCTCCAGGCGCTGGTACCACTTTCAGGAAACCTGAAATTTGATCTCCCCGAATCGCCTGAAAATGGGGGGAAACGATGGGGGGGTAGCCCCTTAACCCGATACAGAAAGCGCCGTAACTCTACGACGCTTGGTTCAGAAGTTAAGGCGATTCGGAGAAAAACAAAATGGCCGCCGAACTGTCAAAAGGCGACTTTCGGAGCTGATAACTCCGCAACCGTTAGTCGGAGAGAGTCGGGATTTTGGACGGACACCTCGGCGTGACTTCCTCTATCCCCTGAAAGCGGTTTCAGCCCAAAAAATTTTTTGGCCGCAAAAACACATAAAAATATAATGGCCGTAAAATTGGGGGAATCCCTCCTCCAACAGTCAAAAGACCAGTCTACTAGGTCAACTGGGGCCTGAGATATCTGAATTTGAAAAATGTAACCAAAAAAACAAAATGGCCGACTTTTGTCGTTTTTCTTGTTTGGAGAGATATATGGCCCGAGTTTGGGCTTTATTAGGTCCCAGATGGGGTCGAGAGACTAATCTCGATGTCAAAATTAATTAATTACTATTAAATTTGGAATTAACGCCAAAAAACACATAAAATTTAATATCTCAGGCACCACTAGTCCAAAAATTACAAAAAATTTATCTAAATATACATTAAATAGGGGTCTACACTTATATTATAAAAGAATTACAAATACCAATTTTCTACACGACAATTTTTCAAAAATAAGAATTTTTCAGTAATTTTCTTTCAGCAGCTAAAATATCTTGTCCAAAATTATGAAATTTACAGGATCTGTTCCTTGCTGAAGCGCGCAAAAGATAGCAGTTGCAGAAATGTTGAATTTGATCTCGTTCCGTCGGCATAAAAAGTCAAAGTTTGAGTTTTTGAATGTGAATATAAAAATAACTTGGATAGGTAAAATTATTTTACTTGTTTTCGATGGTCTAGTGTGACGTGTAGAAAGTTCCCTCCAAATTTCAGGACTCTAGCTCCGCTCCTTCAGAAATCTCCGGACCGCATGGATTCAGGAATTCGTTAATAACTCCGAAACCCACGGGTCCCGGAAACGTCTCGGTGGTCCGCAGGGTAGGCGTCAGTGGTCCTCACCAGCTCCCGTTTTCAAACGCGCGGGGTCGAGTTGCGTTGGCCTCCGAATTCACTTTAACTGAAACTAACCTCTAAAAAATGAGGTTTTTCACCACTTTCACTATCTTTCACTGCACTTCGGGTGTGTACCACCTCGGGAAAAGATGAAGGCTGGTTGTTTCTATAGGCGGTGAAATTTTTGGGTAATTCGGAGCACTTTTAACCACTTTTTTCGAATTTAAACTGTGGAGCGACGCGGAAAATGATCCGTACTGGTCAAGGGATGGCTTGTAACTGGTTAGGTTAGGTTAGGTTAGGTTAGGTTAGGTTAGGTTAGGTTAGGTTAGGTTAGGTTAGGTTAGGTTAGGTTAGGTTAGGTTAGGTTAGGTTAGGTTAGGTTTCCGGTACTTGTCTTGGGCGACCTCAATGCCCGCTCCAGGGTTTGGGGTGACGTCCTTGACAATGCCAAGGGAGAGATGCTTCTCGAGCGGATGGCGGCGCTCGACCTCCGGCTATTGAACCGGGGGTCGTGTCCGACGTGTGTTCGGTGGCAGGGGGAGTCGATCGTGGACCTCACATGGGCGACTCCCTCTGTGGAACGTATGGTGTCTGGCTGGAGGGTGGCGGAGGAGGTGGAAACGTTGTCCGACCACCGCTACATCGTGTTCGATGTGGCCCTCCGCCCTCCGGCCGATGCCAATCGCCGAAGCGGCAGCCCCCAGCGACGTTGGGCGCTTACTCGGCTCGATCGAGACATGCTGGTCGCCGCGGCACACGTCGCTGATTGGACCCCCACTGAAGGCGAGGCCTGGCCCGAGCCGGAAACTGAGTCGTCCTGGTTTCGGGAGATCATGACGTCGATCTGTGACGCCTCGATGCCCCGGGTCAGGACGACGAAGAGGCGACCGGTGTACTGGTGGTCGGAGGAGATAGCGCAGCTGCGAGTTTCCACCCTCGCTGCCCGACGCCAGTACCTAAGAGCGAGGAGACGCCGGCGAGCGACTGACGAGGAGAAGGCGGCAGCCTATGAAGCGTACCGGGACTCGTCTAAGGCACTTCGGGCTGCTATAGCGGATGCCAAGTCCCGGGCGTGGAACGAACTCCTCGAAGGCCTCGACAGAGATCCTTGGGGTCGGCCATATAAAATGGTGCTAGGGAAGCTGCGCCCATGGGTCCCTCCCTTAACGGAGACCCTGGAACCCGATTTCGTGCGAGGAGTGGTGGAGACACTCTTCCCACGAATCGGAGGGGGTGCCGTTAGGCAGGAGGAGTCGCCGCCGCTGGCATGGACTGACGACCTTTCGGTCACGGCGGAGGAGCTCAAATGGGCAGTAAAGCGCCTCGCCGCGCGGAACACCGCACCAGGTCCCGACGGAATTCCGGGTCGGGCCTGGGTGTTAGCGTTGGCTGTGCTGGGCGATAGGCTGAGGCACCTGTTCAGCAGCTGCCTTCGTCGTGGCCATTTTCCCACGCAGTGGAAAACGGCGAGACTGGTCCTCATAAAGAAGGAAGGGAGACCCGCGGACTCCCCCTCTGCGTACCGACCCATTTGCCTGCTGGACGAGGTGGGCAAGCTCTTCGAGCGGATTATTGCTTCCCGTATCGGCAGGCACTTATCCAGCGATGGCCCGGACCTGTCAGACAGTCAGTTTGGCTTCCGTCAGGGTCGCTCGACAGTGGACGCGATTCTTCGCGTCCGAGCGCTGTCCGAGCAGGCTACATCCCAGGGCAGAGTAGTGTTGGCTGTCAGTCTTGACATAGTCAATGCTTTCAACTCTCTGCCTTGGAGGGCGATCAGGGAGGCACTGGTGCACCACCGTCTGCCTCCCTACCTGCGCGACGTTGTCGGAGCGTACCTGTCTGACAGGGGCATACGCTACATGGGTCGGTACGGAAGTACCGAGCATAGGGATGTCGTGTGCGGGGTTCCGCAGGGGTCGGTGTTAGGCCCTCTCCTGTGGAACCTCGCGTACGACGCTGTCCTGAGGACGGCACTCCCCAACGGCATCAGTGTCGTTTGCTATGCAGACGACACTCTAGTTCTGGCCGAAGGGGAGTCCTTCGAGAGGACCTTAGAGCTCGCCGAGCTCGGGGTGGCACGCGTTGTGGAGAAGATCCAAGAGCTGGGGCTTCGGATAGCGCCTCATAAGACCGAGGCGCTATGGTTCCACAAACGCAGGGGAGTGGTACCCCCCAGTTCGACGGTGCGAGTAGGTGACGCAGAGGTCCAGGTCGGCCGTCACATTAAGTACCTGGGCCTCATTATAGACAGTCGCTGGAGCTTTGAGGAGCACATCGACCGCCTAGTCCCCCGAATACAAAGGGTAGCGGGTGCTATGCACAGACTGCTGCCCAACCTTGGGGGACCGTGGGAGGGAGTCCGCCGCCTCTACGCAGGAGTCGTGCGATCCATTGCGCTCTATGGGGCGCCCGTATGGTCGAAGAGACTATCGGGCGTCCGGCGTCTCGCGGCCAAATTGAACGCCGCGCAGCGTCAGATCGCAATTCGGGTCGCACGCGGATACCGGACGATATCGTACGAGGCGGCGAATATCCTGGCGCGGTTTCCGCCCCTGGATATCCTGGCGGACATGGACGCGAGGGTCTATGACCGGATTCGCGTCCTACGTCAGAGAGGCGGGACCGTACCCGAGAGGGCGGTCGCAGAGCTCCGGAGGAGGGCTCGACGACGCGCGATTAATTGCTGGCGCGAGCGGCTTCATGAGCCGCGAAGTACGCGGCAGCGCGTCGTCGGAGCGATACTTCCCAGCTTCCAGGCCTGGCTGGACCGGGAAGGCCGAGGCGTCACCTACCGTCTTACTCAGGTGCTCACCGGACATGGCTGTTTCGGTGAGTATCTGTACAGGATAGGAAGGGAGGCCACAGCGCAGTGCCACCACTGCGGAGGCGATCAGGATTCTGCACAGCACACGCTCGAAGAATGCCCAGCGTGGCATTCCGAGCGGCAAGTCCTGATCGAACAAACCGGAGATGACCTCTCCCCACCGGCCCTAGTAGCGGCGATGTTGGGGAGCCGGGCGGCATGGGACGCCGCGGTCGCCTTCTGCGAGACCGTCATGGTCCAGAAGGAGAACGCAGAGCGAGACCGCGAGCGGGCTAATCCCGCCCGAAGACGGAGACGCCGGGGACGCCAAGTTGGCCCCCCGATGCGTCACAACAACGCCCCGGGATAGGGGCGCCCAGGGTCGCGGACGGTCGGAGAAGGGGCTCAGGCCGTCCATTTTCAAGCGACCCCTGGAAGGCAGCGGTAGTACGGTGTGGTCCCGTCCCGCTGCAGCGCAGACGCGCTGCGGAAGTGTTGGCCCGGCATCAGTGCCGAGCCGGGAGAGCTTAGGCGAAGCGCGAGGAGGGCCTTGGACGCACACTGCTTCCCCACGGCCCTCTGACATGCGCTGAGGTGACCACCGAGGGGGTTTTAGTGGGTAAAAATCCCACATAACTCGACTCCTCCTCTAAGGAGCCGGGTATCTTTTCGAAGATTTCCCCCTCGTCAAAAAAAAAAAAAAAAAAAAGGTTAGGTTAGGTTAGGTTAGGTTAGGTTAGGTTAGGTTAGGTTAGGTTAGGTTAGGTTAGGTTAGGTTAGGTTAGGTTAGGTTAGGTTAGGTTAGGTTAGGTTAGGTTAGGTTAGGTTAGGTTAGGTTAGGTTAGGTTAGGTTTTTTTTTTTTTTTAAAGTTATTTATTGATTCACAGTATACAATATAATCACTAAATTACAATAAGTTTTGCCCGCAAAACGCAAAACGTAAGACCGCTACAGAAGACTGCAGTCTAGTGCATGTCTCCTGAAGCATTTTTATGTCTAGGGCCACATCAGAATGCTATTTGATACAACTCTGATGTGACCCTTTGCAGACATGTGATACACTTTAGACAGTCTGAGTTACAATAGGTATATAAAGGCACTTAATTAATTGCTAAATGGCTCAATAGTTCACGTTTGATATAAATTACAAGTTATATAAGACACATTAGTTGAAGATTTAGCACTTAGTAAAATTATTCAGCAATTCACATTTGATATACAAAACAATTAGTAGTGATAAACGTACAGTGCAAGAAAACGACCGCATTGGCACTAGTAACTTGCACTGCATATACTAGTTATGCTATGTACAGCGATACTGTACGACCGCAATGGCACGACACAGCTTACGCTGTACACATTGATATAAAAGACACTTTGGAGAAACAAAAACACATAGTTATACAAGACACATAGGAAAACACTATGTGCAGTGGGACTGTACGACCGCAATGGCACGACACAGCTTACACTGCACACATTGATATACAAGACACATTGGAAAAACAAACACATAGTTATATAAGACACATAGGAAAACACTATGTGCAGTGGGACTGTACGACCGCAATGGCACGACACAGCTTACACTGCACACATTGATATACAAGACACATTGGAAAAACAAACACATAGTTATACAAGACACATAGGAAAACACTATGTGCAGTGGGACTGCACGACCGCAATGGCACGACACAGCTTACACTGCACACATTGATATACAAGACACATTGGAAAAACAAACACATAGTTACACAAGACACATAGGAAAACACTATGTGCAGTGGGACTGTACGACCACAATGGCACGACACAGCTTACACTGCACACATTGATATACAAGACACATTGGAAAAACAAACACATAGTTACACAAGACACATAGGAAAACACTATGTGCAGTGGGACTGTACGACCACAATGGCACGACACAGCTTACACTGCACACATTGATATACAAGACACATTGGAAAAACAAACACATAGTTATACAAGGCACATAGAAAAACAATCACGTATAGTCACTTTTAGCACATAGTCTGAGTCACAGAAGTTAGAGTCGCACGAAAAGAAAAGATGATGGTTTCCAGTTAGATAGTTTGAGTCGCACGGGGAAATGATGATTTGCTGAGCTTGAGAGTCTTGATGATTTTGGTAGCACAAAATGATGATGGAGTAGGTTAGTTAACGAATTTTGGGTCACATAGAAGAAATTATGGTTTGCATTTATTAAACTTGAGGATATCACCAAGTCACTTTGTCACTGTTTATGCCTGCATGCATGGAACCCGCACGCAGCCCGCAAGCAGCCAAATGGGGGCGTCCGCAGCCTGCTGCGGCCACCGCAGCCCACCGTCGCCCGCACGCAGCCCGCAAGCCGCCCAATGGGGGCGCCCGCAGACCGCCGCAGCCATCGCAGTCCACTGTCGCCCACATGCAGCCCGCCAACAGCCAAGTGGGGGCTCCCGCAGCCTGCTGTAGTCACCGCAGCCCATCGCCAAGGTTGTAGAAGTCGCCGAGGTTGTTGGAGTCTCCGAAGAAGCCAGAGTTGTGAATGTGGCTCGAACGACGTGGCGATGGTGTTGACGAAAAGTCGTCCAAAAGTTGACGACAAGCCGTCCAAAAGTTGACGACAGTTGCCAGCAACCACCTGACGACAATTGGACCACCGATGGTCAACAAGTCGACGACAAGTTGCCAGAACGGCGACACGAAGCGCGGTCGTCCAGAATTGGACGACAAGTTGACAGAAAGCAGAATTGCTTCCGCACGCGCCCGCGGTCGGAGGGAGACTGGTTAGGTTAGGTTAGGTTAGGTTAGGTTAGGTTAGGTTAGGTTAGGTTAGGTTAGGTTAGGTTAGGTTAGGTTAGGTTAGGTTAGGTTAGGTTAGGTTAGGTTAGGTTAGGTTAGGTTAGGTTAGGTTAGGTTAGGTTAGGTTAGGTTAGGTTAGGTTAGGTTAGGTTTTTTTTTTTTTTTTTTTTTTTTTTGAACTTTGTTGATTCAAAATTTTTAGGTTTTACACAGTTATTTAACAGAATGCTATTTGATACATATCTGTTTTTTTGACACAATATACAATATAATCACTTAGATACTATAAATTTTGCCCGCAAGATACAAGACCGCTACAGTAGACTGCAATCTAGTGCATGTCTAGTGAAGCATTTTTATGTCTTGGGCCACATCAGAATGCTACTTGATACAACTCTGATGTGACCATTTGCAGACAGGTGATACACTTTAGACAATCTGAGTTTCACTAAGGAGCAATGTATGTTTAAGAATTAGAAATAATCACAATAATATTAGACACAGTACAAGGTAGTTAGGCTCTAAATTAGTAATGGCTCAACAATTTACATTAGATATATACAACAAGTAGTTAAATGAGGCACATAAGTTAGAGATTTAAACACTTAGTCTAAGTTTCACTTAAAATCTATGTATATACAATAGGCAATAAACGCTTTTTAGTACAAAATCTTAATAGTAATTAGGCGCTATACAAATAATGAGGGATTTGCAGATTTCGAAGGTTTGTTGACAACCGGTCAGCAACAGCCGTCAACAAGTTGACAACCAGTTTACAGTCATCGACTTGCCGACGACATGTTGCCGACGTGTTGCCACATGAAGCCAGTTGGGCAGCGTACAGGCGCCCAATCGTCAACGCGTCTCCAAGTTGACGACCAGCCGCCAGCCAGTCGCTACAACTGACGATATGAAAGAAGCTAACAAGTAATAAAATAAAAATAACAAAAGGAAGTACTTAGAATTAGAGCAGAAAGAATACAATATAATACAGGTGCCTAGAGGGCATTGATACCTTATAATGTTAAGTGGCCACATCACTCGTAAGCAGTGCGCATAATAATTCTCGCCTTGACAGCCCGGATGGTGGGACAGATTGCTGAGTTGGCACTATGATTGGTATCATGGTTCAGTTTGTGTTTTTTATTGCGCATGATACAGTTATAACATTGTACAGCGGTGGGATCACCCTTGACTGGACAGTCCTTAGCCTGATGGTTTATTCCGGAGCAGTGGGAGCATAGTTTGTCTTCAAGCTTGCAGCGGGATTGTGTGTGGCCGAACTGGAGACAGTTGTGGCACTGTCTGAAGGAGGAGAAATTTTCAAGATGCACGCGTTGATGGTCCACGTTGAGGCGCTCGAATTTGGTGGCACGTTGCCAAACGGCAGGAGACATAGTAAAAACGGCATTGTAGTACAGTTCTGGGTTGCGGTTTGTCTTTAAAAAGGCTAGCTTGAGAACATCTTTGCTTGGTTCAGATTCACAGATCGTTGGGTTTTGGCTGAGGATAATATCGACTAGCTCTTCTGAGGGGGTATCCTTGGATATCCCTTTAAGAATGACCATAGGGTTTGAGGATCTTGCAGCCTCGGCCTGAACACCGTCATCCTTAGAAACAGTGGCGAGGGTCTCGTCGCGCTGTTGGCTATTGTCGAATTCCACTCTCAGTTTATTACCGGAGATGGGTAAAATCTTAGCAGGAGCAAAATTTTTGTCTCTAAAGGAGACTGCCTTCTTGAATTTGGCCAGTGTGTCTTCGCTAGATTCAGAGGCCTGTACCGTGACAATCATTGCAGGTTTGTGTTTGGGTAGGCTTGCTCTTAGAGAGTCCGCATAGGAGATTTTAGGTTGCACAATAGGGTTTGTTGGTGGGGGTGGAGGCGAAACTTGAGGTCCAGTAGGGGGAGGAGTAAGAGGGGGCCGCTCGGGTGCGGACCTCTTCAGTTCCTGCTTTATGGTTTGTTGAATGGCTAGCACTGTGTGTGGGTCGAGAGAGGGGGGGGGCACATAGTTGTCTTCAGTTTCAGTAGCCACTTCAACCTTCTTCACCTCTGAGGACTGGGGCTTTGTGGCGACGATGCACTTTACACACTTGGGAAAGTTAATTAAGTCGTTAACACTATCAATGATTTTCGCAGCATTTTTAATAATAAAATCCTTACTTGTTCTTTTCACACTTTTGTCCATCGTGAGAGTTAGCTCAATAGAAGAAGCCAAGCTGATGATGTTCTGAAGCAGGTATGATTCGGTATGTTCGTCCTCATCCAACTCCGAGTCGTCCTGGAACACCAGATAGTCCTCGAAGTCCATGGTGGAGGCAATGAAACAAAGTCACAGTACGAACAGCTGAAGTCTGTGTATAGTCACTATGTAATCACTACATCTAAAAAGTCACTGCATCCAAAAGTGTCTCACTGCATCCAAAGTGTGCACGCGCGCACGCACGTAAATGTGGAGTTGCAAAAGTCACTGTCTGTATCACATCGTCAATCCGTCCACCCGTCGTCCACCAGCAACAAGTTGACGACAAGCTGA
Organism: Agonopterix heracliana; assembly: GCA_963693445.1. Taxonomy (NCBI): domain Eukaryota; kingdom Metazoa; phylum Arthropoda; class Insecta; order Lepidoptera; family Depressariidae; genus Agonopterix; species Agonopterix heracliana. Next base: position 22,529,264 of record OY856309.1, read on the forward strand.
CGACAAGCCGTCCAAAAGTTGACGACTGTCGCCAGCAACAAGAGTCGTCAACGCTTGACGACAATTGGACGACACTTGGACCACCGATGGTCAACAAGTTGCCGGAATGGCAACACGAAGCGCGGTCGTCCAGAATTGGACGACAAGTTGACAGAAAGCACAATTGCTTCCGCACGCGACCACGGTCGGAGAGAGACTGGTTAGGTTAGGTTAGGTTAGGTTAGGTTAGGTTAGGTTAGGTTAGGTTAGGTTAGGTTAGGTTAGGTTAGGTTAGGTTAGGTTAGGTTAGGTTAGGTTAGGTTAGGTTAGGTTAGGTTAGGTTAGGTTAGGTTAGGTTAGGTTAGGTTAGGTTAGGTTAGGTTAGGTTAGGTTAGGTTAGGTTAGGTTAGGTTAGGTTAGGTTAGGTTAGGTTAGGTTAGGTTAGGTTAGGTTAGGTTAGGTTAGGTTTTTTTTTTTTTTTTTTTTTTTAAACTTTGTTGATTTACATTTTCAATTTTTAGACGGATATTTTACAGAAATGCGATTGGATACATTTCTGTCTTTTGACACAGTATATATTATAATCACTTTGGTACAATAGATTATTTGCCCGCAAAACGCAAGACCGCTACAGCAGGCAATGTCCCCTGAGGCATTTTTAAGTCTTGGGCCACATCAGAATGCGATTTGATACATTTCTGATGTGGCCGTTTGCAAACAATTAATGAAATTTAGACGGACTGAGTTCTCATGAGCAAGAACGTTGTGCGTTATACAATAAGAAATAATCACTTTGGTACAATACATCCTAATCGCAAAATGCAAGACCGCTACAGCAGACTGCAATCTGATGCATGTCTCCTGAGGCATTTTTAAGTCTTGGGCCACATCAGAATGCGATTTGATACATTTCTGATGCGACCATTTGCAAACAAGTTATACAGTACTTATAGCAATAGTCATTAGTGAGTAGTGATGAGTTTATCTTAAGAACAAAGGTAAAACAATATACAAGGCAAATATAATACAATAAGAAATAATCACTTTGATACAATACATCCTAATCGCAAAATGCAAGACCGCTACAGCAGACTGCAATCTGATGCATGTCTCCTGAGGCATTTTTAAGTCTTGGGCCACATCAGAATGCGATTTGATACATTTCTGATGTGACCATTTGCAAACAAGTTATACAGTACTTATAGCAATAGTCATTAGTGAGTAGTGATGAGTTTTCACTTAAGAACAAAGGTAATAAATATATCTCGCTAGTCTTTAGACACTATACAAGCAAATTACACACGTAAAGATACAATAGGTACAGAAACACATTATTTACAATTTGTTTTCCATAAGTAAGACCATATTAAGTCCCACTTATAGAAACAAGCAATCTATGTTGCACTGTTAGCAGAATATTTACAAGGAGTTTTATACAGTAAGTTGCATATGAGCTAGAGCTAGAGCTAGAGTGGTTTCTATTCTATTTTCTGTTGTTGCTGTAACAGAATTCTAATCTTAATTTACAATCCTATTTACAATGACAAATTTAAATAATAATAACTGAAAGTCTTAAATAACTAATTATAAACTAATTGCAAAACAACTATAAGTGAAAGTGAGGATGCTATATTTGGAAGGTGACACCCTTGAGTTACGAGCCATAATCGACACGTTCAATGATACGCGCTTTCATAGCTCGAATACGTGGGCAAGAAGCGGAGGTAGCCTTGTGTCTCGTGTCTGTATTAGCCTTAAACTTATTGTTGTGATTCACACAATTGAAACATCTACCTGACCCGGGGCTGTCCTTTTCAGGGCAGTCCGAAGCCTGGTGTCCAGTGTTGGCGCAGTGAGCGCACGGCTTGACCTCTGAAGAACACTTGGTTTGAGTATGCCCGAACTGTAAGCATCTGAAGCATTGTACGAAAGGAGAGAACTCCTCCGCGTGTACCTGGGTATAATCAATGGGGACTCTTTCCAGCTCCATAATCTTGCGCCATACCATAGGGCTGGCAAGAAGCACAGCGTTATACAGTTTGGGGTTCCGATTCCCACGCTTGAAGCGCAGGCGCAGGTCCTCCTCGCTGGTCATGAGCTCCGCAATGACTGGATTTTGACCCAAAATTACCGTGATTAGATCCTCAGAAGGAACATCCGCCGAAATACCCTTCAAGATCACCATAGGCCACAGTCGGCGGGCCGCCTCAGCACTAACATGCGCAGAGCCCTGCAGCAACTGAAGGGTGTCGTCCCGCTGTTTTACATTGTTGAACTCCAACCTTAGCTTGTTATTTGATACACCTTGCACCTTGGCCGGTGCGAAATCGGTACTTCTAAAAGATACGCTTTTACGAAGAGCTTCAATTGCTTCTTGCCTGTTTTTGACAGGCTCCTTGGGTGTCACAATGATAGCTGGTCTGTTTATTGGTGGTGGAGACCGCGTGTCACCCTCGCCGCTGCCACCACCGCCGCCGCCTCCGCCGACGCCAGAATCAGAGGCCCTGCCCCTGCCTTTTCCAAGGCCAGGGTTTAGGCCACCGCCAAGCACTTGCGAATACGACCGCTGCTGAAGCTGCTGCTGCTGTACCGCCAGTTTCCGTACACCCTCGCCGATCTCCTCCCGCACGCAGTGAATGATGTCGTCACGCAGACTTGCATCGACAGTTGACGCGGGGAGAGTGGCTGGTGCCATATTGGAGAAAACATGGACTGACTTACGTATTTCGTCAGCCGCTAGGGTGATGACACGCTTGTTTACCGCTGTCACGTTCTTTGTTTCAATTATGCCATCAATGATGCACTTGGTAAGTTTATTCACTGTTTGAGTAAATGTTTCCAGATCCTTGACATCGATGGAGCTAGCTGGGAGGGGCGGTATCTCTAAAACGGAGGGCGCCATCGCAAACCGCAAGCCACTGCGCCGCCGTCACCGGCAGCCGATGCCGCCGACCCAAACGGCCGAAACTCACGTTGTCCAAAATTCGTACTTCACTGTATAGTCACTGTGTAATCACTGCATCCAAAAGTGTCTCACTGCATCCAAAGTGTGCACGCGCGCACGCACGTAAATGTGGAGTTGCAAAAGTCACTGTCTTTATCACATCGTCAATCCGTCCACCCGTCGTCCACCAGCAACAAGTTGACGACAAGCTGACGACAAGCCGTCCAAAAGTTGACGGCTGTCGCCAGCAACAAGAGTCGTCAACGCTTGACGACAATTGGACGACACTTGGACCACCGATGGTCAACAAGTTGCCGGAATGGCAACACGAAGCGCGGTCGTCCAGAATTGGACGACAAGTTGACAGAAAGCACAATTGCTTCCGCACGCGACCACGGTCGGAGAGAGACTGGTTAGGTTAGGTTAGGTTAGGTTAGGTTAGGTTAGGTTAGGTTAGGTTAGGTTAGGTTAGGTTAGGTTAGGTTAGGTTAGGTTAGGTTAGGTTAGGTTAGGTTAGGTTAGGTTAGGTTAGGTTAGGTTAGGTTAGGTTAGGTTAGGTTAGGTTAGGTTAGGTTAGGTTAGGTTAGGTTAGGTTAGGTTAGGTTAGGTTAGGTTAGGTTAGGTTAGGTTAGGTTAGGTTAGGTTAGGTTAGGTTAGGTTAGGTTAGGTTAGGTTAGGTTAGGTTAGGTTTTTTTTTTTTTTTTTTTTTTTTTTTTTGATTTACAATGGCCATATTTTTAATTTCTGAGGTTACAATTTGAGCTTGAGCTTTTCAGTATAATAAGCTACTTGCAATGTGAGGCAAAAACAGGATGCGATTTGATACAGACCTGTTTCTGTCTCAGCATTTGTTAAATTAAAGCAAAATGCAAGACCGCTACAGCAGACTGCAATCTGATGCATGTCTCCTGAGGCATTTTTAAGTCTTGGGCCGCATCAGAATGCTATTTGATACATTTCTGATGCGACCATTTGCAAACAAGTTATACAGTATTTGTTTTTAAAGTAATTCTAGTACAATGATTCGTATCTTGACAATAATGGAAAGTGGAGGATATTATTGATAAATAAATAAATAAGTATCTTATAGTTACAGTGATTACACAGAAATAATTGTTACAAATAGTTAGAGGGTAACTGAATAATAAAAATTTACAAAATCGCTATGTCATTAATGTCATTAATGTTGACAACAAGAAGTCGGCAACAGGCTGACGACGTGTTGCCACCAAGAAGTAAGTAGGCAACACGTTGACAACCGGCCGCCAGCCAGTCGCCATGGCTGGTTACATGAAAGGAATTATAAAAACGCAAAAATTAGGACTTAAAACTAATTAATTTTTTTTAACCTGAGGTTGGGGTTTGTGCTATACATTAATTCTAATACATTGATTCGTATCTTGACAATAATAATGGAAAGTAGAGGAGTATTGTTCTTATAATATATCTTATAATTATAGTGTTTATACGGAAATAATTATTACAAATAGTTAAAGGGTGCTTGAGTGCTACAAATTTACAAAATCTCTTAGTTAGTGTTGACAACAAGTCGACATGTCGGCGACACCCGTCAACCAGCCGTCAACCAGTTGACAACACCAGCTGGCAACAAGCCGACCACGTGCCGCCAACATGTCGACGGTCAGTCGCCAACATGTCACCATATTAAACACTTAAAGTGTTTGAACGCAAAAATTAGGACTTAATATTAAAGATGTACAGGTAAGATCTTATTAAATATATATACATTCTAGGTGCAGTTTACAAATTTATGTTCCGTTAAATGATTTCAGTAACATATGGTTCGGAAATAAGAGCTAGGGTATAATCGTTGGCCATGAAGTAGCTCACCAATTCATGAAGACTATTCTTGGATCGATCTATGTTGCACTGAATTATTTTAATAGTGGGTTTACAATCCATAGTCGACACGACCAATGATGCGCTCTTTCATAGCACGAATGCGTGGGCAAGAAGCGGAGGTAGCCTTGTGTCTCGTGTCTGTATTGGCCTTGAACTTATGGTTGTGACTTATACAATTAAAACAACTACCAGAGCCGGGGGTGTCCTTTTCTGGGCAGTCCGTCACCTGGTGCCCAGTGTTAGCGCAATGAGCGCACGGCTTGACTTCTGAGGAACACCTGGTTTGCGTATGCCCGAACTGCAGGCATCTGAAGCATTGCACGAAAGGAGAGAACTCCTCCGCGTGTACCTGAGTATAGTCAATAGGGATTCTCCCCAGCTCCATGATCCTGTGCCAAACTTTAGGGCTGGCAAGAAGAACGGCGTTGTATAGTTTCGGGTTACGGTTCCCGCGCTTAAAGCGCAGGCGCAGGTCGTCTTCACTGGTCATGAGTTCCGCTAATGAAGGATTTTGACCTAGAATTACCTCAATGAGATTCTCCGATGGAACGTCCGCTGAGACACCCTTCAGGATAACCATTGGCCGCAGTCGGCGGGCCGCCTCTGCGCTAACATGCGCAGAGCCCTGCAGCATCTGGAGGGTATCATCTCTCTGCTTAACGTTGTTGAACTCCACCCTCAGTTTGTTGTTTGATACCGCTTGCACCTTGGCCGGTGCGAAATTGGTGTCTCTAAAAGATACGCTCTTTCGTAGAGCTTCAATCGCTTCTTGCCTGTTTTTGACAGGCTCCTTAGGTGTTACGATGATGGCTGGTCTATTTGTTGGTGGTGGTGGAGCCCGCGTGTCACCGTCGCCGCCACCGCTGCTAGCTCCGCTGCCGCCGTCTCCGCCGACGCCAGAATCGGAGGCCCTGCCCCTGCCTTTTCCAAGACCAGGGTTTGGGCCGCCGCCAAGCACTTGTGAGTACGACCGCTGCTGATGAAGCTGCTGCTGCTGTGTCGCCAGTCTTCGTACCCCCTCGCCAATCTCCTCCCGCACACAATGGATGATATCGTCACGCAGGCTTGCATCGACGGTTGACGCGGGGGGAGTGGCTTTTACCTTGGTGGAGAAGGCAATGACCGAACTGCGTATTTCATTAGCTGCTTTTGCGATGGCATTCTTGTTTTCCACTGTAACGCTCTTTTTTTGTGATAAGTTCTCAGTGATGCAATTAATAAGCTTATCAATGGTTTGAGTAAGTGTTTCCAGGTCTTTGACATCCGAGGCGCTAGCTGGAAGGGGCGGTGTCTCTCCGGAGGAGGACGTCATTGCAAGCTGCAGGCCACCGCGCCGCCGTCACCGGCAGCGATACCACAGAAGTAACTACCGGACTTCAAGTCACTGTGTATGGTCACTATGTAATCACTACACAAAGTTCACAAAGTCACTGCATCCAAAAGAGTCTCACTGCATCCAAAGTGTACACGCGCGCACGCACGTAAATGTGGAGTTGCAAAAGTCACTGTCTGTATCACATCGTCAATCCGTCCACCCGTCGTCCACCAGCAACAAGTTGACGACAAGCTGACGACAAGTCGTCCAAAAGTTGACGACTGTCGCCAGCAACAAGAGTCGTCAACGCTTGACGACAATTGGACGACACTTGGACCACCGATGGTCAACAAGTTGCCGGAATGGCAACACGAAGCGCGGTCGTCCAGAATTGGACGACAAGTTGACAGAAAGCACAATTGCTTCCGCACGCGACCACGGTCGGAGAGAGACTGGTTAGGTTAGGTTAGGTTAGGTTAGGTTAGGTTAGGTTAGGTTAGGTTAGGTTAGGTTAGGTTAGGTTAGGTTAGGTTAGGTTAGGTTAGGTTAGGTTAGGTTAGGTTAGGTTAGGTTAGGTTAGGTTAGGTTAGGTTAGGTTAGGTTAGGTTAGGTTAGGTTAGGTTAGGTTAGGTTAGGTTAGGTTAGGTTAGGTTAGGTTAGGTTAGGTTAGGTTAGGTTAGGTTAGGTTAGGTTAGGTTAGGTTAGGTTAGGTTAGGTTAGGTTAGGTTAGGTTAGGTTAGGTTAGGTTAGGTTAGGTTAGGTTAGGTTAGGTTAGGTTAGGTTAGGTTTTTTTTTTTTAAAGTTATTTATTGATTCACAGTATACAATATAATCACTTAGGTACAATAAGTTTTGCCCGCAAAACGCAAAACGTAAGACCGCTACAGAAGACTGCAGTCTAGTGCATGTCTCCTGAAGCATTTTTATGTCTAGGGCCACATCAGAATGCTATTTGATACAACTCTGATGTGACCCTTTGCAGACAGGTGATACACTTTAGACAGTCTGAGTTTCAATAGGTATATAAAGGCACTTAATTAATTGCTAAATGGCTCAATAGTTCACGTTTGATATAAATTACAAGTTATATAAGACACATTAGTTGAAGATTTAGCACTTAGTAAAATTACTCAGCAATTCACATTTGATATACAAAACAAATTAGTAGTGATAAACGTACAGTGCAAGAAAACGACCGCATTGGCACTAGTAACTTGCACTGCATATACTAGTTATGCTATGTACAGCGATACTGTACGACCGCAATGGCACGACACAGCTTACGCTGTACACATTGATATAAAAGACACTTTGGAGAAACAAAAACACATAGTTATACAAGACACATAGGAAAACAGACACATAGTTAATTTGGTTTTACTATGTGCAGTGGGACTGTACGACCACAATGGCACGACACAGCTTACACTGCACACATTGATATACAAGACACATTCGAAAAACAAACACATAGTTATACAAGACACATAGGAAAACACTATGTGCAGTGGGACTGTACGACCGCAATGGCACGACACAGCTTACACTGCACACATTGATATACAAGACACATTGGAAAAACAAACACATAGTTATACAAAACACATAGGAAAACACTATGTGCAGTGGGACTGTACGACCGCAATGGCACGACACAGCTTACACTGCACACATTGATATACAAGACACATTGGAAAAACAAACACATAGTTATACAAGACACATAGGAAAACACTATGTGCAGTGGGACTGTACGACCGCAATGGCACGACACAGCTTACACTGCACACATTGATATACAAGACACATTGGAAAAACAAACACATAGTTATACAAGACACATAGGAAAACACTATGTGCAGTGGGACTGTACGACCGCAATGGCACGACACAGCTTACACTGCACACATTGATATACAAGACACATAGGAAAAACAAACACATAGTTATACAAGGCACATAGAAAAACAATCACGTATAGTCACTTTTAGCACATAGTCTGAGTCACAGAAGTTAGAGTCGCACGAAAAGAAAAGATGATGGTTTCCAGTTAAATAGTTTGAGTCGCACGGGGAAATGATGATTTGCTGAGCTTGAGAAACTTGATGATTTTGGTAGCACAAAATGATGATGGAGTAGGTGAGTTAACAATTTTGGGTCACATAGAAGAAATTATGGTTTGCATTTGTTAAACTTGAGGATATCACCAAGTCACTTTGTCACTGTTTATGCCTGCATGCATGCAACCCGCACGCAGCCCGCAAGCAGCCAAATGGGGGCGTCCGCAGCCTGCTGCGGCCACCGCAGCCCACCGTCGCCCGCACGCAGCCCGTAAGCCGCCCAATGGGGGCGCCCGCAGGCCGCCGCAGCCACCGCAGTCCACTGTCGCCCACATGCAGCCCGCCAACAGCCAAGTGGGGGCTCCCGCAGCCTGCTGTAGTCACCGCAGCCCATCGCCAAGGTTGTAAAAGTCGCCGAGGTTGTTGGAGTCTCCGAAGAAGCCAGAGTTGTGAATGTGGCTCGAACGACGTGGCAATGGTGTTGACGAAAAGTCGTCCAAAAGTTGACGACAAGCCGTCCAAAAGTTGACGACAGTTGCCAGCAACCACCTGACGACAATTGGACCACCGATGGTCAACAAGTCAACGACAAGTTGCCAGAACGGCGACACGAAGCGCGGTCGTCCAGAATTGGACGACAAGTTGACAGAAAGCAGAATTGCTTCCGCACGCGCCCGCGGTCGGAGGGAGACTGGTTAGGTTAGGTTAGGTTAGGTTAGGTTAGGTTAGGTTAGGTTAGGTTAGGTTAGGTTAGGTTAGGTTAGGTTAGGTTAGGTTAGGTTAGGTTAGGTTAGGTTAGGTTAGGTTAGGTTAGGTTAGGTTTTTTTTTTTTTTTTTTTTTTTTTTTTTTTTTTTTTTTTTTTTTTTTTTTTTTTTTTTTTTTATTGATTCACAGTATACAATATAATCACTTAGATACAATAAGTTTTGCCCGCAAAACGCAAAACGTAAGACCGCTACAGAAGACTGCATGTCTCCTGAAGCATTTTTATGTCTAGGGCCACATCAGAATGCTATTTGATACAACTCTGATGTGACCCTTTGCAGACAGGTGATACACTTTAGACAGTCTGAGTTACAATAGGTATATAAAGGCACTTAATTAATTGCTAAATGGCTCAATAGTTCACGTTTGATATAAATTACAAGTTATATAAGACACATTAGTTGAAGATTTAGCACTTAGTAAAATTACTCAGCAATTCACATTTGATATACAAAACAATTAGTAGTGATAAACGTACAGTGCAAGAAAACGACCGCATTGGCACTAGTAACTTGCACTGCATATACTAGTTATGCTATGTACAGCGATACTGTACGACCGCAATGGCACGACACAGCTTACGCTGTACACATTGATATAAAAGACACTTTGGAGAAACAAAAACACATAGTTGTACAAGACACATAGGAAAACAGACACATAGTTAATTTGGTTTTACTATGTGCAGTGGGACTGTACGACCGCAATGGCACGACACAGCTTACACTGCACACATTGATATACAAGACACATTGGAAAAACAAACACATAGTTATACAAGACACATAGGAAAACACTATGTGCAGTGGGACTGTACGACCGCAATGGCACGACACAGCTTACACTGCACACATTGATATACAAGACACATTGGAAAAACAAACACATAGTTATACAAGACACATAGGAAAACACTATGTGCAGTGGGACTGTACGACCGCAATGGCACGACACAGCTTACACTGCACACATTGATATACAAGACACATTGGAAAAACAAACACATAGTTATACAAGACACATAGGAAAACACTATGTGCAGTGGGACTGTACGACCGCAATGGCACGACACAGCTTACACTGCACACATTGATATACAAGACACATTGGAAAAACAAACACATAGTTATACAAGACACATAGGAAAACACTATGTGCAGTGGGACTGTACGACCGCAATGGCACGACACAGCTTACACTGCACACATTGATATACAAGACACATTGGAAAAACAAACACATAGTTATACAAGGCACATAGAAAAACAATCACGTATAGTCACTTTTAGCACATAGTCTGAGTCACAGAAGTTAGAGTCGCACGAAAAGAAAAGATGATGGTTTCCAGTTAGATAGTTTGAGTCGCACGGGGAAATGATGATTTGCTGAGCTTGAGAGTCTTGATGATTTTGGTAGCACAAAATGATGATGGAGTAGGTGAGTTAACAATTTTGGGTCACATAGAAGAAATTATGGTTTGCATTTATTAAACTTGAGGATATCACCAAGTCACTTTGTCACTGTTTATGCCTGCATGCATGCAACCCGCACACAGCCCGCAAGCAGCCAAATGGGGGCGTCCGCAGCCTGCTGCGGCCACCGCAGCCCACCGTCGCCCGCACGCAGCCCGTAAGCCGCCCAATGGGGGCGCCCGCAGGCCGCCGCAGCCACCGCAGTCCACTGTCGCCCACATGCAGCCCGCCAACAGCCAAGTGGGGGCTCCCGCAGCCTGCTGTAGTCACCGCAGCCCATCGCCAAGGTTGTAAAAGTCGCCGAGGTTGTTGGAGTCTCCGAAGAAGCCAGAGTTGTGAATGTGGCTCGAACGACGTGGCAATGGTGTTGACGAAAAGTCGTCCAAAAGTTGACGACAAGCCGTCCAAAAGTTGACGACAGTTGCCAGCAACCACCTGACGACAATTGGACCACCGATGGTCAACAAGTCGACGACAAGTTGCCAGAACGGCGACACGAAGCGCGGTCGTCCAGAATTGGACGACAAGTTGACAGAGAGCAGAATTGCTTCCGCACGCGCCCGCGGTCGGAGGGAGACTGGTTAGGTTAGGTTAGGTTAGGTTAGGTTAGGTTAGGTTAGGTTAGGTTAGGTTAGGTTAGGTTAGGTTAGGTTAGGTTAGGTTAGGTTAGGTTAGGTTAGGTTAGGTTAGGTTAGGTTAGGTTAGGTTAGGTTAGGTTAGGTTAGGTTAGGTTAGGTTAGGTTAGGTTAGGTTAGGTTAGGTTAGGTTAGGTTAGGTTAGGTTAGGTTAGGTTAGGTTAGGTTAGGTTAGGTTAGGTTAGGTTAGGTTAGGTTAGGTTAGGTTAGGTTAGGTTAGGTTAGGTTAGGTTAGGTTAGGTTAGGTTAGGTTAGGTTAGGTTAGGTTAGGTTAGGTTAGGTTAGGTTAGGTTAGGTTAGGTTAGGTTAGGTTAGGTTAGGTTAGGTTAGGTTAGGTTAGGTTAGGTTAGGTTAGGTTAGGTTAGGTTAGGTTAGGTTAGGTTAGGTTAGGTTAGGTTAGGTTAGGTTAGGTTAGGTTAGGTTAGGTTAGGTTAGGTTAGGTTAGGTTAGGTTAGGTTAGGTTAGGTTAGGTTAGGTTAGGTTAGGTTAGGTTAGGTTAGGTTAGGTTAGGTTAGGTTAGGTTAGGTTAGGTTAGGTTAGGTTAGGTTAGGTTAGGTTAGGTTAGGTTAGGTTAGGTTAGGTTAGGTTAGGTTAGGTTAGGTTAGGTTAGGTTAGGTTAGGTTAGGTTAGGTTAGGTTAGGTTAGGTTAGGTTAGGTTAGGTTAGGTTAGGTTAGGTTAGGTTAGGTTAGGTTAGGTTAGGTTAGGTTAGGTTAGGTTAGGTTAGGTTAGGTTAGGTTAGGTTAGGTTAGGTTAGGTTAGGTTAGGTTAGGTTAGGTTAGGTTAGGTTAGGTTAGGTTAGGTTAGGTTAGGTTAGGTTAGGTTAGGTTAGGTTAGGTTAGGTTAGGTTAGGTTAGGTTAGGTTAGGTTAGGTTAGGTTAGGTTAGGTTAGGTTAGGTTAGGTTAGGTTAGGTTAGGTTAGGTTAGGTTAGGTTAGGTTAGGTTAGGTTAGGTTAGGTTAGGTTAGGTTAGGTTAGGTTAGGTTAGGTTAGGTTAGGTTAGGTTAGGTTAGGTTAGGTTAGGTTAGGTTAGGTTAGGTTAGGTTAGGTTAGGTTAGGTTAGGTTAGGTTAGGTTAGGTTAGGTTAGGTTAGGTTAGGTTAGGTTAGGTTAGGTTAGGTTAGGTTAGGTTAGGTTAGGTTAGGTTAGGTTAGGTTAGGTTAGGTTAGGTTAGGTTAGGTTAGGTTAGGTTAGGTTAGGTTAGGTTAGGTTAGGTTAGGTTAGGTTAGGTTAGGTTAGGTTAGGTTAGGTTAGGTTAGGTTAGGTTAGGTTAGGTTAGGTTAGGTTAGGTTAGGTTAGGTTAGGTTAGGTTAGGTTAGGTTAGGTTAGGTTAGGTTAGGTTAGGTTAGGTTAGGTTAGGTTAGGTTAGGTTAGGTTAGGTTAGGTTAGGTTAGGTTAGGTTAGGTTAGGTTAGGTTAGGTTAGGTTAGGTTAGGTTAGGTTAGGTTAGGTTAGGTTAGGTTAGGTTAGGTTAGGTTAGGTTAGGTTAGGTTAGGTTAGGTTAGGTTAGGTTAGGTTAGGTTAGGTTAGGTTAGGTTAGGTTAGGTTAGGTTAGGTTAGGTTAGGTTAGGTTAGGTTAGGTTAGGTTAGGTTAGGTTAGGTTAGGTTAGGTTAGGTTAGGTTAGGTTAGGTTAGGTTAGGTTAGGTTAGGTTAGGTTAGGTTAGGTTAGGTTAGGTTAGGTTAGGTTAGGTTAGGTTAGGTTAGGTTAGGTTAGGTTAGGTTAGGTTAGGTTAGGTTAGGTTAGGTTAGGTTAGGTTAGGTTAGGTTAGGTTAGGTTAGGTTAGGTTAGGTTAGGTTAGGTTAGGTTAGGTTAGGTTAGGTTAGGTTAGGTTAGGTTAGGTTAGGTTAGGTTAGGTTAGGTTAGGTTAGGTTAGGTTAGGTTAGGTTAGGTTAGGTTAGGTTAGGTTAGGTTAGGTTAGGTTAGGTTAGGTTAGGTTAGGTTAGGTTAGGTTAGGTTAGGTTAGGTTAGGTTAGGTTAGGTTAGGTTAGGTTAGGTTAGGTTAGGTTAGGTTAGGTTAGGTTAGGTTAGGTTAGGTTAGGTTAGGTTAGGTTAGGTTAGGTTAGGTTAGGTTAGGTTAGGTTAGGTTAGGTTAGGTTAGGTTAGGTTAGGTTAGGTTAGGTTAGGTTAGGTTAGGTTAGGTTAGGTTAGGTTAGGTTAGGTTAGGTTAGGTTAGGTTAGGTTAGGTTAGGTTAGGTTAGGTTAGGTTAGGTTAGGTTAGGTTAGGTTAGGTTAGGTTAGGTTAGGTTAGGTTAGGTTAGGTTAGGTTAGGTTAGGTTAGGTTAGGTTAGGTTAGGTTAGGTTAGGTTAGGTTAGGTTAGGTTAGGTTAGGTTAGGTTAGGTTAGGTTAGGTTAGGTTAGGTTAGGTTAGGTTAGGTTAGGTTAGGTTAGGTTAGGTTAGGTTAGGTTAGGTTAGGTTAGGTTAGGTTAGGTTAGGTTAGGTTAGGTTAGGTTAGGTTAGGTTAGGTTAGGTTAGGTTAGGTTAGGTTAGGTTAGGTTAGGTTAGGTTAGGTTAGGTTAGGTTAGGTTAGGTTAGGTTAGGTTAGGTTAGGTTAGGTTAGGTTAGGTTAGGTTAGGTTAGGTTAGGTTAGGTTAGGTTAGGTTAGGTTAGGTTAGGTTAGGTTAGGTTAGGTTAGGTTAGGTTAGGTTAGGTTAGGTTAGGTTAGGTTAGGTTAGGTTAGGTTAGGTTAGGTTAGGTTAGGTTAGGTTAGGTTAGGTTAGGTTAGGTTAGGTTAGGTTAGGTTAGGTTAGGTTAGGTTAGGTTAGGTTAGGTTAGGTTAGGTTAGGTTAGGTTAGGTTAGGTTAGGTTAGGTTAGGTTAGGTTAGGTTAGGTTAGGTTAGGTTAGGTTAGGTTAGGTTAGGTTAGGTTAGGTTAGGTTAGGTTAGGTTAGGTTAGGTTAGGTTAGGTTAGGTTAGGTTAGGTTAGGTTAGGTTAGGTTAGGTTAGGTTAGGTTAGGTTAGGTTAGGTTAGGTTAGGTTAGGTTAGGTTAGGTTAGGTTAGGTTAGGTTAGGTTAGGTTAGGTTAGGTTAGGTTAGGTTAGGTTAGGTTAGGTTAGGTTAGGTTAGGTTAGGTTAGGTTAGGTTAGGTTAGGTTAGGTTAGGTTAGGTTAGGTTAGGTTAGGTTAGGTTAGGTTAGGTTAGGTTAGGTTAGGTTAGGTTAGGTTAGGTTAGGTTAGGTTAGGTTAGGTTAGGTTAGGTTAGGTTAGGTTAGGTTAGGTTAGGTTAGGTTAGGTTAGGTTAGGTTAGGTTAGGTTAGGTTAGGTTAGGTTAGGTTAGGTTAGGTTAGGTTAGGTTAGGTTAGGTTAGGTTAGGTTAGGTTAGGTTAGGTTAGGTTAGGTTAGGTTAGGTTAGGTTAGGTTAGGTTAGGTTAGGTTAGGTTAGGTTAGGTTAGGTTAGGTTAGGTTAGGTTAGGTTAGGTTAGGTTAGGTTAGGTTAGGTTAGGTTAGGTTAGGTTAGGTTAGGTTAGGTTAGGTTAGGTTAGGTTAGGTTAGGTTAGGTTAGGTTAGGTTAGGTTAGGTTAGGTTAGGTTAGGTTAGGTTAGGTTAGGTTAGGTTAGGTTAGGTTAGGTTAGGTTAGGTTAGGTTAGGTTAGGTTAGGTTAGGTTAGGTTAGGTTAGGTTAGGTTAGGTTAGGTTAGGTTAGGTTAGGTTAGGTTAGGTTAGGTTAGGTTAGGTTAGGTTAGGTTAGGTTAGGTTAGGTTAGGTTAGGTTAGGTTAGGTTAGGTTAGGTTAGGTTAGGTTAGGTTAGGTTAGGTTAGGTTAGGTTAGGTTAGGTTAGGTTAGGTTAGGTTAGGTTAGGTTAGGTTAGGTTAGGTTAGGTTAGGTTAGGTTAGGTTAGGTTAGGTTAGGTTAGGTTAGGTTAGGTTAGGTTAGGTTAGGTTAGGTTAGGTTAGGTTAGGTTAGGTTAGGTTAGGTTAGGTTAGGTTAGGTTAGGTTAGGTTAGGTTAGGTTAGGTTAGGTTAGGTTAGGTTAGGTTAGGTTAGGTTAGGTTAGGTTAGGTTAGGTTAGGTTAGGTTAGGTTAGGTTAGGTTAGGTTAGGTTAGGTTAGGTTAGGTTAGGTTAGGTTAGGTTAGGTTAGGTTAGGTTAGGTTAGGTTAGGTTAGGTTAGGTTAGGTTAGGTTAGGTTAGGTTAGGTTAGGTTAGGTTAGGTTAGGTTAGGTTAGGTTAGGTTAGGTTAGGTTAGGTTAGGTTAGGTTAGGTTAGGTTAGGTTAGGTTAGGTTAGGTTAGGTTAGGTTAGGTTAGGTTAGGTTAGGTTAGGTTAGGTTAGGTTAGGTTAGGTTAGGTTAGGTTAGGTTAGGTTAGGTTAGGTTAGGTTAGGTTAGGTTAGGTTAGGTTAGGTTAGGTTAGGTTAGGTTAGGTTAGGTTAGGTTAGGTTAGGTTAGGTTAGGTTAGGTTAGGTTAGGTTAGGTTAGGTTAGGTTAGGTTAGGTTAGGTTAGGTTAGGTTAGGTTAGGTTAGGTTAGGTTAGGTTAGGTTAGGTTAGGTTAGGTTAGGTTAGGTTAGGTTAGGTTAGGTTAGGTTAGGTTAGGTTAGGTTAGGTTAGGTTAGGTTAGGTTAGGTTAGGTTAGGTTAGGTTAGGTTAGGTTAGGTTAGGTTAGGTTAGGTTAGGTTAGGTTAGGTTAGGTTAGGTTAGGTTAGGTTAGGTTAGGTTAGGTTAGGTTAGGTTAGGTTAGGTTAGGTTAGGTTAGGTTAGGTTAGGTTAGGTTAGGTT